>VDFB02271358.1:742285906-742490174 GCA_007258455.2 Sequoia sempervirens | reverse complement strand
TTGTAAAGCTCTACCTTCTTCTTTACTCTCCTTGTGTAAGAAAATTTGGCCACATCTCTTTGTAACTCACCTTTCACCTCTTTACCTTTACCTTTCACCTTTTCCACCTATTGTGGTGCATCTACAACTGCTTCTTGATCAAATTTGTAGAAATTTGAGATAAAACAACTAACATTAGACTTACCAACCTCAAATTTACCAAACCTTGAATTGTCCTCTTTGAAAAATAATGAACAAAACACTTTTTTGATCATCCCCTCAACATGCTTCTCCAACAAATATTGAATTCCCACAATCAATTTATCCTTGACCTTCTCAATCTCATTTTCCCTCAAAATTAGATCAATCTTCACCTATGCTATCTTGGTACCCTCAAGTCTTGAAGTAGCTGCAACCTCCATATTCTTTTCTTCCTCAAGCTTTACAAACTCTTTCCTTCCCAACATTATCACCTTAGCTGCCTTGGTTTGCTCCTTAACATCTTCTACCAATGGAGTTAATGTAAAAGAGATGTCATCTTTCTCAATCTCATAAGTATTGTTTCTACCATCATATATTTCATGTCTATTAAACTACCATAGTCTTCCAAGCAACAAGCGGCACACATCCATAGGCAACACATCACAAAGAATTTTTTCCTCATATCAACCAATATTAAACTCAACCCAAGCTTTCCCATTCACCAAAATAGATTGATTTTCATTCAACTAAGACACTTTATAAGGTTTTCTTGAGGGATATTTTCCAACTTTAGTTTATCAACCATTTCATTAGACACCATGTTATTAGTTCTTCTAGAGTCTATTACAACTTTGCATACCTTTCCATTGCATTTGCATGTGGTCTTGAAAAGTGTTCTTCTTTGTGTTGGCTCCTTCTCCTTGGATGCTTTGAGGAGTGTTCTTCTAACCATTAAGGATTCTCCAACTTCTGGAGCAACAAGTTGATTAGGAGAGTTAACACTCTCACAATCTTCATCTTGCACCAATTGAACTCTCTTATCACCACCAGTTGAAGTAGAAGTTTGTTTCTCTGGACACTTCCATGCTTGATGGAAAAAATGATTACAATGATAAAATATCCCTAACAATTTGCTTGAACCTATACCTTGTCCACCAAATCTTCCTCTAAAGCCTCTAAATCCACCTCCTTGATTAGCAACTTGGTCTTTGCTTTTACTTGCATCTTCTTGGTCTTCATAGGACTACCTTGAACCTCTTCCTCTACAAGTGTTGCCTTTGCCTCTTCCTTGTCTTTATTTCCTTCTTTTTAACTTCTCTTCTTCCCTTGAAACCAATTGAAAAACATTTTTCATCCGTCCTAGGAGTAGCAAGACTCAATTCATCCTGAATTTTGAATCTCAAGCCATTCATATACCTTGTTATCTTCTCATTTTCATCTTCAACATGACCAACTCTAATGGTCAACTTGTGAAATTCTTCATTGTAGGCCATGACATCCTTATCATTTTTCTTTAAGCTTTGCAACCCTTTGAAAGTTTGTATTGCATGATCACTTAGCAAAAATTGGCTCTTAATCTTTAACACCATCCTATCCCATGAACTAATTTTTTTTCCCCGTTTCACTCTTTCCTCTTGCACATAGTTCCACCATGTTAGAGTAGGACCTTTCAATTTAGTCTTAGCAAAATTTACCTTTTGTTCTTCTGCAACCTCCTTGTATTCAAAATAATTGTCTAGTGCATCTATCAAATCCAATACTTCTTTTGCATCCAAATTTCCACTATACATCAAAAAATATATTTTCACCTTAGAAGCATCTCCTTTGACATCCTTCAACATCTTAACCATCCTTCTTTCATCAGGGTCCAACTCATCATCACCTTAGATTCTTCTTGGAGGGTTTTCATTCTAACCCTCTTCCTCTTCCTCTTGGTCACTTTCCTCTTCAATGGTCTTTCCTCTCCTTTGATTGGTCTCTAATGCTACAAATCTAGTCGATACTACTTCTTGTGACACCTTCATTAACCTAATATCCCTAGTAATAACTCCACTTCCTTTAGGAGGCATCTTGTCCTTCAATCTTCAACTTTTCACTTCAAAATACAACCTTTCTCCTTAAAAAGATCAAAAACCTAGCAAGTAACCATATTTACATAAGTTGATTTGGTGCCCCTACACCACACATATAGGCATATAAATACATACATATTTGTATGTATTTAAATATACACATGTATGTGGTAACTAAAATTGTACTCCCTTCTTGGAGATAGTACAATTCCTTATCTAATTTGAACCTATTTTGGTATCCTTGCATTAATTACCCTCTAAATCATCATTTATAGGCCCCTAAGACCCATTATTTTAGATCTTGAGGCTTTTTTTAGCTAAAAACCCAACAAAATCATTTCAAACATAAAAAATCCAAAAAACCCACCTCAAAAAGCTAGGGTGGGACTCATTCACCACCTTGGTTGAATGAGTCCCCCTAGGTGGGACCCATTTGCCACCTTGGGTGAATGAGTCCCATTTAGGGTGTTTTTGAGTTTTGAGTAGGAAAAACACATTTTTAATTCAAAATTTTGGTTGAGGTTGGCCTTTGAGATCTAAATAACAATAAATTAGGTGTTAATTCCTATATAAGCAAGTTTCTAAGTCACTTTTATTATCTAAGCAATCTAAGAAAGCATTTTCAAGAAAAACTTTAAGAGACAAGTATTAAGAATCTTCAAGAAAAAGCATTCAAGTTTCAAGAGCATGAAAAGTTGAAGCATTGGAGCAGAACTAAAGTGTTTTTGTAGGTATTCAAGCTCACTTTCATTCAAGATCTACCATTGTCAAGGTTTGATCATGGTTGTCTATGGTGAATCTTGATAGATTCTAGGTTGGGGAGAAGCAACTAGCCATCAAGCCAAGCCTAAAGACTTGTTTCCTAAGTGATTCCATCCTCCATTATCACTCTACATTCAGCCTAAGGAAGGTACAAGCATCATTAGGGATCATTTGGGTGATTAGAGGTCTCTCAAAGTCATTCATCTTCATTATTTACATTTATGCATCTCATTCTTACACATTAGAATAAGGGACATCATGTTTCAAATTTCCTAGTCTTAGACACATCTAAGGATAGGGTTTTCATGCATATTTCATCAAAGGTTTAATTACCAAACTAGGGGTTTGATTGAGGCAAACCCCCCATAAAAAAATCAAGTTTATATTTTGTTCTGCAAATCTTTTTGCAGATGCAGATCTAGAATTCAATTTGGAAGGAAAGAGCAGGTGTTGAAGTGTAGATCAAAACTTTAAATTCTTGAAAAAGTGGAGTGGAATTAATTCACCAAGAGTGGTGAATGAGTCCCACTATAGGTGTTTTTTATATCTATTTGTAGATTCAAATATTATTTTTCTAGAAACAAATTACTATGTAGAAATCTAGATCTGGGACTGATTCACCCATAATGGAAAATGAATCCCAATAGGTCAAAAATTCAAACTTTTTAGCAGTTTAAAGCTTCTTCAAGTCATATCCAGATTTTCTAGGTGTGCTTACTCCTTACTATAGCTTTTTGTGTCATTTCATTCAATTTTCTAGGTCATTTTGTAGGTCATTACATTGAATTAGGATTTGGTGTTACATCTTGCAAATTGTCTTCTCCAAGTCCAAACTTGGTGGTGAACCCCTTATTAGTTTTCATGCATTTCCTAGGGCATCCCTATTGCAATATCTCTCTCTCCTTTGCATTGAGATCTCTAGGGTTACCCTTGAATGTAGTAGGTGGAAAGTGGGTATATATATGTGAACATCTTAGAGTATAATGAAAAATTAAGTTGTTAAGTAAAGAATATATGATACAAAGTATTGAGATTGCAACATAGGTAAAACATTTAACAATAATTACTAACACATTTTGCAGTAAATGAAAGTCGATGTGTTGTATTGGACATCTAAAGGATACACACACATATATATAATAAAAATGCAAGCTAATGTGTACACTTATTTTGAATATAAAGGATTCTAATGGATGATTCTACATGTTTATATCCATTTTTTGAATGAATAATAGACACAAAATATAAAGGATCCTTTTATAAAGTAAATGAAAAATATAAACCCTAAGAAATAATTGAAAATGAAGATGTTCTCTACTATATTGAGTTGGTATATATAAACACATTCATATACATAATACATTTTTACATGTATAGATGCATATATGTATGCATATGTATATGTATGTATTCATACTTACATATGCATATGCATATACATATGTATGTATGTATGTATACATACATATGCATATGTATATGCATACATTATGCATATGCATATATGCATATATATAGAGACATATCAAAAGTAGATCCAAAATTAAGATGTATTTTATTTTATTCAGCTGACAACACAATCCTAAGACATTAAATTTACAATTATATGAATGAATAGAATCAGTAGGTCTAAGCATACAATTATATGAATGGATACAATTAGTAGGTTGAAGCATACAATTATATGAATGTATGCAAATACACATTGATTATTAATAAAAAAATTCCAAGCAAACAAATACATTATTTTCTACAGACATATGGTACGATCATCCATAAGGTGGTAAAAGTTAATGATAAACCTTGAGAAATAATAAAAAATAGTAAATGAATTCATAGAATATTAAATTTGTAAATGGGGTTTGTAAGGAATAACCTGTTACCCAAAAAAACCCTCATTTACTTATAACATATAAAAAGGCATTGCATAAATATAACTATTAAATACACAATTCATGAAATCATGAAATATGCATATAACAATTATATTCATGAAGTGTATTTTTATATGTTACAAGTAAATGAGGTTCTTTTAGGTAACAGGTTATTCCTTACAAACCCCATTTACAAATTCAATCTCAAATAACTATAAGTAGAATGTAGAATATGTAGTTCATGAAATGCAAGCTATGAAATAAAGAATATATGATACAAAGTAATGAGATTTCAACACATGTAAAACATTTAACAGAAATTAATAACACATTTTATAATAAATGAATGATACTATGTTGTATTTGATATCCATAGGATAGAAATTTCAATAGAGTTAAAACAAATACATATTTGGAGATTCAGATATATGCCCAAAAAAGTAAGCAAGGGTTTCACAATAATAATTCCTTAGTCACATGAATACATTTATGGGTTTTTAGATATATGCCAAAAAACCAAGCAAGGGTTTCATGAGATTAATTCCTTAATCACACATATGATGAAAAAATTAAGCAAGGGTTTTTAGATATATGGCAAAAAAACACATGGGTATGCATATATTTGTGAAAATACATCAGCTTTACAGATTTATGCCAAAATTCACATGGGTTATTAAGAAAAAGGTTAGAGCTGAGAAATACATTATTATATGCAGACATGTGGTCAAACCCATGAGATGCCTCATCATTTTATTAGAAAAAATCAAGAAATCGTGGAGGGTTTACCAGATTGTGAGCACATACTAAAATGGAGAGTAGGAAATAATCATTTTACCTAATAAAGTCATGGGAAATAATCCACCACCAGATCCAAAAATTCCAATCAACCATGGCAAAAAGGGCATGAAAATGAATGATGTTGATTAGGTTAGAAAAAGTACTAATCATTATTCAATTAGAAAAGAAACCCTTCATGGGTCCACAAAAAATATTTAATAAAAAATTCATGAGTACCATTGTTTGAAATTTTAAAGGAGAATGATGTTCATCATTACCTCAAACCATGGAAAGAAGACAACAACGATGCCACTCCAAAACCTTCCAACCCATGAGCATTCGGTGAAATGATGAGAATGAAGTTTTACCACCAAAAATTGTGGGAAATAATTCAGCATCAGACATGACATGCATATGAAATGGAGTCAATGCATGGTGGAGTATGGTGTCAAGGTTTAGTGTTTAATGTGTAGATGCAATATAGTTTGATGTTGGTACATTGTGTTTGGGCTGATTGTTAATTATTTTAGATCTCTTTTGCTTCAACTTCCTTTTTTGTAAAGGGTTTTGAGCCCCTTCAAAACCCGTTATTTACCTCTAATCAAAAACATGCTAACCTAAACCTCCAACGTTCACCCATGAATTAGACCCATTCACTTTTGACTATATTTGAATGATAAAATTTTTATACTTGCATCCTAATAGTGACACAATTAGGACTTATTTCAAATATTATTTGGTGGTCATAGCAAGTGATAATCGAGATGTTTGGTGGCCATGAGCGGTTGACACCTCTAAATGGTGACTTTTTGACCCTTGTGTGCATATTGAACACTCCCACATTCAACTGAATTACCCACATGCCAAAACAATAGCTATAAGCTATTAACTTGGAAGCGAGTAAAACCCATAATTTTTTTTTGATCCAACATACAGTTTAGGAACTACGATTGCACAAACATAGTTGTGTCAGTAATTGGGACATCTCCCCAAAAAAAATTTGTTGTGAGCATTTTCTATATCTTATTCTTGTTATTCTATTATTTATATTTACTTTACTTCAATTCTATTACTTTCTATAATTTTCTTGCATTCTAAGAGTTCCTACTAGTTAGAAAAAAGTAGTCCCTTTGTTATTTTTTGTGACATTCTTGATTCTCAATCTATACAAGACTCCAGTGTACCTCTAGGGTACCAACACACTATGATGACACTTGTATTTCACCTTGCCATCATCATCTATTGATGGAAAATCAATAGAAGGAACAATGTGCATACCAACTTCTTTCTTTAAATAAGAGACATGGAAAAATTATGAATTATCAACACTCAAGATGTTCTAACACATATGACACCTCTCCTAATTTCTTGATGATTTTTTAGGGTCTGTAGAATTTAGCTTTGAGCTCTTATTTCCCACTTCTCTTGGTTGTAGATTGCTTATATGTATGAAATAATTAAACCATTTCTCCCACTTCAATTTTTTATCTTTGAATATTTCCTATCTACATAAATCTTCTATTGGTTTTGTGCTTGTTGTAAACTTCCCTTCAACAATATCAATGTATCTTGGATGTTTTTATCCAATTCATCTACTACAACTATTATGTAATGTCCAAAAATTCTACCAAAAGCTCAACTAAGCACACAACATAAATTTTAAATTTTCACAATAAACACTAGACTAGCTTACAAAAGTTTATTTCTAATATGCAATATATCAATGATAGTTCCAAATTAATAATGGAAGTGTAGGATATAAGGGCTAGACCTATGTCTCAAGGGCTCATCTCTAATGGCCTTACATAAATGATGGATAGAGGCTTCGTAGTTTGACATCTTGAATTTACTAGTACACACTTGATCAATGCTAGGGTATATCTGTTGGATATTTGGAATTTCATAACATCCTAACAATCCTCAAGTTATCCTTGCAAGTTTCATTTAACATCTCTATCCTCTATGGAACTCTACACCATCATCTAATGTTGGAATAACATGATATGTATGTTTATATCTAAGCATAGATTCCACATTTGGGTGTTCACATAAGTAGATGGAGGTAAGGAACAATCTATATTATAATACAACCTATATTATATGTTACCTTACATTAATATAGGTATCAATCATAACTAAAAATGTGATATTGTCTATCTAATCTTGGTTCCTTACAAGATTTGAGATGTATATAAAATATATTTTAACTCTATGTAACACCATAAAATTGCACCCCTTACAATTTCACTTATATTTTTGTATCCACTTTAGTGTCAACACCCTTAGTACTTGTGTAGGCTCATTTTAGCCCTTCCATTAGCCATTTCCCCTCTTAAGATGCTCAAGACCTCCTTTCAGTAGCTACCTTTTGTAGACATTGAAAAATGTCCTAATCGATATCATACACTTGAAACAAATTTACTAACATCATTTCCTCTTTAATCCATCATCTTTTCACTTAATTGATTAAATTATCCTAGCTATTTAATTAATTGCATCATTTTCATCCATTAACCTAATCAATTTAATCAAGTTAATTCATCCCTTTTCATGCTAATGTTTCATCTCATTAAATTAAATAAATTAAAATGTTTAATTAAATTCCCTAAGCCATCTTATTTAATTAAATAACCCTATGTTGTTTAATTAAAGATCATTTCACCTTTATCCCATTCATTAAATTATTTAATTTAATAAATATCTCTTCATTTCTTCTTAATCCCCTAATTGTGTGATTAAATCTTGTTTAGTTATCAATTAAACTAACTTTCCTCTAAGCAAAGAGAATATTCCCATGGAATATTCCTTATCCCCCTTTTTGCACAATAAAAACTTTGATTTAATTTGTAAATTTCCTTTTTCCTCACCCAAAGGAATATTTCAAAAGAATATTTTTATTCCCCTATCATTTGAACAAGGGATATTTTCACTTGGCTTCTTGAGCAAGTTTTAACCTTCAACTTATTGAACAAGTCACCTTTGACCTGTGTGAGCAAGTCAAAAGTGTGTTTGTTTGAGGCAAGTATGAACCCTTGATTAGAATCTCATCATGCATTCACATACATTAATGAGAATCCATGATCCATGCCTCTCATCCCCTTCATCTTGGAAAATTGATTAAACTTTTTGATCTCCACCCTTCATTTCACATTTACTCTCCTATAAATAGGTAACTATTTGGAGACAAATGGATCCATCTTTCAATTTCAAACTTATGTTGTTGTATTCACTTGCATCCATACTCTCATATTTACTCACTTTTAACTTAATTTAGTTATTTTTAATTGCATAATATCTTAAAGCATCCATTGATGACTTCTGTGCATCCATCTTAGTTTGTATATGAATTAGGGTTTTCATCTTTTAGCATAGAATTAGCTTATATTAGATTATAAATAGCATAATTAGTGCATCTTTAGCATAAAATTATGGTAATTTAGCTTGCATCATGTTCATTTTTAGCATAAACTAGGTTTTCATACATCAATCACAACGGTTTCATCGATTCTCTTCCATAGAATTAATAGAAACGGGCTCACTGATTAGGATATTGGGAAAGGGTCATTATTTCACATCAACACGACACCAATTCCAAAACAAGATAAGTTTCAAATGGGTTAGATTAGGAATTTAACTATTTTTTGTAGTTTGTAGCTTTCATTTTCAATTAAATGCAACTTATTTTAATTTTCCAATTTGAATGATCTTGTTTGTATATGTAGGTTTGTTTGAAAAAATTATGCTTCAATTCATCATGAGTCGAGCATAATCAACCCTCACTGACATTCCCTCATCTTACGTTCTAGTGCTAGAAGGAGGGAAAACCATTAAATCTAATCATTTTTAGCTTGAATTCCATTTTATGATTTTTTGCAGGACCAGGCGACGCCAAAATTACAAAGAGTGAGGCTATTTCAATAGCATCGCCATATAGTGACTCCCTATCAATTTGGAATCTCGACACTAATTTAAATATGGAAATGCATATTTAATCCAGAGGTATCAAAAAGTTTAAATAGTGACACTCAAATTCACCAATTCGATGCTTTCAAATTTCAAACTATGACACTACCATTAGCAGTGATGCCAAGAAAAATATTGACGCTATCATTCTCATTGTTTCTATTGCAGAGTGACACCCATCCTTCAAAATATGATGCTATTATTTTAAGTGATGCCCAACTAGGGTAAGAAATTTTTTGTTTTCTTTTTCGAAACATGATTTAATTTTTTGGATTTATCTTACCATTGTTGTATGTTTGACTGTGTTTTGGTTGTTAGGCTAATAGGGTTTTGCAAGTTTTAAAGAAATGGAGCGAAAGTGAAGAAATTTTTTTCTATCTTAAATTCTATAATTTTAACAAGAATTTGATGCTTTGGGGAAACCATAACCTAATTTCATGTTTTCTACTTTCTACTATAGGAAACACACTAGAGTTCAATTAGGTTTAAAATGAACACTCAAAGGTTGATAAAATTGAACCTTCACATCATCATTTTACTTTGGGCTTAAAATTGAACAAGGCAACTTCATTTTAAGTTGGTGCTCTAAAAAGACCTCATCATTTCTTTGAGGCTTAAAAAGAACTTGTGATTTCATTGTCTTGTAATTTTCTTTGCAATTTGTGTCATTTGAATGCATATGCACTTCTCTCACGCTTCACGACAATCTTGAGAATCAAAAGCATTTTAATGACATCGATTGTCTAAAAAATTACCTACATCTTTTAATTGGGTTTAAAATTGAACAATCATGCTAGTGTGAGAAAGAGACATTGTGTGTGTTCCCTCCTTGTGCTTTACATGAACAGGGCGGTCGAACTACAAATGTACTCTCTTACTTTTTTTTATCTTTAGAGGGGTTTTCCTAAGACCAATTTGAAGGTGACTCCAACTATTTTTTTACTCGGGCTAGTATATAAATGGATAAGACTAAACTATCAAGTCCTCATGGTATGTAGGCTTTAGCTATATAGTGTCTTTCAAAATAGGGTACTACTGTAAAAAGTATAAGATCCCCTAGTAAGATTGATTAAATCCTTTAGTGGCTTGTTGGATGCTCGTGAGGTGTCATGTCCATTATTACCCTTACTATGACCCTTAGAGACCGATTGCTCCCATTGAACAACCTAATCTTCCAGGTGCTATAATTTAGCCAAACTTTGAACTCATAAACAATGAACAAACTTATCTCATCAGCAATTTGAGAAGCTTCACTTTTTAAAATAAGGAAAAAATACATAGTGGAGAAACGTAGCAACCATTTTAGATGAAGAAGAGGAAAAAACTGATATTGAGGCTAGAAGGCCCACATTTCCACCTCTCATGTGGGAATAAATATTTTCCTTTCTTCCATAAACTTAAATTGTTTTCACATGATCTCACATAAAATCAGGATCCCTAAGCCAAGGTCTACAAGTCATCATTTTATACATAGGCATCTCACTCCAAAATCTCTTAAGAAACACCTTTTAACAGTTCATAAAAATAGAGACAAATTGGTAGCAAAATTTTATAGACACACTTCAAGGTACAATCAAGAATTATATGCATTGTTTTGGAGTCAAAACCCTAATCCTATAAATGATTCATCGAACAATCAAAATCCATAGGGGAAAATCTTTAGCACTTCATTTCAGACATAGTAATCATAGAAAAATGTATGGTTAGAAGTGGGCTTCAATATTTTATCGCAATTGCTACACTTTGATGAGAAAATTTTATGCTCGAGCTAGGAGAGCCCAAATAGGTTTAAACATTCCCATCCATCCTCTCATCTAAATCATAGAGTCTTTAGGATTTGAACATTTTTAAAGGTCTAGCATCATTCTTACTACCTTGGTCTTGTCAAAACAAAAGCTTCACTTTAGGAAAACATTGGGTCAAACATTTCACTCACCCCTTTATCAAATTTCATGCTTCACTTCATGCAACTTTGCAAAATTTTGAGTACACCAACAGTCTGTGAATTAAACATCAAACCAACTACTAACTTAGCTACTTTGTATGTGAAATGTATCCTTTTCCATGCACTTAGTTAAGCTAGTTATCATCTTTGAACTAGCTCATATTGAAGGTCATGAGTCTACCCTAAATATTTCTAGGTTCATTAGCATCCTTTATCCTAACATCAAAACATCAAACTCAAGTCAAAAGTTTTGTTCCAAAATTTTTGCAAACATTGCTTCCCGCATCACTCATTTTTTCACCTCCAATTATCATCATTGCTCCCAAAAGACTTAGAGCATCTCTTTTACCTAGATTTGAGTCAACTAGAGAGTTCAAACATTACAAAAATCAACACAACTCTCCCATAGGTGACACAAAATTTATGGTAAAGACAAGATCACAATACAATAGAATCATGGAGAAAACCAAAGTTACATTTACCTCAATTGATCCTAATCCTTTAGAATTTGATCGTAGAAGTCATGTTACCCCGTCACAACAACCATCATCTCCTTGGGACCATTTGAGCTTACCAAGGAGGAACTCATAGAACATCAATCCTTTTAAAATGTAGATGCAATGTCCTCGATGTTTGTAGCATAGAATTTAAAACAAGGTTTCACAAATACATCACTAGGGCTAAATCAAACCTAAATCCCTAGTCTTGCAACCAGCCTTGCAAAAGATTTTGGTCACACCTCACCATTTGAAAGTAGTACACTTGTGGGTACCCTTGACACTAATCCTCCACCACCAACTATTAGTGTAATTAATATTTAATTACACTTGCATAACTTTATGGTTAATGTTCCAGAATCTTGATGGTACTCATCTTATGGGGCAGTTTTATTTTTAGTTTGGCATTGGCTTTGAGGACAAAAATTCCATATTTTGTCATCATTATGGGGGGCTTCATTTTTCCTTTCTTTTGTCCCACTGGGTTTTCCTTCTCTACCTCATTATTGAATTTGTACTTGGGTACCTGATCAGGCCTTATTGCCAGGACCCATTCATGCTTTCTTGCATTCATCTTAGTTTTTAGGTGCATGATTTTTTAGTCTCCCTAAGTTGCACTTATGGGGGGGTGTTAGTGTAATTAATATTTAATTACACTTACATAACTTTGCTTAGGTAATATTTAATTCCTAGGTTAATTAATTCTCATCATTATTTTGTTGAGCTATCTTGTTTCTCAAGATAAGATTAGGGTTATGCGTCTTTTCTTTTATAAAGAAAATCATATCTTGTAATTATTAAATTTCTAATAATATTATTTTTTACATCTTTTGCAAAGCTTTTCTTTTTGTGTTTTTCTCTTTTGTGGAAGGCTTTTTTGGTTTGCATTTCAGATCTTGGTTTCTAACACCAACCACTTCTTTGACACCTACTTTTGGTTCTCCTCCTATTCTTGAAGATCCAAAATAGTTACACACACCACTTGAACTTCATTATTCCACCACCACTTCAACATTTTAGGGAAACCATTCTTCATCCACACCTATGAGTACCACAAGTGTTCCTACCATCACATAAAGCAATATAAACCAAGTATCTCAAAACAAGACACAAGGGCATCTCAATACTATATCACAGAACCAACCCTTAACACAAATAGGGACATCTTTATCCAACCCTCCAGTGGGTTTATCCATCCCATCTACAATTTCCACATCATCCACAATCAATCCACCTCAAAAAAATCCCTTGGTTACAAGTTCTATCAATCCTAAAAGTACCTTGATCATAACTCCCTTGTTTACATCTTTTGTACAAAGAAATCCTCAAAACATAGGACAAGGGAATCTTTTAAATCAATGGACTCAAGGTCCTAGTATGTCATTTCTATTGCAAAATTTAACGACATCATATGTTCCCATAGTCCCCTTTACTATGCCAAATCAATCAGGACCTCAAACATACATTCCTCTACCTCATTCTACCATATTGCAAGGAATGTTAAACCAAGGGAACCCTCCACCTCTCACCAATAATCCACTACCCACTTAAAACATCAATATCCATAATCCTTCATAGATATCTCAACAACCACCTGATCCCACATTACAAGCACATGCCTTAGCTTTATAGAGAGCACAACAACAACATCAAGCACAACAAGTGTCTTTAGCACAACAAAAACATCAAGAACAACAAGAAGCCTTAGCACAGCAACAACATCAAGCACAAAAATAAGCCTTAGCACCACAACAACATCAAGCACAACAAGCGGTTTTAGCACGACAACAACATCAAGCAAAACAAGTCATGCAACAAAAACATCAAGTACAACAAGAAACTTTATTAGCACACCAACAATAGTAGGCCCAACAACAAGCCCTATTGGTGCAACAACAACAAGCTCAATAGAAAGCACTACTAGCTCAACAGTATACCAAAAAATAGCAACAAGGTTCCTATTATCCTCATTTAAACATCATCAATCCAAATGCATCAAGAACATATCCATCACTTTCATAGAACATCACACCATCATATACCCCATATAACTCTTCTTTCATCCCACCATATGTTCCTCCACCCAACCCACAAGATGATCTAGCATCACAATTGAAAGCACTCTCTCAAGAAATGCAAGACCTTAACATGGGAAAGACAAAGAAACTACATACATAGAACTTGTGTCCTTACCCATTTTATTGAAACATACCAATGATACCATTCCCTCCTAGTTTTTAAATCCCCAAGTTTGATAAATATAAAGGGAGAGGAAGTCCTATGGACCATATCAAATAATTTAACATCATGTGCATGGAAGTGGCTTACAATGACTCATATCTAATGTTCCTCTTCCATCGAAGTTTAACAAGTCATGTTGTGGATTGGTTTTCTCATTTTCCTCCTAGTATCAAAAAATTTCAAGAAATAACTGATAAATTCATTAATCACTACTCCTTCAATCTTGACATGGACATTAGTCTACAAAAATTATACACTCTTAAGAAAAATCAAGGAGAAACCTTCACTAATTTCTTGCAACAATGGAGACAAAGAGCTAGTAAAAGCAAGTGGCCTCTTCCTGATGAACAAGTGGGAATCATCATAGCCAATCTGGATCCAAATCTATCATTCCATTTGAAAATGCAATGCATCACATCATACAACAAACTGGTCCCTAGAGCCCTTAATATTGAAAGAGCCCTAATCTCACAAGGAAATACTCAAGCTTACAAAGACAATTGTCCTTCAACTAGTTCAAATGAGAAACCTCATGTGTGGGCTAAAAATAGAAATGTGACAAATGATAGTGTGGTAGATGCTAAGGTTATACTAAGTGCTCCTAGACTCAATAACAATCAATTTGCTAATATCCAACCAATTATGCAACAAACAACAACACCTCAGAACAATTAGATTAGTAACACCAACATGCAACAAAGGAAAAATGGTAATAGGAACAACTATCCCAAATGAAAGTACACATAGTTATCAGAACCCATTGAGATGATCATGAAGAAATTGGTAGGGTCAAATATGATAACACTTCCTAACTTTGAAAACTACTAAGAACCACAAGAGAAACCATCTTGGTACAATGAGTGTGATCCCTGTGACTTTCATAAAATCAAAGGACACAAAAAAATAAAATACATGAAACTCAAAAACATCATCCAGGATCTCATAGAAAATGATACCAACTGGAAATCAAGATCTCAAGATATGCAAGAACCCTATGCTAGATCATAACAAAGCAAACAACAATGACAAAGCTAAGGATTACACCAATGTATAGCATACCTATTCCAATGTAGTTATCTTCTATGATAGCATTATCACTATTGTCACCATCAAAGGAGCTAGTACAAAATGTGGAGTCACCACACGATGTGGAAAAATAACCATTCCAGGAGACCCATCTCAATCTAGGGCACAACCTAATTTTCCTACATCTAATCCTATCAAGTACAATCTTCTAGACTAGATCAAGAAGACCCCCACACAGATATCGATCTTAGAACTCTTAAGGTTATCTCCCACACATAGAGGAATACTGGAAAAAGCCTTGTCTAAGTCATCTATTCCTGAGAACAACAATACTAATCAGTTTCAAGCTATGGTAGGTCATATCACCAACCATCTTCTTACCTTCTCCAAGCAAGATTTATCATCACAACCATCTCACAACTATGCTTTACACCTTGAGGTTGTCATTCATAAAAACAAGGTCAAAAGAGTCTTGGTAGATGGAGGTGATGGTTTGAACATTTGTACCCTATAGTTCATCAAAAATCTAGGCTATTAAGAAGACACTATTGAGAAGGAAAAAAGTATCACCATGAGAGCATATGACAACCAAGAATGGGTATCACAAGGAATCATTGCACTTCCAATCCAAGTGGGACCTCTTATTGTAGAAACTACATGCCAAGTCATTAATCTTGATCTTCCCTATAACATACTACTTGGTCAACCCTGGATTCATGCCCTAAAAGCTGTAGCCTCTACCTATCATCAGTGTGTGAAATTTCCTTTCAAAGGTAGAGAAATCACTATTCATAGAGATCTCGATCCTTTCTACTACTGCAAAAGTCTTGAGTCCAAGTTCTATAAGATCCCCCAAATACCCAAAAATGATGAAGGCCCTACACCATCAAGCTCATTTTTTGACCCATCATCCCTAGCCTCTACCTCAACATCAAAAATACTCATTGTGAAGAGTATACCCAATGTCAAAGCAGTGGTCCAAGATGATGGTTGTGGGAGCTATAAACTATTGAAAGACACCTTTTTCCTAGGAAAGTTACCTATTTCTCCAAAGTCACATGGGAAACCAACTTCTAGCACCAAAGAACCTGAAACAATCAAAATGGAAGCTACTACCTTCACCAAGTGGGGAGATTTGAATCAAGAAGATGTTAATGAGGAAGATATCTTTAAACTTCTCTATCAAGATGAATAACCTATTCCTATTCTTCCTATGGAAGATGACAATAGAGGCCTACAACTAATGAAAAGAATGGGATATAACAAGAATGAGAAGCTAGGAAAAAAGAACAATGGTTTAATAGAACCCATCATTCATGAGAAATGAATAAAGAATATTGGCTTAGGTTGTACTACTAGAAAGGTCACACTTATTGGAAAAGGTATTTCAGCTAAATGAGTTGAGGCTTCCTCTTGGTCACCTACATCATGTGATACAACCTTAGATGATTTTCCACTTGATGTTGCTGACCTATTTAAGAACAACACCCTCTTTATGATATCTATAATATCCTTTACCTCAAGCAACCAACCAACTAAAATACAACTAGTATACCCACAACTCATTGAAATGGAGCAACAAGGACCACTGATTCTAGATTTATTCAAAAATGATGAAGTAATCTCATAATTAATGGGACTCTATGACAACTTATAATGGGAAGATCACAAAGTAGGCTTCAACATAGAGCTCAATACAAGGGCATACTATGGGGAGACAATTGAACCCTTCAGTTGCAAAATAAAGGAAATGCAACTAACATGCAAATCCTTGATTGAAAACCACCTAGTTGTACTCTCTGATCCGAAAATAGTAAAAACAATGATGCATCTGATGGTGAAAACCTTTGTGAGGCACCCAAGGATGAGGGATTCAATCTCCCCCTTAGTGCAATGCATCCAAAGAAGTTAGAAATACTAGTAGAAAAATCCACTCCAGTCAATGTGGGAATAGAAGAAGCACCCAAGATCACTTTCTATGTTGAATCCTTGTTGGATGAAGAATAGAGGAATCTTGTAGCATTCCTTAAAGAGAAAAGAGATAACTTTGGATGGTCATACACAAATATGCTAGGCCTAGATCTAGAATTAGTTGTGCATCACTTAGTAGTCTATCCTGAAGCCAAACTAGTTAAGAAAAAATTAAGGAAGATACACCCTTAGATAACACTCTTGGTTAAACTAGAATTACAAAAGCTTCTTGACATTGGATTCATCAGGTCTTGATAGATTATCCTGAGTGGGTTTCAAACTTGGTACCAATCTCAAAACCCACTGGGGGCATCAAAATATGCATTGACTTCAAATATCTGAACAAGTCATGCCCGAAGGATTATTTCCCTCTTCCCAACATCGATCTTATTATGGACTTAATAGCTAGGCATGAAATGTTTTCACTAATGGATGGGTTTTTTTCCTACAATCAAATCATAATCGCCAAAGAAGATCAACACAAAAATGCATTCACTTGTCCATGGGGAACCTATTGTTGGAATGTGATGCCATTCAGGTTAAAGAATGTAGGAGAAACCAATCAAAGAGCAATGACCCCCATCTTTCAAGACATGATCCAAAAAATAGTTGAAGATTATGTGGATGATATTTTGGAAAAATAAAAGAAGAGAAGTGATAACATATAAGTCTTAGGACCTATCTTTGACAGGCTTGAGGAATACAAGGTATGACTAAATCCAAAAAAGTGTGTGTTCAGGGTCACATCAGGGAAACTTGTTGGCTTCATTATTTCACAAAGAGGGATAGAAATTGATCCATCAAAGGTAAAATCCATCCTAGACATTGAACTTCCACAAACATTGAAGTAGATGAGATGATTACAAGGAATATTGTAGTCCATTAGAAGGTTCATAGCCCAACTAGCAAATAAGATTCACCCCTTTTCACATCCCCTCCATAAAGGGATAACCTACAAATTGGATGACAAGTGTGATAAAGATTTTTAGTAGATCAAAGATTGTCTACTAACACCTCTAGTACTCATGCCTCTAATACCAAACAAACCACTAATATTGTGCATCTCAGCAACACCAATAGCACTAGGAGCTCTTTTAGCACAACTTGATCAAAATGAAAAGGAAAGAGCCATATACTACATCAACAAAACCTTGGTAAGCTATAAAATGAAGTATTCACCTATTAAGAAGGCATGCCTAGCAGTAGTTTTTTCTTCACAAAAGTCTAGGCACTACATGTTGTCACATCAAATCAAGCTCATTGCAAAGATTGACCCATTAAAATATCTATTATCCAAAGCAACCCTCACAAGATGAATGGCTAAATGGGTGATGATATTGATAGAGCTTGACATAGAGTATGTTGAGCACAAGGAAATCAAAGGAAAAGTGATCACAAACCAACTAGAAAAAGTGCATATCTATGTTGAGAACCCTTTGATATCTAAGTTTTGTGATGAATCAATGTTCCTTATTAATCTCACAACTCAATTGAAGATGTACTTTGATGGATCATTCACCCAACATGGATCTAGAGTAAGAATTTTTTTCATCACCCCCCAAGGTGATTGCATCCCAAAGTCATATAGGTTGTCATTTCCTTGTACCAACAACATTGCTATGTATGAAGCCTTAACCAGAGGTCTCAAGATAGCAGCTCAGTGAAAGATTCAAGAGATGAAAATCTATGGAGACTCACAATCAGTTATCAACCAAGTCATTGACGACTATCAAACTAAAGATGAAAAGTTTAATCCTTACAAGAAGATGGTGGAGAATCTCAAAGACATTTTTATAGACATAAATTTTGAGCAGATTCCTCACATGAAAAATAGAGCAACAGACACCATGGCAATAATCGGATCATTACTAGACATGCCAAACAACATCTTACAATGTGAATTATTGGTAGAGTGGCTTCTCATACAAACTTTCAAAATCCCTAAATCCAAATTCATGTGTGTCATTGTTGGTCCTAGATCCCCATGGTACCATGATATCTTTACTTACCTTAATAGAGGAACCCTTCCATCTTATATCACCCCAAACCTTAAAAAGACCTTTGTCAAAAAGGCATCCCGATTTGTGATCCTAGGTGACACCCTTTACCATCAAAGCATCGAAGGTACATTACTACGATGTATTAATCAAGAGGAAGCCTTAACTAATTTAACAGAAGTACATGATGGCATATGTGGGTCCCATTCTTGTGGTATGACATTAGCTAAGAAACTGTTGAGGATGGGGTACTATTGGCCAACCATGGAAAAAGAAGCTCATTACTATGTGTGGAAATGCATCCAGTGTCAATAGCATGGGGATCTTATTCATGCTCCAACTCAAGAATTGTAGTCGATGATCACACCATGACCTTTTTCACAATGGGGACTTGATCTCATAGAAAAAATACTCCAACCTCATCCAATGACCATAATTTTATCTTAACCACCATTGAGTACTTTACTAAGTGGGTTGAAGCCATCCCTATGACCTACATAAGGGTATGTGCAGGATCATCATGGAAAAAATAGGCCCTTAAGTGGCAAAAAATTCAGAAAAATTAGAGTTAGGAAACTTGACATAAAAGTTTGAATAAATTATCTATATTATTTCAAAAATATGTAAGAGTAGAATTTGTAGCAAATTGAATGTAGTTTCTAAACTACTAGGTTTATTTAAAAGAAAAAAAGATCTATTTGGTTAAAATTTGAATTTTCAATGCAATAGTACTTAAATTTTAGGGAAAAAATAAGAAGTAGGTGTCTGTCTAACCACCCTAACCACAATAAAATTATAATATTTTTTTATAAGATTTTAGATATAAGTAGAGGACTCATGTCCAGATGTGATGCATATTTTTTTGTAATTTTCCAAGTAAATAATTAATTATGAATTTTTTATTACAACTTTTAAAAAATATAAAAAATTGTTTATCTGACCACCTTAACTTGGTCAAAACTTCTTGAAATTCAATTTTTTTTAATCCTATAGTATGCGAATGCGAAGCATAGAATGTGATGCATGTTTCAGATTCAAAAAATGTGATATCATTTGAAATCTATAGATTTTTTTCAATCAACCTATCAATCAGGACTTTAGTCATAATTTAAGTAGAAAATGAATAATAATTATTTATTAAATTCAAAGTAAAGCATAATTTATGTTGGTGGAAAGTTGAAAATATCCTCAAAAAACCCTTTTGAATCATCAATTTTGGGTAAAAAAATATCGTCAGCCACATACCCTACAAATACCAATCATATCGCCACTTTTTGGCCCATCATGATCCTATGCATACCCATAACGAGGAAGTAGATAGCCAAGTTTATCCTGAATTACCTAATTATTCATTATGGTGTTCCACAAATCCTCATCTTAGATAGTGAAACCCCTTTCAAAAATTAGGATTTGAAAGAGCTATGCCAAAAATTCAATATCCAACACCAATTCTCTGCCCCATACTATCCCCAAGGCAATGGTTAAGCATAAGTTATGAAGAAAACTATCCTAAAAATCCTGAAGAAAATAGTTAATGAAGCTAGTTGTGACTAAAATCTATAGCTAAATCCCACTCTTTGGGCTTATCAAACTAGTATCTGCATGCCTACAGGTGTAACCCCTTTCTCCTTAGTCTATGGGTTAGAAGCCATCTTTCCTATTAAGTTTGAGCTCCCATCATTGTGAGTGTTACTACATAATCTGATAACTGAGGAATAATATAGAGTGTCTCAACTGAAAGAGCTAGAATTCTTGGATGAACATTGTCTTGATGCCATCAATCACTTTCAAGTATATCAAAACTGACTGAAATAGAGCTATAACAAGAGAATCAATGTTGATCATTCTAGGTAGGTGATCTTGTCTTAAAGCAGAATCAAAAGAATCTTCCAGATCAAGATAGCAAAGGAAAGTTTTAGCCTAACTAGTTAGGTCCCTTTGTGATCACAACAAGCTATAGATCAAGAGCATACCAACTATCAATCCCTGAAGGTGAACCCTTGTAGGATCCAACCAACAACTTGCATCTCAAAAAGTTTAATGCCTAATCTTAAAGGGTATAAATTATAAAATACAAAAGAAAATCATAAAATAATTAAAATCCAAAAATAATGAGAAAAAAGATTGAAAAAGTAAAGAAAGAAGCATCCTTTAGTGTAAACCACTTCGGTGGCACTTTGAGAAAGTACATTAGTGAAAACCTAGAAAACATGTGCCTTCCATAAATAAAGCATCTCCATATATTCTTTGGCTCTTTTTTCCTATCATTCTTTGCATTTCCATTTATCAATCAATTGTGTCCTTATCTTGGCTTGACACTATAATCTATCATGAACCCTTTAGCACTACTTGGCATATTCCAAATGTTAGTCTGTCCTACCTTTATCGAAGTAGGCTAACACATTACACTAGGGGCATTTCATTATGGGTCATAATTAGGTTCTTATATACCTTGAGGTCAATGGACATCTTATCAGAAAACACCAAAAAAATTCATAAAATATTTGCAAAATCCTATATAGCTAAAAATCCAAAAACATTCAAAAAATTGTAAAGGATAAAATCCAAAACATTTAGAAAACATCAAAATCCCTAAAAAGGTCAAAAATTAAAAAATAAAAAAAATAGAGTCCTCGTGTCAAACTACGTCGTCTCTGAGCTTGAATGTAGGAAATTCCATCATTGATGTGTCCCCAAGATACCCTAGGTCAATCCTTTAGGATTCTGCCATAATAAACTATTATCTTTCATCTATGCATATCTTCATCTTGTAAATGGTTCAAGCCAGTCGAACTACATGGTCTCTGCATGTATAACATAGGCAAGGCTAATCTTTGATCAACCCCCAAGGCCCCTAGGATAGGTCTTTTAGGTTAGGTTCTTGGTCAAAACTCAAAAATTCTCAGAAAACTCCAAAAACATCTCAAAAATCCCAAAACATCCAAATATTCTTAGAAAACACAAAAACACTTGAAAATGAAAAATCCTAAACAATAGAAAACATTAAAAATACCTAAAAAGCCTCAAAAATCTTAGAAAACCCTAAACAACCTCATAAAATCTAAAAATCCTAAACATTCACATAAACTTTCAAAAGGCCCAAAAACAACCTCAAAACATTTTCAAAATATCAAAAACATTGAAATATTCCAAAAAATCCAAAACCCATACATCCCATCTCACTTTTACCTGCAATAAACTTTCACCCATAATAAATAAATCATCACTTTCAACCTTTGGTGAAACAAGTAGAAAGCAAGTATAGAAAATTGTAAAGTGCAAACCTAAGTGTCAAAATCTAAAGTTTAAATCATAGCTAAATTCATTAGTGAAGTTTATAGCAATGGCTCATCTTAGCATCATCGTCCTAACATCAAACAACCCTCTGATCAACATGTCCTAGGATGTATCCTTCCTGCAATTGACATCAATATCAGAAATCACATTAGCTAAACTTAAACTAGGCAAGAGCTATAGATAACACTAACTATTTGTCTTTGATCTTTTCTTATGATTTATCTTAAGGACCCATTCCAAGGACCTCTTGATGATTTCTATCTAAAATGATTTAGAGAGAAAGGAATTGGCCATTGATCATTATCTTTCGTTTGTTGTGCTTGTGGATACTCTTGTAAAATAATCTTGACACATACTTTCTTAATTGTGTGTAGGAAGTTCATTTGGAGTATGTTATTGACTATTTTTTATGTTTTGATCTAATATAGTCTAAGCATCTAACTTAAATTCCAATGATCTTTCCATATGTCAAGACATGAACAAGAACTATCCTATCTATTTTTGGAGTCAAATTCCATTACACTAGATACAACATCATCCTGGTTATCAATACCTTGATGCATCGTGTCTATATGTTATATCAAATAGTAAGGAATGATGAAAAATCCCAATCCCAAAGTGTGAGCATCTCCTCATCCTGCATTTCATCATCCATTTTGTATTTTCTTGTCACCATCCCTAATAAAGTCTCAATGGATCAAGGACTTATTGAATCTTTTGAATTGATCATCATCATCAATGGTCATTCATTCTTTATTCTTCTATCTTCTCTCCATGCTAACCTAGTATCATGAGAGTCAACAAAAACATCATCAATGCATCCACCCTACATCCAAAAACCATTAGCATACATACATCTCATAATAATAGCATAATCGTAAAACATCCATTAGCATAAGCATTGCATATTAGATCATACATTCTGCATAATCATTTGAGTTGTGATGAATCATATAGATTTTTTATTCTAAGCATCTTAAATCATTGCATAGCATAAGCATTTTCATCCATACATCCATATGCATACATCGTCATCATAAAATTGCATAGAAAATATACAAAAATGAAATGTATCCACATCATCTACATATCATAATCATCCATCCATATCATATTGTGAAAAAATAATGAAAAATAACATAACATTGCATCTATCTGCATATCACATAGGCATAAATAAAGTGCATCCATACATGAAATAAAGTGAACACATCATAGCATGAATCATCTATATTCATATCATATATATATCAAAAAATGAGTGTCATGGTACCAAATCTAAATTAGTGTATGAATATCGATCAAAAATAAAATATCCATGAGGCTATGAAAAAGGAGCCCATGAATGTATATCTATGATAAAGAATGGGGAAAAATCAAAAAGGTTTTTGTACATCAAAAAGCTATCCCTAATGGCTCCTACACTCTCCAACCTACCTCTTACGATGATCCTCTACTCAGGGTCATGTGTCGCTGTGTTGTAAAAAAAATTGTTGTCTCAGAGCCGCTGGAACATCACAATGATAATCTTTCCTATAATATGCAACCTCTGTAATATTCTCTATGTATAACTACACTAACATGGTCCAACCATGTGTAGCTACCATCATAGCCTCAATTTGTTGTCTTTGAGCCACCTCTTGGTCTCTCTCCCCTGTCACAACCTATATTCTCTGTAGTGCTTGATCTCTCTCGACTATAACTGCAACCACCTGTTGTTGAGCCTAGTCTTGCTCAATAGTAATGACCAAAATCTAGTAGTTGGCTTTATCCTTCTCGCCATTCAATATCTTGACTTGTTGCAACTGTTGTATTTGTGCATCTCAAGCATTTGGTGGTGGTGGTGGGCCTGGCTACTGCTAAACTACTGGAGGCTGCTAAGGAGACTATTGTTGTACTATAGGAAGAACCCTTGAAACTTGTCCATCATGGATATCATGGCCTCCTTGTCCCCTACCTCTCTATGATCCTCTGCCTCTTGGTCTCCCTCTAAGAGGAGCACCTGCTAGATCTATCAATCATTAGGGAGGGACGGACCAAGCATCATATGTTGGCATAGTTTGAGCTACTTCCTATCCCTGATCATGTGCCCAAGGCTGGGCCACCAGCTATCTAAAGCTCTCTATGACCTTTGGACATGGAATATTCAATCGCCCATGTAGGAACCTCTCTAGCTTATCTTGCAAAAATGGATCTATATGCATCGTTAGGTCTATCCTGAACCTCCCCAAACTGCCTGGCTGCCTTATCTGTTAAATATCTCTCAATAATTTGGTGCTCTCGACCCTACATGTATCAAGTCTACCTAGCAAAATAGAGTTATTGAATATCATCAAACCATGGTGGCATCTATAGCTATAGGCATCAACGAAAAACTATCATCTCATCTATCGCACATCACTAATACAAGAGCCTAATCTATCCAGTGTTCTTGATAGTAATAGCACCTCTATGTATCCAAATGACGAGATCATCTAGCTCCATGTCTGCCATCTAAACAATGAGCCAAAGCACAACAATGTGCTCCCATGCCCAAATGTGTAGCAAAGTCACCCCTACACCAATGGCTCTCCCCTCACAATAGATAAAATCATATAAATCATGATATGAGGAGGCTAGCATCATAGGCCCCCATGCAAAATGTTTCCTCTTATGTAGCATCTAATGCCATGCCAAGCCCCATCTAGGGTTGAATCCTTTACTATGTCTATTTGGAGCCACCAAACCTAAAATGATGGTTGTGATGATCAATATAAAGGTTGGAACATGACCTCTATATGACTCCAAGTCAATCTATGATGTCGCCAATGCAATCTGATCCATCTCCATGACCTCAAGGTAGGCATCGAATCTGACATCAGTGTCATAAATCACATGATCATAATGAATTGGAAAATGAAGAATCTTCCAAACATCCTCTAGACTAACTATTGCCTCACCTATCAAAAGGTGGAAAGACAAGGTCTCACTATTGCATCTCTTACACAGAGCCATCATCATCCCTAGATGTGCCCAAATAATAGGTGCATATGCGACATACCAGAGGTCAATCTCTCCTAGATGCTCCTAGCACAACTCTAATAAATCATCTAGTCTCTCTAGCATGGTGGGTCTATGCTCATGTGACATCAATGGTGGAAAGACCTCCTACATCCATGAAGCACATGACATCAAGAAGTCATTGAAATTTTGCTCAATTTGAAATTTATAGCTCATAAATCATAATAGTGTCACTATTTTCAATAGCATCACTATATTCAATTTTCAAATAGCGATGCCCGATGCATTTAACATTGTAAATCGAAACATGCATTTCTAGATAAGATGGCATCGCGATTTAACTTCTGGCTTAACCTAACCCTAATTTATAAATCCGCAAGTGCATTGCCAAACAAATATGTGTCACTATTTAAAATTAGAAACCTTAATCTTAAATCATGAATAGCATTGCCATATAAATATGCATCACTATATTTCATCTAGGAATTGTCGATTTCAGTTTGGGCATCACTATATAGCAACATCGCCAAAATTTAAACTTTAAAGTGTAATAAATGCATTGAAAATACAAATTTCAAATCTAGTTTGGAGTTACATATCGGTAGTCTTGCACCTAGAAGCCACTAGAACTCTCAAACTCAATCAGACATGTGCTTGGGAAGCTCTAGGTGTGCCATTTCATTGGAGGGTCAGAGCTCAAATCGCAAAAATTCCTTAAGATGTGAATGCACAACTGAATTGAAAATGACCCTTCTTGGCTATAAAATTAGGGTTTTTTGCCTTAATTTAATCTTGAAGATAGGGTTTATTATCATTTTCACCAATTTTTCCAATTTGAACCTAATTTTGCATCATTTTTTGCATTATTCTTGCATCCTGGAGCCTCTCTGGACCCTTGAGATAGCTTGTAACCTTTGTTGAGAAATCAACCCCAAATTCAAAATTTTTGCCCAATTTCTTGAGGGGGCAAGGAGTCAGCTTTATCCTTCCATTGGGGCATCTAAACAATTAAAAAGAAAAATATTTTTTGATTTAAGCAATAGTTTTGATCCAAAAAGCATTATTCTTTGAACTGAAGCAACAGGTACCTCGCTTGAAAGAGGGGCAAAATGTAGACACTAAAAAATTTCCTAATCAATATCATACACTTGAAACAAATTTACTAACATCATTTCCTTTTTAATCCATCCTCCTTTCACTTAATTGATTAAATTAGCCTGGCTATTTAATTAATTGCATTATTTTCATCCATTAACCTAATTAGTTTAATTATGTTAATTCATCCCTTTTCATGCTAATGTTTCATCTCATTAAATTATATAAATTAAAATGTTTAATTTAATTCCCTAAGTCATCTTATTTAATTAAATAACCTTAAATTATTTATTTAAATATCATTCCACCTTTCTCCCATTTATTAAATCATTTAATTTAATAAAAATCTCTTGAATTTTTCCAAATCCCCTAATTGCATGGTTAAATCTTATTTAATTAGAAATTAAACTAACTTTCCTCTAAGGAAAGGCAATATTCCCATGGAATATTCCTTATCCCCCTTTTTTCACAATTCAAATTTTGTTTTAATTTATAAATTACTATTTTCCTCACCCAAAGGAATATTCCAAAAAAAATATTCTTATTCCCCCATCATTTGAAAAATGGATATTTTCACTTAGCTTCTTGAGTAAGTTTTAACCTTCAACTTATTAAACAAGTCACCTTTGACCTGTGTGAGTAGGTCAAAAGTGTGTTTGTTTGAGGCAAGTGTGAACCCTTGATTAGAATCTTATCATGCATTCATTACCATGATCCATGCCTCCCATCCCCTTCATCTTGGACCATTTGATTAAAAATTTTGATCTCCACCCTTCATTTCTCATTTGCTCTCCTATAAATAAGTCACTATTTGGAGACAAATGGATCCATCTTTTAATTGCAAACTTATGCTATTGAATTCACTTGCATCCATACTCTCATATTTACTCACATTTTAGCTTATTTTAGTTTTTTAAATTGCATAATAGTGTATAACATCCATTAATGGCTTCCATGCATCCATCTTAGTTTGTATATGAATTAGGGTTTTTATCTTTTATCATATAATTATCTTAGATTAGGTTAGAAATAGCATAATTAGTGCATCTTTAGCATAAAATCATGGCAACTTAGCCTCCATCATGTTCATTTTTAGCATGAACTAGGTTCTCATACATCAATCACAATGGTTTCATTGATTCTCTTCCATAGAATCGATTGAAATAGGCTCACTGATCACATGATTGGGAAAGGGTCATTATTTCACATCAACACAACACCAATTCCAAAATGGGATAAGTTTCAAATGGGTTAGATTAGGAATTTAATTTTTTTGTGTAGTTTGTAGCTTTCATTTTCAATTAAATGCTTAGTTTAATTTTCCAATTTGAATGATCTTGTTTGTAGATGTAGGTTTGTTTGGAAAAATTATGCTTCAATTCATCATGAGTCAAGCGTAATCGACCCTCACTAACATTCCCTCATCTCATACCTTTATATGTCATCTTTGTATCAAAACTTTTTCTTTTATCATTCTAATCCTTTTGTAGCATGATTTTTTTTGGACACTAGTACACTGTGTAAACATCTGCATCTCGTGCTAGTGTCCCATGACATTTTAATGTTAAAATGGATATTTTTAGGTTCCTTGCCACTTGTCACTTAATTTTGATGATGGTAACATCTTGGGACACCTTGTAACAACTAGGGAAGCTTCCTTCCCCTCTTATTCTCTCTTTTAAATCCATTATTTCACATCATTTGAGTTATCTAGCTTCTTATTGACATCTTTATTGAACTCTCTTCTCCTCTCTTAGATATTCTCTTTTCTTTCTATCTTGCTCTCTTGCTTGCACAAGCTTTCTTTCTTTCTATAGCACTCTCAAGTTCTCACAATATATTTTACAATTATCTTGGAAATTCTCTTGGCTCTCACAACCTTGTCTTTCATTCTTGGTTTCATTTCCTTCCTCAAGCCTTGCAGGTGATATCTCTTTATCTTGTGCTTTTGAGGATCATGGAATTTCTCACATCCCTTGTTTGCACATCTATCTATCTTTGTTGTTCATCTATTTCAGCATATATTTCTTTCTCTATCTATCTATCTTGCTATTCATGGAGGTGGGAACACCAAAATGGGGGTTTGACTATGGAAAGCTCCTAAATAGACCCAACAATTTTCCTCAGTCTTATCTGTATAGGTATTGAAGATATTTATTTGTTGGAGGCTTCATAACTTGGTTGGTTTTGATAAATTTTCATCTCTTATTCCTTTTATTCTATCTTATATACTTAATTTACTCTAATTCAGTTCTATTACTTTTTTTCATTTTCTCACATTCTAAGAGTTCTTAGTAGTTGGAACAAAAGTATATCCTTTGTTTTGTTTCCATGAAATTATTGATTTTTAGTCCATATAAGACTCTAGTGTGCCTCTTGAATGCTAACACACTGTTAGCTCTCAAAAATATAGGCAAAATGCCTCAAGAGGCTGCCAATCTCTTGATACGCTTTAGGGTAACAGACAAGGTCAAGAGAACTCAACCTTCTACTCTTCAGGTGCTGCTAAACCTAGGCGGGTGTACCTTTCTGAATGAAGCAGACTTGACTTATGGTTATCCTTCTTGCAATGATTTTTCCACAATGGAAGATGCAAGTGAATAAATGAATTCAAGCGCAATAGCAATCTTCTTAATCGAAATCCTAAAATGCTCAATTAACATATATAAAGAGAATAAATGAATCTTAATGATGAAACTACAGAGACCAGTGCCTTATTGGGTATGCAGAGTCAAATGAAATCAATATTAGCAACACTCTCTAGAGAAAACTCAAATTATTTGGCATACATTGTGTTTACAACTTGTATAAACATGCAATACTATAACTACTAAGCTCTACTTCAACAATCCAAATGAATCTCTCTGATTATTGTGATCAATTAAAAGGATTTAATCTTTGCTTGAAAGAACCAATTGATTAACCACATAGAAATAGTAAATGTGCATTGATGAATTAAATATAATTTTTTTATATCAATTTAAACAATTAGAAAGAATCCACCTTGGAGACAGCTTAGCAATATTTTCATTAAATTCAATAGATAATTGACACCAGAAATGTTTAGCAACATAAATTGGCTTTCATAAATACCTCTATTTTTAAAACATGCATTATAGTCTCTGATCTGATAAATCTATTGTACTGTATCCATCTAATTTGCCTACTATATATCAAATAACTAATAGATGATCATCATTTTACAATTACAAAATGCCTATTTATACACCAGCGTCAGAAAAATATATCATATTGAGATCCCATGTTGGCCATCCACAAAATTCAGACTCAAATCATGTCAGCCTACAATGGTATTTTACAAACTCACATGTCGGCCACAGTGTTTGAATTTTCATTAGTCACCAATGAAAGAGTCGGCAAGATATATCGTGGTTATGCAAAAGGTAATTCAATCGCTAGTCATCCCCTTGGTTCTATTCACTTTCTCTGTGACTTATCTGATTTGAGGAGATGTCATTTAGATCTCTTTATGTTTCATCGATATGCCTCTTTTTCCTCTTGCATGTTGTTGTAGCATTTTGTTTGTTATTCCGAAACCAAATAAAGTCCTCTTGTCCCAATGTGTTTCACTATGACCTCATGGAGTCAGGGAAACATCATGTAGATAATGCTTCGTTATATCGAGTCACCCCGAATGCCATCTCCTAGTCGCTGAGACATAAGAAATTATCTTACCGAGATGCACTTTTATCTTATGTGGGTTGCCGTGACATTCTGATTTTGGAAAGACCTCACGTAGTGCATATTATGTCTTAATGAAAAACCCTTTATTCATCTTTTGTGTCACTAATACAATCCAATTTTCATGTCGACAAAGTCTCCTTTGCATTCCACCGGTGAGACCCCAGACACTTCGCCAAGATCACACACCGAAGTCATATAAGTCTTACCAAGCAGTATCCTTGTTCTATTCACTTTCACCAAGACATTCTAATTTTCTCACCGATAGAGTCTTCATGTGTGTTATCGGCAAGACCAAAGGTCACTCGCCGAGACATTATCTCGATAGCTCTGACTCTTACCAATATGTATCCTTTCATCTTGTGTATCGACGACACATATCAATTCTTATACCAACAAAGGCCCTCATTACGTTCCATCAGTGAGACTTAAAGTAATCATTGGGACAATATTCTGAAACTACATAAGTCTTTCCGAGATTTCCTTTGATAGAAACCCCATGAGTAAAGTTGGTGAGAACAAAGGTCACTCGCCAAGACCTCATATCGAAAGAAACATGTTTGGCCGAAGAAACCATACATGTGTTGTTCGGTAAGACTCTCCCTAAGAACCTATTGATGAAAAGCCCGTGTCGGCAAGACATAACCGCTTCGCTGAGATCCTATTCTGATACTGCTTAACTCTTGCTGATAGGTACCCAAAGGTGAATGTCAATCGCTGTAACAATGAAAAGGTCTTGTCAACCACCTGCAACAAACACATGTTAACATACAAGCAAAATGGGTCGGGGAGACCTAGATAGACTTATGCCGATATGGACCACGACATGAAAAATGCATGACACGATGGATTCTATGGGGCTACACGGCCAAAACATGGGTAAAAATATTATGAAATTAGGAAAATGTGCCTAAATTAGGATCCATATAGAGACTCAGGGGTATGAAAGATATGTAAAAATCATCAGATTTTCATAGTTCCAATAGTGGCTCCATCTGGGGATGAATGAGAGTAAGATCATTACAAGGATCTAGATCTTTAGGTGAGCAGACCAGACACAGAGTGATAAACCAGTGAGCAGAAATGGAAAGTGAATGCAAAATGGAGGGGACCAGAATCCTAAACTACTGTGCATGGAAAATAATTTTAAAGAGGATAAGAAAGAGTTGTCCATGCACTGGAAACCCTTAATCCCCTATGTTTCTTAAGAGAAAAATTGCTTCAAGAATTGCCCATGAACAGGAAATTCCTGATCTTCACTAGCCATATTCTATAGATAGTATGAGTCTTCACCCTTGTTTCCAACAACAACTAAAAGGTCCCAGCCACAAGGCTTCAAATTTACCATGCTTTCCTTTCTCCTGACATCTTACATTCCACATCAACACCAAGTCATTTTGTTTGAATTTTCTATCCTTTACTTTTTGTCAAATAGATACTTCATTTGTGTCTATAACTTCATGTTTTGATTTTGGGAAACTCTCCTTATTTTATCCAATTCATCTAGTTGCTCCATTCTTTCCTCCATAGGTTTAGGAACATCCAAATCTTCTTGAAGGGAAAACCTGTAGACTGGCAACAAATTTTGCAAAGGCATTCTAGCTTGTACCCCATACACCAATTCAAATGGGGATTTCCCAATTGCTTTTTTCATAGTAATCCTATCAGCCCACATATCCAGTTTCAATTTTGAATCCCAAGCTTTCTTGTTTTGACTCAACATCCTCCTTATAATCTTCAAAAGACTCTTATTGCTAGATTATGTTTGACCATTAGCTTGTGGATGGTAAGGAGCTGCATAAGAAATGGTAATGCCATATGTGTCACAAAAGCTTCTGAACTCATTTGACCTGAAACACATCCCATTGTCTGTGATTAGCCTTAGTGGTGTACCAAATTTGGTTATAATGTTTTCCATTAGGAAATTAGTCACCACCTTACTTGTAGCCTGTTTAGTTGGGATTGCCTCTACCCACTTGGTAAAATAATTAGTGGCAACTAGTATCCACTTGTGTCCTCCACTTGATCTTTCCTATATCTATCCAATGAAATCAATTCCCCATTGATGAAAACGAGCATCAACTTGCAAAGGTCGAAGTGGCAAAGCTCCTTGATATTTCAGCTTTCCAAAGAACTTCTAGCAGGCTTCACATTTTCTTACATGTGTGAAAGAATCATTAAAAAACCTTGGGCCAGTAGTAACCTTCCCTGAGAATTTTTTGTGAAGTTGTCTTTGTTGAGTAATGTCCTCCACAAACTACTTCATGCATTTCACTTAAAACATGCTTGGCCTGAAACTCATCTAGACATAATAACAGTATACCATCCATGTTCTTCCAAAATAAATCCCCATCCATGAAAACATATTTAGATGCCTGCAACTTTAGAGTTCTTTTCTGGCTATCACTCAATCCCTCTAGACACTTCATGTACCTAAGGTAATGCATGATATTAGTATACCAAGGAGTGTGCTCAATGCTTGCAACTGCAATCCCTTCATCTACATTACAAACCTAATTTGCTTCAATATTTGATTCTGCCATCAACCTAGCCAAGCCTTGACCTCTCACTAGCTTAGTAATTTGGATCTCCATGTCAAACTCTTGGATCTTATTAATCCATTTGCATCTTTTCCCTGTCACTTTAGACTATGTCATAATATCTTTGGCAACAGTATGAGGGACATAAGTAATCACCTTTGCTCCAACAATATATAGACTAAATTCTTTTGTAGCCTTCACCAATGCAAATGCTTGATTTTCCATTATATCATACTTCAATTTAGACCCTTGTAATGACTTACTAAAGAAAGACACAGGCTGTTCATGACCATCCTCATTCTTTTGTAGCATAACAATAACAATCGTATGCATTGAAGCAAATGAAAATATCTGAAAAGGATTTGCAAAAGCTGGAGATTTAAGAACATGAGCCTCTTTGATGGCCCTTTTGATGGATATAAAAGCTTCCAAGGCTTTTGTAGTCCATTCCATTTTTTGTCTTTTCTTCAACATTTTTGATATAGGCTTAATGATCACAACAAAGTTAGAAACAAATCTTCTAATGAAATTAATTTTTCCAGAGAATGACTATATAGCCTTAATAGTATTGGGAATAGGAATCTTATCAATAGCTTCAACCCTCTCAGGATCTATTGTAATTCCCTCTTTTGAAACAATATGTCCTAAGAGCTAACCCTCTGTGACTGCAAAATGACATTTCTTCAGATTTAAGTTCATACCATATTCTAAGGCTTTTATAAATACCTTTTCCAAATGTTGCACATGATCTTCATCCTTCTTCGAATAAGTAGTCAGGTCATCCTGGTACACCACCATGATAGCATTGATTAACTATGCAAATGCCACATCCATAGCTCTTTGGAAAGTAGCTCCTGCATTAGTGAGACCAAATGGCATTCTTACGTATACATATGTTCCCCAAAGAGTTGTAAATGTTGTCTTATATTGCTCAGATTCTTTGACTTTAACCTGATTATACCCTGAGAATCCATCCATCATAGACAACAACTCACACCCTATCACCTTATGCAATATAGCCTCCATATTGGGTAGAGGATAATTGTCCTTGAGAGATGCCATATTCAAATTTTTGAAGTCCACACATAATCTGATGTCTCCATTTTTCTTCCTCACAGGGACCAAATTTGAGACCCACATTGAGTGCCTGATTGGTTTAATGATTCCTTCATCCCTAAGTTTTGCTAATTCTTCTTGCATTTTAGGCTCCAGTGTTGGATTTATAGGCCTTTGCTTCTGTCTAAATGGTTTAGCATCTGGCTTCAATGGTATTTCATGCTGGAACAAATCTTCCCTGTATACCTTCAGATCTTCATAAGACCAAGCAAACACATGTTTATATCTCCTCAGCAACTCTATCAACATTCTTCTAATTGTAGGGCTTATCTTCTTTACTATGTACACTTTTCTTGGTGCTATCTTAGTCCCCAAATTGATTTCTTCAATATCTTCCATCCTAACTAGTGTTTGCTTCATGAGAGACCAATCATTTCCATCATACAGCCGCTCCAATGCCACTAAGCCCTTAGGAAGCTTATTTGTTTTGAGTTGCAAGATATCCTTTCCAAACACTGTTTGTTTCCCATCCACTTCTTCAACAAAAGAATTGAAATCAATTTCTTGAGCTTCATATTGATCTATGCAGTGGAGAAACTTCAAAAGGTTAGTATCATCATTGAAGACCTGCCAACTATAAATATTATCAGGAATAGTAGGTCTTGTCTTGAACTCAATCTGTGAGATCCCAACCAATGTGATATCATCTCTTTTCAGTGCCAAATTTGCTAAAAAATCAGCCATTATGTTCTTTGATTTGTCAATCCACTCAATTGAAAATGCATAAAACAACTCAATTGTGTCCCATACAACATTCCTATATTGTTTCAATCTTTTGTGCTTTGTTGCATACTTTGACTTAATTTGTGAAACAACGAGCTCAAAATCTCCTAAAGCAACCAACAACTTGATTTTATGTTTCACAGCTATGTTCAGACCTGTCAACAAGGCTTCATACTCCACCACATTGTTTGTACATTCAAATGCTAACATAAATGAATATTTAAATGTAATACCTTCAGGTGAAACAAAAAAAATTCTAGTTCCATTACCTTCTTAGCTGCATGCTCCATCAAAATACATCTTCCACACTTCATTGCAGCTTTGTGCCACATGCTTTTCAATTGGATCACTATTGGTTAATTCTGGCTGGGCTGATTCAATCTTAAAACTTCCAAGATCAACATCACAAAAAAAATTGATCTGATCTTGAGGTACACAGTCAACAAGGTGGTTCATTCTTCAATCCCTATACAATTTCACTTCTTGACCATTCACTGGAATAGTAGCATAAGATAAATCAAACTGGACGTTTCCCCCAACTACTACTGTCCATTGTCTTGACAAGACTATCCTAAACTGAGGAGGAGTATCAATGACTATTATATCTATATTATAAGCCACCTATGGATAAGTAGCCAGTTTGACTTCAACATCTTTCATTATACCCACCACAGGAACATGTCGGTTATCCATTGCATAACACTTGCCTCCAATGGTATCAACCCATATGCCAAGCTACTTCATAACTCCTACTGGCATGGTATTTATAGAAGCACTAGAGTCTATCATGCAATTTCTTAGCAGTTTGTTATTTATAAGCAATGTAGTGAAAAAAGGATCCACTTGAGGGGGAGTTGTTAATACATCACTCAAGCAGACTTTTGGGATATTTACTTTCTCCTTCCTGTTGATTGCTTTAATAGCTACTCTATTTTCAGCATTCATGTGTTTTTCATTTCCATTTGTTATCAATTGAACAACACTATCTATGTATTCCTTAATTTTCATCATTTCAAGTAGTGGAACAGACATTTTTACCTAGGATAACACCTGAGTGAAGTCAAAAGAAGAGCCCTCCATCTTAACAATTTTCTTTTGTTCTAGCATTTCTCCTTTGTTTTCTTCCTTCTCTCTTTTACTAGGCTGATCAGGCTTTTGCATCTCTTTGTGTAGTTCCTCTACTTCCTGCTTTTGGACAGGCTTTTGTTTGCTTTTATAGGGCTATTTCTTTTCTAAATTCTTCAAAATTCCTTGTGTTGCTTTCTAATCCTTCATGAAAATTCCCCCAGGAACGCCTTCCATCTCATTTACTTTTCTGTTTCTCAACTAGTATTTACTCCTTGCTTCCTCAACAACAGCAACAATTATTCTCTCTATTTCATTTTCAGTAAGTCTCCTCACACTGCATTGAGTAGGAACCTCAACAAAATGTGGCTTTGTATGATCTTCCTCAGAATCATGAAAGACCTACTGTTTAGCCATATGGACATTATACTCCTAATTTGAAACATCGTATTCATAACCTTCATCCTTTGAAGATGAGTACCTCTCCTGAACATGGTGAAAAGTATTTGAAGTCAAATACACTGTGTGATCTTCTTCATTATTTTCCATCAACATTCCCTCTTCTTGCATCCTTTGGGCTACAACACAATAATCTGGGGAATGTGGCTTATCACAAGCTTCACAGAAGTAATTGTTACTCACCATTTAGGTTCCCTTTTTGCTTAATGGATCAGGAGTCTCTTTGTTTCTAGGCCTAGCTGCTATAAGTTTTCCGTCCTTCTAGTCTATATTATAAGGCATGTCATGCAACCTCGGCCTTTCATTTTTGTATGTGTTCTCCTATTTGTACTGATAATTGTTGTTTTCCTGAGGGGGCCTAGGGTTGTCTCTTTTACTGATTATACCAACAGCCTTCCTATTGTTTTCAATTGTCAATGTTGTCTTCTGAGCTTCAACCAAATCTCTCGAGAATCTATTTCTCAGTTCATACCCATTTTTAGGATCAAATGCATTCAAATAAACACTCAAAGCTATAGAATCTAGCAGCCTTGATCCAGGAGGTACTTTAGTCTGCAACTTGTTGAATCTTCATTTGAAATCATAAATTGAGTCATTCTAATTTTTCTGAATTCGCATCAATTCATGAAGAGCTGCATCTGGTGCATTTAGATTCCCATATTTCTCTAGGAATCTATCCTAAAATATTTGAAGAGAATTAATTGAGGATACTGGCAAGCTATTGAACCAATCCCTAGCATCTTCAATAAGTGACATCATAAACAGCTTCATGTGTAAATCTTCATATGGCACATCAATGTCTTGGATGAAAATGTTGAAACTCCTTAAGTGCTCTTCAGTAGTAATTGCATTACTCCCTATAAATTTGGGCACCATACCCCTCCAACTGTTATCCATAGGGTAAGGGTATAACTGAAAACCTACTAAATCAAATTATCTGATCATTGTTGTATGCTGGTGAAGGGGAGGGTTAGGTGGATACTAATATTGGTGCATGGGATTATTGTATTGTGCATTATGTTGTGGGATGTAATGTTGACTAGGAGGTGGATGTATATTTATACGCTGTGTGGGAATATGAGGTGGATGATTTGGCTACTTGTGGTGATTCCCTGTCTGATGGTGAGGAGACACTGGTGGATCAAAAGGCCCTGCACCATGATTACCTTGCAAATGAGGTGGTACATACTCTGGAGGACTACCAATAGTCTGAATAGTGATTTGGGATTTCTGTAATTTAACCTTCCATTCCTCTATCTCCTTCCTCTCTAATTCAAATTGTGTTTTTACTTCCTCAGGAAGCTCATGATCAATGAACACATTTTTGTTACCTTCCATCTTCTAATCATATTCTTGTTGAATTCTGATTCTTTCAGCCTCAAATGTAGCTTGAAACTCAGCCTATTTCTGAGGATCGAGAAAAGAGAAAGGATTCCTTTGATCTTGTGGAGTACAAGGCTCTACACTAGAATCATTTTTCCATGTATCATAGCGATCATATGTTTCACAATATGCTCTTGATGCTTTATCTTTATCTGTTAGGAACATATCTTCACTTATCCCTTTTCCCTTATCAACCTTGACATCTTTGTGTGTCCACTTATTGCTACCAGCAGGAGCTCCAGTGTGACCTCCCCTGTAATGAGATCTTCTTCCGTTCATGTTTGAACAACTGCAAAAATTTGTCAGAGTTGCCACTCACTTTTGGAAAAAGTGAGAAAATACTTGATGTATATTAGTCCCAACAGAGTCTCTATAAAATTCATGACTCTATTATTAAGGATCTGATTCTAAATGTATCCCCAACGGAGTCATTAATTTGTTAGCTCTCAAAAATGTAGGCAGAATGCCTCAAGAGGCTGCCAATCTCTTTGTACGCTTTAGGGTAATAGACAAGGTCAAGAGAACTCAACCTTCTACTCTTTAGGTGCTACTAAACCTAGGCGGGTATACCTTTTTGAATGAAGCAGACTTGACTTATGGTTATCCTTCTTGCAATGATTTTTCCACAATGGCAGATGCAAATGAACAAATGAATTCAAGCACAATAGCAATCTTCTTAATCAAAATCCTAAAATGTTCAATTAATAGATATAAAGAGAACAAATGAATCTTAATGATGAAACTACAGAGACCAGTGCCTTATTGGGTATGCGGAGTCAAATGAAATCAAGATGAGCAACACTCTCTAGAGAAAACTCAAATTATTTGGCATACATTCTATTTACAACTTGTATAAACATGCAATACTATAACTACTAAGCTCTACTTCAACAATCCAAATGAATCTCTTTGATTACTGTGATCAATTAAAAAGATTTAATCTTTGCTTGAAAGAAAAAATTGATTAACCACATAGAAACAACAAATGTGCACTGATGAATTGAAAATAAACTTGTTATATCAATTTAAACAATCAGAAAGAATCCACCTTGGAGACAACTTTAGCAATATTTTCATTAAATTCAACAGATAATTGACACAAGAAATGTGCAGCAACATCAATTGGCTTTCATAAATACCTCCATTTTGAAAACATGCATCATAGTCTCTGATCTGATAAATCTATTGTACTGTATCCATCTGATTTTCCTACTGTATATCGAATAACTAATAGCTGATCATCATTTTACAATTACAAAATGCCTATTTATACACCAGCATCAGAAAAATATATCATATTGAGATCCCATGCTGACCATCCACATAATTCGGACTCAAATCATGTCAGCCTGCAATGGTATTTTACAAACTCACATGTCGGCCACAGTGTTTGAATTTTCTTTAGTCACCAATGAAATAGTCGGTGAGATATATCATGGTTATGCCGAAGGAAATTCAATCGCTAATCATCCCCTTGGTTCTATTCACTTTTTTCGTGACTTATTTGAGTCAGGGAGATGTCATTTAGATCTCTTTATGTTTCATCGATATGCCTCTTTTTCCTCTTGCATGTCGCTGTAACATTCTGTTTGTTATGCCAAAACCAAAGAAAATCATCCTATCCCAATGTGTTTTGCTATGACCTCGTGGAGTCAAGCAAACATCATGTAGATAATGCTTCGTTATATTGAGAGTCACCCTGAACGCCATCTCCTAGTTGCTAAGACATAAGAAATTATCTTACCGAGATGCACTTTTATCTTATGTGGGTCACCATGACATTCTGATTTCGGAAAGACGTCACCTAGTGCATATTATGTCTTAACAAAAAACCCTTTATTCATCTTTTGTGTTGATGAGACAATCCAATTTTCATGCTGACAAAGTCTCCTTTGCGTTCCACCAGCGAGACCCTAGGCACTTCACCAAGATCACACATCGAAGTCATATAAGTCTTACCGAGCAGTATCCTTGTTCTATTCACCTTTGCCAAGGCATTCTGATTTTCTCACCGACAGAGTCTTCATGTGTGTTATCAGTGAGACCGAAGGTCACTCGCTGAGACATTATCTCGATAGCTATGACTCTTACTGATATGTATCCTTTCATCTTGTGTATCAGCGAGACATCAATTCTTATACCGACAAAGGCCCTCATTGTGTTCCATCGGTGAGAATTAAAGTAATTGTTGGGACAATATTCTAAGACTACATAAGTCTTACCAAGATTTCCTTTGATAGAAACCCCATGAGTAAAGTTTTCAAGACTGAAGGTCACTCACCAATACCTCATATCAAAAGCAACATGTTTGGCTGAAGAAATCATCCATGTGTTGTTTGGTAAGACTCTCCCCGAGAACCCGTTGATGAAAAGCTCTTGTCGGCAAGACATAACCACTTCGCTGAGATCCTATTTTGATACTGCTTAACTCTTTCCGATAGGTACCCAAAGGTGAATGTTGATTTCTATAACAATGAAAAAGTCTTGCCAACCACCTGTAGCAAACACATGTTAACATACAAGCAACATGGGTCAGGGAGACCTAGATAGACTTATGCCGATATGGACCACGACGTGAAAAATGCATGACACGATGGATTCTAAGGGGCTACATGGCCAAAACATGGGTAAAAATATAATGAAATTAGGAAAATGTGCCTAAATTAGGATCCATATAGAGACTCAGGGGTATGAAAGATATGTAAAAATAATCATATTTTCATAGTTCCAACACACACCACACTGAAGTGCATATTCTACACTACCATCCTTGGATGAAAACTTTCTAGTCTATCCAAAAAACCTTTTTTATCTGCTCTTTCTGATTCTAGAACTCTCACCTTTTTAAACCCTATCACAAGACAATTATTCCTTGAGGTAGTTTAGGGTATTTCATTCCCTAGGACTCTCGTGAGAATAAAGAGACTCATGAGCAATGAATACCCCTTCTCTAAATTTTGGTGAATCTAACATGAACACACTCCTTCCTAAAAAAAGGACAAATCCAAGATTTACCCTCCTTGAAAAAATGATAAGAAACAAATGTTACTACATATGGAACTTAGCAACATAATATAGCATGATGAATTATAGTATCAAACAACTTAGATTTATTTGTATACCTTAATACAAGCATTCACATGAGATTATAAAAAATCTACTCTTAGAGTCAAAATTCCTAAAAGTATTGTTGCACTCTATCACAACGATCATGTATCACCTCAATGAAATACAATTAATTTCAATAGTAGATTAGCTAAAGGAAGTGACCTTACATATTCTACTATCAAAAAATATTAAATTGGATAATATTAATGACACCCTAGCTTTCATCCTTCTACACTCTTGGCAGCTACGCTTCGTATCTAGGTTTGTCTATCAGGCCTCCCTTTGGAGTTCTAGGATGAAGAAATTATTGTTGGAGTTGCTAACTCCTTTAGCAACTTCCTTTCTCTAGATTATTTCATGAAGGAAAATTTCATACTAGTGTTTTCTCAATTCTACATTAGCATCGAACCAAATAAGGTGCTCCCAATCTCAATGATTTTGGAATCCAAGCTTGGTAAGTGGTCCCAAGTCATTGAATATAAAAAAACTACCCTTTTTTTTATCAAAATTGCTCCTTTGTTGGTCACCTTTGCAATTCCTTTCCCAAGAGTTTTCTCAAGTCCTCTGGAAAAGGTGTTGGATGCTCCACCCTGGTGTCAATGTCATTCTCATAGGCTCCTCTATTCTCCTCAATGTTTCCTATTCCCTTTTCATGTGAGGCTATTCTCCCTTCCTTGTTGCCCCCTCCCTTGGCTCCTATGCTCAATGGGCCTATTTTTTCTTCATACCCTCCTATGTCCCCACTTTATCAGTCTCTCTCAATTGACCAAGTTTTCCCTTAGAATCCTCCCTCTATTCATAGGTTTCTTCTCTAAGTTTGAACCCCTTTCCATATGGTGACCTTGGTTCAAATTCAGTGTCTAGTTTGATCCCTACATTGGTTTCCTTGGTTATACCTTGTGTTATTCCCCCATCTCCTTTGATGTATGGTTTTCTTAGTCCCTCAAAGTTTACTAGCCCTTGGAAGTCAACTAATGTGAGGATGGATACTAAGGTTGGAAGGAAGTATGGTAAAGTTACCATATAGAAGAACATGACTAGGGATATTGCGGATGAAAATCAGGAAACATTAGAGTAGGATGGCTCTAGGTGTAGTAAAAAATGTTGATCCTCTCTTGGAATATCTGAGGGCTTAATAGCTTTCATAAGAAGCATACTACTAAGGACTTCATTAAATATTTCAAGCCTAACATTCTCCTTTTACAAGAAACTAAAATGTTTGCTTCTAAGTTTGACAAATCTGCTAAATTCATCTGGCCTAAGGCCCTATTTCTGGTGGTGAATATAGTTGGGGCCTCTAGTAGGTTGGTCATGATGTGGAAACCTTTTCTCAAAGGCTCCCTAATTTCTAAGGATATTTTTTTTTCTTAATGTTAGCTTCTCTCAAAGCTTCAGCCTCTCTAAATGGTTGTTATCTAATGTTTATGTGCCCAATAATGTGGTCCAAAGGAGGAACACCTAGGTCAACCTATTGGTACGTAGGAATATCTTTTTGCATAGTAACTGGATGGTGATGGGGGATTTCAATACCCCCCTTTTTCCCTCGAAGAGGTAGGGGTATTCTAGATTTTTTAGATAGTATGATGGACATTAACTCCTTTCTGAATGATGGAGGTTTGACTTATTTAGACCTTGAGAGAAACTTGTTCATTTGGTCTAATAAAAAAACAAGGGATAATCTTATTCAGGTTTGGCTCGATTGTTGTTTGGTTTCTTCCAACTTGGATACCTCTTCCCTCTCTTTGTCTTCTCTCATTAGAATTGGTTCATATCACACCCTGTTACTTCTAAGTTGGAGCACTTCCCCTAAGGACAAAAGACCTTTTTGGTTTGAATTAATGTAGATGTACCACCCTTGGTTTAGGGGCCTTCTCTCTACTTGGTGGATGGGTCATGGATGTGGCTCTGTGATATACAATATGGATTTTAAACTCAAGACTCTCAAATGCAATCTAAAGCAATGCAACAAGAGTTTTTTTGGTAATATATTCGAGAAGAAAAAGTCTCTCAAAGATCAGCTTAGACAAGTTCAAAAAGATTTGGAATATGGCTTCCTAGATGATCTTGTTATCAAAGAAAAAAACTTGCTCAGTGAACTCCATAATATTACTGAAAAAGATGAGGTTCATTGAAATTAGAAATCCAAGAACCAATGGCTATGGGAGAGGGATAAAAACTCCATATTATTTCACATGATGACATTGAGACACGAGAAGAGGAATACTATATCTAAGTTGATCCTTGAAGATGGATTCATTCTGACTTATGAGAAATATTTGGCTCGAGCTAGTGTTTCTTTCTTCCATAACCTCCTCAACCCGCTTATGATGAATTTCCTAGTGGGTGAAATCCTTAATGTTATCCCCCTATCTCTATCTTAATAAGAGGTTTTTTTATGGAACATGGTGCTTCGATTGATGAGATTCGGGTGGTCATGTTTTCCTTAGCCTTTTTAAGGATCCTAGTCTGAATGACTTTACTCCTTTCTTCTTCCATATGTTTTGGGATATTGTTGGTCAAGATGTCATGACTGCAGTGGCAAATTTTCTCTCTACTAGTAGTATTCTTCAAGAATTCAATAAAACTTTCATTGTTATCATTCTTAAGCATTATGGGGCCAACAAGTTGGTTGATTATCCTTTGTAACACATTTTACAAAATATTCTTAAAGTTACTGGCCAGTCACATTAAACCTCATTTGAACAAACTAATCCATCCTTCTCAGAAAGGCTTTGTGCTAGGGTGACAAATAACTGATGCTATTTTGTTGGTGAATGAAACCCTCCACTCCATGGACAAGATCATAAAACAAAGTATGTCTCTTAAGTTAGATATTTCAAAATCCTACGACAAGGTGTCTTGGGATTTTCTATTTGATGTCCTTCCTAGATTCAAATTCTCTAGTAAATTTTTGAAACTCATTTAGGGTTGTGTTACCTCCCCCAAGTTCTCTATGATTTTCAATGGCACCCCGCAAGGTTTTTTCTCAGCTTCTGGTGGAGTCCACCAAGGGGACCCCTTATCTCCCTATCTCTTTATTATGATGGAAAAATTCCTTGGTTATAATTTTGAATGCAAAGTTTTGAATAGTTTGAACCTAGTGGTTTTTTCCCCTTCCTTTGTGTCTCAATCAATCTCCCATCAATAATTTTTTTATGACAAAGTATTGATGGGGGATGCCCCATGCTGGCTATGGCTAAAGGTTGGATTGATATCCTAAAAAACTTACTATGGCCTTTGGGAAATGTATTAATTTTAATAAAATTACTTATTCTTTTTTAATGTTGACCATGCTCTTCAAGCTAGGATTTTCATAATTCTCAATTGTCAGATCCTTCCCCTTCCTTTTATGTATCTAAGCATGCCTCTTAATATTGGTTTAGTTGAAAATTTGGTGTGGTCTAATCTCTTGGAAAGTGTCCATAGGAATCTTGCTACATGGAAGGGGGCTCTTCTCAACAATTCTTGTAAGTGTCTCCTTCTCAAGTCCACCCTTCGAAGTTTGACTTTGTACCTAATGTATATGTTTTTTTATACATGTTGCATGGTCGAAGAAACTTGAAAAAATCCAACATAGATTCCTATGGTTGGGGACTAAAGAAAGGAGTAGGTTCTCTCCGGTGAATTCGGATACTATGTTCTCTAGGAAATGTTACGGAAGTCTAGACTTGAGAAAAACAAGATTGATGAATATGGCACTTATAGCTAAAATTTCTTGGAAGCTTCTGAACAATCAGGTAGAATGGATTTATATCCTTAAGAAAAAGCATTTACAAGGAAATAATTTCCTCTCTCTACTAGATAATGGAGTTCTTCCTAATAGTTTCATGATATGGAATAACATCTTCAAAACCAAGAATTTACTTTCTTTAGGCTCCTCTTGGCTGGTTAGATTGGGTACTTTTGTCTCTTTCTAGGATGACAGATTTTTGTCCTCACTAATTCTTGGTCTTCATCCTATGTTGTTTGTGGTTCAATTGGACCTTTATGCTAGGATGGAGGTTAAGGTCTAAAATTACTTGGATACCTCTATTGATCCACCTAGATTCAAGATTTACCCCAATTGGTTCAACACCCCCTTCAGTTGGCTACTGATGAGCTTCTTATAACTATCAAGAATTACAAGTTCTTTCCCTCCAACTTGTTGGACTCTTTGGTCTAGTCAACTTCCAAAGATGGATGTATTCTATTAAGACAAGTTACAATTTCCTTTCTAGGTTATGGGATCCTATGTTTGATTGGATGCAACTATGGAGAAGACATTCCATCCCTAAAGTCAATTTTTTTTGGTGGATAGTTTTTCATAAAAGGATCCTTACTCTAGATAAATTGAAAAATAAAGGGTTACAACTTGGTTAATTGGTGTTTTTTTATGTGAGAACGAAGTTGATTCCATCCCCCACCTTCTTTTCCATTTTTCTTACTCTTGGAAAGTTAGGAAAAAATCCAATCTCTCTTTAAATTTTGTTGGGTCTAGAAGAAGGATGTTCATGATATTTTGGATAGTTGGTGCCCCCTATTATCTCACCCTATAATTGTTGAGATTTGGTGGCAATATTTTTTCTTTACTAGGTGGGCACTCTAGAAGGATCATAATAACAAAGTCTTTAGAGATAAAAAGTCCCCATGGTTGTTGGTGGCCAATAAGTTTATTAGTCAGGTCATTGATATTATTTGTTTATCTCTTGCAAGCCCAAAAGAAATCCTAATAATCTGGAGGTCTCTATTCTCTCTTCTTGTAATTTATTAAAGGTCCTTAATTCTCTCTATTCTCTCATCCAACTAGATAGGAAAACTACTCCTTGGTCCCCCCAAGCCTGGTTGGCTGAAGCTCAACTTTGACGGATCTACCAAACCTAACCCAAGTCAGGAAGGTGGGGGTGGAGTCATTTGTGACCACAAGGGGAAATGAATTCTGGATTATGTGTTCAACTTGGGGGTTCAATTATCTAGATTTGTTGAGTGGTGGAAGCTTTCCATGGCATACAAATTTCCATGCAAGCTTGGATTTCAAATTTGGTTATAGAGGGAGATTCTAGAAACACAATTCTCATGTTGATGGGAAATCCTTTCCCTACTAGACCCTCTAGGACATTGTGTCCTTAGCTCACAATATAATTATTTCCCTCAAAAATTGTAGTGCTAATCATGTGTATAGAAATGGCAATAAAGTTACCGATGTGTTAGCCAATCTGGGAGCCTTTACAATAAACTTAGTAACATGGGATAATATCCTCCATATCCTCAGTCATGTCTTTGAATTAATCTAGCATGATGCTAAAGTACTATAAAATTGATATAGAGTTGGATATGTTGTCGACTCTCATTGATATTTTCCATGCTCCTCAATTATGGAAAAGTAATCCCTATAAGACACCTTTTCATAAATATATTTTCTTGTGGCTTTAGATTTTGTATAGCCATTTCTATAGTTGTTTCCTTGCTCTAAAGTTTGTGATTTTAGTGATGGGGGTGATTTGGTTTAAGAAGAACCCACTAGCTATGAAGTGTGGAAATTGGACAAGGAGGTTTGGGCTATTCTAGAACAAGGCAAGTTGGCCTCATTTATGGAGGATATGAAGAGGCATGACCCCAAGATTTTTGTGGTGTTTGCTAATTCTAGAGCTAATTATGAAGGTGATAGTGTTCTCTATGGAGGGAGTGTACATCAACCGTAAGTCCAAATTCCATTATTAAAAATACATGTAATTATTTTTAAAAGAGGGCAAGAAGATTAATGGATTACATAATAGATTCAATCACATATACCTACCCGACATTTGGAGCAAAGTTGCAAAGGTTCTAATGAAGTATATAACCCTCGAAGGATGGTTTCATCACTTTGAATTTCTAGAGGTGAGGGATTTGAAACAAGTTTTTACAAATTTTTAAATGATTTTCAGTAAATTTCAAATCCTGGTTTGCTACAGTAAGCTTCGGTTTGAAATTTCTAGAAAGGAAATGTGAAATGCAAGTGGGAAATGCTACAAAATGACAACCTAGAAATGCAGTTTTGATATGTAATTTTTTTTTCAATTTTCAAATGAAGTTTATATGATGCAAAATGATATTCAAGATGATTAGTTGTTTTATATTTTTCATATTTAAAAGATGCAAACATGCAATACTAAAAACCATTAAATGAAATGCAAACTACAAACCTTAAATGAGACCTGATTCAATGCAAAGAAATGTAAATGAATGAAAGATCTAGATCTAGGATGCAAATGTACTCCAAAATCAGAAAATGCAATGATCATAAGTTGGTTTCACCATAATGAAATGTCAAAAAATATAGGCGAACCAATATTAAGATGAATACAAATGGGGTGATGCACCCGATTGTTTGATTTTCATTCAAATTATGCAAAATAGAAAGAAAAATATGAAATCAATCAAAACTAACTATCAAAAGGAAGATCTGGAGATGATAAAATGATGTGTAGCTATCACTGAAGATAATTTTTTAGGCCTCACTAAGGACTAATTCTCCCTATGGTGAATGGGTCTTAGCTAAGGCTCTCAAAAAATAGTTTTTCAGTTCTATTCCTCATAGTTTGCACTCCCAGCCTACTAATTTTTGTGTTCAAAAAATCAAAAATTATTTTTTTAGCATAGTTTCCATGAATTTTCAACAATGATGAAAACTTTGAAAACTTTTCAAAATTGATCTCCAAGATCTTCAAACCTTATTCAACCTACAAATCTACACATACACACATGAAAGAGAAAAATGTTGATTTTTAGAGGATATGGGTTTACCTTGGTCAAACCCCATTTTGGAAATTAAACCTCAAAATGAGTGAAAGCATGAAATGGAAGCAATCATGAATGAACAAGACTATGTCACAACTCATTGCACCTTAATTGAAACCTTGGAATGTAAATTTAGAAACTAGCAAGTCACGACCTTCATGAATGTGATTCTTGATCTTGAACTTGATAGAAGATAATGCTTTGAATTCTTGGATGGATCTTGAATGCTACATCAACATGTTGGCTCAACAACATGCATGCCCTTGACATGACAATGAATCTATTGATAATTGTTGCAGTAAACTTTGATGAACTTTCTCTTGAATGCCTTTGAAATACTCTTGAAATGATCCTATAATGCTCTTTTGAAAATCTTCTAGGATGAAATTACTAGCTTGAATACTTGAATGCTCTAGGTGAAACTTAGTGAAATGACCTCTTATTTATACTTATCTTATTGCTAATTCCCAACATTCAAATAACACAAGACGACATTGAATTATAGATTCAAAATCATTAAATTCTTATCAATAACATATTTTAAAGAGGGGTCTTATGCCTAAGCCAAGACCCATTTTCCATAGGCCGAATGGGTCCTAGGATAGTCACCTAAGACACATCCTACAAGACGTGGATCTATGTGCAAAAACAAGGTCCTAGGCCTAAGTGAGGACCCATTCACTGTATGGCAAATGGGTTCTAGGTCACTTACCTAGGACACTCATTCATGAAAAGTGAATGTTATGTATTCACATTTATGAATGTCAGGTTTTATCCCTCAAAAATTGCATTTAATTAGGCTTGTATTTGAAATTAAGGGATCAATTAAGGCATTATAAAGTCCATTTTATTAAAAAGGGACCAAAACTTAGTGTGACAATGTAAAACACATTACAACACTAAGTTGAGGCATAGTTAAGCTCATTTTATTATTATTCCAAAACTAAGTGAGGAAAAAGGATACGTTTTCTGTCACTACATTTTGCACCCACTTTAGTGAGAGCGTGAACCCACTTTAGGGTCACACTAAAGTAGAAAATCAAGACTCTTATGTATGCAACAATGACAAGGACTCTCAACTATACAATATCAAAGACAATGGGTGGATCAACCTACAACCATCCCATTGCACTATAGAACACAACTATTTGTCCTAAAAAAAATTCTCACTCTATGCAATGAAACCTCTGGCTACCCATTGGGTGAGTATCCAAATATGTGCTCACTCTAGGGCCACATAACTTTAGGTTTTCCACAAGGTGAGTATCAAAAAATGTGGCTTAATGAAAAATTCATGCCCTTATCTTATGCTTCCCATTGTACTAACCATACCAAAGCTATCCTCTTGATAACTTCAATAAGGTGCCACAAAATGCTTTTTACTAATGCTTAGTAAAGGGTTTTGGTTTTTTGCTTAAGGGGATTTTCTTAGTTGATGTAAGGCCTTCATCTTAGGGACCATCATGCCTAATGCCTCCAAGAGAGAACAAGTCAAGAGTAAAAGTCCACATCATAAGGAATGTAGTGTGTCACATCACCACTAAGAGGAAATTAATTTGTCAAGAAACATCACTCTCTTGGAAGACATCAAACCTAATGACATCACCAAGAAAAGAAAAATGCATCACATAAATAAATAAAATCACATCATGGAAAATTGTAGAAATATATGGTTAGTGTATGCCCCCTAGTTTAAAGTGGTTGCTACACCATTGTTGTGAGAAGTTCTTTAAATTAGGTAATAGGGACATGAGAGCCTTCCTCAGAAAACCCTAAGCCAAGTCATATGTTTCTGAAAAATCTACATGGATAGGACAAGTGGTTTCCCCCCAAAAAAAGATAAGGGATCTATGGATTTAGTGTCAATATGAATTTACTACAATTTTTTAGAGCTTAGAAATGTCATCATTCCTTAAATACTCATATAACTAGAAGAATGACACATAGAGAGTGAAAGAAAAGAAAAAGAATTTTGGGTCAACATGGAAAAGCCCTAAATGTCTTGACAACTTGTGTCATCCACTCAAGGGAAACATAAAACAAAATATTTTTCTTTTTTTACATATAGAAGAATGAAGGAACAAATAGAGGAATGTACGTGAAGAGAGAGAAACATCAAATGAAACATCATGGAGGATCACATTACACAAAAGAAATCACAAAGAAACATTGGAAAGAAAACAAAGCAAAAGACTAGTATGACGCAAGCGAGTCAACCTATTAGCAAGTCATCTACATCCCAATCTTGATTTGTATATATGAAAGTTGGAAAACTAGCCAAAGGGACAACATCAAGTGCCACACTAGGATAGGTACTAGGTTCAACACTCTTTTTAGGATATTTATCTTTTAAGCTCATAGAAGATGAAAAAAATGAATTCAAACCATTAAGCACTTCTTCATTGATCTTTACAATATCAATATCATCATCTAAATTAATCACAACAAGAGATCGAATGATAATGTCCATAGAATTTTTTTGTTGTTTATGTTGTGGTGAGGGTGGAGAGACATCATGCATCACTTGGGAAAAGTGTGAATTTTTTATTTTCTATGTTGTTCATTTTTTCTCTTTCTTGTAACAAACAAGTAATAGCACATCATCTATGCCTAGACGTTCTCTAGCATGTTTCGATTTCTTTTCAATTTTTTGTCAATTTGGAATTGTGTAAGAGTGGGTTTGTCAACTATAGGATTATTTTCTTCCTTTAGGGGAGGAATAGAAGGGACCACAAGAGGTTGTTCAACCAACTTCTCTTTAGCTTTGTAAACTTGCTTGATTTTGGGAGGGACAATGAGACTCATGTCTCTTTGTCTCTTATAGAATCTACATGGATTGTCTTGAGTTTTTGGAAGGGATTTTGGTTCAATCTTGGTTTTGTAAATGATGTGTGGCTCAATCATGGTTTGAGGCATATTCTTAAGGGATAATTATGCTATACTCTTTGCCTTAAACTTTTTATAGGATGTGAAAAAGAAGTCCTCACATGGTTTTATAGGTTCCATATGCTCAGGCCAAAAGAAATCCAATGAAAAGTTTCCACAGGAAGACATAGGATTAAGGAAACTATGATGCATAGTAAATATCTCATTCCAAAGGGAAACATCAAATATTTATGCACAATAGATGGGACTATATTCATGGAGCGAAGTCATGGGTAGCCTAACTTCACACGAAATTGGAGTTTAAGATGATTGTGAATTTGATATTTAATTGTTTTGGTCCAACTTTGAGGGGGATATTTATTGAGCCAATTGTAGGGAAAGAAAAACCATTATGTGTTTTAATCCATGCTTTTGGTTTATCATATGTATCTTGATAAAGTTCATGCACAAATAGGAATTCTTTAGTGATCACATTCTCTCCACAGATGGGATCAATTAATATCCCATTAGTGGGCCTATTACTGATTCTTCTAGCTATGTAAAGAGGACCATCGGGTGCCTGTTTAAGTATATCTTTTTGTGAGAAAGTAATATCAAGGGGAATTTTGTTTTTTCCCTTAAGAGGTTTAGCTTCAATAAATCCTACCATTCATACCAAGTTCTCCTCATTGTCATCTTTTGTATTTTTATCATCTATGTCAGCATTCATCATATCATTCTTTGTTTCACTAGTTTTCACAAATGAAATATTGTGCTTTGGCATGGGATTGGTAAAGATTTGTAAGTTTTGGCTGGGAGGAGCTACAAACTTACTACCTTGACCATTCACACCTCTAATTTGAAAATGGCTATTATAAAATTGGCCTTGCATAGGATGTTTAAGATGATGATAATGTTCAGTATCATGTCCATTTTGTCTATGATAATGATAATAAGAATTTGTTCTATAGCTTAGAGGTAATGTTCTAGTGGGATGAAGGGCTCGGATAGGGGGTAAGGTAAGCATATTCTTGTTCATGAGTTGCATCATGATATTATGGAGTGTATCAGGTAGAGGGGTAAACTATCTATTCCTATTCCTTGGATTTGGCTGCACCCCAAAGCTTGAGTACTACATTAGTTGTAGGTGAGGAGGCCATGGGAAATGAGGCATGTAAGCTATGATCCATAGGGGGTTGATTATCAACACCATTAATGAAAGAATTAGAGATCCCAACATCCACTATGAATGGTGCTTTGTGGGATGCCATGAGTCTGGAACTACATCTCACAATAGTATTTCTAATAGGACACCAAGTGGTAAAGCTCATACAAGTTTCACCAAACTTAGTGAAAACCCAAAAAGGATAGATAATGTAATACAAAGAACACCTAAAGCAAGAATGGAAATGCAATGCAAAAAGAGGTAACACTTTTCATACTTCAAACAAGGAAATTTTCTGATTACACTATGCAAAATCTAAAAATGAATGTTGTAAATACAAATTTGAAACCACACAATGTACTAATTCTATCAAATGAAGCTAAATATGCTAAAATGAATGCAACAAAAATTCTATAGGCTGAAATAGAAATCTAATAACAACCCAAATTAATACAAAAATGAAGAAATTTATGCTCATAAGATAAAAATCAGGCCTTTATTAGGGACTCATTCACCCTAGGGAAAATGGGTCCTAGGTGAGGGGTTCTAAACAATTTTTGGCAAATTTTTAGATTATTTTTAGCAAATTTTAGATCCTCGTTTGCTAAAGTTTTAGTTTGAAAATTTTGGAAATGCAATGTAAAATGCAAGTGGAAAATTCTAAAAAACTACAACCTAGAAATGCAATTTTGATATGCAATTGTGTTTTCAATTTTCAAATGCAAGTTTATATGATGTAAAATGATATTCAAGAGGACCATTTTTTTTGTATTCTTTAGATTTGAAAAATGCAAACATGCAATCCTAAAAACCCTTAAATGAAATGCAAAATGAAATGAAAACTAGATACCCTAAATGAGACCTAATTCAATGCAAAGAAATGTAAATGAATTCAAGATCTAGATATAGGATGAAAATGGTCTCTAAAATCAGAAAATGCAATGATCATACATCAGGTTCACCATAATGTAACACCAAAAAATGTAGAGGAACCAATATAAAATGAACACAAATGGGGTGGTGCACCTAATTCTTCGATTTTCATTCAAATTATGCAAAATAGAAAGATAGATCTCAAACTAATCAAAACTAACCATCGAAAGGAAGATCTAAAGATGATAAAATGATGTGTTCCTACCACCAACCCTACTTTTTCGGGCCTCACTGAAGACTAATTCGCCCTATGGAGAATGGATCCTAGACAGGGCTCTCAAAAAATTATTTCTAGATTCTATTCTTCTCAGAATGCACTCGCATCCTATCGATTTTCAAGTTCAAATAGTCAGAAATGAATTTTGTAGCTTATTTTTTGTGAATTTTCAAGAATGATGAACTTTAAAAACTTTGAAAAATTGATCTCCAAGATCTTCAATCTGTCTTTAACCTACAAATCTACACATATACACATGAAATAAAAAAAATGTTGATTGTTAAGGGATAGGGGTATTCCTTGGTCAAAACCCATTTTGGTAATTAAACCTCAAAGTGAATGAAAGCGTGAAATGGAAGGAATGATAAATAAACAAGACTATGTCACAACTCACCACACCTTAATTGAAACCATGGAATGTAAATCTATAAACTAGCATGTCATGGCCTTCATGAATACGATTTTTGATCTTGAATTTTATAGAAGATAATTCTTTGAATACTTGCATGGATCTTGAATTGTACATCAACATGTTGGCTCGACAACATGCATTCTTTTGATATGGATATGTGCAAGATCATGATGGGCCAAAAAGTAGCGATATGATGGGTATGTGGCTGACAACATTTTTTTACCAAAAATTGATGAAACAAAAAGGGTTTTTAAAGGAGATTCTCAGCTTTCCACCAATATAAATTATGCTTTACTTTGAATTTAATAAATATTTTTATTCATTTTCTATTTGAATTATGACTAAAGTCCTAATTGATAAGCTAATTGAAAAACATCTATAGCTTTCAAATGGTATCACATTTTTTGAATCTGAAACATGCATCACATTCTATGCTTCCCATATTATATAATTAAAAACAAAATGAATTTCATGAAGTTTTGACCAAGTTAAGGTGGTCAAACATATGAGTTTTTATATTTTTTAAAAGTTGAATAAAAAATTAATAATTAATTATTTAATTGGAAAAAAATTACAAAAAAATATGCATCACATTGGGATATGAGTCCTCTACTTATATCTAAAATATTATCATTTTATTGTGGTTAGGGTGGTTAGACAGATACCTACTTCTTATATTTTCCCTAAAATTTAAGTACTACTGCATTGAAATTTTAATTTTTCACCAAATAGATTTATTTTTTAAAATAAACCTTGTAGTTTAGAAACTGCATTCAATTTGCTATAGATTCTATTCTTACATATTTTTGAAATAATATAGATAACTTATTCAAATTTTTATGTCAAGTTGCCTAACTCTGATTTTTCTAAATTTTTTGCCACTTAAGGGCCTATTTTTTCCATGATGATCCTAAACATACCCATATGGGAATGAATCCTTTTACTGTTGCAATAAAATTTGATGAACTTGCTCTTGAATGTATTTGAAATACTCTTGATTGCTCCTATAATCCTCTCTTGAAAATATTATAGGATGAAATTGCTAGCTTGAACACTTGAATGCTCTAGGCGAAACTTAGTGAAATGACCACTTATTTATACTTATCTTATTGATAATTCCCAAAATTCAAATAACACAAGCTGAAATTGGATTATAGCTTTGAAATCATTAAAATCTCAACAATAATATATTTTAAAGAGGGGTCCTAGGCTAGTCAACTAGGACAGATCACGCAAGACATGGATCTATCTACAAAAACACGGTCTCGGCCCTAAGTGAGGACCCATTCACCCTATGGTGAATGGGTCCTACGTCACTTAGGAAACTCATTCCTTAAAATTGAATGATATGTATTGGTATTTATGAATTTCAGGTTTTACCCCTTAAAATTTGTATTTAATTAGGCTTGGATTTGAAAATAAGGGGCCAATTAAGGCACTATTAAGTCCATTTTATTAAAAAGAGTCCAAAACTTAGTGTGAACATGTAAAGCACATTACGAAACTAAATTAATGCACATTTAAGTTCATTTTATTATTATTCCCAACCAAAGTGAGGAAAAAGGATACTTTTTCTATCACTACAGAGATAATTAGTGTCTAGAAGGATAACTTGAAGTGGATCCTTGTCTAGCTAATTACAGCTAAAGAGAGAATGTAGATTTTGGAAGGAAAGGTTTTGGAATAGTAGGTACTATGGCTAAGGGAGGTGGAGAACAAGGGGCACTAGGACATGATTGCCTCTCTTGCCATGTCATTCGAGAGGTGGGAGAATCAATTAGGAGAAGGAGCTAGAAGAGTTGCATGATATTTTTGTTATAAAGGAAGATGAAAAGGATTTACTAATAGAGATTGATGATATCCATAAGAAACAAGAGAAAACCATGCAATGGAGCAAGGTCATCACCAATTATAGTAAAGAGACCATGAAGAAAACAACCCTCACCATTTAGGTTTTTTAGCAAGAATTAAGTACCAAGGGAAATAGGTGGCTAAAGATGGATGGGAGGATAGTCGAACACAAAAGAAGAAAGGTAAAATGGTGAATACCTTGGCTTGTGATGTCAAGATGGATACTTAGGCCATTCAGAAAATCCCTCTAACTTTCAAAGAAAATCTCCAACTTTTGTCCCAAGAATGAAAGGCTATCACTAGTCTCAAGTTGTTAGGATACCCATAGATGTCCTATGGTACTATGCTAATCTCAGTTCTATGTGCTCTCTATGTTTCTTTTTATTCGTTGAATTTTTTAAGTTTTAGTTTTAGTTTTTTTTGTTAGGTTTCTCCCTTATCGTGAGCCCCTTGTTTAATTTTATGGCATTTTTGTTATGGGTAATAGCCCTTCCCTTCTTAATCTAATCAAAATCATGTACAATTATTTAAATGAAGATATACTGATGCAGTCATGGATGGAGGGTCCAAAAAGGGACAGTCCAACTATGTAGCTTAGAGTGAACACAATAGAATAACAATAGATATACTTAGAAAACATAGATATTTATTGATTCAACATCCTACAATTATCATGCATAATATTCCTCACATGCGAAATAATTATGGCTCACAGGCCTACCATAAGGGCATTACAAACATTATAGTTGGCACAAGGCCTTATTTGACAGTTGGATCTAAATATTTAAACTATAATTACCTATCTATCAACTACCTAACTCCAAAATTAATTCTAATGAATTAAAAATGATCTTAAATTTGAGTCTCCAACTCTAAATATAGTCTATGTGGGGCATACGTTTTCTCAAATCGCAATGCAAGATCAAACATGTAGGTCAACCAAATAACATGAAAGATATTCCTTCATGAGATGCAATGTATTGTGAATCTCCAATAAAGTTTTTCTCAACCAAAAATTCCTTTTATGGTTTTCCATTAAGTTCGCATGTTTTGAAATTGGTCCACACAATAAGCTCAAGCTAGATAGGCTCAAAATGCTTTGACTTAGAATTGACAGTTATATTTTGAGAGCAATAACTTTATGTAAATGAAAGAAAATTATAACTTTATATTTAGATATGTTGTCGATAACCTCATATAAAATATATATCTTTCTCTATGGCTAATAAGGTACAATGTGATAGAATATAGAAGAAACTATTGATATAGCTACAAGAAGATTTCTAGAAAGAAATGTTTTAGTTGATATAGGATTGCTTTACAACTAGGAATGCTCCTACATCAAACACCCAAGGTTGGAAGAAAGTGAGTCCCTCATTCTAAATTATTTATCATCACATGAAATTACATAAATTAAAGGATAAATATGATTCTCATTATTATTACTTGCATATTCTATATCAAACTACAAACAAAAACAAACACAAGCAAAACATTGCCATAGGCAAGATCTTACATTCAACATGAGAAAAATATTACCAAATTATCTCCTTATCAACTAAAATCAATAGAACATGCAGCTACAAATATCTATTGAATCACCCAAGGGACTTCCAATCTTGCCTCACAAGTATTTTTCTTTCATTTCCTTGAAATTTCTTGCATTTTCACTTCATTTTGTTCCCTTCTTCAGCTTGGAAATTTATTCCTATCAAATCAATTGCATTTTAATTCCTCTCCCCTTTCCTATGTGTTTCCATATTATTTATTAATCCTCTCCCTCCATCTACCTACCTCTCTCTCTCTCACACAAACAAATTTTTCTCCCTCCCTACCTCTATCTCTCCCTCTCTTCCCTCTCTACTTCTCTCTATCTCTCCTCTCTCTACCTCTCCTTCCCACTCGACTCATATATATCTCCCATCTCCCTCTCTCTACCAACATTTCCCTCCATCACTCACAATCTATTACTCTCTCTGTCTCACCTATGTCTCCCTCCCTACCTCTTTCCCTTTCTACTCTCTATCTCTCCTCTCCCTCTACCTACATCTCTCTCCCTCTCACCCTCTCTCCCTCCCCCATATTTCTCTCTCCTTTCTATCTCACCATTCTCTTTCTCTATCTCGCTCTCTCTCACACACACACACACACACACACACACACACACACACACTAAACCTATATCTCCCTCCCTCCCTGCCTCCCTCCCCTATCTAATTATCTATATCTCTCGTCTCCCTCTACTTCCCTCTCTACTTACCTTTAGCCCCTCTCTTTCTCTCCTCTTTATCTCACCATTTCACCCCCCCCCTCACACGCACACCTCTATCTACATACCTCTCCCTTCCTCCTTCCCCTCTCTACCTTTCCTTCCCTATATAATTATCTTTAAATCCCCTTTCTCTCTCACTACCTACCTCTCACTCCATCACTCTCTCTATCTCACCTTTGTCTCCATCTCTCTCTCCATCATTCTCTCTCTACTTATCTCTATCTCTCCTCTCCCTCCCTCTCTCACTACATCACCCTCACTCTCTATCACCTTTATCTCCCTCCCTCACTCACCCTCACTCTCTCTCACCTTTATCTCCCTCCCTCCCTCTCCCTCTCTCTACCTACCTCTCCCTCTATCACTCCTTAGCACTCTCTCCCACATTACCTCTCCCTCACTCCCTCATTCCCTCTCTATCTCTTTTCTACCTCTCTTTCTCTCTCCTTATATCTCTTTCTCTCATTGTTTCTCTCTATCCAACTTTTGTCTCCATTCCGATTTATCTCTCCCTCCCTTTTTCCATCTCTACTTCTCTTTATATTTCCTCTCCATCCCTCCACCCACCTCTCTCTCTAGTAGATAAAGAGAGGGAGAGGTGAGGAGAAGTAGGGAGGGAAAAACAGGTGATATAGATAGTAGATAGGGAATGTGAGAGAGAGGGGGGGAGGTATTGAGAAATAGGGAGGGAGGGAGAGGTGAGATAGATACAAGTAGAGATATAAGGAAAGAGAATGGTGAGATAGAGAGTAAATAGGGGAGGAGCGAGTGAGAGGGAAATATGGGGGAGGGTGTGAGAAATAGAGAAGAGAGGGAAGAAGGAAGGTGGAGAGATATATAGAGAGGGAGATGGAGAGGAAAGGAGGGATAGGTGGAGATAGAGATAAGTGTATAGGGAAGGAAAGGGAGAAAGGGAGAAGTAGAGAGAGATAATGATGAGATGGAGAGTAGAAATGGAAAGAGAGAGTCAGATAGAAAGATGGGGAGAGAGAGAGTAAAGGAGGAAGGTGGGAATATTGAGAGAGGGAGAGAGGGAGAGAGATGGAGAGAGAGAGGGAAGGAGGGAGGGAGAGGTAGATATGGAGAGAGAGAGATATATAGGGAGGGGGGAGGAGGGAGGGAGAATTAGAGAGAGGGGGGGAGAGAGATGAGATAGAGAGAATAGGGAGGGAGGGAGATAGAAATAATTAGATAGGGAAGGACGGAGGAAGGTAGGGAGGGAGAAGTGAGAGAGAGGGGAAGAGGAATGCAGAAATATTGAGAGAGAGAGAGGAGGGAGGGAGAGGGAGAGAGGAAACAAGGGATAGGTTAGGGAGAGGTAGGGAGAAAGAGAGATAGGTGAGATAGATAGAGAGGATGGGGGAGGGAGAAAGATAGAGATTAGAGAGCTAAGGAGGGAGGGAGGGAGACATAGATAAGTGAGTGAGAGAGAGGTGATAGAGAGAGAATTAAAGAGGGAAGGAGGAAGGTGGAGAGATTTAGAGAAAGGAGGGAGGGAGTGAAAGAGAGGTAGAGATGGATAGGTTAGATAGAGAGAAGTAGAGACTTGGAGGAGGGAGTGAGAGAGAGGTAGAGATGGATAGGTTAAATAGAGAGAAGTAGAGAGGGAGGAGGGAGAGAGAGGGTTAAAGAGGGATATGCTAGATAGAGATAAGTAGAGAGGGAAGGTGGGTGGGAGGGAGAGTGAGAGTGAGGTGGAACATGGAGAAAATTAGAGTGGAGGAGGGAATGGGGAAGGGAGGGAGAGATAGAGGTGAGATAGAGAAAAATTTAGAGGGAAAGAGAAGGGGAGATATAGAAAAATAGAGAGGGGAGGAGAGAATGAGGAAGGGAGGGAGAGAGGGAGAGATAGAGAGAAGCATAAAGGGAGGGAAGGAGAGAGAGAGAATGGTGAGAGAGAAGTAGAGATGGAAGGAAAGTGTGAGAGAGAGGGATCTAGAGCATAAGTTATTAACAATGATTAAGATAGAGAGAGATGATACAACTTAATGATAATTGAAATTTGACCTCTTGACTACTAAAATCTGACATGTTGATTATTGAAATTTAATTAATTCTAAAAATTATAAGATCTTCCAAAAACTAGAAAATGTATTATAACTCCTAGAGATCCAAAACCACTCTCAAACATTGTGAAACTATATACATGAAATACAACTTAAAGTATAAGAAAGTAAATTTCCATATGCAAATATAAATTTATACTTTATTTTCTAAAACTTATGAGCCTAGTATCATAAGGGAGGCCATGGGTATGAGTGATGTAGATTCCTTAGTAAAGGCCATGGATAAAGAGATGGGTAAATTAAAAACAAATGACACTTGGGATTTGATACGCTTGCCTAATAGATGTAAAAACATTTTTTTTCAAATGGGCATTCAAGAAATTTTTGGCCTAGATGGTAGTGTTGAGAGATATTAGGCAAGGTTAGTCATGAAGGGTTATTCCTAGGTTGAGGGAATTTATTATAGTGAGAATTTTTCTCTTGTTGAAAAGCTTGCATTCATTAGATTTTTTTATCACTTCTTACTACTTATAATTTAGAGATTGAGTAGATGGATGTGAAGGAAACTTTTCATCATGGTGATTTGTAGGAATATATGCCATACCCAAAGCATTATATTGATGTTTAGTTCCATTTTTTTTGTGACTTGGTGGAATATTGTAAGTTGTAGATTGAAAAAATTAATACTTTGATGAATTTTCTAGATTCCTTAATGAAGCCAGCGAGTATAGAGGAGTTTTATGGTGTTCAAATTCTATGAGAATTTCAAGCCCTAATAGTTAATTAACTAGTTGTATTGGCTATTGAAAGGTGTTTGACAAGTGGGAGAATGTTTGGAATTAAGGTGTCTCAACCCTTACAATTTACTAGCATTAAAAATTTAATTTAATAATGCCTATATTATAATTTATTGCTCGTATTGGTGAGTTGCTGATATATTGGAAGGTGACATGGAATGTGGCAAGGATGTTGTGGTCCCTAGAAGGTAATGTAGGCATCCCACTTTAGGAAGAGATTCCTTGACATGTGTAGACATATTTAATAGATTCCTATGACAATTTTATGATAGATTCCTATGATGATATTATGATAGATTTTATGATGATCTTATGACATGTAGGAGTAAGATTGTATGATAGGTTGGAAAAGTGTTGGAAAGATTCCTTCCATGGGGAATATAAATTCCCAAGTTGAGTTATGACAAGATGTTAGAGAATCATTTATTATCAGTCAGTTATGATGGATCCTCTAACAACTATATATGCTATCAACTCATTATAGATTCTATGATGGTTAAATAAGGTGTGTAAGAGATTTTTTCATACCTATTCTGAGTAAAATTAGGGCACCCAAGTTTAGAGGTTTGATTGAGCAGTTGAAGAATATTGTACAAGTATCATTTGCATGCTTCGAGGTGTTAGGAAAATTTTCCAAGTAGATTTTGATGTCCATCTCATGTAGCTTCCTCTAGAAGCTACCTTCATACTTGTATTCTTTATATATTAGATGTCATGGAGTGGGTTATGTAAGTTTTATTTTGTAGGTATTATTATGCTATCATAATTTATTTGGAATTTGGTATTTGTATACTCTTTGAAGAACTTGCATTACACGTGTTTTGTAATCACCATTGATTATATAATATGATGTGTAGTTTTTGGATTATGGTATTTTTCTCTTGAAAGGGTTTTCCCCACATATATCTTGTGTTATGAGCTTTAATACTTTCATTTGGTGTTATTTTGATAATCTATCTATTGTGCATCTCACATTGTAACAATAAAAGAATTAAAATTGTACATCTCTCCTCTTAGATCAGTGTTAGAAAGTATTTCCATTTACCTTGCTTCCTTTCAAAGACATACATTTGATACATGTGTAAGATGTTTACTTGTATATCTAAGTAATAAAAATTAGATTGTGATAAGAAACACTATTATTGATTTATATGATTGAAAGGGAAATAAATTGAATTCCCTGTTACAAGTTGGGCCTCTAGATTGGTTTTGAAAAATAAATAAAATAAATAATAATGTGTGGGACAATGATGCATGCATAATATTTGATAGCTGATGTTGCAAGTAACTAATACGTGAATGCATTTTCCTAATTATCAAGTATGCTATCATGCATTATTCCCTCATTAGAATGAACTAATGTTATATGTTGGAATACAATCCCTACACACATGATTTAAAAACCTTGGTGTATTGTTGAATGAGTATTGTCATATTATAGAAGATTGTGCATTGGAAATATTAAATTTGATTTTAAAATTAAAGGAACATGAGAACCATTTTTAGTTGAAGGAAAAAATTCATAGATGTAATGCTATTTATTTTTTGAATTCTATGAATTTGATCAAGAATAATTTGAACTAGATACTAGAGAATGATAGTGTTATATTTTACTTTAGTGTTAATAGTTGATCTTAAAGTGATCAATAAAATAATAGGGCCATCTAGTATAGATATCTACACAAAGAAAAATAAAATAAGTGTGAAAAGATGTAATGGCATGTAATTTTCTCTTGTACAATTTATTTATAGTTTATTGTATTTGTAAACATAAATGAGAATGTACACCAAAGTAGAATAAATAATTCTAGTAGTGATATAAAAGAGTTGAATATTTTGTAGTATAAATTACTAGAATAAGTATGTGCTCCCAATTTTGAAAAACCATGCATACACCAAAAATAGAATTCATTATCATATGTCCACCTAAAAATGTGTGTACTATTAGATTTTATACAAATTAAGAAAAGGAAGAAAAATAAAATATAAAAAATGAAATAAAATGCTATAAACTAAATTATCCATAAGTACATGCATATGTATGGATGATAATACATGTCCTCACATATTTAGCCCAAATAAACACATAAGAAGACTTAAAATGTAACCAAAAAAACCAAATATTTTCCTTAAGTAAAAAGATCAAATAAAAATTATGAAAAGAACAAAAAAAAAAATAGCATATGGAAATATAGCACATGATATGTACTAAAAAGGAAAATCATAGATAAATAAGTGAAAGGATCAATCACTAGTGTCAACATGATTTAGGTGGTAAAGGTGGTAATGGATCTAACTCAATGAGACAAAAAAGTTTGAAATCAATGTCCCCATTCGACTATCCTCTAGAATTTCATGATGCATGATTAATTGTGATTGCGTATGCTCATTCAATATCCCTTCATGAATAAAACTTAATAAATAAATTTGATAATTTCGATGTCTTATTTGGAGCAATCTAAACCTAGATGTCGTGAATTAGTTTATACATCCTTTCTCATGAGATTCAATAGTGGATATAATTTTGTATATATTTCTTGCATGTTACCATCATTAGTTTTTTATCACTAACATTGAAAGGACCTTTGTCATCCATTTTGATTTGACTCAACATGCCATATTGAGGGAGTCAAGATTTATTATTATGCTTTATTATGATATACCAATCCCTTGCATGCTCATGTGATTGATAGTAGTCACAAAAGTAAGATATGTCAATGTATGTTACAATAAATAAAATGGTGTGTACTTGTGGGAAAATTTGTTCTAACCCTATAATTGGAGAATTGGAGGATTCTCCAAGCTAGTAAACTACCTATATTTTTCGTCTTTATTATCTTCATTACGAACATTAATCTTACTTTTGAAAAATATGAAATTTACCCCTTTTTAAGACATTTTCTAAATTTGAATTTGGTTTCACCTAAAGGGGATGAAGAGTTCTAGATACACTATAATGTAAAGTTACTTCCTAATAGCGTAGTTTCATATTTTCGTACACTAGAACATATCGTGTAAGAAAAAAAGTAATGAAAAATATTTTCGTTTGATAATTAGAAATAGAGTATTGATAAATAATCCTTGAAGCTCATTAACTGATAATTTAAAATCTAAATGCATGTTCATTAATTGATTCATTTTATCTATATTTACGTTATTTTAATTTATCAAATGCTAATCTAAGTTGAATAAAATGCTAAAAATGGTATAAAAAAGTATTAATTTAATCTTCAAAAGAATAAATAAATTAATAAATAAGCATAAAAATAAAATATTTTCATAATTATTCAAACTTCAATCTTCATTGAACATATAAAAAATATATAAATCAATAAATAATATCTACCATCGTATATTTGAAAAACAAAGTTTCATAAAACTGTAAAATAAAAGGTAAGCAAATAAATCTCATTTTCAATAACTTAGAAATTGATGTCTCTATACAATAAAATATTGTTAGATTAGCACGTAAAAATTTCATGATCATATGTAAATTAATGGAAGATGTTATAGGGGTGGTGGGCCTAGATTGATTGGCTAAAGCATCTTGTTGTAGGCAAGAGGTCATGAGGTCTAGTCTCCCCACCATCCCCATAGTACCAAAGGATTTTACAATTGTTATGATGTAGAATGAACCTTTTACATAGATTCTTTCATGCATAATGTCATTTTGATTTCAAGGCTCCATGAAATTCTAATATGTGCTAACAAACTTATCTCTTATGTTTAATGCTACATTCATTAATATAATTGTTATATAAAAAAAAAGTGAAACATAACATTCTTCAATTTAATTTATTTTCAAAAAAATTTACCCTTCGTAATGATGTCATTATTTATTATTATTTATTTATTTTATTTAATTCTTATATAAATATTTATTTATTCATATTTGTTATTCACAAATAATTATATCAATAAATAGATATTCATTTATGTGCATATTACATATATCTACTTTTAAGAAAAAGACAAAAGAATCCATTTAAAATAAATTAAAAGAAAAGATTTTTTCCCTTTTAAAGATGATATTATTAACTATCTATTTTATTTTTAAGAATTAGTACTCTCCCCACCCCAAGGAAAAGTAGATTCTTTCAATTTTTAATTATCATTAAGAGAACTTTAAGGGATCCATATTTTAAAAGAAAGACTTTTAGAGGAGGAAAAATGTGGGGCCCTAAATTGAAACTGTTTACATTCATTTTAGGTTATATAAGACAAGTAATATGTCTACATTTTTATTCTCTCTATTTAAATTGACATCTACTAACTTGTTGCAAAGTAAAGTATTTATCAATAGATTTATGCTTTTAAATCAAATTTTAAAGTAGTTGACATAATGCACTCAAATAAATTAATCTAATATTTTTAATTAGGTATTTATTTTGATTTTAATTTTCTTCATATCATTGGATTACAAGAGGAACCTATTGATGAAATGATGAAATTAAAAAAAAAAAAGATTTGATGAAATTAAAAAATCAAATAGAAGAGATTAGATGAAACAATAAAATAAAATAAAAGAGATTTGATGAAACAAGAAAATAAAATCAAAGATATTTGATGAAACAAAAAAACAAATAAATAAATAAATAATAAAAATAATTCAAATATTTGCATAAACTAAAAAAACAAACAAATAAATAAATAATATTTTTTAGGTTATAGAAGACAAGCCATGTGTAATAAAAAAATATTGAGATTTGATGAAACAAAAAAAACAAACAAACAAAAAAAATAATAATAATAAAAATAATTCAAATATTTGCCCACATAACATGGCTTTAGATATTATTCAATTCACAATTAAATTTTGTTTTCCCTATTCTAATCTATTATTAAGCCGAGAGGCTTCTTACACTCACATCAATGAGTATGTGTACATTTTTATTCTCCCCATTTAAATTGGCATTTGCTAACCTATCACAAAGTAAAGTATTTATCAATATATTTATGCTTTTAAATCATATTTTAAATTTAGACAAGATAATCTTGAATTTTTTTTAATATCAATTTAGAATTTTTATTTAATTGTAATATTATATTTAAGATTTTTTTTTTATATGTAAACTTTAAAAGCATGCATTATCATCATCCTTTTATAGTTTTACTATATATGAAATTTGGAAGGAAATATAATCTAGTATTTTAATTTATAATAGTAATATATATCATTTTATAATATTTGTTATGGAAATACATAATAATTTACAATATTTTCACACTTTTATGATTTTTGGAAGATTTTTAACAAGATTATCTTGAATATCTAGTAAAAAAATGAAATAAATACAATATTATATATAGGATGATAATAATGAATAATTTTAAAGTTACACATAAATAAAATTTTGAATTTAATATTACAATAAAATGACAATTACTAAATTGATATTAAAAAGTTTAAGATGGTCTTGTTAAAAATATTTTAAAAATTATTAAGATAATCTTGTCAAAATCTTGATAAGGTGTTATTTTTAATATTATTTTTTGTTTTAAAAACAATAAAGTTTGATTTTTCTTTTGGTCAGTAATTGGATTTATATTATATTACTTAAAATAAAAATATTACATTTCATAAGTTTTATTATCACCCACCAAAAAAATTATTCCACCCTACCACAAAAGCATCTAAACATGCAGAGTAAAACCTTCATATCCAGATAACTACAACCGATTCTAATAAACATCTATGAACATACTCTCCATTTCACACCAACAAAAACCCTAGAACATTGATCAAAAAACAAGCTATAACATGTAGGCTAACCCTAGACTGACTTTGAACAACTTAGAAACAAAAAACTACACCCGATTTAAGCCCTCCTAACCATTCTACCCTTCACTGCTCTATGTTTCTTTCCTTTCGCCTTTTGTCACCCTACCTCTTGTGCCTCCACTTTCAACTTTTTCTCACCTCCCTTGGCCTATGCAATACATTTTTTCACTTTAAAGGTGCCTATAAAATTTTTTAGAGCTTTTCATCCACGACGCACCTCCTCCTTGCACTAGTTCTTGTGAGCATCTTCAATTCCATGGATAAATGGCTCCAAACCCTCATTACCAACCCTCTCCTCTGCAATTCCTTCCCTAAAATCCACACCCACATCTAGAACTACCCACTCCAGGAATGAGTCCAATCCATCTAAAAAATCCTCATGAACAATTAACCCCATCACCTCTCTGATGGTTTCAACTTGCTCACCCAGGTCAAGACCCCATGCCACAATTAAGGAATATATATCCATATTTATTTTATATCTATGAATCAAACTACCAAAGGTTTCTCCAATTATCAACCTAACACTTTGAAATAGTTGCCCGTCTGCTACCAGAAACAAACCTTCTAGCCACTGGTCTGTGGCTTCCCCAAAGAATGGATTCAACTGCCTCTTTGAGTGAAGAGTGAATCTTGCCTCCATCTTCGATTTTGGGAAACCATCAACACTACCAACTTCCACATAGTAGATGCACCACCAAAAACTTTGCTTACTAATTGCTTGTTCTACACTTAAGTGTTTAATGATGAACAACACCGCATTAAAGAGCTTCATGCCTCTGCCTGCCGCCAATCCGATTAAGCTTATACTCCCATTTACTCGACCTCCCATGCCTTCAAACCAATTTTCCTTGCCCTCAAAAACAAAAAACTCTCTCACTTCATTAACTCCCCTCCCTTGCCACCCTACCACTTTTTATTTAAATTTAAATTTATTCAAACAAATTTAAGTTTCTCAGGTCTTCTACTTTTAACTCCCCAACCATTCTAAAATTTATTGCCCACTTTGATAAAACATCCACTTCTACATTTCCACTTTTCCTTATATGACTTACCTCATAATCTTTAAATGAAATCAACTCCTCTTTGATTTTTTCTATGGTATTCTGAAGGTGCCAAGCTCCCACACCTCTTTTCATTGTAGCTTGCATAATGATCAAGGAGTCACCTTCTAAATGCAGCTTTGGGGAACCCAATTTCTTACTCAATTTCACCGCCAACAAAGCAGTTGTAGCCTCTACTAAATTATTAGTTCCTTCCCTTAACTTTTTTTGCTCCAAGTGCAATCACATTGCCTAACTAGTCTCTTATTAAAATACCAACTCCTAAACGTCCTAGGTTACCCTTTGAGGCACCATCAAAATTCACTTTCCACCACCCCTTTCTTGGATTCTCCCAAGCAACCAACTTGTCCTTTTTTCTGTTGGTTTATCCCAACTAGGCCCATTAAAGGGCCAAAAAAGTTTCATTATTTATCTCAAAGAAAAGCTTTATTAGATTCAACTGCTAAGCTCTAGGTTTCATTACATTCAAATGCTTGAATGTATGTCTTCTTGAGAATGATTTCAAACATTTCAAATAAACTCAGTAGATATGTCTAAGTTAGTTGATGTGATTTTTGTCTTTTTATTGTTCTTAGTTATTTTTAATAATAAATGTGATGATTTATTAAAATTTATCAATTGATAATAATACATGAGTTGTAAGATTGTTTCACTATTTCAAATAGTGCATAATGGCAATGCTCGCCTTTTGTGGTGTACTTAGTAAATTATTATAATAGATTTTTTCATTTGCGGTTAGTATTATTGTAATAGATTTTTTACAATTTTAGTTAGTATTATTTTAATTTCTTGAATGGTAAATTAGTTACTTCATTTTTATAGTTCAAATGTAATGCCCCATCGTGCAAACCCCAAAGGACAAATAAACAAAATTTACTACACAATTTTTCTTTTTAAAGTTAACATAACATACATGTAAAACACATTAAGTCAAAAGTCATAGAAATCAATTAAACAAATTTGATTACACTTACATCCCTTGGGGTACACGAGGAGACATTACGAACTTAAATCCATACAACCGCAATAAAGAATAAAATCCAAAGATATAATCCATAACAAAATAAACATTAAAAAATATAACACATACATGATAAATCATTGATAAGAATCCATGATTAACTCAACACATTGAATAACAAATGCCATGGCCAATATCCACTCTGAGTTTAACGTTACATTACAGTACAATGTTCAAGAGGTACAATGATACAAAAGTATTTCCAAACATGAACGGAAACCATACAACAAGAATCATGATACAAATGAACAAAGGAATACATAGTATCATAACTAGCTCCAAGACAAATACAACTCTGAAGTCGCTACAACAACACCAATCCACACCTCTCGATTCTTGACTAGGGACCCAATGGGGTGCTTAGCACATTCCACATGACCACGTGGGTCCGAAGACCCACGCCCCATGCTAAGGAGCTGACAAGAAGATTCCTCAACCAAGAACATCCAAGCATGGAACCACAAGACTCAACATCATACAAAAGTATCATAAAACTCAAGGATTACAATGACATAATCAACAACATTCATGAGGCAACATAATAACTTAAAGTCATAAATCTCATCACATAAGTCAAAGCAATGACCAGTAAACAAGTAACCAAGGGATGATCATGAAACACTTCCAAATCAAACTGAATTAATAAACATAATACAATTCCAAATTGCAATTAAACAATACAATAACATCATATCACAGTACCATAAGAGTACCAGGTCATAAGTCAAATATCAATGAGATCATACAAGACCACAAAGTACACCAGAGATGTATCAAGACAATACTCCATAAATCAATATAAGTCCATTCAACCACAATCTAAACCAACTCCCATAACATACTTCCAGAGGAACACAATAAAGTAAGACACCTGGGCAACTAGGAGAGAGTGTCATCGCATGGCTTAACATGGATTTGCCAGGCTACCTATTGCAAGGTACTGCCTCCATCTATTGATGGATTATCTAGGCAACCAAGCACTAGGAACCACCTCCATCTATGGTTTGCCAAGCTACCTATCTCAAGGAACCGCCCCATAGGGTTGCTCATGCGGAACCGTTACCTTCCGTGAAGTCAAGGCAATGATCATGCCAACCACGGCCTTCTCAATCCCCTTTAGTCTGTGGTAGCACTAAAAGGCAGATGAGGCAACAATTATCTTTTTAGTGTATTACTACCCAACCCTCCTAAGTTAATTATTAGGTTTTCACTTGATTACTAACTCACTCATGGGTTATCATGTGCCCTTCCCCTTAAACGGGGCACCGACCCCCATGAGGAGCCACTCTCCCTAGAGACCCAACAACATCAAACCAAAAACAACCAAGGGTTGTACCATCATAATTTGAACAAAGAATCACAACATAAAAGTGTACGAAGCATTACCCATCTCGCTAACAAGTACAAAATCAGAGTCTCACAAATTTTCATACAACCCTTTCAAAATAAAGATACCAATATCTTGCTATGTCAAGAGCACATGAAATGGGGAACATTGACCAACAATATAATCAAGCCACTAGAAGAATCTCAAAGGCTTACACTGGGGTTTCCCCATGAAGAACTGATAACAATAAATGCAAGACCTCAAAGAACTATATTCAATTATAATGAGTGAAAACATTAAAATAAGATCAACAACTCCATCCAAACCACATAACCAACTTCGATACGAAATAAATCAAAAATTCAAGAAGATCAACTATCCACAACTCATAAACAAAACACGAGTTCCCAATTACATTGCAACACAAATTAAATGACAAAGGATTTCATAATTTAAAATTAGTCTCCAAAAGCATTCACATAGACACGGAACCATCCAAAAACAATCCTTCAACAACAAAGGTAAAAGCATGCAACCAGGAATCCAAGGGAGACCTCAATTTCCTCCTCACAAGATACCCGTACAGTTGGTAAATAAATGACCTTGACAAAATCAACAAACATGACAACAAGATTTCCCACGCCTCTGGAAGCCCAAAAACAAATCAAATACTCAAGGACTCACCAATGAGGGTAAGCCAAAACAGTAAGAGTTTCCAATCAACTAACAACACAAATTTAAGAAATAAAAATCCTCTCAAAACCCAGGAGTAGCTCAAGAGAAATTCACACCGAGACAACACCATCAAAATTATCCTACACTCACCAACACTTCCAAGGCACCAAATTGAAGAACACTTTAAATACTCAACCACTCACAACTCCACAAAACACTCGCATAATAAACAACCAAAAATTCAAATGAGAACAATATTTAATAACCAATCAATTAATGACCAAAACTAAATAACTTTACAACTTACCCATCTAAATTACTCAATTAACTAAAACAATTCATGATAACCATCACAAGTATTCTAAAATACTTATCCATAAAGAGAACTTACAAATCAACCATTAAATGAATATAAAGGAAGTCAATTTTCAAAAGATTAAAATCCCATTTCACCAATAAACTATCCAATTCAAGAATACCCTAATCAGTCTCTAACCATGCCCATGTACATTTAAATTTCTCCTTTCATCTATCAACATAATTGAAAACTACTTAATAGTTGGGTAGTTAACTCATTATTATTTCATAACTACTTATGTCCAAAACATTATTTCCACTTTCCTTTCATCATACTAACTTAACACTCACTTCCAATATTTAAATTAATTGTGAAAACCACTTAAGACCAATTGTTTATACTTTAAAATGATAATAATAACAATACTCTAATTACTTAAACTACATATTAAAGCTTACCACCTTAAAATCTTAAATCTATCTAAATAAATTTACACAAATAAATACCTTTTAAAACCACTACATATTTATATATATTAATTCTTTTATTCCCATTCAGGGTTTATAATCATTCCTATAACTATATACATATATATAAACATAATTTAGCCAATTAATACTCTAATTATATTTAAAAGGATAACTAATTTCACCAACACTACATTACAACGCTAAGAACCTATTCATTTATAAAAAGGAATGACTCTTTTCCCCAATATACTAATGTGTTACCAACTTTCATTATATAGCATAATCATTTAATTTAACAGAGAACATTCTTTTCTAACATTTGATAATGAAACTAGAGAGATTATTTAAACTCTTAAATTTCCCATTATGACCAGGTGAGACGGCTGAGACAGGTTGCAAATAGAATTAGAGATTTTATTTAAATCTATACACCCTACCATGTTCAAGTGTGCCACTGTGACAGGCTATCAGAGAGATTATTTAATTTACTACACCCTTGCAGTTCGAAAAGTTGCAGTTGTGACGGGTTGCCAATGGTTTCAGGGAGACTATTTAATTTTGTACAATGCCTCAACTCTAAACGACGTAACAGTGACAGGTTGCCAAGTATATTAGAAAGTGAATATGGGAATTTGGAAATATCGCCATCTACTTGAATTATTATCAAATCCCAAATGTTCTCCTCAAGACTGAAGAGAAGGAGACAGGTGAGGTGTAAAAACGTGACTTAAGAGAAGGAGAATTAATGTACAACTTTTCTTTTTGAACTTAATGCATTTATGTTTGGCAGTGAGTTTCTAGAGACACGCTCAAGTTGAAGTTTGGAAATTAAACTTCACCACGATCAATGGAAAGCTTTTGACTGTATCTTATTTTCAAGTATGACAATAGTGAGGAAAGTTTTAACTAATAAGTGACTTCAGGCACCATGATAACTAAAGGTTACGAGCACCGATATTTACCTATGATTTGTCACATATTAACAACGGAAAAGATTTGGTAGGCATACATGTAAGAAGTGAAAGATTAGAAAAAGGTACACAAACTATTCTCAAAGAGAATTCATCTCACAGAATACAATGCATGCAAAAATTATACAAAGTGGATTTGTTGAAGAGGTAGAGACTTCTGATCTGATGAAAATGGCTTAAGAGTATTTCCTTGCAAACCGATCCGAGATCGGATGTTTCAAATGGAGCGTCCAAAGAATTTTAGGATAGGCAAATTTTATTACAAATGTATTTGATCTGATAAAAAATAGTTGATTTTATCAAGAAAGGTAGCATAATTTTGATTAAATTAGAAGAAGAAAAGTTGAAAAGCACTCCAATATGATCGATTCAAAATTTGATGTCAAGGTTATTAAAATGGCAATGATCAAGATAAAGGTCACAACAAAAAGCAAAGTAGGCCGATGCAAGAATAGGGTAGAATATTGAATAAAACATTCTATTTACACTCCAAAACAACCATCAGGTAGGCCGACAAGATATAGTGAGGTGAATAAATACTTTGCACAGACCACTTGCAACAAAAGGAATAATTATATGTTATCACCTGATAGAATATATATATTGAACAAGAAAGGGAATACTTGTGCCTCGTTAGTTTGCTCTTTTAAGTTTTTCTCTTGTCCTTTTCGTTACTCTCTTTGCTTCCTCTCCCTATGCTTCTAGTTACTAATCTCCCCTATATAAGCTATTTGTCTAGTTCACAGGCATCGATAGGATGATGTTGAAAATAGTCAGACACCCTGATTTCTAACTTTTCGCACCATTGGTGCTCCCCAAGTTCCACTCGGCTCGCACCAAAACTGGGTGCACTTCCCCCCCATTCGACTCCCTTCAAAAGCTAAATATAGCTATTATTTTTCAAATTCTACAATTCTCTTCGACTTCCAAATGCTCTAAAGGTGAAGTTTCTTTCCAGCTTTTCTTGTTTTAAAACACTTCAGCTTCCTATCTCCTCATCCATTTAAATTTCTTATTATAATAATTATCTTTTCAAGATTATTTTGTTCATAATTATTATTAACTTCAATTTAACACAACAATTTAAATCAATTTATCTAATAATATCACTTTTACTTTTAACGAATTAGTTTAATTTGATCATTTGTTCTAAATAATTTGATTTAATTTAATTGATTATTATTTTAATTTCTAATTATATTTTAAATAACCTTGCAAATCACTTATGATGTAATTAATTATTTAAACATGACTACTAACATATGATATTTTTCACACAAAGAACTCCACTTTAATCATTATTCAACACCAAATCTCACATCAATTTCAATAAAAAGGGTAAAATTTTACACCTTCATAGATTCAAGAAAACATAATTCATCACTCAAGGACAACAAAATCACAAATTCCACGCACACTTGACATATTCACACATATAAAACACATCAGCAAGAAACACATCACACTAAAACTCAAGGTTCCATAGAGCATCCTCGACAGGAAGGACATCGGTGCATTGCGCACTACACCGAGGGTCCTATCCTTTCCCATTAGTTTCCTGCACCATCTACCCGACACCGGTTAACAAAAGAACTCAAGTTCACAACAATGACAAAAGAAAAGTGAAACTCAAGACTCACAGGTCTAAGCGCAAGGTTACATAGTGAGCACACATAGTGCCTAGTGTATGAACCTATGCTCTGATACCATGTTGTAACGCCCCACCACACAACCCCAAAGGATTAAGTCATGCAATTTGAATAATGGTTACATTATGTTATTTAATGATCACTCATTTGTTCTTTAAAAAAATAAAAATTGGTTGCATTTTACTTAATTCCTTTGGGGTTGCATGGCAGTGCGTTACATCAAACCACTTTTTGAATGTTCTTATAATAATTTATATCATTTCCTTAAAAGTACATATTTTACAAATATATTTTTTATTATACTATAATATTATGGATTGATTGTTCATAATAATTACAAATTTAATCAATAATAGAGGTTTCTCTCATTCCAATCTATCAAAACAAAATTAAAACCTTTTCTTATTAAACAATATGATATTTCCACAATCCATTAGATAGTGTAAAATAGTTTCTAATAAAAAGTGAAATAATTTTTTAAATCAACATTATAAGTCAAACTTTATGATATAATCAACACTAGAAACATTATAAGTTTGTAATAAAAAAATGTATAATTTTTTTTAATCAACATTCTAAATCAAACTCCATAATATCATCTGGACTAGAAACATAAAATGAAAAAAGACTAAGACCAAACTTACAGATGGGGGAAACCCCATACCACACTATGAAATGTGTAAAATGACTCAGTTTCGAGTGTGTGGAAGCTAAATGCTACCTACCAAATTGTCAAAGACCTTTCAAAACCAGTTGTCTCTGGGTGGCAATCAATTTTCTAAGGTATATCCACTCATGCCTGTCATCCTTTCTCTTGTTTCCTTTCCTAGAAAATCCTAACCAACATCTACCCTTCCTCAATAATTCCTTCTAACTTAATTTCTTATTACAAGAATTAAACAAATGATCTCATCCAATTGAATACAATTATAGTTTTGTAATTTTGGAAGTTACTAGAAGGTTGTAGTTCAATTAAGTATAATTGATGAGAGTGATAAATTTAACATAAGATTGTACCTTGATTGTTTTTTTGTAAAATAAGTATCCCCAATTCTTGATTTTTAATAGATGTATCGATATAGACTTGTACATGTGTTTAAAATCATCATTAGAAAAAGTGAAAGTTGGTCATTATAACTTGGAAGTTATTTGAATGTTGTAGGTCAATTGATCGAGTATAATTGGTGAGGGTGATGGTATGTTCTCTTCAATTACATCATTCATGAAAAGAGGTTTAGTTCTTTTTCAAACATATATATGTTAACTTATTAATGGAAACTATGGTGTTTTGTAGTGTTTCGTATACCTCTTTCTAAGATTCAAACCATTCAAAATATAAATTATTAAATTATACTCCAAACAACTTTCGCATAATGGATATTGTTAGAATTGGCTATGGCTGCTAAGATCTTGAGACCAAATGGAAAGCACAAAAGAGAGAAAATAGAATGTGACGAGAATAAACTATATTCTTATCAATATGATTCAATGATATGATTGTGATTATGCACAATGAGAGAGACCCCTTGGTTATATAGCCAAGGTGAGGTGCAAGATGTCATATGATTATGACAAGTGTCTTAATCATATGACATGAGGCAACTTATCACACTTACCTAGGTTCACATGTGTTACAAGTCAAAAGATAAGATAACAAATAATGACAACTAACACCTTCTAGAAAGATTCCTTCCTATGACCTAAGTAAATTTAACATGTGTGAATAAGTTCCCTAGTAATGAATTAACTAGGTACAAGACTTTATTTACACCAACGGATATCCACAATCCTTAACTCTCCATTAAAAAAATACGACATAGAGTTGTATATTTATATCGAACTTATAGATGATATAAAATTCTCATTAAAGAAAATGAAAGTGGAATGGTCATTAAAACTTTTAATCGCTTCACATTATGAAATTAAATAAAAGATAGTCTTAATGATGAAAATAGGCGTCTCGAGGAGGATAACTCTTGACATTTTATATATATATTAGTATTTAAAATATGTATGCTAGTTTAATGTTTGATTCATTATTATGGCTAATATTAAGAGTTGTAGATGACAATGTAAAAGCCAATGGTAATATTAAAGTACCACACGATTGGCTGAAAATTTCCTAAAGTTTGAAGTAAACAGTTAATGCGGTGAAGATAACATAGTATGGAAAATGGAAACTCGCAGTTGGAACAACATTCATGAAGGAAAAAGAAAAGTGTATGTGATGGAGAGAAAGAGGGAAAGGCCGTGTTGAGTGGGAAAGGCAGGCATGGAAGGGGCTTCACAAATTAAATTTAAATTTGACAGTCGATCCTAACTGTAATGCAATTTTTTTGTGATGGTCATTTATTTGAAGTTGTCTTTCAAATATTAAAGGTTATCTATTTTAAGAAAAATATATGTAGATTGAGAAAACATATATAAGAATAATTATATAGAAATTTTGACAATTTAACTAAAATTTTGCCTCATACAATCTTCCTAAAATTTTAATTGTATTTTACAGCTAAAATGACTAAATACGGCCATACAACCATCAAGTTTAAGCCCAATCACAATAAGTCCATTTGGAGACTATGAACCAAGGATTTAAAGATAAGGCGATAGATTTTTTTAAAAAGAGGGAAAAAAAAACAAAAAAAAACAGTTGGAAATCTGCATGATGAATTTAGGTAAATCTTTGGAGCTGTTAGAGGGGCGAGCGGAAAGATGGGGGGGGTGGGGGATGGATAGTCTTGAGCCGCTTGATACATGGTTCAGTAATTAGGGGTTGTTTTGGGATAGAAGTCGCTGTGTGTTAGGATTATCGGCCCTTCTCCTTAAGTAATCTTTGTACAATAACATTTGAGCACCGAAGGTAAAATAGACGGAGGTTCTGTCGAGTTTAGTTGTTAAGCAGCACTGTAAAGAATGGTGAAGATCCGTGAAGGATCTGCGCATGAGATGGAACGAAGGATCTGTGCACTGTATTTACCTTGAGGGAGATGGAAATGTACAAGATGAACAGCATTCACAGGAACCAATTGAAAACTTTCACTGAAAAATCACCCATACGGTTGTCCATAACCACTCCTCCTCTGTTCATAGCATTGCTGACAACCCATCACCCGTATATCTCTCAGTGCTTCAAAACGGGTTTCTCGTGCATCTCCTCTGTCATACAGAGACCTCTCAACATTTCAAGAATTGCAGGAGCTAACGTCAGAGCTTGATGGAATTATTAAATATTTTAGAAGAAGCTGCAACAAATTAGGCGCAAAGTAGGGGTCTGCAAATAATAATACAGATAGGTTCATTCATCACCTTCTGTTGCCTTATTTTTGTAGTGAATAATATTTTTTTTTGAAATTCTGAATTCCGTTTTTAATCCCTCATAATTGCATGTGAAAGTTTAGAAAAACAATTGTTGATAGTTATTGCTTTCTTACCTTATTTAGAAGGTACTAGAGAAATTAAATATGTTGTGCTTATATAAAATTATGACATTAGTTACGATTAAATTTAAATTGTAACTCATTTTAAAATTTGTAAAATATATCAAGAAGAGAATGTCCTCTATTATGAATAATGAATTATTTGAAGTGATTGTTCTAATATAGACAAAAGGGATAGGATAAATAGAAACTTAACTCAAACATAGTAGCCTTAATCATAGAATGAACTCAAGTGTGGTAACTTCTAAGTGTGTGTTAAAGTTGTAATATATAAATTTTATGACATAAAAAATGATGTTAAAAAATGTGACAAATAAATTGAAATTGTGAATTTAATTATAAAATTTATTTTTTGATATAAGACTATTGATCCTTATATATTGACATTAATAGGTTTCATTGAACTTCAATATATTATTGTGTCATCTCTTTAACTAGATTTGCATGTTTTGTCTAGATAATATTTCCTCACTTTACATTGGTTACAAATTATTTTCTTTTGAGCATTTTATATAGTATGAATGGTTAGCATGTATGCCTACTTCAGCTAGATCAAAACATGTTTCTATTTATTCGTCAAATCCCCAAGTTTTACCATATCAGTTCAATGCAACATTAGCATCAACTCATTGTTTAGTTTTATGTTTGGAAAATATAGTTAGTCACCTAGATACTTTGGATTTTCATAATTTCACCATTGATGTATCTTTCCTTGTTCTCCATAATCTTGTTCATCTTTTGGCTTATAGTTTGATCTATTGAAAACAATATTTGATTTCCCATAGTTTCAATTTTTCTCTAAGTCTTTAGGTTCTCATTTTGTACAAGATTTCATTAGTTTAATTAGTACTAAATTCTATAACTCTTGATTTAAAATATAATGAAATTAGTTATGGGTTGATTAACTCAATATCCATTAGTGTTTACAATAATCAAGCTACTATCCCTTGGTAACTGATGTTAAAGAGAATTGATGGATATGTATGGTATAATTGGTGTGAATTTGAAATTCCTTTGATATTTTCTTTAATAAATTAGTGGTTAAGGTAAGGATATAATATAGAATTTTGTGGCAAGTCATTTTGAAAATATTTCATTAATGATAGTCTAAAAATTATTAGGGTCCTAGTGATAAGGTGTTTCTCTTTAAAATTATTGCTGGTATTAGTGTTATGCCATGCTTTAACTATATTATTGGCTATTATAGTATGGTGGAATGTTAGAGGATTGTATTTTAAATTATAGACATGTCATCTTTTGAACCTTGTGATTTTACCCTTTTGTTTGCCAAACAAGTGTGTGATGGTTGAAGTCCTTTTGTTGAATTGTGGTTCCTCTACAAATTATATACTTAGGCAAGGTCATTAGTGACAAGCCCCCCAGGAATTAGTTTTGGCCCCTTAGGTTCCCCCATACTTTCTTGAAAGCTTACATTGTGAGTTGGTCTTGTGTTGAGAATTGATCAAATTTTTGGTATTTGTGTTATGTCCTTTGTTGTAATTTAGTTGTTAAGTTTTGTGCATTACATCCTTGTCCAATGAAATTTAACATAATATCTAATCAACATTGCATAAATTCACTCCCACAAAATACATAATAGCAAATAAATTAGATAATTCAAATAATGCAAGTTGATCTATTAAAAACTAATCTTATAATATTTGAAGATGTTCATGAAAATAATAGATAGAACATGAATAACCCATTTTATTTTCAAGTATGGAAATGGGACTCGATTCCTTTAATTTCCAACCCCATGGTCTATGAAAGTCTTTACCATTCACCAATTTTTTCACATATACAAAAATTCTTATGCAATCAAATCCAAGAAAATGATGTAAACAATTTATAACATGATTTAAAATTCATACATAGAACTTAAGTAGGGAATATATAAATATATTATAATGTGTTATAATGATTACTCAACTACTAATGACCCGTGCAGAGGATGCGAGTAATCATCATTATCAACAACCTGCAATAATTTAAAAATATTGTTTTGTCAAACTTTTTCTTTGGTCACCATAATTATATATTTTTCATCTTCAAAAATTAAAGTATCAATGGCCTTCAAAAAATTATTTAGGACATACCTTAGGAGGAATTTTTGTAGTTGTATCTTCCCCATTTCCATCGATTACCTGCAATATATTTCAAAAGTTATTTAAAAAGTCAAATACAATAAATTTAAATAAAATTGATATGTTATATTCAATACCTTTTATCTTTGAATGATCTTGATTGATTCATGTTCCTTTGAATGATCAATTGATTCTTGTTCAATGGCTACATATTCATTTTCCTCATCCTTTTCATTTCTAGACTTTTCTTTAGTTCTAAGGTCCAAAATTTGGTTAATGAATTCAATGACATCACGTAGGAGACAAAGGGTTTTAGTATGCCTTCCTTCCATTTGTTCACAAATGGTGAAGTGAAATATTTTGAATGAGGTTTCCAAAATACCTAGTTCCCCTATAGAACAACAAAATATTTATTTTACTATAAAAATTCAAAAAATTTATACTAAATTTAAAATTTTACAAATAATGAAAAATAAAATTGAGTATATATGCATTTACATTCCTAAATGTTGATCAAAACAATAGATGGTTAGTTAAGATAACGATTAAAATCATACAACATTTCCATTTACACATTAATTTGTAAATAATAGAATATATCAAAAACTAAATAAGTTGAAAACCAAAAATTTCTAAATCCATATCCAATTGAAAATTTCCAATTGACTAATTTCTAGATATTTTAAAGAAAAATGTTTATATTATCTTGAGTAAAGAAAGGAATTTGTATTTCCCATAACTAAAGTCAATTTTCATTCTAAGGGAGATATTTTAAATTAGTAAACTGGAATTATGTACTTTAATCGCATATTATAGGACATGTAGGATAAATAGAAACCACATTAATAACATTCTAGATTTAACTTTTAATCCTAATGAATTGTTCTATACATGATGTTTTAGGCAATTCGAAAAGCTTATATAATAAGTTAGATAAAATAAATGAATGGATATATAATACAATTAGTAATGTATTATTATTCAATAATTTGTTCTACATGTGGTGTATTCTTAAATAAATTATATGATTAATATCTACTAATCTATATACTTTCCTACTCAAATATGTATGATTATTTTCTATATTATTGATGTGTATTTAGATTGAAAAGATTCATATCATGGGGGCCAAGATTCATTAGGAAATTGAACCATGTCTTATGTAGGTGGAACATTTTTTTTATGTTTCAATCCTCATCTTAAGAAAATTACATAGAACACAATTTTTCATTGGTAGTCTCCTAACGAGCTGGTAGATGACCAAGAATGGGGCAAGAGTAAAGAATGCAACCTTTTTTCCATATTGACTACTTTGTCTAAATTATATGCAGTTATGATCTAAACAATGTTTTAACTATGGTGAAATTATAATTATGTTTTATTGTAGAGGTGTGTTGAACAATGTTAAGACCATTATATTAATTATGTTAAGTTTTTTTTTAATACGGTTACCAATTATATTTTCTTCATTCCATATTATCTATATCACCATTGGATTATGTGCATTGCTTTTTGGAGAGTCTGAGATTGTATTACTATTATTGTGAGCATTTAAAAATTCCTTTAGTACACCAAAAATAATTGAAGTGCTCTCAAATTTATCAATGACATAAAAAGTAGCCTCAAAATTTTAAAAAGTACCACAAATGATTAATCATCTTAGATAATTGATTGAATCAATTTGAATCACAAGTTATATTATAGATTACTCATATTCAATCTTTTATATATATCATTAATATAGCATATCCAAAATTTTGTTTCATGAGAATGAAAGTTGCAATGGAGGAATGAATAAAAAAAATCAAGTACAAACATAATTTAAGTGGTTTATTTGAAATAATTTCAATACGGGGCCATCCCATATAATATTAATGAACCTTTATAAGCTACACTTTGGAATATTCACTTGGATATTGATTCTGGATATGTGTATCCTAGTCATAGTATGAGAATAACAAGATAAATAGAAAAAAAATAATTGAGACTAGGAGAAAAAAAATTGTGGAAATTGCATAGTGTAATTTTTTAGTGGGAGTCTTCTAATGAGTTGTTGGATGACCAAGTATAGTGCAAGACTTAATATAGCCACCTTGTTATATATATTTATTACATTGTCTAAATTCTATACAGTGATGATCTAAATAATGTGTTAATTGTGCCACAATTATACATTACAATTTATTCTAGAGATTTGGTAGACCATGCTAAAGTCATTATATTAATCATAGCGTATTTTTGTACAATATGGTTAACACCAAAGTGTTTTTCTTGGTGATATTTTTTTAATGCCACCTATTGGAGTATGGGATGATCATTGTGTTATTGTGAGAATTTGAAAAGTGCTCTAGTGCACCACAAACAATTGAAATGTTCTTATATTTTTTGCATTATATTGAAATGGTCTTGGAATAAAACACATATTCATAGCTCCAAATCAAAAGAATTCACCCCCAATTTAAAGTAAATGTGGGGATTCTCCCTTGTCATATTGATGAACTTCATCTAGGTATCCTTTAGATTATTCACTTAGCTATTTATTTTAGATATCTTCATTTTGTTAGAGTAAAATGTGTTTTCCTAATTATTTATTTAAATAATTATGTCCCTTTTACACTAGCATAGTTAATCTTACTCGAGCCATCTATTTTTTTGCTTCAAGTTATAGGATGAGGAAACATTTTATGATCTAATATTATCATCACCTAGGGTTTCATTTAGAGTTTCATCTCACTAATTTTTCTTATTATAAGCATAATTTATTATTGTATAATTCATTCAAATATACATTAATAGTCTTTTTCGAATCAGTGGTACCTTTGGCCTCTATAGAAATTCCTTTCTTTTTCTCTTTTTTTGTCATATTTGATTGATAAAAAATGATCTTTGGAAGATGTGGTCCATTGAGGAATCAACACCAAAATTATATTAGAGCCACTATATTAAAGTCCATCTCAACTAAAAATGAACCCCACCACTATATTCAAAACATCCTAAACTATAATATCACTAACCAAATGAAAAAAAAAAAAATCCACAAGAAAATATAAATTGATTGATAATCTTATCAAATTAATTCTCTAAATAGGAGACATTAGAATTATCCTATCCTCAAAATTTTTTGTTCTCAATTAATTCAAATTTTGATGCTATAAAGTTTCAAACCTTCCCCAAGATGCATCCTTAATAGGAATATTTTTTCCAACATAATATATATCATGTTATAATTCTATTCCTCAAAATTTTTAGCTTCGTGTCAAGAATAACTTGAATAATTGAGATTAGTCTTCCCTCATCATCTATTGTTGGAAAATCAATGGAAGGAACAATGTGCATACCAACTTCTTATAGGTCCATAAATTTATATTTGAGCTCTTATTACCCACTTCTCTTGGTGGAATATTGCTTATATGTATGCAATAATTACACCATTTCTCCCACTTCAAATTTTATCTTTGCATATTTCTTATATACATAAATCTTTTATTGGTTTTGTGCTTGTTGTAAACTTCCCTTCAACAATATCAATGTATCTTGGATTTTTTTAGTCAAGTCATCTACTATAACTATTTTGTAATGTCTAAAATATTCTACCAAAAACTCGGCTAAGCACACAACACAAATTTTAAATGTTCACTACAAACACTAGACTAGCTTACAAAAGTTTATTTCTAATACACAAATATCAATGATAGTTCCAAGCTAATAATAGTAGTGAAAGATATAAGGGCCATACCTATGTCTCAATGGCTCATCTCTAATGGCATTTCCTAAATGATGCATAGAGGCTTCATATTTTGACATCTTGAATTTACTAATACACACTTGATCAACAATAGGGTAATATCTATTGGATATTTGGAATTCCATAAATAACATCCTAGCAACTCTCAAGTTAGGCTTGCAACTTTCACTTAACATCTCTATCCTCTATGGAACTCTACACCATAATCTAATGTTGGAATAACATGTGTGAACCTAGATCCTATACCTGCAAGAACACAACAAATGAACACATTAATAAGATCAAATGAAAGTTAGAATAGAGGTTCCCCATAAAATCCATTTAACCATATTCAAAATAGAAATAAAATAAGAACACAATGAAAGAAGATGAAAGTAAGCTAAATCCTATTGAGAATATACAAACTCTTGATCTTATAGGGGAGTTGGTGCCAATTTGATGTGGAAATTGGCTCTTTCCCAACTCCTTTGCAAGCTTTGATGATGAATGGTAATGGTGATCCATTTTTTTGAAGATTCAAGTGTGCTCCATGATGAAAAACTTGCATAACCTAGCTATGGATTCAAACGTATGGATGAAGATTACTAAAGATTTGAGCATAGTAAGTTTACTCAAATTGTGGATGATCAAATGAGGAGAGGAGCTCTTCATTTATAGAATGATAAGATGGATGAATGCCAAAAATGAAGCAATGTGGGACTGACATTCAACCAATGGCAAGGTGCCACTTGTCAACATTTGATAGGATGAAGGTTGAGCACATTTTGATCAATGTGTAAATTTGAAATTTGAATTTGATGAGATGACATGTTTAGGGGGGATGAAAGATGAGTTAAATGCCAAATGGGAGACATGTAAGAGATAATGTAAGAGCTTTAAATGCTTTGTTGTATGGACAAGTCTATTTGGGGGGAGATTTCAAATTTGAGGAATATTCCCACTTGGATGCCTTTTTTGAATGAAATTAGGTGATATATAAAACAACTAAATTGATTTTCATGTCCAAGTTACAAAATCTAGAGGATTTGAGTGATTAGAATTAAATTAATCAGGATTTGATTAATTTAAGGGGAGATTTAGCTGATTTGACTATTTGATTTAGATTTTAGGATTGAAATAAATCAAAAAGAGATGAAAATGATTAAGACTTAGTTAAATAAATATTTTGATTTATTTAACCAAAAGGGGTGATGTTAGATTAAATTAGATAAATGTTTGATTTATTTAATTTAATTAGATGAAATTTAGAGATTTAATCAAATAATATGGATTATTTAATTAAATCAAAGATAGGAAGATGAAGTGACCTAGCTAATTACACAAAGACAGTGATTTAATTAAATTGAGGGATTTATTTAATTAAAAGGGGAATTATGAAAAATTTAATCAAATAAGGCTATTTGTTTAAATTGTTAGATAGAGGGATGATTCGGGATGAAACAATGTTAGTAGATTAGGATCGAGTGTGCAATATCAATCTATATATTTTCGATGTCTACAACATGATATGTATGTTTATAGCTAAGAATAGATACCACATTTCGGTGTTCAAATAAGGAGATGGAGGTAAGGAAAAATCAATATTGTAATACAGTCTATACTCAATATTTCCTTGCTTTAATCTAGGTATTAATCTATAAGAGAGGGGGACCACCACATGCAATTCCCTAGGTCACGGAGGGCCAAGATGTGGAAGGCTGCCCTAACTTACCTCGACTAGCAGGGTGTTAGGATGTGTAGGATGAGAATGATGAGGACTATAAGGTCATTCAATCACTCTTCAGACATGAAATACAAAATGGGGCTAGGCGAGCCAGCTTTCAGGTCCAACACTACACCTCAAGAAGTTCTCTACCCAAGGATGGAAGCATGGTCCTAGGATGACAACACAATGTGCTGGCGTCTCTCAAGTGTGCTAGCGTCCATATGACTAGACAATTGTACAGAGAGAAGGTCAAACCTAAGAAAACCAGCTAACAGACTAGCTAAATACTACTAAAGGGCTAAAATAATGTGATTAAGTAAATGAAATATTCTCTAATGTGACAAAGCAAAAACATGAGAGTTGAGGTCGCAAGAAGGATCTCACAAAGAAACTTGTTTTCCAACTAGCTCCTCAAAAGCATGTCCACCTACACACAATAGAGAGAGATAAAAATGTTGGGTGGCTATATAGGGGCCTACCTCAGTCAAACCCCTATTTAGGTGTTTCCACCTCCACAGACAACCATGAAAGCGAGATAAAGGAAACAATGTAGTAAAGAACACTAAAGCACTACAAAAAAGTAAGTGTGCTTACTCAACCAAGTGATAGAGGAGAGGAAAGGGAAGCTTACCACCTCCACCAAGAGCACTCAAGGCTGCTTGGGGGAGAAAATGAGAGTACTTGAGCCTCTACTATAATGGTGTTGTCACCAACTTGCTCTATCAAAGTGATGGAGTGAAGTTATTGTTGCAATGGAATGCTTGAAATGCTTGCAGTGAGAGAAAGAGTGTGAAAGTGAGCTTGTGAATGAAGTGAAGAAGTTCAACTAAATTCTTAGAGGATGAAATGCTTGTAGAAGGAGTGAATTTGAAGGAGAGAGTGAAGGAAATGACCATATTCAAGTTGGTCGGCTAAAGAGGGCATTACAACTTGACTCCCAATGAGAAGTGTAAGACCTCTACAAGTTCAGCTATAGGAATCTACCAAGGACGTAAGAACACCACATGGGCATACCTGACAAAAAACCCTTTGTCGATGCTCAAAACAGGCACGAAGTGGAACAAAAATAGCAAGCTTATGTGTAATTAAGCCTCTAAACTTATTTTTTCTAAAGTGGAGAAAAGAAATAGGAGAATTTTCATAAGGGGTGCAAATTCACTCCTATACATTTTTCCCCCACTTTAGTGAGCATGATTGTTGATGAGCACTTGATAAAGTAGATCAAGGAGTAAGGTTAGAAATGTATACCTGAACCATTGAGGAACTAGACCACAATCGGGTGTACCTAAAGGTGTAGGGAAAGTGAAGGACTCCATGGTTTCTTGGAACTATGAAGTTGAAGAAAGAAAGCATCTTATAGGCCCGTGGACCTGCAAGGAGGCAACCCCCAAGATCTCTCACATGAAGGAAGCCCCATGAAGCAAGCACCTTATAGGCTCGTAGACTTGCAAGGAAGGTTTCCCCTAAGATCTCTTAGATGGAGGATACTCGAGAAGCATCCCCCAAGATCTCTCACATGGAGGAAGCAACGAAAGCACCCTACAGACCTGTAGACCTATAGGGAAGGTATTCTCCAAGATCTCTCACATGATGAATACTTAAGGAAGAACCCTATAGACCTACAAATCTATAGGGAAGGTAACCCCCAAGATCTCTCGCATGGAGGAAACCCAAGAAAGCACCCTACAGGCTCTCATACTTGTAGAGGAGCCACCCCCAAGATCTCTCACATGGAGGAAACCTAGGAAAGCAGACTCCGCAGAGTTAGGAAGCATCCATGTAGACAAGTAAGCAGATAGTCACGTATACCATCAAAATTTTGAAAAAAATTTGAATGGGTCCCTTGGGGACCCGATGTGAAGAGGGGGTCCACTCAAGGGATGCACAGTTTAAAAGTAGAGGTTCTCTTTCTTTAATCGATCCATCATCAAGGGATATCCTTATAAAGGAAGAGAAATTCCCCCACATGAGGGGAAAGTTAATGTTGTTCCTACTTCAGAGGAAGGTTTTCAATTCCTTTCTTTACGAACCCATGACTAAGGAAACATGTTATGTTAGGGTTTTGAGTTGAGAAGACAATTTTGAAGAAAGGTTTGCAAGGATTTTCAAGAAAAGATTTGTTGGCAACAAATGCATTTTCTATAAATTGAAATGTTGAAGAAAAAATGTTGTTACACATGAGAGGGACAACTCAACCAAAGAAGAGGGAAAGATAAAGAGAAATCAAAAGAGAAAAACAAAAACAAAGGGTATAGGGGTAGCCTAATATTTTAGGGTCAGAACTGCTCATAAATATATATAGATATGTATTGTAATAGTATATAAAGGAATTGTCATCAACCCCCTACTATATCATACTATGTGAAGAATGCATGAGAAGACAAAGTAAAAATAAAAATTGGGTCAACATGGAAGGGAAGGCTAAATGCCCCCAATGCTTTGTATCATCCCCAATTTATTGAAAACTAAGCACAAACATGGATGAATGATGATGTAAATAGAAGAATGTTTACAACATAAAAACCATGCTTGTGTCCAAGCACCAACAAGGGTAACAAGGGTCATCTAGGAACACATAACAAGATCATGGGGGAACACATCACAAAACACACACACACAAAAGATAAAGAAGAGGCCTCCTCCTAACATTGATCGACCAAGAGGTAATCCTCTTACTACTCTAGTTCATCATAGGGGAAAGGAGGATGAGCCTACAGTGGTGGGATGTTAAGAGGAGGAGCATCTAGACCTCCCGCAACAAGGGCCAAGGAAGAAGGCCTTGCAAGGTCTTCTTCATCAAGCTCTTATGGAGCTAGGGTCAGTGATTTAGTGAAGATCACTGACAAGGCTGAAACTTCATCCACATAGTTAAACATACACCCTATAGGAGAGCCATGTTTAACTTTAGTGGAGGGGCAGGCTACACCTCTACACCTGAGATTCACCACTAGGCTTTCCAAATGACTTGGGAGTGGTGACAAATTCAGGGGAAGTTGGGACTAGTTCCATCACTAAGATAGAACAAGTCAGTATGGGACCACCTTGTAGAGAAGGCGGGATCCTCTTACGTCCTTCACTGCTAGAAGGACCAAACTCCACCTTTTACTTTGTTGGAGGAGATGAACTCCCCACAAATGAGGCCAGAGGTGCAGAGGAAGAGGAAGAAAGAACCATGGCAGATACAACCGAGGTATTAATCATATCCATGGATTTTGGGAAAGGTTGGATATTTGAAACGAACATCAACAAAGGAAGCTCCACCGATGGAGCGATGAACACTTGTACCCCCTTGGGGTTAGGTACATTCATACTTGTATATGCATAAAATTGGTCATGTCTAATTAATCCTAGCATTTAATTACATATTTATTATTTAATTAATTTCTCTAAAGTCCTCTACATATGATTAAATTTAATTAATTTAATTATATTGTTCATTCACTTTATTCTTCCACCTTAATTAAATAAATTCATTTTATTTAATTATTTCATATTCATATGTCTACTTAATTAATTAAATAAATACTATTTATTTATCTTAATTAATTATCACCTTATGAATTTAATTAAGTATTTTCATTTAATTAAATTTAAATATTTCTTTTCAAATCTTTCTTCTAATTAATTAAATATTTTATTTAATTAATTTCATTTACATGTCATTTCTTAAAAAGTGTAATTAAATATCTTTATTTAATTAAATATCTTCATATCTTTTCAAATCATAATTAAATATTTTATTTAATTATGAAATCCTCCATTATTCTTCAAATCTTGAGTAAATATTCTATTTTGAGAAAAATCTCCATGTCACCCATAAATGAATAATTGAATTTAATAATTCATTATTTATCTTCTTCAAAATCTTTCCATAATCTCACAAAAAAGATGAGTTTTACAATTCATCTTTATCATCTCATCTTATCTCTTTTTACAAAAAGAAAAAAAATCTTGCTTTTTGTTTTCTTCTATTTTCTCTTCAATCTTATCCATCTTCGACCATTCAATCTGTAAGGAATTTTCATAGCCGTGGATCACATCATCCAATCAGAAGCTTTGAAAAACTCTATAAATACCCTTGTGAATCCAAGCATTGGTGACACACAATACATACGAATTAGAGATCACTTGCATTTTAGCATTCTAACATTCTAGCATTATAGCATTTTAGCATCCATAGCATTTTCATAATCTTTCATTTTATCAATCATGTATAGTATCAAAATAATCATGTCTTAGCATAGCATTGCATACATTCATATCTAATCTCGTTCTCTAGAAAGATCGTTTGTTGATCCTAGCACACAATCTGAGAGCTAGTTGGAGTCAACGAAAACACCAGAGATAGAGGACAATGGAATGCCTTTGAAGCATAAACAGAGTTTGTAACTTTATTTCTTTATTTTATGCTTTGATTTAAAGTTTCATTGATGTGTTTGATTTACTTATAATTCATATTTATCACACTTAAAATTGATCACACATTTTTGGCACCCACCGTGGGGCCCTACCCCATTTTTAACATCTACTTGCAAGTTTTCTAGTAGGTTTTCACATTCTGGAATTTGGATTTTCAGCAAAATTTTCCATTTTAGCCCATACGAGGATTTTTGTAGCGCATACGTAGGTTTCTGTAGTGCATCCATGATTTCTTTCAGCACTTTTGCAGGTACTTCGGCACATCCAGGAACTATTTGGACGCATTTGAGGAACATAACAACACATTTAAGGAATAGAATGGTGTATATACCTAGCTCAGTTTATTAAAGATTTTGTAAAACCCATAAAAAAAAGTTTCATTTTCTTTTAGCATGTTTAGGAGTTTTCTTAGTGCATTTGGGACTTTCTGCAGTGCATATAGGATATGTTTTAGCACATTTACTTGTTATTGTGGCGCATATACATTGTAACTAAACAAGGTTCTGAGTCTGATGCCTTCCATAGACAGGATCTTTTCTAGCTTAAAAAGAACCAATCTAGGATAGTCACATCTAGTTTTTAAAAAAGAAGCAACCCTAGGGTAGACATGGATTAAAATGAAGCAATCTAGGATAGTCACCACACAATGATTTTTTGCAGTTAAAATTGAATAACTTGTTTTCATGAAGCAGCATCTTCACATAGTTTAGATCATTGTGATTTGGGTTTTGAAAAGAACATTATCTATTGTGTTTGTGGCAATAGGTCTATGCTCTCCCCTTAATTGGGTGACCAAAATACCAAAATTTCCTTTTACATTCATGCAATTTTACTACTTTATTACATCCTATAGAGGGCCTGCTCTTGTGGGAAAAAGTACTCACCCAAGAGGAACAACCCAAGTGGGTTCAAGTCAAAGCTAGACTATTCCACCCCAGTATAAAATTTAAAGTGAATTTGGGGAAACCCACTTTTCCCGGTAGTGTGCAAGATAATCATCCTCAAAGCCTTTGTTCTAAAGATTGGGAAGTCTCCTAAGGGGGTTTATTATTGCCGCACCGAACGGAAACCCTTACTACGAACCTAGTGTGATATCTCACTGTGTCAATTTCTAAACATCATAATAATCATAGTGCAAGGGGAGGGAAGAATCTTCCCCCAAGATACTCACCATATAGCTGCCAAGGACCATTTGCTCAAGGGATATGGTATCTACTTCTATCATTCTGAGTACGTGCTTGGAAAAAACAAAAACATGGGCACCCCTTTAGGGTTGACACAGCTATGTGAGTCAACGCAGTTATAAGATGTGGGTTGTTGATTATTATGATGACCTACTTGAGTACTAAGAGTGAGTCTGCTTGAACTATTTTTTATGTGAAAAACCTATGAAAACACTTTTTGAAAAAAAAATTGAAGCATACACTTGATGTTTAGTATAGGGTTTAAGAACAACTGTTTTTAGAGTATTTATTATGCTTTCAATCATACTAATTTAGATAAAAGATCATCCAGAATGAACATGCCAAATTTTAGCTGAAATTGCTCACAAACTATTCAAAAAACTACTTTGAAAAACTATTTTAGCGCATCTAGGGTATATTCTAACACATATAAGGTATATTCTAGTGCATTCACTAGAAAGTTTAGCACATTTAGAGTTTATTTTCACACATATAGAGTTTTAGCGCATACGCTGGATAGGTTGGAAATAGTTTTCGGTCACTGTCACAACATATTTTTGTAGTGCATATAGGACACATAGTAGCTTATCTGAGACATATTGTAGTGCATTTGACTTTCTCTAGTGCATATTCCTATTTTTGCAGTGCATACAGGGGACAAAGTAGTGCATCTATCACTTTTTCTGAATCACTATTTTTGATAGATCTGAGTTTATAGCATCCTTGGTCTAGTAGCATATTGACATTTCTCTCATGCTTAGGGAGTGTAAATCAACCAAATTTGTCAAGAATTCAATTGCCAATAGAATCAAGAAACCTAAGATACATCTAGGTTACAAGAAAACCTTACAAAGAAGGAATTTTTTATACAAGAGTCGAAACGTCTTGCTCCATTGTCATGAATTTCTCTATAGGTACCAAGATTTTGTTAGGGGATTTACTGACGAATATTTTGTAGAGCCTCTAGATTCATGAGCCTATTTTCAAAGAAGAGCTCTCTCAAAATGACACAATCACAATTAGCCTCTTGAGTTCAACTATATACCACAACCTTCTATCAAATATCCAACACATTCTAGTCAAATCATGTAGTGAGTTGAAATAGGCTATTTGATATACTAATCATTCTTCAAAAACAAGGATTGAATCTTACAAATGCACCTTTCATTGCAAACTTCTAATTCTTGGTTCAATTTCTCCCAATAAGATTTTGACATCCTTTATCATTGGAAGCCACAATAACGAATTAGGAACATCTTTTGGTCATATCATAAGATTTTCATCTTATCAGATGAAAGCATCATCATTTTTCCACTAGTCAAACTATGATCTAATTTTAGAAGAACATATCAAAATCATATGCCTATTTTCACAAGATCACAATAAAATAAGCTAAAGGAAGATATTCAACAAGAAGATCATACCCCAACAACTCAAGAAGAAGGTAAAAATAGTGATCCTCTTTATAGTGTGATTCGAAATACCATTTTTGAAGACAACATGGCTGAAAGAGAAAAGGACCCGTTTACTTCCAACAGAGATATGAGAAAAACCCTTGAAGCTAGTGATCATGAACAAGATGAAGAGCATCACCTTAGAGAAGCTAAGCAAGATCCTAAATTTCACAAAGCATTAGAAAAGATCTTAGATCGCAACAAAGAAAAATATTTCCTGTATCTAGCTAACAAGGGAGCTAAGTTGCCTCATGATTTTAATATTGAAAACTTAAAGAAAGGTCTCGATGAGACACCGTTGTCTAATGTTAGTACTTTATCCCAACAAGTTAAGGTACTTCAAGAGAAAATTAAAGACATACAAGGGGGAACCACAATGAAGACATATGCTCTTGATGACATTTGTCCTTATCCCTTTGATTGACGTCTCAACATGATCCCATTTCATAAGCATTGTGAAATCCCAAAGTTTGATCATTACAATGGGAAATCAGATCCAATTGATCATATTAGGAACTTTTGAAACATGACTTTGGAGTTTTCTTGTGAGGATATGCAATTGATGCATTTGTTTCCTAGAAGTCTTGGAGATCAATCTATGGAATGGCTATCAAAAATTGCACCGCCTATCAAGACATTTGAGGAATTAATCAATGAATTCATATCACAATATTCCTACAACATACAACACCAAATAACCATGATTTATCTATGTAAGGCTAAACAAAAACCTGGTAAACCATTAATTACTTTTCTCCAGAGATGGAGAAGATTGTTCGCTAGATATCTGCATCATGTTCCTGAAAAGGAAAAGATCACCACCTTCATAAATAGCTTGGATCAAGAGATTAGCCATCGTCTTAATCTTCATTGTCCCCCCTCTTTTCAGAAATTGATTTAAAATTCCATCACAATTGAAAATTCCTTGGTCCAGAGAGGGATAATCAAACTTGATAAGGACAATCTTAGCTCGTCAAATCACCACAATGACAAATATAAGTTTTGGATTCACAACAAAAATGTGGTGAATGATGGTGTTGTAGATTCACATCATGTTTCAACTAAACCATTTGTTCTTAGTGCTCCAAGTGCTCCTCACAACACTAACTTCATCAATGTCAACTCGGTAACAAATCAAGGAAACAATCCTCCTCCAAGGAATAACATAAATCAAACTTTCACTCCAAATCAAGGACATCATGGAAACAACAATTAAAATGACTTAGGGAATACATCAAACATGAATCCACAATGATCTTCATTCTTCTCTAAAAGAAGAACTTTTACTCCACTGGGTTAATCTTTGGAATCTGCCCTTAAAGACTTGATGGCAAAGAATGTTCTCACCCTACCACCTCAACGTAACTTTGAACCCAGTGTGAAGACACCATCTTGGAATGATGCATACTATTGTGAATATCATAGGTGTAAGTTCCATCATACGAATAATTTCCAAGCCTTGAAGAATGCTATTCAAGACTTAATCAAAAATGGAACCATCACAATAGAAGTAAATCAACAATCAAACGAAGACCACCAAGCATTTCAAAACCCTTTGCCCAATTATCAAAAGGGTGAGTCTTCTGAAAAAAGTGTGAATCATATTGATGAACATATAATCAATTATATCTACACTGACGATGAGTAGGTTAATGTTATAAAAGTCAAGGAGAAAATGGAATGTGGAGAAGTTAACATAACAACAAGGGCCCAAGCTAAAGTTTTCTTAAAAGGTGCCTCTTCAAAACCCACTATACCCTCACCTCAACATAAATATGATTTAATCAATCAACTTAGAAAAACTCCTGCTCATATTTCTATCTTAGAACTTCTAAAGATTTTCCCAGCACATAAGGAAATTCTAGTAAAGGCATGGTGGGACACTTGTCTTCACCCACATGCCTCTCATTTTCTAAAAAATATGATGTTTCCATGAATCATCCCCATAATTCATCACTATACTTAGAAGTCATGATCCACAAGTTTTGTGTCAAATGTCTACTAATAGATGGAGGTGTTGGTTTGAACATATGTACCATGAAATTAGTTTGGGCTTTAGGATTTTCTAAGGACTCCATTGATCCCAGAAGAAAGATTACTATTAAAGCCTATGATGATGAGGAAAGAGCATACAAGGGTGTAATCATGCTACCAATTAGAGTGGGACCTATTAGCAAGAATACTTTTTGTCAAGTATTAGACCATGATCTTGCATGCAACATCTTGTTGGGTCATCCTTGGATCCATGAAATGCAAGCTGTTTCATCCACATATCATCAATGTCTTAAATTTCCTTATGATGGATAGGAGATCACAATACCAGTAGATAATTCAAATAGTCAGACTTGTGCCAATATCAACGCTAGTCAGGATACTTTGGTTCCCAACAATTGAGAAGCTCCTACTAGTACTTCTCCCCAAGTTGATACACAAACCAGTCAATTAACCAAAAGCTTTGACAAGTAATTACTGTTCAAGGACAATGGAGTAGGGGAGTATTCTCTTTGTCTTAATAATTTTCCTTTGTCAGCTCGGTCACATGAACAACCTTCTATCACACAACATCAAATATATGTGGAATCAACATCAATGAAACCACCAACAGAACCAATTACAAAGTTTATTGGACAATTTATCAAGGAGAAATTCCCCATGGAAGATCCTGAGGATAAAGAAATGCTAAAATGGCTCTATAAAGATGAAGATGCAGACAAAATAATTCTTAATATCAAATTACCAATCGATCAATATGGTAAAGGATATTAAATCATGCAAAAGATGGGCTATGATGGTAATGGTCCTATCGGAAAGAGAAAAGGAGTAGTTGAGCCTATTCACCTTCCAGGACTTGCTACAAAAGATAAGATAGGACTAGGTTGTGATACTAATTCAAAAGAAATAACATCTAAATAGTCGCATGATACTATCCTCACATTGCAAGAAGGTTTTGATCTAAGAGAAGCCTACTTGACAACAATTCAAAATTTTGTGGATAATAACTCTAACACAGATTCTATTTAAGGAAAGTTAAGGTACGGAACGAACTCTCCTAACATCAAGACCTCAGAGAAGAATGCAAAAGTGACTTTTAAAAATTTTCAATTACAGTCCAATTAAGATACTCATGAAAGAAATAACAGAAACAAAAAAATGAACACTAGATTTACATGGGAAAAACCTTATGGGAGAAAAACCCACCACACCAAGAAAAACCCCTTGTATTACAGTAAAAAAATTACATATAGAGTACAGGCTTCACTCTCTAATGTCAATTTACAATAGCATAATTTCATGATCAACCTTACACAAAAATTCTCTCAGAAAACATCCAACGAATTCACTCAAGACATTTTGTGTTCAAACAAGCAACATTTCATTATCTCACACGCTGTTACTCATCCAACTATTCATCGAACTGATCATCATCTTTGATTATAGAGTATATCCATGTCATTCATGGTCTACTGATTTTTCTCACAGGGATGGTTGCAATAGTTCAACTGCTATCGGTTCACCTTTTGCTTCCCTAATTGGCTTAGAATAGACCACGTAGGATAGTCAAATGGTCAAGGCATTCAAACTATGTCGCATGTCAGTGAGACACTAGGTCGTGTCTCCCTGATACCACAAAGCTCGACTATCTTTATCAGCGAGAGTCATCACCTTTGGCAAGAGTCATATTGAATTCAAAATTGTCGCTCAGACTCACCCTATCGCTAAGACAACATATCAATATCCATTTCAGAACCATTGACCAGAAAATTGTTGTCGCTAAGACTTTACACTGATGTTCAACCGATGTAGCTCTATCGGCAAGAGTTTTGCTATCACTGAGACATCATACCAAACACAAAATAGTTAGAGAGACCATCGCTATTAGCCAGAGATTGTACCAAAGACATACCCGATAGTTCATAAATAATTTTGTCAGTGAGAGAAACACTATCACTAAAAGTTCATAACGAATGCACTAGCCTATCAGCAAGACCACATCCATCAGCAAGAATTCTTACCGAATGCAAACCTATCAGCCAAGAGTCTCTCTAATGACATCCTTGTGAATAACCATCGGTGAGACACACACTGTCAGGATGAGTTATACCAAATTTTCATGCCTCTCTTCGATGACTCCAGTTTCCATGAGTCTCTTTGATAACCACTAGGAACTAAACTGTTGGCAAGATAGAATCAAAGTGTTGGTGACCTAAGCACTTCAAAGATTTAGAACACTACTGCTAGTCGGTAAGACATTCAGAGAGTCTCACTGACTTTGCTCTTTCAAGATTTTACATGCCAGTAAGATTGAGGCACATTTTCCAACAATCTCCCACTTGACGAAGATCTTACTGACACCTCTAGAGCATAAATAAACTTTTGAAATTCATGGGCACTGAGGCCCATTGAACTGGCACACCACCTGAACTTTTCTGTGCTCACTAGTTTCGTCAATGCATCTACAACATTTTCCAGAGTATCCACTTTTTTTAAAGAGACCTTTCCATCCTCCACCATATCTCATACAAAATGATACTACACATCAATATGTTTCATCCTGGCATGGAAAGCAGGATTTTTCACCAAACAAATAGCACTCTGACTGTCACAATAAATTGTAATTTTCCCTACATAAAACCCAATGTTAGAACACTAAAATTTTAACCAGACTGCTTATTTACAGGCATGTGTTGCTACCATGTATTTAGCCTCTGTAGTGGAAAAAGCAACTACAGCCTGCCCCTTACTCATCCAACTAATTGCACCACCATTCATCATGAATATATATCCACTAGTGGATCTTCTGTTGTCAATGTCCCCTACCCAATCAAAATCCACATAGCCTCAAATGCTGAGAGTCCTCTATGATTCAGCCAAATTCCCATGGTAACACAAAGAATATTCTGAAGTTCCCTTTAGATATCTAAACACTCTTTTCACAACATCCCAATGTGTCCTTGAATTTTCCATAAAAGGACTTAGTACTCCCACTGCTTGGGAAATGTTTGGCCTTGTACAAACCATTGCATTAATTAAACTACCAACTGCACTAGCATAAGGCACTCTAGTCATGTCCTCCATCTCAGTAGGATATTTTGGACAGTCTTCAATAGATAGCTTTGTTCCCTGCAAAATTGGAACAACTAGCAGCTTGCAATCAATCATACAAAATCTCTCTAGAATAATATTAATATACTTACTCTGACTGAGCCAAATTTTTCTACTCTTCCTATCCCTGGTTATTTCCATTCCTAGAATATACCTAGCTGCACCAAGATCTTTCATTTTGAACTTTGCAGACAATTGAGATTTTAGATTAAAAATCATTAACTTACTATTGCCTATGAACAACATAGAGAGCAATAATAAGAATACAATCACTTTCAACTTTGAAGTACACACAATGATCAGATTTTGATCTTACAAATCCCAATGAAAATACAAAAGTATCAAACTTCTAGTACCACATTCTAGGAGATTGTTTAAATCCATACAAATATTTTTTCAACTTGCAAACCATATTCTTTTTACCTTTTTCCACAAAGTGCTCTGGTTGGGACATGTACATTTCTTCTTTAAGGTCACCATGAAGAAATGTTGTCTTCACATCCATCTATTCAATCTCTAAGTCATGTATGTTGTTGCAAGTGACAAGAAATCTAATAGATGTTAGCTTAGCTATAGGAGAAAAAATTTCCCCATAATCAATTCCCTCTACCTGGGAATACCCCTTCACAACCAACCTTTCCTTGTACTTTTCCACACAACCATCCAAACCTATTTTCTTTATAAATACCCATTTGCAGCCCACAGCTTTTCTGCCTTCAGGCAAGGGCACCAAACTCCAAGTTTCATTCTTTTCTGATGATGCCATTTCTTCTTTCATGGCTTCCAACCAAGAGTTTGAATCAAAAATTCTAAATACCTCTTTCATAGTCCTAGGCTCATCAGTGCTAGAAATTAAAGCATAGGCACAAGTAGAATCTAACATAGAAAACCCATACCTATTAGGTTGATTTCTTTCACATGTTGACCTTCTCATGGGCTGAGGCTGAGGTGGTTCTTCTTCTTCAGAACTCTCAGAACTACTTGAGCTCTCCTCAAATTTAGGTACATTTTGAATTTTCAATTCCTCTTTATCTAGTGTCAGAGGAATTTCAACTACATCCTTTTTATCTTATGATTTTGTCTCTAACTACAGATCCAAAGTAGAAGGCTTCAGCTCATGAAAGATAACACTTCTTTTGTATAAAACCTTCTCTGTATTAGGATTCCAAACCTTGTATTCTTTTATGCCAGCACTATAGCCAATAAAAATACATTTAATAGCCTTGTTCTCCAATTTAGATCTTTTCTCATTCGGAACATATGCATATGCCTCATAGCCAAATAAATGAATGTGTCTCAGAGAGGGCTTCCTTCTAGACCATGCTTCCAAAGGTGTCTTCTCAAAAAGAGCAGAATTAGGAGAATGGTTTATCAAGTAACATGTTGTAGCCACTAATTCAGCCCAGAACTTCTCCAAGCCAACACTGCTCAACATACTTTGTGCTCTTTTCATCACTGTCCTGTTGAACCTTTCTGTAACTCCATTTTGTTGTGGAGTGTAGGGTGTAGTTTTATGTCTTTTAATCCCATTATCTTTATAATACCTCTTGAACTCATCAAAACAAAACTCACCACCATTGTTAGTCCTTAAACACTTTATTTTTCTTCCAATCAAATTTTCCTCAAGGTTTTTAAATTCCTTAAAACAATTGAACACTTTTGATTTACTTTTCAAAAAATAAACAAATGGCCTTCTTGAATAATCATCAATGAATGATACATAATATCTTGATTTAGACAAAGAAAGTACATTCACTAGACCAAAAACATCATAATGAATATAATCAAGTAAACCAGAAGATTTGTGGGGACTGGAGTAAAATGAAACATGGTGTTGTTTACCATATACATAATGTTCGCAGAATTTGAATTCAAGGTTACAATCATCAAGCCCTTCAACCAGGTTTTTATTCTTCAATATTTTTAAACCTTTTTCACCAATATGACCTAGCCTATGATGCCAAAGCATAGTATTTTCTACTACAAGTTTAACATCCATATAGTTTACATTATCAGGAACTTTTTCATCTTTTCCTCCATGAGTAGCCTTATGTGACTTTATAGAGACACTATTGCATTGAACAACATGTGCATCTAGCTTATACAAGGTACCAATTCAAGAACCTCTTGCTAGTACCATTGAGCCTCTAGTCATCTTGTAACCATTTCGAGAGAACATGACTTGCACTCGAACATCGTTCAGCTTACTAACAAAAAGTAGATTTCAAGCCAAACCTGGTATATGCATTACATCATTGATTCCCTTCACTCTACCATCAGGGAACTAAATTATGACTCTTCCATGACCAACTATTTCCAAAGATGAATCGTTTGCCAAATACATCTTTCCACCAACGTATTTTTCATACTTAGTGAACCAATCTTTATGAGATGTCATATGGAAAGATGCTCTATAATCAATTAGCTAGACATCATCTGATGCTTGAGTTGCCAAGGTTGCAATGAAGGCATCTGCATCACTCTGAGAAGAATCATTTTTAGAAGAATTCTTCTTCTTCTTATTTTTCTCCTCTTTGCAATCCTTACAAACATGACCAGGTTTCCCACAATTCTAGCACTTCACCTTGGACTTCTTGCTAGGAGACTTTGATCTCCCTTCTGATTTTGATTTGGATTTCTTGTCCTTCTTGCCTTTTTCTTTTGATCTTCCTTGAACAACAAGAGCCTCCTTTTCCATCTCAAAATATTTTCTTCTTATTTCTTCTAATAGCAAAGAAGCAACAACATCTTCCATCTTAAAAGTGGATGTCGTACTCCCAATAGTCATCACCAAGTGATCCCAAGAATCTAGAAAAGAACATAATAATAGCATACAATGATCTTCTTCATCAATTTTCACACCCATAGATGCCAACTGAGTGATCAACATGTTGAAAGCATTCAAGTGACTAGCAACATACGCTCCTTCTTGCATTTTCAAAGAATACAACTTCTTCCTCAAGAACAACTTATTCACCAAGGACTTGCCCTGATAAATAGCTCCCAGTCTTTTCCACAAAGAAGATGCAATCTTTTCTTCATGAACATTTAGAAGAATAGAGTCTCCTAAATAGAGCCTTACTAGTCCCTTTGATTTTTGATTTTCAAGGTCTCAATCCTCTTGCTTCATGCTTGTATGCTTCATTCCAGACACAACAAGCCATAGATCATGATCAACCAATAGATCTTCCATTTTGAGTTTCCACAACTCAAAATTGCTTCCATTGAATTTCTCTATTTCAATCTTTCTCGGCGTGCTTGCCATCTTAATTTTTAATTTGGAATTACTAGACTTTTACAAGACTCCCCCTGAAACAGAATTGACACAAAAAACCCAACCTACCCACAAGGATAACACAAATGGGTAGGCTCTAATACCACTTGTAAGGAAATTTAAGGTGCAGAAAAACCTCTCCTAACACCAAGACCTCAGAGAAGAATGCAAAAGTACCACTTGTAAGGAAAGCTAAGGCGTAGAACAAAATCTCCTAACATCAAGACCTTAGAGAAGAATATAGAAGTGACTTTTAAAAATTTTCAATTATAGTCCAATTAAGATTCTCATGAAATAAATAATAGAAACAAAGAAATGAGCATACACATATGAACACCAAATTTATGTGGGAAAACCCTTACAGGAGAAAAACCCACCACACCAAGAAAAACCCATTTGTATTATAGTAAACAAATTACATACAGAGTATGGACTTCACTCTCTGATGTCAATTTACAACAACATAATTTGTTGATCAACCTTACACATAAATTCTCTTAGAAAACATCCAATGAATTCATTCAGAACAATTCATGTTCAAATGAGCAACATTTCGTTATCTCACACACTGTTACTCATCCAACTATTCATCGAACCAATCATCATCTTTGATTATAGAGTATATCCATGTCATTCATGGTCTATTGATCTTCCTCAGAGGAATGGTCACAACAGTTCAACTACTAGTGGTTCACCTTTCACTTCCCTAATTGGCTTAGAACAGACCACATAGGATAGTCAAACGGTCAAGGCATTCAAACAGTGTCGCATGTTAGTGAGACACTAGGTTGTGTCTCCCCAATGCCACAAAGCTTGATTGTCTTTATCGGCTAGAGTCATCACCTTCGGTAAGATTCATATCGAGTTCAAAACTATTACTCACTCACCCTATCGCTAAGACATAATATCGATATCCATTTTAGAACCATCGGCCAGACAATCGTTGTTGCTAAGACTTTACATTGATGTTCAACTCATGTAGCTCTATCGGCAAGAGTTCTGCTATCAGTGAGACATCATACCAAACACAGAATATTCAGAGAGACCACCACTATCGGCAAGAGATCGTACCAAAGACATACTTGGTAGTTCATAAACAATTTCATCAGTGAGAGAAACACTATCACTAAAAATTCATAACAAATGCACTAGCCTATCGGCGAGACCACATCCATCGACAAGAATTCTTACCGAATGCAAACCTGTCAGCCAAGAGTCTCCCCGATGACATCCTTGTGAATAACCGTCGGTGAGACATACACTGTCAGGATGAGTTATACCGAATGTTCATGCCTCTCCCCAATGACTCCAGTTGCCATGAGTCTCTCTGATAACCACTAGGAACTAAACCATCGGCAAGATAGAATCAAAGTCTTGGTGACCCAAGCACTTCAAAGATTTAGAACACTGCTGCTAGTCGGTAAGACATTCAAAGAGTCTCACTGACTTTTCTCTTTCAGGAGTTTACATGCTAGTAAGATTGAGGCACATTTTCCAACATTCTAGAGAATACGAATGGGACACCATCCACAATGATGAGTTCTATAGGGATAAAAGGGTTGATGTGATACACAAGTATACACCTACTCTAATTGCAGTTGAAGGTTTAGGGACCTAACCATAAGAATCTGAACTACAATGCAACTATGATTCTAGTGATACTGAGTCAGATTTAATCGAACAACACTATTGTGAGAAAAATACCATCATTGATCTACCTCATACCTCAAATCCTATAGACACCTCTCTTATGACAATAACCATAGCCGATTTTACATAGCCTAATGACCCACTACCACTAATACATCTTGATCTCATTGACTGGGATCTATCTGAACCTATTGATCTACCTGTAGACACGTAAAATGTACTGATTAACATTGTACATCTGATCCTAACCACTAACATCATTTCATCCTGAATCATCCTTCAGTCTAACCATTTAATCAAATTCCCTTATCTGATTAAATTCATCAGTATTCCTCTCCTAATTAAATAAACGAGTTATCTAATTAAATCATCCTCTCTCGATATTTAAATCAACTTGTATGATCTAACTATCCCCATTTAATTAAATAGTCAATTTTATTTAATTAAATCTCTAAAGTCTATCTATTAAATTAAATAAATTAAAACCTTATTTAATTTAATCTAACATCATCTCTTTTAATTAAATAAATCAAAATTTTATTTAATTAGTCTCTTATCACATTCTTCTCATTATTTGATTTAAATAAATCCATAAATTTAAGTCAAATAGGTCACATCATCTAACCCCATTCATTAAATTAATTAAATTTTATTAATTTAATCTCCTCTCATGTCCCATCCTCTAGCTTTTGCTACTTGCACATAAAAATAGATTTAATTAACTTTTTAAATTTCTATTTTCCTCAACAAGGCATCTTTTAAGGAATATCCTCCAAGTTTGAATTCAAAATCCAAGTTGACATGTACATCCAACAAGGCATTAACTCCATCTTACATGTCCTTTGCCTTGAGCCAAGTGGCATTAAATTCATTCTTTCTTCCCTCTTGCATGTCATTTCAACAAATTCAAAATTCAAAAATAGGCATTTATTGGCACAATCATCAAAAATTGCACATCCTCCATCCATTCATAGGTTGACAAGTGGCATCTTGCTATTGGATGAATGTTAGTCCCACATTGCTCTATCTTGGACATTCATCCATCATGGAATTCTACAAATAAGAGGATTCATTCCTCATTTCATCATCCACAATTTGAGTAAACTTACTATACTCAAATCCATAGCAACCTTCATTCATTTCATCCAAGCATAGTTAGGTTTTTTGCAGATTTTCAACATAGAGCTCCATTGAAGTCATCACTACAAGCATCCATCCTTCATTAAGCATCTTTATCACACCATTGGAGTTGGGAAAGGGCCAATTTTCACATCAAATTGGCACCAACTCCCTCAAGAGATTGAGAGTTTGTTTGGTTTTAGAATAGGATTTGATATTTTGTTTCAAGTTTACTGTGTTCTTCATTTTGTTCCTCTTCTTTTACATTAAAATGAATTTCTTGAGGAATCATGATTTTAACCTTGCATTTAATCTAATAAGTGGATTGTTTCTTTTGTTTTTCAGGTGTTAGAATTTTGGTTCACACTACAAATGTTTCCAAGTGGTGAATCTATCGTAAACTTCCTTACAACAGACAACACAAATGATTGTTCCACTAGTGATTTTCAGCATAGAGTCTTTAATTAGGAAAGTATCAAGTCTCCTAGCTGCAAAAATAAAAATCAAAAAGAAATATCTAATGGTGAGAACTAGAATCTAGCAGTGTTAGATCAAGCAAAAGATAAAATAAAGAGCGTATCAGATGGTGAAAACCTTTTTAAGGCACCAGATGATGGGATACTTGACACTCTCCCAGAGCATTATCATGAGCAATCACCTATCTTGATTGAGCCTACAAAATTAGTTAATCTTCAAACTATAGAGAAACCAAGGATTCTATAGTTAGTTGCATCAATGATAGATAAAGAAGTACTTGAGTTCATGGAATTTCTAAGAGAAAATCAAGTGAACTTTGCCTGGTCTTACGCAGAAATTCTAGGTCTTGATCCCGATCTTATAATGCATCAATTTTCCATCAAACCAGGAATTAAACCTTTGAAACAAAAACTTAGAAAGATGCATCCTTATGTTGCACTACTAGTTAAGGAAGAACTTATGAAACTCCTCGATGTGGGATTTATAAGATCAATTGACTATGCAGAATGGATCTCCAACATTGTTCCTATATCCAAGCCCGATAAAAGTGTTTGAGTGTTCACAAATTTTAGAGATCTTAATAATTCATGTCCTAAGGATGACTTCCCTCTTCCAAGCATTGATACTATAGTTGATTTGATGTCTGGCCATTCCATGTATTCACTAATGGATGGTTTTTTTGGTTATAACCAAATCAAGATTGCACCTGAGGACCAGGACAAAATAGCTTTCACCAGCCCATGGGGGACTTATTGTTGGAATGTCATGCCTTTCATTTTAAAGAATGTTGGGGCTACATATCAAAGAGCTATGACTACAATTTTTCATAACATGATGCAAACATTCATGGAAGATTATGTCGATGACATATTGGAAAAATCATACACAAGAGAAGGACATCTCAAGGTATTATCCAAAATCTTTGCAAGGTTGGAAAAGTTCAAAGTTCACCTCAACCCTAAGAAATGTTTTTTCAGAGTCACATTTGGAAAGCTCTTGGGATACATAGTATCAACAAAAGGAATTGAAGTAGATCTTTCCAAGGTAAAAGCAATCATGGAAATGCCTCCACCAAAGAATATCAGTCAGTTGAGATCATTATAGGGATGACTTCAATCTATATGTAGATTCATTACACAACTAGAAGATAAAAGTCTACCTTTCACACATCTACTACATAAGAGCATTCCTTTCAAATGGGATGATAAGTGTGAAATGGCCTTTCAAAAAATCAAGCAATACCTAATGAACCCACCAGTTCTGGTACCACCAAATCTGGACAAACCACTCATCTTATACATTGCTACAACAATGACATCTTTGGGGGCATTATTAGCACAAGAAGACTCTATAGGAAAGGAATGTTCCATTTATTATATTAGTCAAACACTAACAGGTCACGAACTCAACTACACTTTTATTGAGAAGGCTTGCCTAGAAATGGTTTTTGCCTCATAGAAGTTTCGACACTACATGTTAACTCATACAATCAATCTTGTTTCAAAGATTAATCCACTCAAATATCTATTAAGCAAGGCCACATTGACAGGAAGGTTAGCAAAATGGGTCATGATCTTAAGCGAGTTTCATATCCATTATATTGATCACAAAGCAATCAAAGGACAAGTTATCATTGATTAATTGGATGAAGCACACTATAAGCAGAGCATCCCATACACATTGAATTTCCAAATGTTGATGTCTTCACTATAGAATCAAAGCAACCTTGGTCTTTATACTTTGATGGATCTTTTAATACTCAACATGGATCAGGGGTAGGCATACTCTTTGTCACCCCTCAAGGAAATACCATTCCTCGGTCATATAGGCTAATGTTTCCATGCACTAATAACATAGCCGAATATGAATCTTTAATAACTGGACTCAAGATAGCATTAGAATGGAGAATCAAAGAACTACAAGTCTATGGTGACTCATAGTTAGTCATTAATTGAATCAATGATGATTATCAAACCAAAGATGAAAAATTGTTGCCATATAAGAAAATGGTTGATGATTTCAAGAAGTATTTCATGGATATGAGGTTCATATAGATTCTAAGGCTTGGAAACAAGGTAGTTGATGTCATGGCCACAATCGTTTCATTATTACAACTCCCAAAAAATTAGACTTGCTATGAATTTCTAATGGAACAATCATTTACATCTGCCTATGACACACCTCAAAGCCAAATCATTTACCACTTAGTAGGATCCAATTCACCTTGGTATGGAGATTTATTCCTACCTAAAATACATCTTACCACTTGACTTATCCCATAACCAAAAGCACAACTTTATCCACCAATCCTCTCACTATACCCTTATTGCTAACACACTCTACCGCCATGGTCTTGATGGTACATTACTTTGATGCCTTGAATGTGATGAATTCGGCAAGGCTTTACAAGAAGTTCATGGTGGAATTTGTGGTACTCATTCAAGTGGACTGACCTTATCCAAGAAATTGATTAGAATGGGTTATTGCTAGCCTACAATGGAGAGAGAATCATTCATCTTTGTAAAGAAGTGCTCTAAATGTCAGATACATGGAAATCTCATCCATGTACCAGCATAGGAACTACAACCGTTCAGACCAATCTGGCCATTCTCTCAATGGGGGTTAGATCTCATTGGCAAGATTCATTTGTCATCATCAAATAGACACAAGTTCATCATGACAGTGACATAGTATTTTACCAAGTGGATTGAGGTAGTCCCTCTCACTAAGGACACTAGCAAAAAAATCTCATCATTCATACTCAACTATCTCATTTGTTGGTATGGAATTCCCAACTCCATCATTACAGATAATGGAAGACCATTCAAGAATCAAGATGTTGATGAACTTTGTGAGAGATTCCATATTCAACACAAATACCAAACACCCTATTATCCATAAGGGAATGGCCAAGCAGAGGCCTTAAACAAAACAATACTAAAAATATTGAAGAATATTGTGAATGATGTAGGGAAATATTGGCAAGTTCAACTTAATCCCACATTATGGGCCTATAGAACTAGTATCTGAACGCCAATAGGAGCAACACTGTTTGCTCTTGTCTATGGAATAGAAGCCATTTTTCCACTAGAAATTGAGATTCCATTACTAAGGGTATCATTGAAGGGTTTCATAATGGATGAGAAGTACAAAGTTTCTCAATTGCATGAGCTAGAACTCCTCAATGAGAAGAGACAATGAGCAGCTAACCATTTGAAAGCATATCAATAGATGATGTCTCGCAGCTACAATCAAAGATTCAAGCCACGTACTTTTCAGGTCAGTGATCTTGTCCTAAAGGAAAATCCATGGAACCAACAAGACAGAGAGAAGAAAGGAAATTTTGAACCAAATTGGTTGGGTCCTTACGTGGTCATAGTAGTATATGGTTTAGGAGCATACAAGCTATCAATGCTAGAAGGGGACCTGTTTGATGAAACCATCAATAGCATGCACTTGAAAAAGTATTATGTCTAAAGCAATTATTCTCATCCATAAAAGTCCTAAAGAAATAAAAAATAGTAGAAAAAGTCCTGAAGAAATACAAAAATAGTAGAAAAAGTTTTGAAGAAATACAAAAACAACAGAAAAAGTCCTGAAGAAATACAAAAACAACAAAAAAAGTCTTGAAGAAATCATAAAAAATAGCATAAAAAGTCCTGAAGAAATGACAAAAACAATAGAAAAAGTCCTTAAAACATAAATAAATAGACAAATTGTCATATAGTGAAAACCTGGAAACAGGCAGTCTATTGACAAGAAAAATACAAAAAAATCAAAAAGAAATTAGAAAAATGCAATAAAGATGAATAGTGAAAATCTGGCAAATAGACGCTATTTATAGCCCTCCATTTATTAGTTCATGTTTTGCACTTAGTTTTTTAGCTTTCATTTCATGCATCTTTTTATCATCATTTTAGAACTGTACCATCATACTATCATCATTTTTCCTAGAGCGATAATGTCTTACTAGGGCTTGATCATTGTACATATCCATTTCAGCAAGTGTCAATACTGGGGGCAAATGTTGACAATACTAGGGGCAATCAACTTTTAGGTTCTACCAAAACAGATAGAAAAATGGCATAGAATCAAATCATGCAAGCAAACAATCAAATCTTATGAGCAATTATCTAATCATTGATCCATATCATAACAATTTTTAGCACAATTCATATCATGACTCATATATGGATGATCTAAAATCTAAATAATGTTTGGAATAGCAGTATTAAATAGTTGTTTGACTTTTGATATCATCTCTTGGGAGCACACTCAATGATGTACTGAAATAGAGTGGAAAAGAAAGATGATTTTTCTTTGTTTATTGTCTTGAGCTTAACTATCGATTTGGTGCAAATATGTCGTGAGACATGATTTCCAAAATGCATCATAGATGACAGTTCCACATTTGCATCAAAAAGTGGTTAGTCTTTGTCTGTTTATACAAAAAATGCTCAGGTCATCTCGGTTCAATTATACCTCGATGCTTGTGTTTACTTGCTATATCAAAAACCATGAAAAGTTGTACTCAGGTCATCATTGGTGCTAATTTCCCCTCTAATGCTTGTACATACTTCCAAGATTTTAAAGGGCTCTATGATGATACAAGAAAGCTAACAAAAGGCTCAACAAATGATTGGTTTCATTTAGTTGCATTTAATGTACATATCTACATACTGGATTTGCATTAGAGTTTTTGAACAACTGAACAAACCGTCAACGACTGTCATGTCTCTTTGGACTATTTGTAGAGGACATTCAGACATTTGTTTCATTATCATCATTTCATTATTATTATCATTTCATCTAGATTATTATGTATCAATCATTTCCATCTCATTTCAATCCCATATCATTTTCATATCATTAACATCTCACTTATTACTTTCTTATCATTTCATTTTCATTTTACACATTTGCATACCATTTTATCATCTTCCTTAATGTTTCATTATCATATTTTATCATCATATTATTCTATCATTCATCATATCATTATTTAATCATTTGCATATTCATCATATCATTTTATCATCATTATCATTTATTTATCATTTACCATCATTTCATCTAGGTCTTATACATATCATATAATTAAGCATTTATCATTCATTCCCATATCATGTAGGTCCTTTATCCTTTCATATCATGCATACCATTTTATCATCTTTATTACCATTTTGTTATCATCTTTTACCTTTGTGTCATCATCTATTTTCATTTCACTTATCATTTTGTTACATTTTCATTATCATTTCATTTAGTATCATCTTATCATATCATTTTTCATTATCATTTGTTATCATTTTATCATTATTTTATCATTTTCATATTCTTACCATTCATTCATAATTTCATATTACATCATTATCATTTCTCAACCATTTCATATTCATTCATTTTATTATCATTATCATTTCATATTATTAACATTTCATTATCACGTCATATTCAATCCATATTCATTTCATTTATCACATCATTATCATATTCATTATTCATCTCATTTCATCCTAATTTTCATACATTTATCATTTTCATATCATTTTACATAAACATTGCACATACATGCTACAAATTCATCTCATAAAGCATAAACATCCATTGCTCATCAAATCATCTATTTTCTTGCATTTAAAAAAAAATCCAAAAACAAATATTCCATCCATACATTATATTTCCATATCATTTGTAAAACATACATTTTCATAACATTTCATATCATACATCATATCATTTCAACATGTTGCATTCAAAAATTACAAAACAAATGTTCCATGCATACATTACATTCCCACATCATTTTCATAAACACATCATCCACCTGCATGACATCATTAGTACACATCACAAATCATCACCATGACATGAATCATCCTACATCACATGGTTAGTCATAAAAATCATTATGATGCATATCATAAAAATACATATCCATATCATGGTCACATCAAAGAAACACATCATCAAAACTCATCATCACTACATATCATCACTCATCAAAATACAAACAAATGTCCAAAGTCCAATGAAATAGAAAAGTCTAAGAATGATACATGAGATATGGACAAAATTAATATACATGTTCCAAAATAATGATATACATCAATAATCCTACATCAGTCAATCAAGGATGGCTGGTGGAGCCCCCTGATGGAGTTGGTTTCGAGGATGGTAGCCTTCGACTAGTCCCTACATCAGGATCTTGTCGAGGCCCTGTGACCCCTCTACTCTATGTCACCGCCTGTGATATACTCCTAGTCCTATTGTGGAACCATGGGAAAGGCTCTCTTCTCTCAGGAGGACACAACTCCTCATATTAGATTCGATAGTACTCAGCTTCCTTGGCCATCTCAAGTCCCTTTTCAATAGCCTCTCACAGGGATGCACTCTCCACAATGCCCATGAGTCTATGTGTCACACTCTTTGCCTCTACTACCAGCCGTCTAAATGAGTCTCTCTGCAATCAACTAGGCTACTTGTGGGTCTAGGGCAGGAGGAGGTACCTATATATGTACCTATGCCTATGCCTATGCTTGTGCCTATGCTAGTTGAGTTTGTAGCTATGCTACCAAACCCTGAGCCTGAGCCAACTGGCTCTACAACTGCACCTATTTTCCTTGCAATGTCTGTACTTGGGCCTACAGAGTATCTATCTATCCTTGCTGTGATGTGGAGGCAACCCTAATCACTTTCCTCCATCCAATACCAGTCCTAGGCCTCCGCATAACCTGAACACTACCCAAAAATTCTGGCCTCAGTCTCACTAGCCTTTTCTCTTCACCTCTTCCCTTTCTGGCATCATCCCCATCACTATCATTTGAGCTCTCCTCCTCTCCACTCTCGTCGCCCTCTCCTCTGATAGTTGCCTTCTCCTCACCTGCCACATCCTCCTATCTCCCAACCCCTAGCTGAGGTGCTACCAAAATGGGTTATGACTCATCTGGACATGTAAATCAGGGAAATGGATGTGTGTGATAGTACATTGAATACTCCTCTAATATACTGACATCAATAATATTAGGTCTGGGATCCCATACCTCAAGCTAAAATTCCATATACTCAGTATATGTGACCTGGTAAGCAATGAAAGGACCCCATCCAGGCTCATCCTTGCACCTTTTGTAGTGTGCAACACCTTGAGGCATACCCTATGTGAAACAAAACTACCTTTGTACTTGCAAATCCAAATCACTACATCCATGTCATCTAAGGTATGTCTCCAATACTCCACCTTGCCCAGCTTGGGTTAGACAAGTGGAAATGAATATGCATACATATACGGTCTGCCTGGCGGCCTAGCCTTTATACAAAGTGGTCTAGTCACAATAATATGCTCCCATGCCTAGATCTGGAGTAGTGTAACACAACACGATAAACTCGATGATCCTCTATATACTACCTGGTGTAGGTCATGATACAAGTGAGCTAGCATGCAGCTACCCTAGGAATATCTCCTCAGCTAACCCATCATCTACTCAATGATCCTACCCCATCCAACTGATAACCCCTTTGACTGGCGATCCGAACAAAGGAAGCCTCCAATAAAAGTGTCCAACACTGTAGGTAACACTGGGTATCCTCTGAAGTCTGCCCATGGAACCCAGTATCCTGCTATATGTGCATCTCCAAACACTCTCCTGAGTGCATCTATCCCATCCACCTCCTTATGATCATAGACCATAAGGGCACCTACTACTGGGATCCCCAAAATCCTATATAAATCCTCTAGGGTCACTGTCAGCTCACCAATCAACAAATGAAAAGTGTTATGCTCTGATGCCACCTCTCTACTAATGCAGTCGATAGGCCCCTATTGGCCTAAATAGGAGGCATTGACAATAAAGATCACAACCCACAACTCACTATCAGCTGCACATCTACTAGTGTCAAATCTCAAATCCTATCCCACCCTATAGGATGACGCTCTCTAATATGGAGGTTTTTGAAAACCTCCTATTTTTGGTCATTACAAAATCAATCTATTAGACTCATATCAATCAAACTCATATCTATCTATCAAACTCATATCAAGTGACCCATATCAATCAATGACCCATATCAGTGAACCATTTCAAATTCTCTATCTAAGTGACTCATATCAGGACATCAATACAAAATCTATCTATCTACCCATCAAATCAATCTACTCTATCATCATTTACTATTTTTTTTCTTTTTTTTCCAGGAAAGCAAATTTATCACACAATCAAATCATCATCCTATTTGTATTTAAATCATGAATGAAAACATGTTTTAATCAAATCAATCATCTATTCTTTTTTTCTATCACAGAAAGCAAATCAATCATCTACTCTTTGTTTTTCATTCTTTGGAAATAAAGTTATTATCTATTTACTCTTTGTTTTCCATTTCAAGAAGCAAAGTTATCAACTTATCAACATGATGACATGACAATTTTACTATCTATTGACCAAGGGAGCAATAAATCATCATCATTTTCGTTAGCAATCATTTTGTCTAAATTTCCTAAATGCACTATTATGCGGCCTGAAAGTGCTAAAACCCTTAATGCGCCGAAGTTTCACCCCAAAGCACTAAAACCCTAGATGTGTTGTTTTGTGCTGTACAAGCATTGCATTAATTCCTATATGTGCTATTTCCCCAAAAGTGCTACTTCATCTCTCAAAAGTGTGATTTCATCCCCTGAATGCGCTAAAACCTTATAAATGCTAATATATTTCCCAAATGTGCTAATCTGCCTAATTTGCTACTAGCCTCCTAGATGTGCTACTTCATTCATTGAATGTGCTAAACTGCAAAAATCTAGAAGTGCTATTTTATGACCTATATGCACTAACAAAAACCTCGAATGTGCTATTCTATTTCCTAAAAGTGCTAAAATGGCCAATTTTAACCTAAAAATGCACTAGAATGCATAAAAATTTGATTCAAAACAAAAAAAATCAAAATAAAAAGGTTCAAATTAACTCACCGGTGCTACATACGTGGTTGGTCACTGATATTGGCAAGACCACTCGAATCTATGTTAGTGAATAGGGATCTCCATTGTGCCAAGTCACTGTTAGAGCAAAAGGTTCCTCAACAGTCAAAAAGTGCAAATGACTTTTCTTTTAACCCTTTTACCTTTTAAGGGTCAAACCAAGTGGGTTTTCAGTGGCATTTTATTAATTTAACTGGGGCATTTTTTATTGGGAGCTAAATCACTGTCCCTTTCAGGGGCATGTCAGTTAAAAACTTTCAATCAAGGGGAAAAATCAAATGCTACAAATTTCAAAAAGCAAGAATATTTTCTTTGAAGCAATGTGTTTCACACATCACTTCAAAGAGGGGAAAAATGTATATGCATAAAATTGGTCATGCCTAATTAATCTTGGCATTTAATTAAATATTTATTATTTAATTAATTTCTCTAAAGTCCTCTACATATGATTAAATTTAATTAATTTAATTATATTGTTCACTTTATTCTTCCACCTTAATTAAATAAATTCATTTTATTTAATTATTCCATATTCATATGTCTACTTAATTAATTAAATAAATACTATTTATTTATCTTAATTAATTATCACCTTTTGAATTTAATTAAATCTTTTGATTTAATTAAATTTAAATATTTCTTTTCAAATCTTTCTTCTAATTAATTAAATATTTTATTTAATTAATTTCATTTACATGTCATTTCTTAAAAAGTGTAATTAACTATCTTTATTTAATTAAATATCTTCCATATCTTTTCAAATCATAATTAAATATTTTATTTAATTATGAAATCCCCCATTATTCTTCAAATATTGTGTAAATATTCTATTTTAAGAAAAATCTCCATGTCACCCATAAATGAATAATTGAATTTAATAATTCAGCTTTTATCTTCTTCAAAATATTTCCATAATCTCAAAAAAAGGTGATTTTTACAATTCATCTTTATCATCTCATCTTATCTCTTTATATAGAAAACAAAACAAATCTTGCATTCTATTTTCTTCTATTTTCTCTTAAGTCTTATCCATCTTTGACCATTCGATCTGTTAGGAATTTTCACAGTCGTGGATCACATCATCCAATCAGAAGCTTTCAAAAACTCTATAAATACCCTCGTGAATCCAAAGATTGGTGAAACACAATACATGTGAATTAAAGATTACTTGCATTTTAGCATTCTAACATTCTAGCATTATAGCATTTTAGCATTCATATCATTTTTGTAATCTTTCATTTTATCAATCATGTCTAGTATCATAATAATCATGTGTTAGTATAGCATTGCATACATTCATATCCAATCTCATTCTCTAGGAAGATTGCTTGTTGAGCCTAGCACACAATCTGAGAGCCAGCTGGAGTCAATGAAAACACTGGAGATAGAGGACAATGGAATGCCTTTGAAGCATAAACGGAGTTTGCAAATTTATTTCTTTATTTTATGCTTTGATTTAAAGTTTCATTGGTGTGTTTGATTTACTTTTAATTCATATTTATCACACTTAAAATCAACCACACAATACTCATAGAAAAAGAAAAAAGTAGTGAGGAACCAAACTAAAGAGAGGCAGAAGAAAGGGGAGAGGAAGACACTGCAAGGGACCCTAAAGCAGGGGCAATCATTTCTTCCTCCTTTGCGAGCGAGCTTGATCAGACAAGGGAGCCTTTCACTAGCGCTTGTGCTCACATGCAAGGCAGTTTCTATGACTCTTTGAGTTGGAGGTTGGAGGCTGTGAAGGGATAGAAGAATCCTACTCAACCATGGGGACATCCACTACAACTATTTCTGATGGATGAATAGATTCCTGAATGGAAGCAAGAGGAACATGTTGAGGAGCGACAGGAGGAGTCGACTCAAGTTCCTTGGCAGTGGGCCTCTTCCCATTCATTGCTTTGGGGGTAGGAGCAGTAGGAGGTCACGAAGGTCAAGACAAAGAGGACTCTCCTTAGGAGACCTTCCTGTTACACCAAATGAGTTTAGGCTCTATCGGTACAACATGAAGTTTGAATGTAGGACACTTAGGCTTTCACCAAGCAGGAACCATAGGATTCTCCTGTAGATGAGGAGACAAACTTGATGGTACCGCAACAAAGTGGGAAGAAGCATCAAATTGACCAGCAAAAGAGGAAGAAGGAGGATCTTAGGACCGCTTCTCTTCTTCCATCTTTCGTGCCTTAGTGGCTTCTCTGTCAACTTTTAAGCAAGCCCTATGTGAAATAAAATAAGGTGAGGGAGGGTATCTCACTTTCAGACTTAGACACCCTTTCTTACAATTTTGATATGTTCAATGCAGAAGGTATGTCTTAGGTGAAAGAGGAGCAATGGATGTGGGCCAAGAGTAGTCCAAGGAGTAGCTACCACATGCAACTAGTGGTTTATAATGGGTGTTGTGGATTACATGTATTGAACCCCTATGGATAAATTTTAAAAATTTATACATAAAAGAGGGTACTACATTGATCGCCATCAACCAAGGGATACCCAATTTTACCCTAAAAAGCTTAGACCCAGGGATAATGTCAAATAAGATGTTCACAAATTTAGGTCCCACTAGGACCGACAAGACAATACTACCTAAAGGGGGTATATAAATCCCATCATGTGTGTAGATGGTACTCATAGGTGCATCGTACCCATTTGTATGTAATAATTTTATCAATATAATCTCCTTGGTTATTATGTTTACTTGTGATGTCAGATCAATGAGAACACCTGCTACGATGTTTCCATTGATTCATGCAGGAATATAGAGAGGAGATTGTTCTTTATGAAAACCTATCACCAAGTCCTATGAAGTGAAGGTTATATGAATACTACTATCCATAGGCTATGAAGAGGGGATAGGTTGATGGAGGAATGATCTAGGTAGATCTCGAAGACCTCAAAATTCAATCAGCTTAAAATCTCATGAAACTAGCATCAATGCATAAAGCTTGTGAAGATGAACTCAACACAACTTGTTTCGCATAAAATAGAGTTCATATGTGTGAGTTATGGTTGGTCAAAGTAATGGTCAAACAGGAGCACCAGAGGTTGACCAAAAAAGGAGAAAAATTGACCATTTCTAAATTGTTAAAAAATGGCATTAAATCAAAGAGCTCGTTAAGATGATTCTGATGATGTTCATTTCATCAAAATATGAGCCCATGTGCAGAAGATATCACAAGTAAAAATTGAAGGTTGACTAGATGTTGACATGGCAGTTGATTGGATGTTGACGTGGAAATTGACTAGATGATGATGTGGCCAATGTAGGTGATGCGGAAAAAATTCACGTACCATGTTTTATTTTTGAGAAACTAAAATGTGCATTCTTATTTTATCTCACAAAAATCCATTTAGTGGGATCGGATTTTGTGGGATCCCAAGAGGATTTGGTGGGATTAAAACAAAATCTCATAAAAATTTAAAAAAACAAAGATTAACCCCTTTAATAAATGAATAAGCCCAAATTTATAACCATTAATGGTTATTAAATAAATGATAAAAACAGATACCCAAAACAATATAGCTCGTAAATGGAGAAATGACAAGGGCATTATAAAAAAATTAAAAATGGGTTTAAAAGGGTTTTTATTATTTTTTTGTAAACAAAGGGTATTTGTTAGTAATTTGTTATTTTATTTAATATGGTGGTTTTTGGCCTTTTTAGCCAAAATTATGTATAAAAGGGGGGTAGGAATGTGAGTTTTTCATTCAAAGGTTCAAGAGAGTTTTGTGAGCTAAGTGGTCTCTTGTATGGAGAGATAAAAACTTAGTGAGTCTTTTGAGAGAATTATGAGTAGTCTCTTAGAAGAATAGGAAGAGATAAAAACTTATTGTTTTCTTTGACATAATTTTCAATTGTAAAGGCTTGATGCCTCATTATTGTATTCATGTACTCTTATTTAGAGAGTGTAGTTGCAATTTTATTGCTTGATAGCATTGTAAAGGTGGCGAAGAAGTTAGGCACAAACATGTTGCTAGATAGATCCTGTCATTGCAGTGTGGAAGCGGGAAGAACCTGAAGAGCGACAATCTTCCTTGGTAGCAAATTGTAACTCAGTGAAAGACCATCATGGTCTAAAATAAGTTTTGCATGATATTGTTAGCTTCTTTACTTTCCTACATTTTATGTGTTTATTTGCTCAATTCACAAGTAACGTCAATTTTGATCTTAAATTAAATTTGTATCCTGATGAATCTAACAGTTGTTAAGTGATTCATAGTAAGGAGTTTACAGATCAAGGAAGGAGGCCATTACGCACACTAGGAGATACTTTCATAGAGTCCCTAAAGGTAAAAGTATAAAGTGATGAGCCAATTAAAGTTTCATTACACAACACCTTCAAAACATTCCAACTACGCCAAATAGGGGTCATAGGTTGGGTTATAAGGTGAAAACCTCACAACACTCACACCTACAACACTCCTAGAGTATGAGAAAAGGAATTGTCAGTATCACAAAATGGAACCAAAATTTTTCATGTCAAGTTCACCAAAAACGTAAGAAAGGTGGACCACCATGTGCAATGCCCCATGTCATGGAGGGCCAAGGTGCAGAAGGCTACCCTAACTTACCTCATCTTAGCAAGGTGTTAGGATGTGCAAGATGAGAATGATGAGGAATATAAGGTCCTTCAATCACTCTTTAGACCCGAAATATAGAATGGGGCTAGGAAAGCTAGTTTTCAAGTCCAACACTACACCTTAGGAAGCTCTTTGCCCAAGGATGGAAGCACAGTCCTAGGATGATAGCACGACATGTTGGCATCTCTCAAGTGCGTTGGCATTTGTATGACTAGAAAAATATAGAGACAAGGTCAAACCTAAGAAAACAAGCTAACAACCTAGCTAACTACTACTAAAGGGCTAGAATAACATGATTAAGTAAATGAAATATTCTCTAATGTGATAAAGTAAAAATAGGAGATTCAAGGTGACAAGAAGGATCTCACAAAGAAACTCATTCGCTAGCTAGCCCCTTGAAAGCATGTCCACCTACACACAAGGGAGAGAGAAAAATGTTGGGTGGATGTATAGGGGCCTGCCTTAGTTAGACCCCCATTTAGGTGTTTTCACCTCCACAAATAGTCAAGAAAGCAAGATAAAGGAAATAATGTAGTAAAGAACACTAAAGTACTACAAAATAGTAAGTATGCTTACTTTATGCTTACTCAACCAAGTGATAGAGGAGAGGAAAGTGAAGCTTACCACCTCCACCAAGAGCACTCAAGGCTACTTGGGGGAGAAAATGAGAGTACTCAAGCCTTTTCTACAATGGCGTTGTCTCCAAACTTCTCTATCAAAGTGATGGAGTGAAGTTATTGCTGCATTGGAGTGCTTGAAATTCTTGGAGTGAGTGCAATACTGTGAAAGTGAGCTTGTGAATGAAGTGAAGAAGTTCAATTGAATGATTAGAGGATGAAATGCTTATAGGAGTGAATTTGAAGGAGAGATTGAAGGAAATTTCCATATTCGGGTTGGTCAACCAAAGAGGGAATTACAACTTGATCCTAATGAGAAGTGTAACACCTCTACAGGTTCAGCTGCATGAATCCACCAGGGATGTAAGCACGTCATGTGGATGTCTTCACTCCATGTGAGCATCCTCAATAGAAACTCCTCTATCGACACTCAAAATAGGCACCAAGTGGAACAAAAAAAAGTGGGCTTATGTGTAATTAAGCCTCCAAACTTGGTTTTTCTAAACTAGAGAAAAGAAATAGGGGAATTTGCATAAGGGTTGCAAATTCACTCCTATACACCATCATACCTAAATACACTATATGATCCATCTAATCTAGGTTCCTCCCAATATTTGACATGTATTTAAAATATATTTTAACTCTATATAACATCATAAAATTGCACCCCTTCTAATTTCACTTATATTTTTACATCCACTTTAGTTTCCACTCCCCTAGTACTTGTGTAGGCCCATTTTAGCCATTACATCAGCCATTTTTTCTCTCAAGATGCTCAACACCCCCTTTTTTAGTAGCTACCTTTATATGTTATCTTTATTTCAAACCTTTTTCTTTTCTCATTCTCATCCTTTTGTAGCATGATTTGTTTGGACACAAGTATATTGTGTAAATATATGCATGTTGTGCTAGCATCCTATGACATTTCAATGTTTAAATGACCACTTTTTAGGTGCCTTGCCCCTTTTCACTTAATTTTATCGATGGTGACAACATGGGACATCATGTAACAACTCAAGAACCCTCCTTCCCCACTTATTCTCTCTTTTAAATCCATTAATTCACATAATTTGAGTTCTCTAGCATTTTCTTAGCTTCTCTATTGAATTCTCTTATCCTCTCTTGGATATTCTCTTGTCTTTCTATCTTGTTCTCTTGCTTTTAGAAGCTCTCTTTCATTCTACAACACTCTCAAGTTCTCATAATATTCATTAGAACTCTCTTGGAAAGTCTCTTGGCTCTCACAACCTTCTCTTTCATTCTTGGTTTCTTTGGCTTCCTCAAGCCTTGCAAGTGATATCTCTCTTATCTTGCCCCTTTGAGAATCTATGGATTTCTTGCATCCCTTGTTTACACATCTATCTATCTCTTTTGTTCATCTATTTTAGCATATATTTCTTTCTCTATCCTTCTATCTTACTATGTATGGAATTGGGAACACCAAAATGGTGGTTTGACTATGGAAAGCCCCTAAATAGACCCAAGAATTTTCCTTAGTCTTATGTGTGCAAGTATTGAAGATAGTTATTTGCTTGAGGATTAATAACTTTGTTGGTTATGAGAATTTTCTATCTCTTATTCATTTTATTATATTATTTATATTTACTTTACTTTACTTTAGTTCTATTACTTTCTATCAGTTTCCTACATTCTAAGAGTTCTTAGTAAAAATAAGTAGTCCCTTTGTTATTTTATGTGGCATTAATGATTTTCAATCCGTACAATACTTCAATGTTCCTTTGGGATGCCAACACACTATGATGATGTCAGTATTCCATGCTTCCATCATCATCTATTGGTGGAAAATCAATTGAAGGAACAATGTGCATACCAACTTCTTTATTTAAATAGGAAACAAGGAAAAATTACAAATTATACAATAGTCAAGATGTTATAACACATATGACACCTCTCCTAATTTCTTGATGATTTTGTAAGGTCTATAGAATTTAGCTTTGAGCTCTTATTTCCCACTTCTATTGGTGGAAGATTTTTTATAAGTATGCAATAATTATACCATTTCTCCCACTTCAAATTTTATCTTTGCATATTTCCTATCTACATAAATCTTCTATTGGTTGTGTGCTTGTTGTAAACTTCCCTTCAAAAATATCAATACATGTGTCTTGGCTATTTTTATCCAAGTCATATACTACAACTATTTTGTAATGCCTAAAACATTCTACCAAAAACTCAACTATGCACACAACACAAATTTAAAATTTTCACTACAAACATTAGAATAGCTTACAAAATTTTATTTCTAATACACAATATATCAATAATAGTCCTAAAGTAATAAAAAAAGTTTAGGATATAAGGGCTAGACCTATTTCTTGGGGACTCATCTCTAATGGCCTTTCCTAAATGATGCATAGAGGCTTCGTAGTTTGACATCTTGAATTTACTAATACACACTTGATTAACAATAGGGTATATATGTTGGATATTTGTAATTTCATAAGTAACATCCTAACAACTCTTAAGTTAGCCTTACAACTTTCATTTAACATCTCTATCCTCTATGGAACTCTACACCATCATCTAAAGTTTGAATAACATGATATGTATATTTATAGCTAAGAATAGGCTCTACATTTGGGTGTTCACATAAGGAGATGGAGGTAAGGAACAATCTATATTGTAATACAACCTATACTATATGTTTCCTTACTTTAATCTAGGTATCAATCCTACCTAAATACACTATATGGTCCATCTAATCTAGGTTCCTTACAAGATTTCAGATGTATATAAAATATATTTTAACTTGATGTAATGTCATAAAATTGTAACCCTTACAATTTCACTTATGTTTTTGCATCCACTTTAGTGTCCACTCCCCTTGTACTTGTGTAGGATCATTTTAGCACTTGCATCAACCATTTTCCCCTCTCAGGATGCTCAACACCCCCTTTTTCATTAGCTACCTTTATATGTCATCTTTGTGTGAAACCATTTTCTTTTATCGTTCTTATCATTTTGTAGCATGATAATTGTTTAGATACTAGCATATTGTGTAAGCATCTACACGATGCGCTAGTGAGTGTCCCATGACATTTCAATGTTTAAATGGCTATTTTTAAGTGACTTGCCATTTTTCAAGTTTAATTTTGTTGATGGTAACATCTTGGGACACCTTGTAACAACTCAAGAAGCTTACTTCCCCTCTTATTCTCTCTTTTAAATCCATTATTTCACATCATTTGAGTTTTCTAGCTTCTTCTTAGCTTCTCTATTGAATTCTCTTCTCCTATCTTGGATATTCTCATTTTTTCTATCTCACTCTTTGTCTTGGACAAGATCTCTTGCTTTCTATGAATGGTAGCTCTAGACCTGCTCAAACATATACAAACAACACAATGTTAGTCAATAAACAAATCTAAACTAGCATTCCCCATGGGATTCATTCAAAGAAAAATGAACAATAAATAAAGCAAAGAAACCAAATGAAATCTATTTAAATTCTATTCAAACACTCAAACCCAACATCCCATGGGGGAATTGGTGCTACTTTTATGTGGAAATTATCCCTTTCCCAATTCCTTACAAGCTTTGATGATGAACAATGTGATCCTTGATGAAAATTCTCAATAACCTAGCTATGGTGATGAAATGCTTTGATAACTTTGATGAAAGTGGATGAACTTTGCTTCAAATTTGTAGATAGTGACTTTGCCTCAAGTGGTGGATCCAAAATCAAAAGAAGAGCTCTCCATTTATAGGAAAGAAGGATGGAGGAATGCAAAAGATGAAGGTTGTGGGACTAAAGATGAACCAATAACAATGTGCCACTTGCAACATGCTATTGAAGAGAGGTGGAACACATTTTGATCAATGTGCAAATAAATGCAATTAGGTAGAAATTTGAAATTTGAAAGTTGGCTTGTGGAGGAAGATGTGAAAGAGGAGTTAATGCCACTTAGCTCAAGAAAAAGGACTTGTAAGAGTTATAAATGCCATGTTGGAGGAAAATTCCTTTTAGGAGGGAGATTTCAAATGGAGAGAATATTCCAAAGAGATGCCCTTTTGAATGAAAATAGAAGAATTTATAAATTAGAGGGTAAACCCACAAAAGTGGTTTACAATTTGAATGAGGAAGGAAAAAATGGAAAAAATGACCCCATGCAAAAAAAAAAAGTTTTTTGGGTTCGAATGACCTATTTGGTTCAAGTGAACCAACATAGGGTTCAATAAAACCCTGGTTCAAGCAAACTAGTTAAATGCAAGGTCCCCCCATTGCAAGCAAAAAACACAAAGAAAAACATTTTTGAAAGGGGGTTCAAATGAACTAGGGCTTGAATGAACCCTGGTTCAAGTGAACCCCTAGGGGTTCGCTCGAACCCCCTTGGTTCACCCAGACCACCCTAGTTCATCCAAACCACCCTTTTCCCACCTTCTCACACTCTAGCACCAAAAATGTCCAAAATTTTGTGCTTTGAAGCTCGAGTTGAGGATGAAAATGGAGGAGACTTCATAGACCCAACTAGATGATGGTAGTCCTTGTAACCAACTATCTAATGAATATAGTTTTAATATGTTTTGGTTTTATTATGTATGTGTTTGTTTAGTTTTAATTAACATAGGGCTTTCACCGAAAATCAAGGTCTTTGTTCTACACATGTGGAAAAATAGTAGATTATAAAAAGAAAAATTTAAAAATATTAGTGCACCAAATATTGAAGTCCTTGATCCAACAAAAAATTGAATTTCGATATATTGAAAAAATATTTATGCATTATATGGTTCGCCTATGTTTGAATTGTAATTAGTTTGACTTCGACACTTGATTAACGAAAAAATATTCAATAGAACACTATCTAACCAATTGGAAGCACTTGATATTTTAGTTAGAAATCTAAATTTGAAAAAAATATAATTTTATCCTTCATAGAAAAAAAATTATGCGTTATATGGTGAGTGTCACTCCTTAAAAATGTTGTTTACTAAAAAGAACTAGTTTTCGAAGGAGATGGAAAACAAGTGCAATAAGATTCCAAATTTTTTGAAAAAAATATATTTTGAATCTACAAACAAAATGTGACAAATCACTAGTTTGCATCATCTTCAAATTCTTCATATTTTAGCCACTATCGGTGCCCAAATTTGAAGATTCAGTTAGAAAAAAAGCATTTTAGTGTCTAGTTTGGCCAAAAATTGTAAGCCAATATTGTGGGATCACCCCAAATAAATTGATTTACTTGTGCAAATTGAAAAATCTAGAGGATTTGATGGATTAGAGTTAGAGTTAATCATGATTTAATTAACTTAGATGGAGATTTGTTTGATTTGGCATTTGACTTATATTTTTGGATTTATTTACATTAAAATGAGAGGAATATGAATATTAGATTTAATTAAATAAAGTTTGATTTATTTAACTAAAAGGGATGATGTTAGGTTCAATCAAATAAAGATTAATTTATTTAATTAAAAGAGATGAACTTAGGATTCAATTAAATAAAATGATTTATTTAATCAAAAGAGGAACATTAGGATTGATTAAATAAAATGATTTATTTATAAAAGATGATTTAATCAAATAAAAGCTAATTTATTTAATTAACAAAGGAATTAGGATGAATTAATTAAATAAGAATTATTTAACTAAATGGTTGGTAAAGAAGTGATTTAGGCAGAATTGGTGTTAGTAAATTAGGATCAGGTGCACGATATCAATTAGTATAATTTGAATTCCTACATTTTTCCCCTCTTTGAAACAATGTACCTACTGCGCTGGTTCAAAGAATAATCTTTCTGAGATCAAAATTCAAAAAAAGATTGTTTTTTTCATATGCCCCACTGCTGCCCCAGTAGAAGAATTATGCTGGTATACAACCTCCTCAAGAGATCGGATGAAAATTTGTATTTTTGGGTGATTTCTCGAAAAAAGAGGACAAGCTACCCGACGGGTCTAGAAAGGATTTAAGATGCCAAAAATGTGCAAAATGTAGGAAAAAGACCTAAAATGAGCTTCGGTTGGGAAAAAATGGGGTTGAGGGCACAAAACCCTAGTTTAATGGCTAAAAAGGGTAAAAAAAGCCTAATTTTCATGCTTAAATAGCCTAGGAGGGGTCGCTTTCAATTCATTTTCACATTCACACTTTGAGAATTTCATCATTTTGAGCTCTAACCCTCCTATAGAATGGCACAAAGAGTGCTTCCTCAACACATTTATGAACAAGTTCGAGTCTACCAGAGACCTCCAAGAATAGGACCACCAGTATGTGACCCTAACCCAACCTTTAATTTCATTTTTCAAATGCATTTATTACCTTTTGAAAAGTTAAAACCCTCAGCGTCACTATGTAGCAATGCTAAAGGTGCAAAATCGACGATGTTAGGGGTTAAATAGAACCACTACTGCTTATTGTGATGTCGCTTCGTAATTTGGTCCTAGGGCTCCAAAAGTCAAAGGTTGACACCAATGTGATTGGCGATGCCACAGTTTAGGTAGGTTTTTAGGGTTTTAGGTCAAGCAGGCCTGCGCATGCAAACAGTGACACCCCGGCTTGGTTTGCACTTTGGGGGGTTCTAGCATCGTTGTTTGGAGTTTTGAAAGAGCGATTCCTTTGTAAATAGTGATGTATTTGTTGTTTTAGTGTCAAAAACTTCAAACAGGGTCCAGTCATTTTATGAAACTTGACATTGTGGCTTCATGGCGTAGGAGGATAGAGAGCCCATGCATTCACATGATCACCAACCCTCAATACTGAGCAGATTGAGTGGATTACATGAGTTATTATAGGAGCACCATGGCATGATCGGCCTATGGTATGTTACTTACACGCGTTCTACGAGGACCCACCTAGCTATGATGACTATGTTGGTAGAGAGGTGGTATAGTGACACCTCATCAATTCATCTTCCCACTAGCGAGGTGACTATCACATTCGAGGACATATGGTGGATTTTTGATTTCCCATCCATGGTGAGTGAGTTATATATGACATGGATGTTAGCACCGATGCATGCTACAAGATCATAGGGATATATGAGATCGTATTTATCAAGGGTTAGATTGATCTTGAGTATTACAAAGGTCGGGTGTCAACTTTTGGGTTGATTGTGACTACAATCATATCAGGACTAGTAGCTCCAGATCAGTGAGGTCAATATTTCATTCTAGGATGGGGTTTGTCTTGGGAGCGAATGCTCTACCAGAGAACACTTTTACACATCTGGGCATGGGAGCACATATCCATGCTTTGACCAAGGGTTATAGTGGTCAATGTCGAGCCCAATGACCCAACAGTTTGGAGGTATAGGGATGGCCTCACTTTCTGATATAAAGGACAAGTAGGTCTTCCTCAATGGCGAAGGGTTTTGGATGAGATGATAGTGTTCACCTAGAGACCTTGGTTACAAATTTCAGCCTAGTATGACAATGTACAATTGTTATTTTATGCTAGGTAGGATAGACTAATGGAGGGGCACGAGCACAACATCATTGAGTGCTACCTACCAGACAAGGTAGCCCAACAGTTCAGGGACACCCAAGGTAGGTCATGTTGTGCAATTTTCAAACACATGCCCCACTGGAGGTGGGAACCCTCTTTTTTATTTTGCATCTCTACCTCTTGGCTTGGTCAAATTGTGGTTTTTCTCTTCTTGGGAGGTTATTTTGGGATTAAGTCTAGATTGGGTTTGATGAGGACAATATTTTGAGGCTCTAGGGGAAATTTGTCTATCTTGGAATTCAAAAATGGGGATTTTGAAGTGAATTTTCAATGTTATATGTAAATATTTTTTGCATCTATGGATAGAGGATGAAAAATTAGGTAGGGTTGCTTTTTGAACTTTTTGAAAATTCCTTCTAGAAAAAGAGTTATGAGGTTTAGGGGATTTCAACCCTGCAGGAAATCTGGGAAAGTCCGTTCCCTCAAGATTTTCCCGAAAATTCCTAGACCCCCTCAAAATCCCAAGACCCCTCAAAATCCAAAAATTTCTAAAAAACCTGAAAATTTCCAAAAATGGAAAAAAATCAATTTTTTTTCGAAAATGGGAAAAATGAAAAAAAATTGAAATGGAAATTTTTTCCGAAATGCATTTTTTCCAAAATGGAAATTTTTTCCTTGAAATTTTAAAATGTTCCCCAAAATGAGATTCTTGAGATGGATAGAAAAATTTCAAAAATAAAAGCTTCCAAAAACGAAATTTTTTATGAAAATGGAAAGTTCCCATTAAAAAATGTATGTTTTTTTAAAGGCCAAATTTTTTATTCAAGTTTAATTTGGATTGGATTTTGAACATGTGAGCTACTAATGATGATATCTGTTTTTCAAGATTAAATAAATATTAGAAGGGGAACTTGCATATGGAAGAGTTCAATTCAAATTTTAAAAGTGGAACTTGCATGAGAATTCGTGCCCAAACTATCAACAGTTGGAAGGAGTTTCTGGAAGACATGTGAAGCTGATTTCATCATCCAATCAGAATTTTCATTAATGACAAGTTGGCATAATATTGTTTTTTCATTGTTCCATGATGTAACTGCTTTTATGCAATTGGAAGATGATGTACCATGAGCTCCCAAATTAAATGTAACAACTTGGTGCTTTTAGAAATTAGTTGCAACCATTGGATGAACTAAATCCTGGCCATCGATTAAAAATATAATTTTCTATAAAGGGCCAGTGCCCTCTCATTTGTAAAGGGGGTCATATTTAGGGGTTAGAATAGTTGATTAGAGGCTATAAAAGCCAAAATTGACTAAGTTAGAGAAGTCGGCAGTTGTAGGAGAGAGGGGAGACTGGAAATTGTTATGTAATGTGGGAGAAGTTAATGCAATTGGATTGTTGATCTAGTAAGCTTTGTGTTACACTTTAATAGTTTATGGTTTCTTGTTCTCAATTCTCAATGTTAGATGTTATATTTTGGTTCTTTTTCAATAATGGTAAAATGTTAATGATGTTGATCGATCTCCGGTCCATACTTTTAACAATTTGTTGATTGTAATTTGTTGTGCAAAGTTAGTTTGGGCCTTATTTTGTGCTAAGTTCAACTGTGGATGCTTGTTTACATTGTGCCAGTTATTGGGTATGTGAATGAATGTTCAAAGTCTAAAAATATTCACTTTCCTTAGAATATTGCACCATTTCTGTGGAGTTGTAGGCTTGTCCTTGATCAAATAAAGATTGGTTTCATTGGGGATCTATCCATCTACAACATTCATCATTGTTGTGATTGATCTTAGGTTTTAGTCTTAGAAATCTCTCTTAACCCTTATTTCTTTTGCTGTTTATTTTGAATCTAGGTCAGTTTGAGGATTAAAAGCATCACCACATTGCTGCATTTGATAAAAATACACTTCTAGCATTCTTCATTTGTAAGGTCCCTTTGTGATTACCAGCATTTTCACATTTATCACTGAGTTGTTTATGCATTGTCAAGACCTGACATTAGAGACCTTGGGGTTATATCTTGAAGCTTGCTGATAGAGATTTACCTTTCAAGAGAGATAGGATATTATATTATATCTAAGTTGTTGCTGTGCAGAAAACAACATCAACATGTCAGATGATCAAAACATGGCTATCTTCACTTGGTTCACTAGGGAGACCACATGGGGTTGGACATTCCCAGCATTAGATGTAGTTGATAGTTTCAGATAGCTAGTGGCTAGGAAATGGGCCTATAATCAAGGACTAAAAAATCTAGACACCAAACATTCCTATGATGATCGGGTTAGGCCTCCCGTCTGGTTGACAATTTTAGGGGCAGCACTTCCATAATAGAGATCTTGAGGCAAGACATCCTAGAGGGGACAAGTTCTAGCAGGAGGGGGAGGAGGACCACCTCCATAATAGCCTGAATAGAGGGGTAATAGAGATGGGCACTAGTAGAGGGATTAGCCTAGGGATCAAAAACCACCACAGAGGGACCAGCAACCACCATAGAGGGACCAATAGCCAATGCCGCTAGATCAAAGAGATTCCCAGATTCAGCAATTCCTAGATTCAGCAACTCCAAGGATATTTACAGGCTTTATAGGGGTAGTTGTAGGGGCTACAAGCTCAGATACAGACACTTAAAAAAAAGAGGGACTAGGCCAGATAGTAGGTCTAGGCCCTCATGATAGAGCGAGATCAAGAGCACCAACAAAGGTAGGTGACAGAGTTGCAGCCAGCCTAGGAGGTTGGCATGCGACAACAACTAGAGAGTATGGCCTCTACATCACAGAGTAGGATGGTCCTCACACAGATGTACAATGAGGTAGTGTAGGAGGAAGAGTATTATAGGCTCCATTATTGGTAGGTCATACCTATAGTAGCCTGAGTACCAAAGTACTCTTAGTAGACTAGTATGAGGTAGATAGATGACAGGGCTAAGAGACAAGTGGGTGAGGGGAGCAGCCACCAAGGCTAGCTCACACAGTTTTGATTGACAACATTCTTTTTGAGATCCATGGGCTCCATTTTTTTAATAGTCTTATGGGCATTGTATACATTGATTGATACACATACATGATCCTGATTATTGTACCATGATAGTTACACTTTGATATATATATATGAAATGATCGATTTAATGTGTCCTATTTTAATTATGCATTATGGATGGATGTATTTAATATTATACATGGGATGTGATTCTATATGATGTGATGTGATACATGATTATGCAAATGTTTATGGATGCCATGGATGCATTCAATTTTTGTATCATTTCTATGTACTTTTATGATGATGATGTATGGATTATATGGATGCAAATGATTTTAATATGATTAGATTAACAAATCTTTATGCTCCTAATGGATGTTGTTTATATGTTATGATCATGAGATGTATGAGATGTTATGACATATTCTTTTTCTTTTTCAGTATCTTTTTCATGTATGATATGATGATGCATGTATGGAAGATATGATTATGCTCATATGATTATGTAATGGATGCAAATGTATGGTTTATGAGATGCTTAGAATGACCAATCTATATTATGCAATGCATGTGAGATGATTAGTGTTTCCTATTATGATATGATATGGATAATATGTAGCATGCTGATGATTTTTGGATGCAGGAAGGATGCATTGGTGATGTTTTTGATGAACCATCATGGTACCATGTTAGCACGAAGAGGAGAAATGAGATGAAGACAAGAGGATCCAACAAGTCCATGATCTACAAGACTTTATTAGAGATGAGGATGATGAATGATGATGGTGATGATTTGCTTATTAGGAATTGGGATTTTAAAATGACTTACTTACCTTAGGTTTGATAACACACATAGGCATGATGCATCAAGGTATACAGAACCAAGATGGTTTTGTACCTAGTGTGATGAACTTTGACTCAAAAATTAGATAGCAGTACTCTTGTTCACACCTAGCATATGAAAAATCATTTAAAATGTAGTTCAAATATTCCAAACATCTCAGGGAAAAGTGTAGAAATTCAAGCCTTCCTATGTGGTCAACAAGACACCTAAAACACCCTCCCTATAGACCAAACAAAGTAAGCATGACCAAGGTTATATTACAAGAACATCCAACAAGCACAACAAATACAAGATAAAAAATCATTGCCCCATTCATTTCTCTCTAAATCACTTTGTTTGGACATTATTGAGAGGTCAATGAAATGAGTGCAATAAGATAAGCCAAAAGACAAAGATCAAGTAAACAAACAAGTTAATGTTCTTCATACTGCTAGCCAAGATTAAACTATAGTGATGCATGATGTTGATGTCCATTATAGGAAGGATGCATCCTATGACATGATGTTATCAAATGGTTTTGGGATTGACTTGATGATAGGCTATTAATACCAAGAGTTGACCAACTTCTTTACTTACTGGCCTAGACTTGAGACCCTGACGTTTGAGTTTTCACTTTTGAAACCACTAGACTTGCTTCTGATTATTTCACCAATGGTTGAGGATGACGATGACTTATTATGAGTGGATTTTTATTTTAGGTGAAAGCGAGATGGGGTGGATGGATTTTTTCAAATATTTGGATGTTTTTGATGTTTTTGAAATGTTTTGAGGCTATTTTTGGTATTTTCAATATGTTTTACAAATTTTTGATTTTCAAATTTTCTTGTGTTTTTGTGTTTTCTGATATTTTGACCAAGAACCTAACCTAAAGACCTATCCTAGGGGCCTTGGGAGTTGATCAAAGTTTAGCCTTGCCTATGTTATACATGCAGAGACCACATAGTTCGATTGAAACAGATTTGATTATTGATGAGATATGAACAAATGGATTGCTAGTTTATTATGACAAACTCCTAAAGGACTGGCCTAAGTGTCTCAACAGATGATCAAAGATCAACCTTGCCCACATTCAGAGCTCAGAGACCCATGGTTTGAAAAGAAAACTCTATTTTTTACTTTTTGGACAAACTTTTTGACTTTTTTTTAGATTTTGGCATGTTTTGAATGTCTTTGGATTTTTTATTTTATGAATGTTTTTGGATTTTTCAATTTTTTGATGTTTTGGGGATTTTCTAATTTTAATGAAGACTGCAAGAATATACACGAATCTGATCCAATGTAGGTATAGGAGCATTCCCCCAACGTGATGCAATAGACTACTTTGATATAGGCAGAAAAAACTAACCTTGGGAATGGGCTGAGTAGTACTATGAGGGATCATGATACGAACACAAGATCAAGCTATGATGTGGATGCAGATGGGTGATGGACGAAGATATGGAATGTGATGGATGGATGATGTAGGACAAGTCACAAAGATCAAGGTGGATGGAATGTTTGCCAAATTTTCAGCAAGGTAGTTGCCCAAAGCACCACCGAAGTGATTTTCACTAGAGGAAAAAAAAAAAATTATTGTTTTCAATCATTTTTCTGATTTTTTTTGGATTTTTGGATTTACACCTTGGAATTTTTAGGCATAATTTTTTTTGAGATGGGATTTATTCATGGGTTCTTGCAAAGTCTCCCATTCAAGAACTGATAGTTGATATTCCCCTCACTTGTAGCTCATTGTGATAATGAAGGGTCCCAACCAATTGGGTTCAAACTTTCCCTTGCTGTCTAGATTTGGTACGTTATTTTGATTCTCTTTTAGCAGGAGCTCTTTGACTTGAAAGGTCTAACTCCTTATGTTCTTGTTGTAGCTCCACTTGAGATGATTTTGGTAGACTTGCAAATGGTTTAAGGCATCCATACACCACTCATCCAGTAGTTCCAACTCATTCAACCATGATACCCAATATTCTTCATCTGTGATGAGATTTTGCAATGATATTCTTAGGCATGGGAGCTCAATCTCAATGGGGAGAATGGATTTTGATCCATAGAATAGGGAGAAAGGGGTTGCACCTGTTGATGTGCAAATACTTGTTTAGTGGGACCATAAGGTGGGATTTAGCTATAGGTGCTAGTCATGACGAGCATCATTGACTATTTTCTTAAGGATTTTTAATATGGTTTTATTTATAGCCTCAGCTTGGCCATTACCCTAGGGGTGATATGGAGTGGAAAAGCAGTGTTGGATATTGAACTTTTGGCATAGGTCTTGAACATCCTAGTTTTTGAAAGGTGTCCTGTTATATGAGATAATGGCTTGAGGAACATTGTACTGACAAATTAGGTAGTTTGTGATGAACTTGGAAATCTATTTTCTTGTGATGTAGGTCATGGGAGTGACCTCTACCCACTTCATGAAGTACCTTTTTGCAGTGATGATGAGCTTATATCCATTGGATGAGGTGGGGGTGCTTTTTCCAATGAGATCAAGCCCCCATTGTGAAAAGGGCCAAGGTGTAGTGATTGGGTGGAGCTCCTAAGCTGGTGCATGGATGAGATCCCCATGTTGTTGACACTGCAAACACCTTCGAACATAGTCATGAGCTTCCTTCTCCATTGTAGGCCAATAGTACCTAGTTCTCAACAATTTATTGGCCAAAGTCATACCACTCAAATGTGACCCACAAATGTCACTATGTACCTCAGTTAAGGCAGTCAAATCTTCCTCAGCATTTAGGCATCATAAAAAGGTTCCTTCAATGCTCCTACGATATAGGGTGTCTCCTAGGGTGACAAAATGGGATGAATTTTTGACAAATGCTCTTTTAAGGTTTGGGGTTATAACAGTGGGGAGGACTCCTATTCTCAAGTAGGTGTATATATCATGATACCAGGGATCACCAGGACCAATGACTTCACACACAAATTTAGACTCTGGTACCTTGAATGTTGGTACAAGAAGTTTCTCTACAAAGAATTCTTGCTTAGGGACATTGTGTTGGACATCCAGTAGCGATCTAATTATTGCCATAGCATATGTTTCTATGTTATTTTCCCTTGGTAGCTACTCAAATGTGATATCAATGAAGGACTCTTTGAGGCTTTCCACCAATTTCTTGTATGGGTTGAACTTGTCATCCTTCATTTGATATTCGTCATTGACTTGGTTGATTATGAGTTGTGAGCCCCCATAGACTTTAAGTACCATGATCTACCACTATATTGCAATTCTCAACCCTATAACAAGAGCCTCATATTTTGCAATGTTATTTGTGCAAGGAAATGATAGCTTATATGATTTAGGTATGCAATCCCCTTGTTTTTTAGTAAAGAATATTCCAGCTCTTCACTCATGTTGTTTGTAGAATCCATCAAAGTACATATTCCAATGATTTTCCACACTTAAGTTTAAGATGGACTCATCAGGGAACTCTATACAAATGGGTTTTTTGAATATATCAGTGCCTCTACCAACTGGTCTGCAATTACTTGTCCTTTAATGGCCTTTCATTGTACATACTCAATGTTATGCTTTGTCAGGATCATAACCCATTTAGTTGTTCACCCTGTAAGTGTTGCTTTAGAAAGCAGATACTTTAGAGGGTCCATATCTGTGATGAGTTTTATTTGATGTGCTAGCATGTAGTGTCTAATTTTTTGTGAGGTGAACATGACTATTAAGCAATCCTTCTCAATGGATCCCACCATGGTTTTTTTGATGTAGTAAATAGCTCTCTCTTTCCCATTTTCATCATGTTGTGCTAAGAGAGCACCAAGAGCTATTGTTGTTGTTGATATATATAGGATCAAGGGTTTTCCTGGAATTGGTGGCATGAAAATTGGTCGTGTGAGCAAGTACTCCTTGATTTTTTTGAATTTTTTATAAATTTTCTCATCCCATTTGTATACTACCCCCTTGTGGAGCATATCAGAATATGGGATAGCTTTGCTTGTTAGTTGTTCTATGAATTTATAGATGGACTGGAGCCTTCCCTATAGCCTCTTAGTTGTTTCAATGTTTTAGGTGTCTCCATTTCGAGAATTTATTTGGCTTTGGTGGGGTTTATCTCAATTCCTCTCATACATACAATGTACCCTAGTAACTTGTCTGATTCTACACCGAAGACAAACATTTTTGGATTGAGACTAAATTTGTACTCCTCTAGCCTATCAAAGATGGAGCATAATGTTACTATGTGATCTTGACATTTCTTTGACTTGGCCAATATGTCATCCACAAAATCTTCCACAATGTTTTGTATCATATCATGAGATATTAGTGTCATGGCCCTTTGATAGGTAGTTCCTACATTTTTCAACCCAAATGTCATCATATTCCAACAATATGTCCCCCATGGACAAGTGAAATACATTTTGTGTTGGTCATCCTTAGCTATCATGATCTGATTGTACCCTGAGAATACATCAATTAGTGATAGAATTTCATGTCTTACCATCATATACACAATCATGTCAATGTTTGGGAGAGGTAAATCATCCTTGGGACATGCTTTGTTCAAATCTATGAAGTCAATGTAGATGTGGACGCCCCTAGTGGGCTTTTAAACAAGTACAAGATTTGAGACCCACTCTAGATAATCAATCGGTCATATGAACCCTACATCTAAGAGCTTTTGTAATTCCATCTTGACCAACAATGCTATCTAGGGATGCATCTTCCTTAGTTTTTATCTCACTGGTTTTTCTTCAGGATATACAACTAGGTGGTGAACCACAACTTTTGGATCAAGGCCAAGCATGTCAGAATAGGTCCATGCAATTTTTTTCTTTCTCTCTTAGAAACACAACTAAGAGTTCATGTTCTTCTATAAAGAGTGATTCTACAAAGGTGATATGTGGTGTTTCTTTTATTTCCAAGTTGATTGGATTGCACTTCTTTGCTAAGACTGCTAACTTCTCTTGATGAATAACACTAAGGGGAAGATTGAATCCCTCATCCTCTGATGCCTTAGAGAGGTTTTTATCATTGGATGTGTCCTTTATTTTTACTATTTTTGGGTCAAAGAGTGTCATAGTTTGGTTTTCACTCAAAGACCTAGAGATTATTCTCAAATTTCACTTTTGTGACTAAAGGATTCAATCATTTCTTCATAATAGGAATGTGTTTCTAGCACAATGTTGAACCCCGCTTTGTGATCTCCACATGGTATAGTATCCCACAATCCCATGAACTCTGAGAGAGCCTCACCATTTTTGAATGTGTCCAAAATTGGTGGTCCTCATTGGTCATAATCGATGAGTTGGGGATAGACTAAGTTTATCTTATGGTTTGGTTTTTTGACTCAAAAGATATAGTACTAATCATGAGAAGGGAGGAATCCTTGAATAGCAGGGGTAAGTTAGTTAGGGGGTCCTCATCACACACATTAGTTATGTCAAAGGTATAGTTTTCTATGAGAAAACCTATGAATACTGAAAACTAAGGGGGAGCTTTGACTTTTCTAACTGGGGTACCTTTTCCATGTATGGTTATTTTCTATGGGATACATCTAAGGCCAAGATTTTTTATATGCTTCTCAACAACAATGGGTTCTAACAGGCCCTTATCATTCTACCCAAGTTTCTTGTTCTTGTTGTAAACCATGTTAAGCATCATTTGTAGTCCTTTGTTGCTCTCATCCATGGGAAGATCAAGCATGGGCCTTTCATCTTGGTATATGAGGCTTGATATGTCCTTTTCATCTACTACTTCTTGAATTAGATCTCCCTAACATTTGGATTTAGAGGGGTCTACTTTGAAGGTTTGGGGTGATGTTTCAGCCGGTTGGAGTTACCCATGAGACCTAGGAGATTGAGGTAACTCTCCTATTATGAAATCACTTTTCTTCAATTTGTAATCCCCATAACCATTTTCTTGGATAATGACTTTGATTTTAGAGATGTCAAGAATGGCAAGTGTCTTTGTCTTAGAAGTGGAGGCTAAAGTAATTGGGTCCACATATGGATTTGTAGGGCCTTCATCATTCTTTGGGACTTGAGGGATTTTGTAGTACTTTTCTTGTAGGTTCTTGTAGCAATAAAAGGGCTCGAAATCACCATGGACTATGACCTATTGATTTTGATAGGGAAATTTGACACACTGATGGAAGGTGGAAGTGACAGCTTGCATCCCATGGATGCATGGATGCCCTAGGAGGATGTTATAAGGCAATTCAAGTTCAAGGACTTGGCATGTGGTTTCCATAATGGCTAGCCCTACTTGAATAGGGATTTGAATAGTTCCTTGAGACACTCTTTCCTGATCATCATATGCCCTGATTGTAATACCTTTACCTTTTTCAATGGTGTCCTCAGAGAATCCAAAATTCTTTATTAGCTTGAGTGAACAGATATTTAGACCCACACCTCAATCCACCGAGACCCTTTCGACTTTTTTTTTATGGACTAGGACTTCAAGATGGAGCACACAGTTGTGAGATGGTTGAGTGGGAAAGTCTTGATCAGAAAATGATAGGAGATGTGGGGTGGTGAGGTGTCTGACCATAGCTTGGAATTGGTCAGCATCAAGATCCGCAGAGATGGTGGATGAAGTCAATGCTTCTTCTAGGATCTTCCTATGTGTGGGTGAGATATTTAATAACTCTAAGACATTATAACCATTAGGAACAAATTTTGGATTTGACGTTGATGCCCTAGGTGGCTTTGATGATCCAACAATGGTAACTTTTCCACCATGTGTGGTGACTCCACAATCAGCTTTGGCTCCTTTGACAATAGCAAAAATGACCCATTCATCTAGGGACATGACAACATGATCATAAACATGTTTTACATTTTCATACTTTGTCTTTCCATGGTTATTCCCTTTGTTATGGTATGGCATTGGATTCATGTATATATTAAGGTCTTGATTTCTTGCAAGTTGCTCAATGTTTATGATTTTGTCATTGATAAGGTCTTGGATCAATTTTTTCAATCTCATGCAACTGGTCATTGTGTGTCCCTTGATTTTGTGAAAATTGCAAAGGTGATTCTCATTGTACCATGGTTCTTTCACTTGGGGCTCTTGATAATTATCATAAATGGGAATTTTAATGATATTCTCATTTACCAACTTCTTCATGATGAATTTGATTGATTGCCCAAGGGTTGTGTATTTTTGTTTGGGGGGATATTTGTTCTACAGGGGTGGTCCACCTTGCTTATTCAGATTGTTGACTTGATTATTGGGTGGTTGTTGTGATACCGCATTGGCTTGTGTCTTGTTTCTATTGTTGCCTTGCAGTTGTTGGTATGATTTTGTGTTTTGTTTTGGAGCACTAATTATGACCTTGGCATCAACGAAACCATCATTAGTGACATTTTTTTTCTTCACCCGTGTGCAAGTTTTTTCATTGTAGTTGGTGGATGGGCAACTTTCTTGATATTCTTGATATGTGGGTGTTTGACCTTGTGCAATAAGGACTCTTTCGATGTTGATCACCTTGGGGATCAAATGGTTGTATGTGGTGATACATTGCATTTTTCGATGAAATGACAAGGTTTTCTTAAGATTTGCAATAATGGTACAGATTTGTTGTTCCCTTTGCATGGTCTAATTTCTCCTCTTTGCCTTGGATTGCAATCATTGTAAGAAGGAAGCAAATGTTTCCCCCTTATCTTGTTTGAGAGTAGATAGTTTCTCTAGACTTACATCCATACCTATATTGAATGTGTATTTTTGTATGAATGCATCTACAATCTCTTGGAACTTTCTAATTCTAAGAGGATGGCTAGAGAACCATTCCATTGTTGGGCCAGCCAAACTTTGAGGGAATAGTCGCATTAGATATGTATCATTGTATGGAACTTTTATGCAATCTACCTATAATTCCCTAATGTGATCTTTAGGGTTTCCCATCCCACGATATTTGCAAAATTTGGGTATTTCAAACCCCTTTGGGAATGGTACCATCGCAAGGCTCCTATCAAATGGATAGGGGCACAAATTGCTTGGTGTTTTCATTTTTTTCCTATATTGGAGGTCTAGCACATGATGTAAAATAAATTTGATTTATGTTGTCACATCATTTTGTGGATTGGGAGGTGGAGTGAACATGTTTTGAGGTGTTTAAATTGTTTGAGTGATGGGTGGGGTGTTTTGCATGTTTGGGGGAGGTTGTTGCAAGCTTTGTTGTGTGATCAATGTTTGTTGATATACCTACAATTGTTGTTATGCCAATAATGCTTGTTGTTGATCTTGTTGTTTTTTTACCAACACTGCTTGTTGTTAGTCTCATTGTTGTTGTGCCAACAAGGCTTGTTGTTGGGCTAGTAATTGGACTCCTTCTTGTTGCACTTGGTACCATTGCAAGGCTTGTTGATATGCTTGTTGTTGAGTTGCTAGGTATTGTTCTTGTGCTTGCACCTACTAAACTTGATATTGGGCATGTGCTTTAGTCTAAGATTTTTGGGTGGCTTGTGCAGATTGAGTAGGTTGTGTGGCTTGAGCATCTTGTTTGGATTGAGTAGCTTGTGCGGCTTGAGAATCTTGTGTGGCTTGAGCTACTTGCATAGCTTGGGTGGCTTGTTGTTGTTGTAACAAAGCTTGAGCTTGGGAAGCATGGGAAACTTGTTGTTGTTGTAACAAAGCTTGAGCTTGGGAAGCATGGGAAACTTGTTGTTGTTGTAACAAAGCTTGAGCTTGGGAAACTTATGCTTGTTGTGCTTGTTGAGTAGTTTGTTGAGCTTGAAACTATTTAAGTGCCTTTTGATAGGCTTGTTGACTTGCTTGCAATGTGATGCTATATGGGTTTTCCATGTTTGATCTTGGTGGTGGTGGTGGAGGATTCAAAATTGTGTGAGATGTTGTGATGAGAGGAGCCATTGGAGTGATGATAGGGGTTTGTATGGTAGATGATGTGATTGATATTATTGGTCCTTGAGAGATCACATTTATAGATGATGCAACAATTACTTGTGTGGTTTGGATTGTTTCCACTTATTGTTGTGATATTGGTGGCATGATCAGAGGATTTGGTATGATGGTTTTATTTATGATTGGAGGGTTGTTTTTATTTTTTTGAATGAGGATTAGTAAAGGGGGTATCCCTAAACTAAGAATTGGTTTGGATGTTAATGGTAGAGGTGGAAATGGTGGTAAGATGGGTGTTGTGTTCCCTTGAGAAAATGATGGTGAGGGATCAAAGATTCCCCCTTGTCCAAATATTCCTCCTTCTCCTTGTGAGGTCATAGGGAGAGAGACTTGCGGATTAAAGGGATATGTTGGTGTTGTGGAGAAATGGGATGAATTTTTGGTGTCATGAAAGACAAGTAGAATGTATGGGTTCTTTGGATCTAATGGGATAGATTGAACCAAGATGGTGTTTGCATCCAAGTCTTGGTTGTTTACAAGGGGATGTGTTTGAAGAGCATGAATCAATGAGCTTCCCTTGTTGACAATATGTTGAGTTAGAGCAAGGGATGATGTGGGTTATAGGATGGGTTGAATGATGCTTTGTAATGAAGGTGTGAATGAGATTGGGGGCACAATCCCATAGGTTTCTCCATAATAGTTCTTACATCATTTTCGAAAGGGAGTTTAGCCCCTTCTTTTTCCAATTCTAACATGTATTGTGAAGGATTGAGCCTCATCATGGCATTGACAATTTTATAATTTTTGGGGTTCTAGACCATTTCTATGATTTTCTCTTGAGTCATCCCTAAGACATTGTTGGTGGTGTCCTCCAATTGGCAACCTTCTTCTTAAGGATCTTGTACAATTTGAGGAGGATTGAGTGGGGGATTTCTTGATCCGATGGGATTGATTTTGGGTGCAACTTGACTGAAGTCACTTGAAGAAGATGTTTCTTTGTTTGTTTCCATGTTCTTATTGTGTTGAGATCTATTTTGAACCATCAAATAAGGGTCAATTTTCAGGAATGTGGGAGGTGAACCTCTAACTCCTTGGATTGATCTAAACTTTAGGTACAAAAAAGAAAGTCTAAGATTTTAAGGATCAAAGGATGGTGATGAGATAGTGAAAGATGGATGATTGTGAATTTTTGAACTCTTAGGAAATATTGAAAGAGATATTAGACTTTAGGACTTTTGGATTGATGTTGGATTTTATTTTGGATTTTGATTTTGATTTGGTTTTATTTTGGATTTGATAATGAACTCATAAACTCGAAGAGGTTAGATGTTTTCTTGGAATAAATTTTCCCACAAGGTGATAATTTAACTAAGTGTATGAAGAAGGATACATCTACACACACTTAGTCAAAAAAGATGGTTTTGATTTGATTCAAGAGGATTTTCCAAAAGTCTAGTATGAAGGATTTTTTTAAGATTTCCAAGAGTTGTTTGTGAGATGGATTTTGATTGATGTTTGGGGGATGGATGAGAGTGTTGATTTTGATCCTAAGTGAACTTAGAAAGACTTTTTTTTACAATCCCTAGGTATTGAAGAACATGCTATACTTCCTATGTGAGATACTCAAACCTTTGAAAAAAATTTGGATTTTGACAATAGTAGAATGAGTACAAATTGAGATTATTCTTTGATGCACATTTGTAGAAATTGAAAACCAATCTCTCTCTAAATTTGTAAAGTGTTGAAAGACGTTTCTTGAGAGCTCTTAGACTAATAATTTTAGATTTTAGTTTTTGAATTTTTATCTTTTGGGAAATCATTTGAAAAACCACATGTGTGGGGTCCAATTGTTTCTTATCTTTGCTTAATGAGTTCTTTTTACCACAAACACTTTCTTGTCTTAGCTTTTCAAACTAAATGTCTAATGTCTCAATTTATTTTCATCCCACAAGGTCCATTATGTCGAAATCAAGGCAATAGTTCCCTAATGTTGACTTTAGTAAGAGCAAATAGAGATATAAATCCAAATACTTAGAAGCCTATAAGGATGGAATCCCTAGGGAAAGCAATAGAACTTGGATTTTTTTAAAGGTATTTGCTTCCTCTAAAGGGTTTGAAATTTGATGATCATGGTTGAATGTTTTTTTTCCAATGTTTTAGATCCAAGAAAAGTGTTTTGATTCCAAAATGATGCAAAACCCTTGCATAGAAAGAGAAAATATTTGATGAATCCCCACTTAGATAAATCCAACTGCACTTATTCAAAGTGGATGACTAGAAGCTTGACCACATTGGCTCCCCTCCATGACACACACTTCTTGAGTCATCCAAGCTTCAAATCTCATGAATCTCCCATGACGAACTTCTCATCTCTAAAAAAAACCACAAAAATATGGGGCGGCTTTAGAGGTCTGACCTCTTGCACCAACAAATAGAAAATAATTTTGGCTTCTACACAAATTGGTTCTTAGTCAGGTTGATCAAGGACATGGCACCTTGTGAGCATCTAGTAAGCCACTAAAGTCTTTAATCAATCCTACTATGGGCACTTACACATTTTAAGGTTGTACCTCATTTTGAAAGACATTGTATGGCTATGGCCTACATACCATGAGGACTTGACAGTTTAGTCTTATCCATTTTTATATTGGCCCAAGTCAAAAACTTATTAGAGTTACCTCCGAATTGGTCTTAGGTAGGCCCCTCTAAAGGTAAACAAAACCAAGCAAGCACATTCATAGTTCGATCAATCTTTTTTTGTGTGAACAAAGAGAGAACACACACGATATACTTAACTCACACTGGCAAGATTTTGTCCAATTTTAAAAATCTCAAATTGAAGTGGGGAGGAAATCTTTTAGACAACCTAATATCACCAAAAGACTTTTGATTCTCAAGATCACTGTGAAATGTGAGAGAAGTGCATACACCTTTTAAATGATATTAACTTGTAAAAAAGATTATAAAACACAGAAAAACACATGTTCATTTTAACCTCAAAAGCAATAATGGATTCTTTTTATATCACCAAGATGAAGTGTGAAGTTTTCTTGTTTAATTTTTAGATCCAAAACCAGCTCGAGTAAGTTCTTAAAGTTCTTTTTAACCCTTTGATTGTTCTTTTTAAAACCCAAATGAAATTTATTTTGATTCCTAAAACTTGAAGAGGACAAAAACCTTAAAATGGGATTATAATCTCTCCCAAAGTTTTTAAAAACACTTGTTATAATCAATTGATGATGTCATAGAAAGCCTTTGTCTTCATTTCCTCCTTCCCTCTTTGATCACCTCAACCTACAAAAACTGATTAGCCTATAGAAAATAGAGCCACAAGAGAAGGTTAGAAGTACAAGGTGACCAATGTAAAAAGCACATGTTGAATCCGCAAAGGTGTCACTATTTGGAGGAGTCCAACAGTGCTTTGAAGAAACTAGAGTCACTTTGTGGAAAACCAAAGACTGTGATTGCATCACAATTTCACCAAGCATCACTCTTGGGAGTTTGATAGAATGGCCCTTTAGGAAAATGACAGAAGCATCACCCTTTGAAGTAGACATAGCATCGCTATATAGCAATGCTAGACTAATAGTGTCATTTGTCTTTTGTAGTGTCATTGATTCCTATAAACATAAAAAATTTGAAAAAACAACATAATTTTGACCAAAAAACATGTTAATTTCTTAAGATTCACCCTCTTTCTAGCGCAAAAATGTGAACGGTGGCTCTAGACCTGCTCAAACATAGACAAACAACACAATGTTAGTCAATTAAAAAATCTAAACTAGCATTCCCCATGAGATTCATTCAAAGCACAATGAACAAGAAATAAAGCAAAGAAACCAAATGAAAGCTATTTAAATCCTATTCAAACACTCAAACCCAACATCCCATGGGGGAATTGGTTCTACTTTTATGTGGAAAGTAGCTCTTTCCCAATTCCTTAAAAGCTTTGATGATGATCAATGTGATCCTCAATGAAAATTCTCAATAACCTAGATATGGTGATGAAATGCTATGATAACTTTGATGAAAGTGGATGAAATTTTCTTCAAATCTATAGATAGTGGCATTACCTCAAGTTGTGGATCCAAAATCAAAAGAAGAGCTCTCCATTTATATGAAAGAAGGATGTGGGACTAAAGATGAACCAATAACAATGTGTCACCTGTCAACATGTTATTTAAGAGAGGTGGAGCACATTTTGATCAATGTGCAAATAAATGCAATTAGGTGGAAATTTGAAATTTGAAATTTGGATTGTGGAGGAAGATGTAGAAGAGGAGTTAATGCCACTTAGCTCAAGAAAAATGACTTGTAAGAGTTATAAATTCCATGTTGGAGGAAAATTCCTTTTGGGAGGGAGATTTCAAAGGAAGAGAATATTCCAAAGAGATGCCCTTTTGAATGAAAATAGAAGAATTTATAAATAAAATAAATTGATTTACTTGTGCAAGTTGAAAATCTAAAGGATTTGATGGATTAGAGTTAGAGTTAATCAGGAATTAATTAACTTAGATGGATATTAGTTTGATTTGACATTTGACTTAGATTTTTGGATTTATTTGCATCAAAATTGGAGGAATATGAATATTATATTTAATTAAATAAAGTTTGATTTATTTAATTGAAAGGGATTATGTTAGGTTTAATCAAATAAAGGTTAGTTTATTTAATTAAAAGAGATCAACTTAGGATTAAATTAAATAAAATGATTTATTTAATTAATAGAGGAATTAGGATGAATTAATTAAATAAGGAATATTTTTATTAAATGGTTATTAAAGAAGTGATTTAGGTAGAATTGGTGTTAGTAAATCAGGATCAGGTGCATGATATCAATCAATATACTTTGTATGTCTACACTTTCTATAGCACTCTCAAGTTCTCACAATACTTTTTTACAACTCTCTTGGCAAGTATCTTGGCTCTCACAACCTTCTCTTTCATTCTTGGTTTCTTTCCCTTCTTGAAGCCTTGTAGGTGATATCTCTTTATCTTGTGTGTTTGAGCATCTTGGGATTTATCACATCCCTTGTTTACACATCTATCTATCTCTTTTATTCATCTATTTTAGCATATATTGCTTTATTTTTCTATCTATCTATCTTTTTATTCATGGAGGTGGGAACACCAAAATGGGGATTTGACTATGGAAAGCCTCTAAATAGACCTAGCAATTTTCCTCAGTCTCATGTGTGTAGGTATTGAAGATAGTTATTTGTTGGAGGCTTCATTATTTGGTTGTTTTTGACAATTTTCTCTCTCATTCCTTGTATTCTATCATTTATACTTAATTTACTTTACTTTAATTCTATTCTATTACTTTCTATAATTTTCCCACATTCTAAGAGTTCTTAATAGTTAGAACAAAATTAGTCCCATTGTTGTTTTTTGTGACATTCTCAATTTTCAATCCATACGAGACTCTAGTGTGCCTCAAGGATGACAACACACCTCATTGATGTATGTATTCCATGCTAATGTCCATATTTTGCACTACCTTCCTCGGTCAAAAACTTTCTAGTCCATCCAAAAAAACTCTATGATCTTCTCTTTCCAATTCTTGAACTCTCACCTTTTTACCCTATCACTTGAGCATTATTCCTTGAGGTAGTTTAGGGTAGTTCATTCCCTAGGAATCTCTTGAGAATAAAGATACTCATGAGCAATGAATCCCCCTTCTCTAAATTTTGGTGAATTTGACATGAACTTACTCCTTACTAAAAAAAGGACAAATCCAAGATTTATCATCCTTGGAAAAATGATAAGAAACAAATGTTACTACATATGGACCTTAGCAACATAATATAGAATGATGAATTATAGTATCAAACAACTTAGATTTATTTTTATACCTTAATAAAATCATTCACATGAGATTGTAAAATAATCTACTCTTAGAGTCAAAATGACAAATTATTGTTGCACCCTATCATAACTTGATCATGTATCACCTCAATGACATAAACTTAATTTGAATAGTAGAGTAGTTGAAGGGAGTTTCCTTATGTATTCTACTATCTAGAAATATTAAATTGGATAATATTAATGGTTCCCTAGCTTTGATCCTTCTACACACTTGGAATCTATGCTTCCTACCTCGATTCATCTATTGGGCCTCACTTTGGAGTTCTGGAACAAAGAAATTATTGTTGGAGTGCTAACTCCTTTGGAAATTTCCCTTCTCTAGATTATGTCATGAAAGAACATTATAGACTAGTATTTTCTCAATTATATGTTACCATCAAACCAAATAAGGTACTCCCAACCTTGATTAAATTGTAATTGAGGCTTGGTAAGTGGTCCCAAGTCATTGAATATGAAAATCTACTCTTTTTTGTCAAAATTTCTCCTCCATTGGTCACCTTTGCAATGCATATCCCAAGGGTCTTTTCAATTCCCCTGTGGGTAAAGTAAATTTTGTGGCCTCCCCTTCCTCTAGCCAATGTGTTGGATGCTCCATTTTGGTAGTGATGTCATCCTCATAGGCTCCTCTATTCTCCTTAGTGTTTCTTATTCCCTCATTCTGTGAGGTTACTCTCCTTGTCTTGTTGGCCCCCCTTCTCTAGCTCATGTGTTCAATGGGACTATTTTTCCTTCACAACCTCCTATGTCTCTACTTTCTCATTCTCTCTAGGTTGACAAATATTTTCCCCTGGACTCCTCCCTCTATTCAGAGGTTTCTTCTCTAAGTTTTACCCCCTCTCCAAGTGATGACCTTGGTTCAAATTCAGTTTCTAAATTGATCCCTACAGAGGTTTCCTTGGTTATACCTTATGTTATTCCCCCATCTCCTTTGATTTTTGTTCTTCTTAGTCCCTCAAAGTTGACTAGCCCTTTGAAGTCAACTGATGTGGGGATGACTGTTAAGGTTGGAAGGAAGTCTCATAAAGTTACCAGATAGAAGAGCACAACTAAGGATATTATGGATGGAAATTAGGAAACATCAAAGTAGGTTGGCTCCAAGTGCAATAAAAAATGTTGATCCTCTCTTGGAATATTTGTTGGATTAATAGCCTACATTAGAAACATTCATCAAGGACTTCATTAAATATTTCAAGCCTAACATTCTCCTTTTGCAAGAAACTAAATTGATTACTACTGAGTTTGAAAAATCTAGTAAGTTCATTTGGCCTAAAGCACTATTTCTGGTGGTGGATTCGATTGGGGCCTCTGGCAGATTCATCATGATGTGGAAACCTTTTCTCAAAGGCTCCCTAATTTCTAAGGATAAAATTTTCTTAACATTAGCTTCTCACATAGCTTCAACTCTTTGAATTGGTGTTATCTAATGTTTGTGTTCCCAATAATGTGTTCCAAAGGAGGACCACCTAGTTTGACCTCCTAGAATGTATGAATATTTTTTTGCATAGTACTTGGATGGTGATGGGGATTTCAATACCCCTTTTTCTCCCTTCAAGAAGTAGGAGTATTCTGTATTTGTTAGGTAGTATGTTGGACCTTAACTCTTTTTTGCATGATGGAGGTGTATAAGAGAAAATTTTCACCCTATGTGTAATTCCCATTTTTTCCTTTGTCCACCTTAGAAAACCAAGTTTTAAGGATTAATTCCACCTAATCCCATTGTTGGAATCACACTTGGCACCTATTTTGAGCATGGGTGGAGGCGTTTATGTCAGAGAAGTTGTAACACCTCCTTTAGTCGACCAACCCAAATATGGTCATTTTCTTCCTTCATTTCTTCATATCCATTCATTCCACATTCAATCCAACTCTGGAAAACTCTTCATAGCTTCTAGCATTTAGTTGAACTCCATTCTATCACTCCACAAGCTCACTTTCACACACTTCAAGAATTTCAAGCATTCCATTGCAGCAACATCTCACTCCTTCAACTCAGTAGAGCACATTTGGGACCACACCATTGCAGCATAGGCTTGAGTTCCTCTCATTTATCCCCCAAGAATCCTTGAGTACTCTTGGTGGAGGTGTTAAGCTTCCCTCTCCTCTCCTCTATCACTTGGTTGAGTAGCATAACACTTCTTTTTAGTGTTTGTATTCCCTTTACTTTATTGCTTCTTTATCTCATTTCCTTGGCTATCCATGGAGGTGGAAACACCTAAACGAGGGTCTAACTGAGGTAGGCCCCTATACAACCACCAACCATTTTCTATCTTTCTATGTGCAAGTGTAAATTCTCTTTGAAGGATCAGCTAGTAAACAAACTTCTCGGTGAGATCCTTCTTGCCCTTATCACTCTTGCATTTTTACTTTACAACACTAGAGAATAGTTTGTTTATTTGTTAGTGTCATTCTAGACCTTTAGTTAGTTAGCTAGGCCATTAGTCATTTTAGTAGGTTTAACCTTGTCTCTGTTGTTGTTTGGTTGTACAAATGCCAGTGCACTTTATAGATGCCAATGTGTCACACTATTTTCCAAAGACCGCACTTTCGTCTTCAAACAAAGAGCTCCTTGAGATGCAAAGTAGAACTTGGAAAACTAGCTTGCCTAGCCCTGCATTGAAACTCAAGATTGCAGAGTGGTTGTAGGAAATCATATTCCTCATCATTCTCATCTTTATAACCCTAAAAATTGCACTTAGTTGAGGTAAGTTAGGGCAGCCTCTAGCATCTTGACCATCTGTGACCTGGGGTCTTGCACATGGTGGTCCCCCTCTCTTACATTTTTGGTGAGCTTGACATGAATCATTTCGGTTTCATTCTTGCGATAATAACAATTCCTTTCCTCGTACTCTAGGAGTGTTGTAGGTGTGATTGTTGTAAGGTTGTCACCTTGCAACCCAACTTGTGACCCCTAGTTGGTGTAGCTGAAAGGTTCCAAAGGTATTGCTTGATGGAACCTTACTTGGGTCACCATCTTATCTATTAACCTTTGGGGATTCTATGAAATTTTTTTCTAGTGTGTGTAATGGCCTCCTCCCTGCATCAACCCATCTCCTCTATGTAGCCTATGAATAGTAGTGCTAGCATAACCTTTACTTCACAGGACTTGTCAATGGGCTTTAACAAGGAACCATCTCCTCTTTACATTCCTGCATGGATCAATGGAAATGTCATAGCTGGTGTTCTCATTGATCCATCATCACAACTGAACATAAAAATGGAGGAGATTATGCTTATAAACTTTTTACATAAGGATGGATACGATGCTCCTATGATTTTCATCTACACACATGATGGGCTTTCTGTACCCCATTCGGGTAGTATTTTCCTATCAGTCTTAGTTGGAGTGAATCTCTTATTTGATATCATTCCTCGATCTAAACTCTTTAGAGTGAAATTGCGTATCCCTTGGTTCATGGAAATGAACATGGTGATGAGGTAAAAATGACCTCATCATGATAATACCATAAAGGTCTATTTCATATATGCAAATCCCTATCCTCTACCAATTGATTAAATTTTAGGAGAAATAATTGCTTAATTTTTAGTGAGAAATTGTATAAACTTTACTTCTTTTGATTTCTTGAAGTATTTTTCCAATATAGATTTAATGGATTATTTTAAGTGTTTTGTAGATAATAAATCGGTCATCAAGTTGCAGATTAGGAGCATTTAGCCAACATGTGCTCCAGAATATGTTAAAGATGTACGCTAGAAATATGCTCCAAAACTTTAGGGTGATGGATTGAAGAAATAACTACTCTTTAAAGTTTTTATTTCTATTATCCTTTGAGTCAAAAACTTTATGGCTCAACTTGAGCCTCTTAAATACTGTTGTAATGGGTTTTAAAGACATACGAGTAATTCATAGATTTGTTTTAGATATTTTCAATGGTTATCCATACCATCTGAAATATAGGATGTAGTTAGAGTTTTTCTATAAAATATATGATCTACAAAAGTAAAATATACAGTAAAAAAAGTAATATTATACTATCAAAATGTTTCTAAAGTTTATGAATAAAGAGATCGTTATCTAAAATTTATAAGTTATGAGTTATGGATGATAATTGTAGTTGACAGAAGTATTCATGAAATAACTATGGATGTGAGCTGAGAACGAACGTGATAACCCACGAGCTAGCCACTCAAAGGGAGATAACTTAAGTAGATAAGTTTTTTCTTTTATTATATTATTGTTTTGTAGAGAATTATTGAATTTACTTTTATGAAATTTAAGTTTTAAAATATTTGTTGTCTTTTACTTCCATAGTTTTTGTTATTAACTATTAGAATCTCTACTGTTAAAGAAGATGTTTTATGGATTGTTATAAGTTTTTCTATTTTTATAGTTTATCAGCTTCTTAGTTTAATTGTTTTTGTACTTTTTAATTCAGTTATCATTCTTTCTAAATTATTTTTCTTATGTTTTTCAGTTTAAACATTTACTATTTTCTTAGGATAAATTGCTTTACAGTTTTATAGTTAGATGACTTTAAGCTAGAATTAATATTAAGTTGTTTTCAAAAGTTAGAAAACCTACAGGAGATATTTTGGACTTCTTCTATTGCAAATTTTTTTGAACACTACCTAGTCAACAAATTGAATTTTATATTCTAAAGTAATGGGACCTAATGACAGCCTATCACTTTTTGGCACCATTGTCGGGGTTCATTTAGCTTCTTTTGCTTGAGTGTTAATAAAAGATACCTAGAATACCTCTTTTTGGACAAAAATCCTATTTTTGGCTTCCTTTTCTGCATGGTCAGGAAAAGAGGCCCTCACAGATGATTTATACCAAAGACCCCCCCAAAATACGTTCCAATTATACATAGGGAGGCCCAAGGCTTAGAAGACCATTCTGTTGATGAACTACTTGAGCCTAATCCACCAGAGGCTTTCCACTATTTTCTTTAAAATCATCCTATAGTACAACCTGTTGTCGAGGAAATTATTCTTGAGGAGCATATTCCTCTAAACATCATGGGAGATCGAAGGGTTGAATCTAACCATAATGATGCCAACCGTAATAACAATGATCCTCAACTATCTAGAAAATTCACCTATCCTATTGCTCTGGATGTAGATGATGATACAATGATGAAAAACATCTCTCCAACTTTCCTTCCAACCATCCATGGTTTATCCTCAAAAGATCTAGACCAATTTCTTTTTGAATTTAAGGTCCTTTGTCAAACCTATGACTATAAAAATGATAACCAAAAATTGAAGTTGTTTCCTTCTGCTTTGAAGGATTCAGCCATGCATTGGTTTATGGGACTATCGGCTGGAAGTATTACATCTTGAGAGAAAATGGAAACTATATTCTTGAATAAATATTAGAGTTATTGTAGGGTGAGTGATCATAAGGAAGAGCTATTTAAACTTAGGAAAAATGAGGATGAGAGTCTAGAGGACTATTTGGATAGGTTCCTTTTCTTATCTAAACATTGTGGAGAAACAACTATTAGTATTGAGATTCTTAAGACTATATTTCTTAAGAGACTCGATGATGATTCCATAAGAAGTCTTGATTTGATGGGAAAAGGTGACATTTTTCAGTTATCCCTTGAAAACATATTTGATTTATGTCATAATTTTTCATGTACTTGAGGAGGAATCCAAGAAACAAATCTTTTCAGAGCGAATAATGAGATAAGTAAGCTCTAAGAAGAGATAGAAAATCTTAAGATGGACATACTTGTTCAATTAAATACTACATTGGATGGTATACAAGAGAAGAAAAGGAACCCAGAGACTTTATCAATTTATTTCACTAGGTGTCGAAACAAACATCTTTTATGTGAGTGTCCTTTAGACAAGGTTAATGTTTTTCAACTCTATGAGAAAAAACACCCTACCAATCAATGTGAGCTTCTTACTGTTCTTAAGAATACTAAGAAAAAAACTACTCAGGTTGAAGAAGAAATAAATGTGCTTAATAAAAGCCAAGGAGGTAATTTCTCTTATGGCTAGAATTCCAATCCTTCCTGGAGACCACAAAACAATTGGGGTAGTAATCAATGGAATCCATCTTGGAATTAGACCAACCCTCCACAATATAATTGGGGAACTCCTTATTGGGGACCTCCTAAATGGGAAACTTAATCATGGGGAAGTCAACAATCGCTAAACCAATTATAGCCACAATGGTACCCATAGCATACTACTCCCCAATGGAATCAAGGACAGAATAAATTTTATAAGTTAGTCCTAGGAAGAATCAACAACAAAATTTGTTACCGCCACCTCAGAATCTTCCCAGACTGAGTAGATAAATCAACCTCAACATCTAGTGCAACCACTTCCCAATCTTAAAAACAATCAACAAAATATTCTGTTATATACTACAAAACAAGATAATGTCACGTGACTTAATGCAATTCATTGTGGAAATGTTTAGTTATGTTCCAGTAGGATAGTTCAATCACCCACCAATGAGGAAGCATTGGATGAACCTATTCCTCAAAATTTTGAGAAGGATAATCCATCTAACTCTACCATACCCATGAATATTATTGAGTCTCCTTCAGTGGTACGAGCTACTGACTTACCTCAGGAGGAGGAAGGTTAGTCTTTGACTGAACTTAGTAAGGATACCCCTCCAAAGGAGAAAAATCAAGCACCATTTTTGGAGTGTCTAAAATCAATAATTCTGAAAGATACTCCAAAAATGACATTGGCCTTTGAAACTGCATTAATTCAAGAAATCAAACAATTGCAAATAGAGGTTCCTTTGCTACAAGCAGTAAAGGAAATTATTGATTTGAATCAGTTGATCAAACAATTGTGTATTAAAACTCCAGGAAGGAAACCAAAGAAAATAAACACTGTTCACATCAATGGCTATTTACCTGAATTTTTGTCTGGAAGGGTTGTTTCTCTAAAATATGATGATTCAGGGAGTCCATTGATAACTGTTGCAATTAATGAGGTAGCAATACCTAATGCATTGGTGGATTTGGGAGAAACTATTAATGTAATGACTATGGCTGTGATGTAAAAATTAATTCTTACTGATTTAAGTCCCACAACTATAGTCTTACAGATGGAAATTTAGTCTATAGCCCTTCCAAAAGGTGTTATTAAAAATGTTCTCGTCAAAGTTGATGGATAGGAATATCTAGCTGACTTTCAAATAATTCAATCGCTTACACCTAAATATAGTTATCCAATAATTCTAGGAAGAACATGGTTGGCTACTGTCGTGGCTAAAATCAATTGTTGAGAAGGAGGAATAACCATTTCACATGGTCTAGATAGTAAACGTTTATTCTTATATCCTCCTGCTAAACCCACCAAATATAATAAAGTTTGGGTTGATGAACCAGAAGAATTTAGTGGGCAAGACAGTTTGGCCTCCTTGGCCATGGTAGTGATTACACAACATGGAGAGGAATTAGAGGATGAGTTAGTAAATGAAGTTGCACACCTGGTTATAGGATCAAGTGAAGAGGTAATGGAGGATGTACCAAAAATTTTAGGACAACCGATTGATATAAGTGGGATGGAACAAAATTATGTTACCATGGGGATTCCTTGTCCTTTGGCCAATATGATTCCTATAATGAGTTATTTATTTGATGATATTACAATATTTCACCGACTTATACATCATAGTTGTCCCCTCAACACCTTGTTACATTTGATACATACTGTCACTTCGGCCTATCCAAGAACAAAAAACAATTATGTTGTTGCTAGGATAAACTTTGAACATCAATAGTTGGTTGACAGAAATACAAGAGGATAAATTATTTAATGTGTTGGTAAAAAGGTCTAAAGCTTTTTCTTGGGACTATACAAATATGAGGGGGATTCACCCAAGTGTTTGTACACATCACATTTATATTGATCCTAATATGAGACATGTACGTTAGCCACAGAGGAGACTCAATCCAACATTAAAGGATCTTGTCAAAGTTGATATTGAAAAACTCCTTCGTGCAGGATTTATTTAACCTATCTCTGATAGTAAGTGGGTGTCACCTATGGTAGTTGTACCAAATAAAAATGGGAAGTGGAGAATTTTTGTAGGTTATAGAGAACTCAATAAAGCCACTTTTCGAGATTATTTTCCCTTACCATTTGTTGACCATGTTTTGGAAAGCTTAGTTGGGAGGAAATATTTCTTCTTTTTAGATGGATTTAGTGGTTACAACCAAATTTAGGTAGCACCAGAAGATCAAGATATGACAACGTTTACTTGTCCTTGGGGCACATTTGCATATTGAGTTCTTCCTCTTGGACTTTGTAATGCTCCAATGACTTTTCAAAGGGCCATTTTGGCTATATTCGCAACACTTGTCAATGATTGTGTAGAGGTTTATATGGATGATTTCACAGTATATGGGTCAACCTATGATGAATCTCTTCAAAACCTAGATAGGCTTGTAGAGGTTTGTGAGGAAAACTAACTGTCCCTTAGCCACAAAAAGTGTTTAATAATGGTGGAACAAGGAATAGTCTTAGGTCATCATATTTCATCAGAAGGAATAAAAGTTGATACCAAAAAAATTGAATTCATTCAACAATTGATTGTTCCTCAAATGCAAATAGATGTTAGAAGCTTTCTTGGACATGCTAGATATTATAAAAGGTTCATAGAAAGCTTCAGTAAGATAGCGGCCCCTATGTTTTCTCTTCTCCAAAAATATGTGGAGTTTAATTGGACATCTAAGTGTCAACAAGCATTTGAAATGATAAAGGAGAAGCTTGTCTCTACTCTTGTATGGTGTGGACCAGATTGTAGTCTTCCCTTTCATATTTATGTTGATGCTTCAGATGACACAATTGGTGCAGTATTAGGGAAATAAGATGAGGATGGGGGTAAATATGCCATATATTTTATTAGAAAAAATCTAACATCTACTGAGAGAAACTATACAACAAAAAAATAATTTTTTGCTGGGGTTCATACCATTAAAAAGTTCTACCATTATATTATAGGATATAAAGTTAGAGTTTATAGAGATCACTCAACTGTAAAATATTTAATGAATAAACCTGTAGAACTAATGGTCGAATAATGAGATGGTTACTCCTCCTTTAGGAGTTCAATGTGACAATACTTGACAAGCCAGGGAGATTTAATGAGGTGGCAGACTTTTTTTCACGAAATCAAACAAGGAGAGGGTGATCGAGCTCCTATACAAGATGACTTTTTAGATGAAAATATTTTTCCATCTCTACCAAGATTCCTTGGTTTTCTGATATTGCCAGTTATTTAGCTACCTCTGAAGTGCCTCTTGGATTTACATCAGAACAAAGGAAGCAACTTATTCTAGAGAGTGCGCCATTTAAATGGATTAATGGGATTTTACTCCGTTGTGGACTTGATATGGTTTTGAGAAGATGTGGTAGGGCTGATGAAACTTATAGTATTCTGAGGGCTTGTCACGATGATCCTTCTGGGGGCCATTACTTTGCAAAAAGAACTTCCCATAAAATTTTAGGTGTTGGATATTATTGGCCTTAAATGCATAAAGACATTAAAAACTATGTTTGTCATTGTGATAAATGTCAAAGAGTCAGAAGGCCAATTGCTTCTACAAAAATTCCTTTGCAGCCTTAGGTAACTTTAGAACCATTCAAAAAATGGGGGTTAGATTTTATTGGCCCCATAGATCCTTCCTCTCAAGGGAAAGAATACATATTAGTTTGTACTAATTATCTGACAAAATGGGCAGAAGTTCAAGCTTTACGAGTTACCAGAGAAGAGGAAGTTGTTGATTTTCTCTATAATAAATTTTTTCTTTGATTTGGAGTCCCCCGAACTATCGTTATAGATTAGGGACCCCAATTTATGTCCAAAGTTCTCCTAGCATTTATAGACCATTTTCAAGTGAGTCATAAGAAGTCATCCCCTTATCACCCTCAAGAAAATGGTCAAGTAGAGGTGACTAATAGGGAGTTAGAAAACATATTGACAAAAAATCTCTTCAAGAAGAATAGATTAGACCAGGAAATTGCCTAAAGCTGTTTGGGCGTACAATACATGGAAATCTACAACTAGATTCGGCCCCTATGAGCTTTTTTTTGGGAAGAAACCTCTTCTCCCCATCAAGTTTGAACTTCAAACCCTATGTATAGCTATAGAGTTGGGTCTAGATTTGAAATGAGCTCAAATTGAATGAGTTTTACAATTAAGTGAGTTGGATGAGCTTCGTTTAGATGTTGTCCATCAAACTGAACTAGTTCAACATCAGAAAAAAGTTTGGCATGACAAAATATATTAAAGAAAGAGAGTTCCATAATGGTGACTGGGCCTTGCTATTCGATTCAAGATATAAAGACCATAAAGGAAAACTCAGGACTCGTTGGCTAGGAACATATGAAGTTTTTGAAGTCTTCTTGAATGGCATAGTTTAGCTAAAACCCATTGATGGTGATTTACAAACCCTCTTAGTTAATGGTCATCACTTATGTATCTACCATAAACCTATCAATAAAGAAGAATTTACAAAATTGGTAGAAATGTAGGGAGAGATCCAATGCATTGAACCTACTAACATAGAGTCTACCTAATTCGTTATCTAATATATATATATGAAAAAATGATGAAAAGTTGTAATAAAAAGACATGTGTAGCAAAAAAAATTTCAAAGCATTTTTTTCATTAATTTTCATTTTGGACTTAACACATGTTTTCATTTTTTCAGGACTTCTCATGAAGGAATAACAACTTCTGGAGCACCATTCCAAGATGCTCTAGAACTTGATGGTCCAATTTTCTAGTGTTCCAGAACCTGACAATCTGAATGCCTGATGCTTCAGAACCTTCTCTTTAGTTCACCATGTTGGAAGGATGTTCTTGTAGAATGATATAAGCTCCTGGAGTTCAAGTTTGGTGTTTGTCATTTTTCTTCTTTCTGGCTACATCTTTCGGTGATGCTCTAGAACTTTCATTTAGTTGCTACTCCAGATGCATCTTTCAGCGATTCTCTAGAACTTTCATTTGGTTGTTGCTCTAGCTGCATCTTTCGACAATGCTCTGAAACTTTCATTTGGCTACTGCTTCGGCTACATCTTTCGGCGATGTTCCAAAACTTTCATTTGGTTACCATTTTGGTTGCATCTTTCTGTGATGCTCTAAAACTTATCCACTTTCTTTGTTTTGAATGCATGTCTTACGTGTGCTCTGGAACTTATCCATTTTTCATTTTGCCACCTCTTTTCTAAAATTTTTTAAACCTTCCTTGATGCTTTGATTATCATACATTGGTACACATGCCTTCTTTTTCTTTAAAGTTTTTATTTTTCTATTATAAATAAAACCCACCATAATAGCTTGTCATCATTAATGACTTTGTCATCCATAATCTTCCTCATTCATGTCATAATAATTGAACTATCACCTCATCCAATACCATTGCATCACCTTGTCAAATCAGTAAAGATATGAGATCTTCATGTGATCATATAGTGAAAGTAAGTACAAATTTTTGCTTTAAATAAGTAGTTATTTTTGAATAAAATATAATTGATTGCACAAGTTTCCTTTCTCAATTTAGTAAATTGAGCCACTTGGTGATTAATTGCTAAGTATTCTACTCTTTTCGTGGCCCTTCATGCAAATTGACATTATTGCACAACAAGCTCCGAGCAAGAGTAGAGTAAATAATTATAGTTTGATCATATTTTTAAAAATATTAGTACACAAGTTTCTAGCATTATTGAAATTTTCAGTAGGGTGGTAGAGACAAGACAAAAATGGGTGGTAGAAAGAAGAAATCTGAGTGGGATTTTGTAGAAAAATTGTCGGGGTTATGTAACATTTCTCGAATGTTTGAGGAAGTGGGTTGGTTGGATTTTGTCAAAAAGTTCGAAGGGTATAATGAAAAGTTGGTGAATGTATTTGCGGAAAATTACTCTAATGGTCAAGTGACATTGCATGGGAAGTGTTTCAAGGTGAGTTCAAAAATTATCTCTTATCTTTTAGGGTTAGAAAATTTTGGCATTAAAATATCAGAAACAACACAAGTTACATATTAGAAATTATTAGAATGGTTTCTTAGACAAGGGGACCCTCAGCCCATGATAGTTATCAGTACTAGGGGACAAAATAAGGGGTTTCAATGAGCTTCTATATTAGAATCCTAGGGTACTGCAGTTGCATGGATTATTAAGTATTTTACTTGTGAAGGTCAACTTACTACTATGGTAGGACCTACATTCTGTATGTTAATACATTTGCGGCATGGGAAGGAAAACCCTGCTCTTAGGGTTAGTTTTCCTCATTTCTTGAATGATTCTGTTAATTCTTTGATATAAAGATATAAAACTGGTTCAGGGCCATTAAAGCATCATGTGTTAATTCAATTAATTTGCAAATATCATTTCTGTAATAAACCTAGAAGTAAATGGGAATTTTTTTTGGGGAAGTTTGACAAACCTAAAAGAGGAAGTTAGAACTAGGAGAATCTTCAAAACAAGTTGCTTCACCTTCCAGAACAACTTCCCCTGAAGACCCTAAGGCTCCTGAAACCCAAATTCCACCATTCTTGGTGAGAAAGTGCCAAAATTTAAGAATGAGGAGTTTGAAAGTCCAGGCTAGTCAGAAGATGTGGAGATAATAAATCCAAATGTGGATACTAATCTTGTTAAGAAGAGGAAATGAAGGACCATTCTTCAAAATGTTCCAACAATTTCAACTTATCAGGATACTCCTCCTTTAAGGTAGAGCAAAAGACTATCCTCTGAATCTACAGGAACCCCAGTGCAAAGTGGAGGGAATAGATTAAAATCTAAAAAGAAAATGAGAACCTTAGAAACTGAGTCAATTCACCAATCTTCAGAAAAATATTTTTTTGTTGAAGAAGTACATTTTCATTTAGTGTTTGAAGAAGAAGCCCTAGATCAAGAAAAATAGGAAATAGAAAGGGGAAAATCTCCACTTCCTATGGTGGTTGATAATAGTATGTTAGCAAATTTATCTCTGGTTATCAATAAAGTTGTTGAAATAGTTGAAACTGAAAATATTAATGCAGAATTCGAAAAGTTGAAACTAGAAATAGAAGAGCTAAGAAGTTAGTTGCATAAAAATAAGGAAGAGATGGAATCACAACAAGAATAAATAAAGGTATACAAGACTATAATAAGTAAAAGAAATCAAGAAATTTAGTCTTTAAAATTGGAAATGCAGGGAAAAGATACATCTATTAGTGAGTTGCAAATACAAATTCAAAATTGTAATTGGGAAAATAGGGTACACAGAGATGGTTTAAATAAAGAAATTCAAGATCTAAAAGAAAATTTTATGCTTATGTTTTTAGCCTTTGAGGAAGAAAAGAAAAGATAGAAAGAAGAATTAAATACTTCTCTTAGTAGAATTATGGAATTAGAGAAAGACTTGCAGGAAAGCACAAGTAAACAAATGATGGAATCCAAAGAAGTTCAAACTGACCCTACGGTAACTGAATGGTTCCAAATTTAGATTCCTCCATTATTAATGAAATAGATGGAACAGTGTTATTTCCTAAGGAATGCACAAATTGAAAATAATAGATTAAAAATGGAAATGGTGTTATTAAGAGAAGCATTTCATAAAGCTTATAGGGGGAAGCAAGATACATGATAGATAGCTGAATTTCTTTTATCTTGTAGGAGACCATCAAGATTGTACTCAATGTTTTTAAATGAACAATGTTTTAGAGGGAAATTGCTTAGAATTTACAATGACCAACCTCATGAACCTAATGATAAAGAATTTGTTAAGATATTTGCAGACTTAAAGCCTGAAGAGCAAGATATGCTCTGTGAGTTCTTTACTCATGATCTTCTATTAGAAAATCATATTGATTTCTTTGTTAATCTTTTTGTGGGAGAGATTCAATTCAGATCTCTACTATCTACTATGCAAAATAAAATTCATTGGCAAGAACATAATAAGGAATATGTCCAAGTAGAGGAAAGTATAGGACTTCATATGAGATCTCCAAATAGTAGGCCAATAGCTTTCAAGAAGACATTTGTAGCTCTTCTATTGGACGAGAAAATCAAGGGAAGGTATGATGATAGCCTTCGAGTCTATTATAATCATTTTATATAATAGGGGGAAAAATTGGTTGGTAGGGCCTGTTATGCAGTCTTGCACACACGCCCCACTGAAAGTAGGGACCCTCTTTTTGCTCTGGCTTTTGGTGTCTTTTGGCTCCTTAATTTTATTGATTTGGTTGCCTTTGGAGGTCCTTAGATGTTCATCTTGCTTGCCCAAATGAGTTCCCCAGGTTTCCCTTTGAAAAAACTAAGTTCTGAGAAAAATTTGGGTTTTTACCCCAATCCGGGATTTTCTGGTCCGTCCAGATTTTCCCGGATTCTGCTCAAAGTCCGGCTCTGTGCAAAAATCTGGGTTTTTGGTCCAGTCCGCGATCTTCTGGTCCGTCCGGATTTTCTCGATTTCTTTGAAATTCCAGATTTCTTTAGTTTTCTGGGTTTTTGCCTGTGTCCGGGATTTTCTGCCCAACCCTGATTTTCCTGGATTTCTTCAGTTTTCCTGGTATGTGCCAAAAGTCCAGAATTTTGTGTCGTCTGCGGAAATCCGGTCCACCTGGATTTTTCCGGATTCTGGTCTGGAATCCGCCTGACCTGGATTTTCCTAGATTTTTCCCTTGGTCTGGTTTCCCGAAATGGAAATTTTTCCGAAAATAATTTTTTTTCCAAAAATGGAAATTTTTAAAAATGATCCCGAAAATGAAAATTTCTTGAGATAAAAAAATGAAAATAAAAATTTCCAAAAATGAAAAAATTTATAAAAATGGAAAGTTTCCTTATAAAAATGTAAGTTTTTTAGAAAAGGTCAAAATTGTATTCAAATTTAATTTGAACATGTGGGCTATTAATGATGATATCTGTTTTTCAGGACTAAACAAATATTAGAAGGGGGACCTGCATATGGATTCGTGCCAAAGGGGAAATCTGGAAGCATTCAGTTTAAATTTTCAAAGCGGGACCTGCCTAAGAATCCGTGCCAAAACTGTCTATAGCTGGAGGACTTTCTGGAAGAAACGTGAATTTAATCTTGCTGGAGATCGTGGGCCGACATGGATAATATTCATGTATTTAATGCAAATCTTGTCCTATTTTGAAATTCTCCTGGCCGACCCGTTTTGGGGCCAATTATTATTGTAAAATCAAATTGGGCCGACATGTTTGGGGGTTCTCTATAAATGGCATTTGTGCCTCATTTATAAGGAGAGGTTTTAGGAGTTAGTCTAGGCCAGAATTGGCAAGTAGTTTTCAGAATTAGCTGTAGGAGATGAGAGACTTGAAATTGTTATGTAATGCTGGAGAAGTAATGCAATTGGATTGTTGATTTGGCAAATTTTGTATTTATTTTCAACAGTTTTTATGGTTTCTTATTCTTGATTCTCAGATGTTAGATGTTAAATATTAGATTTCAGCTCTTTTAAAATGGTGGTGAAATGTTGATGATGTTGATTGATTTCCGGTCCATACTTTTAGCAATTTGTTGATTGTAGATTGCTGTGTAAAGTTAGTCTGGGCCTCACTTCTGTGCTAAGTTCAACTGTGAATGCTTGTTTACATTGTGCCAACAGTTGGGTATGTGAATGAATGTTCAAAGTCTGAAAATCTTCAGATTTCCCCAGAAGATCGTACCATTTCTGTGTAGTAGTAGGTTTGTCCTTGATCAAGCAGAGATCAGTTTTATTGGGGATCTGTCTATTTGCAGCTTTCATCATTATTGTGATTGATCTTAGGAGTTAGAATCGAATAGAATTTCTCTAAACCCTTATCTCTTTTGCTGCTTATTTTGAATCTGGGTTAGTTTTAGGATTGAAAGCATCACCATATTGTTGCATCTGATGAAAATTCACTTCCAGCACTGTTCATTTGTAAGGCCCTTTGTGATTACCAACATTTTCACATAATTATTTGAGTTATTTATGCATTGTCATGACCTGATACCTGAAAGACCTTGGGGTGATTTTTAGCGATTTATTGTTGAAGATTACCTTTCAAGAGAGATAGAATACTGTATTCTGTCTGAGTTGTTGCTATGCAGAAAACACCATCAACAGATTGGCGCTAGAGGGAGGGGGACACAAGGTGACATTGCTGGAAGATTGAATGAGCCTCTATGTTGAAAATCTGAGATAGGGCAGATCTCAAAATCTGAAAATTCAAGTTCTGAGTCAAGATGGAAAAGTAGCGTTATGTTTTTCATAATGGAAACAGTCTTCAGATTGACTTTTCTCAAATCTGTAAGTCCTTGAATAGGAGGATAAATCAATGGAATGGTAAGGGTTTACATCATTGTGCATTTTCAGACAAGTGTAGGCTTCATAATACCTATAGACACAACGAGTTTGAATGCTTGGCCTTTCTAGACAACATTGAGATGGTCTTGCAAAGGAACCTTTTCATGCAAAATCTGTCTGAACCATTAGCCACCTCAGATTTAGGGTTTATTGATATTGCGGTTGAGGCATTTACACAGATAGTTGAAGATCAACTTGTTGGTGTTAAGCATTTGCAGGATTTCCTTTCGTCTAAATGGTGCAGAGTCCATGATGTAGCCCATTCAGAGTTCATATGTCGTTCGTGTGGGGACATTATCTTTAAAGTTGGAGAATACCTAGAGTGGAAAGGTGAGTTAAACAAAGAATGCACTGCAAAAGGGCTGACTACTTCTGAATCTAGGGATGGCATAGCAACTGATGTTGACCTGACATTGGAAGGAACTGAGTGTCATGAAAATGAATCTGAGGCATCAGAGATAACAAAGGAATATTCAAGTGAAGAATCACCTATGGAAATCAAGGAGGATATTCTTATTGAGGCTAGTCAAGTTCCTGAGAATATAGTGGAGGCTGAAAAAGAGGTTCGTGGCCAAGACGAAGATGTGATACAGACCAGATACAAAGATTTTGTTGCCAGAATTATAAGAGATTAGTCAAGCCTAGGTTTTGGAGTCTACCTAGAGGAGCTGTTGTTACCAGTCTGGTGCAGGATACATAAGGAAGAGCATTCAGAATTCACCTGTTTCTAGTGTCAGACAGTCATAAACGAGGTGAAGGACCAAGTATAGCTACTCTTACATGCAAATAATACACAGACAGATGCATCAGACAAGTCTCTGATTGAGGAATGCCAACCAGTTGCCGATGAATGTCTTGAAGAACATGAGGAAGCACTCAGTGAAGTGGTCAGCGTTCTTGATGATTGTGATCAAGAATCCGAACTAGTGCCAACAGAAGATGAATTCAGGGAGTCTTCTCATTTATCTAATTCTATTTTTCCTCAGCTTATTGATGAACTGCACAATGAAAACTTATAGATTCTATGCATTATTGATGGGGTAGCTGATGTGGTTCATGTGCAGGAAACTATGAATGATGTTGAAAACAAAAATGTTGCAGTCAGTATTGGTGAACATGCTCCAACTTCTACAGGTGAAAAGTTCCATGTTTTTAGGTCTGAAAGTCTTCGATATGAATTTCACTTTGCATCATGTAATGATTCCTCTAACTCTATCTTGCTTGTTTCAAATGCAAATGGAATATTGCACCATCAGTGGAGACCCCCTAATGATGCTATGATCAATTCTTCACAAGTGCAAGATGATGAACACAACATTCAGTCTGCAGAAATACAAAATCAGGTTGTTTCTTTCTTTGCTAGAAATTTTGAATCTTGTCAATTTGATTATGGAGATTTAGGAAAGACAACTTGCATATGGGTTAATCGTGGTCCTAATGAGTTACCTTAGTTACTAGTTATTCCTAATCTTGACATGGAGTTTGAATGCTACAACACAGAGATTTATTTTTCTGAATATAAAGATAGGTTTGCATTTCTGAGGACTGTTACCTTCACTTTATTGCTTGTCCATGCATTGATTAATCATATGGGGATGAGTTTCAGTTCATCCTATTTGATCATGAGCCATTTTGAGTCTTTTTGTACATAGCGTTGATTTGAATAAGTGCAGCTTGGTCTGCTTTTCTTTTGCTTTTGTCTGTTTTGTTTAGGATAGATTGCTTTAGTTTAGATTGCTTTTCCTTGCTTCTGTTTTGGCTAGTTTAGTTTGCTTTGGGTTTCGGTTTGGTTGTCATTTTGCTTCTCTGGCTTGGGTTTTCCGTTTTCTGGTTGGGGAGGTGTCTTTCCTGTGCAATAATTCTTTATTATTTGGGATTGTTCTAAGTGTTTTATTGATGGACTTTAGTCAGGTGTCTTGAATTAATGGTCAAGGATCTTTTATCGGTGTCAAGCAGTCTGAATGTATGATTTAAAGAGAATGGGTCATTGGTCTGACTTGAAACTGAAATATTCTGAAATATTATATCCTTCATACGTTTTAAGAATCTAAAGGCTGCAGTAGGGTCCTTGCAAGGTGTTGTTGGGTGAAAAATCATATTTCTGCTTCAGTGCCACTGTGGTTCTCAGCCCTGAGTGTGGACTTCACTGTTCACAGGTTGAAATGAAAAGAGTGAAAAAGAATAGAAATATCGAAAAAGGAAAGAAGAGAAAATATTGAAAATCAAAAGAATGAATTCAACTTATCAGGAGTATCTAAATATCTCTACCGAGGCTATGGACGCCTGGCTGGCAGTAGAACTATGTTCAGGAGAATCACAGTGATAACCTCATCGAGGCTATGGATGTCTAACTGGCAGCGAGGCTCTATCCAGGTTGCTTTTGGAGCTAGAATATTTACGTAGCCTAACTTGACTGAGCTTGGTTTCTACGGTAGTTTAAGGAAGGAAATGAACTCACTTGCACACACTTGGATTCTCAGTCTATGGAAGTTTCAGTCAGCTTTTGGTCTTGATCTTCTTTAATCTTGCATTTTGATTTGTTTGCCTAATAGGGAGATCGAAACCAGAGATTCTGGGTTTATGATTCTTGTTCATCATCAAAATGCTCTGGAGCATTTTCCCAACAGAGTCGCCATTTGTTATGCAAGACTGCACACACGCCCCACTGAAAGTGGGGACCCTCTTTTTGCTCTGGCTTTTGGTGTCTTTTGGCCCCTTAATTTTATTGATTTGGTTGCCTTTAAAGGTCCTTAGATGTTCATCTTACTTGCCCAAATGAGTTCCCTAGGTTGCCCTTTGAAAAAACTAAGTTCTGAGAAAAATTCGGGTTTTTACCCCAATCCGGGATTTTCTGGTCCGTCCGGATTTTCCCGGATTCTGCCCGGCTCTGTGCAAAAATTTGGGTTTTTGGTCTAGTCTGGGATTTTCCGGTCCGTCCGAATTTTCTTGATTTCTTTGAAATTCTGGATTTCTTCAGTTTTCCAGGTTTTTGCCTACGTCCGGGATTTTCTGCCTGACCCGGATTTTCCCGGATTTCTTCAGTTTTCCGGGTATGTGCCAAAAGTCCAGAATTTTGTGCCGTCCGCGAAAATCCGGTCCACCCGGATTTTCCGGATTCTGGTCTGGAATCCGCCTGACCTGGATTTTCCTAGATTTTTCCCTTGGTCCGGTTTCCCGAAATGGAAATTTTTCTGAAAATAATTTTTTTTCCAAAAATGGAAATTTTAAAAATGATCCCGAAAATGAAAATTCTCGAGATAAAAAAAATGAAAATAAAAATTTTCAAAAATGGAAAAAATTATGAAAATGGAAAGTTTCCTTATAAAAATGTAAGTTTTCTAGAAAAGGTCAAAATTTTATTCAAATTTAATTTGAACATGTGGGCTATTAATGATGATATCTGTTTTTCAGGGCTAAACAAATATTAAAAGGGGGACTTGCATATGGATTCGTGCTAAAGGGGAAATCTGGAAGCATTCAGTTTAAATTTTCAAAGCGGGACCTGCCTAAGAATCCATGCCAAAACTGTCTACAGCTGGAGGACTTTCTGGAAGAAACGTGAATTTAATCTTGCTGGAGATCGTGGGCTGACATGGATAATATTCATGTATTTAATGCAAATATTGTCCTATTTTGAAATTCTCCTGGCCGACCTATTTTGGGGCCAGTTATTATTGTAAAATCAAATTGGGCCGACATGTTTGGGGGTTCTCTATAAATGGCATTTGTGCCTCATTTGTAAGGAGAGGTTTTAGGAGTTAGTCTAGGCCAGAATTGGCAAGTAGTTTTCAGAATTAGCTGTAGGAGATGAGAGACTTGAAATTGTTATGTAATGCTGGAGAAGTAATGCAATTGGATTGTTGATTTGACAAACTTTGTATTTATTTTCAACAGTTTTTATGGTTTCTTGTTCTTGATTCTCAGATGTTAGATGTTAAATGTTAGATTTCAGCTCTTTTAAAATGGTGGTGAAATGTTGATGATGTTGATCAATTTCTGGTCCATACTTTTAGCAATTTGCTGATTGTAGATTGTTGTGTAAAGTTAGTCTAGGCCTCACTTCTGTGCTAAGTTCAATTGTGAATGCTTGTTTACATTGCGCCAGCAGTTGGGTATGTGAATGAATGTTCAAAGTCTGAAAATCTTCAGATTTCCCTAGAAGATCGCACCATTTCTGTGTAGTTGTAGGTTTGTCCTTGATCAAGCAGAGATCGGTTTTATTGGGGATCTATCCATTTGCACCTTTCATCATCATTGTGATTGATCTTAGGAGTTAGAATCGAATAGAATTTCTCTAAACCCTTATCTCTTTTGCTGCTTATTTTGAATCTAGGTTAGTTTTAGGATTGAAAGCATCACCATATTGTTGCATCTGATGAAAATTCACTTCCAGCACTGTTTATTTGTAAGGCCCTTTATGATTACCAGTCTTTTCACATAATTATCTGAGTTATTTATGCATTGTCATGACCTGACATCCGAGAGACCTTGGGGTGATTTTTAGCGATTTATTGTTGAAGATTACCTTTCAAGAGAGATAGAATACTGCATTCTGTCTGAGTTGTTGCTGTGCAGAAAACACCATCAACAGATTGGCGCTAGAGGGAGGGGGACACAAGGTGACATTGCTGGAAGATTGAATGAGCCTCTATGTTAAAAATCTGAGATATGGCAGATCTCAAAATCTAAAAATTCAAGTTCTGAGTCAAGATGGAAAAGCAGCGTTATGTTTTTCATAATAGAAACAGTCTTCAGATTGACTTTTTTCAAATCTGTAAGTCCCTGAATAGGAGGATAAATCAATGGAATGGCGAGGGTTTACATCATTGTGCATTTTCAGACAAGTGTAGGCTTCATAATACCTGTAGACACGAGTTTGAATGCTTGGTCTTTCTAGACAACATTGAGATGGTCTTGCAAAGGAACCTTTTCATGCAAAATCTGTCTGAACCATTAGCCACCTCAGATCTAGGGTTTATTGATATTGCGGTTGAGGCATTTACACAGATAGTTGAAGATCAACTTGGTGGTAAGTATTTGCAGGATTTCCTTTTGTCTAAATGGTGCAGAGTCCATGATGCAGCCCATTCAGAGTTCATATGTCATTCGTGTGGGGACATTATCTTTAAAGTTGGAGAATACCTGGAGTGGAAAGGTGAGTTAAGCAAAGAATGTATTGCAGAAGGGCTGACTACTTTTGAATCCAGGGATGGCATAGCAATTGATGCTGACCTGACATTGGAAGGAACTGAGTGTCACGAAAATGAATCTGAGGCATCAGAGATAACAAAGGAATATTCAAGTGAAGAATCACCTATGGAAATCAAGGAGGATGTTCTTGTTGAGGCTAGTCAAGTTCCTGAGAATATAGTGGAGGCTGAAAAAGATGTTCGTGGCCAAGACGAAGATGTGATACAGACCAGATACAAAGATTTTGTTGCCAGAATTATAAGAGATTGGTCAAGCCTAGGTTTTGGAGTCTACCTAGAGGAGTTGTTGTTACCAGCCTGGTGCAGGATACATGAGGAAGAGCATTTAGAATTCACCTGTTTCCAGTGTCAGACAGTCATAAAGGAGGTGAAGGAGCAAGTACAACTACTCTTACATGCAAATAATACACAGACAGATGCATCAGACAAGTCTCTGATTGAGGAATGCCAACCAGTTGCCGATGAATGTCTTGAAGAAAATGAGGAAGCACTCTGTGAAGTGGTCAGCGTTCCTGATGATTGTGATCAAGAATCCGAACTAGTGCCAACAGAAGATGAATTCAGGGAGTCTTCTCATTTATCTAATTCTATTTTTCCTTAGCTTATTGATGAACTGCACAATGAAAACTCACAGATTCTATGCATTATTGATGGGGTAACTGATGTGGTTCATGTGCAGGAAAATATGAATGATGTTGAAAACAAAAATGTTGCAGTCAGTATTGGTGAACATGCTCCAGCTTCTACAGTTGAAAAGTTTCATGTTTTTAGGTCTGAAAGTCTTTGATATGAATTTCACTTTGCATCATGTAATGATTCCTCTAACTCTATCTTGCCTGTTTCAAATGCAAATGGAATATTGCACCATCAGTGGAGACCCCCTAATGATGCTATGATCAATTCTTCACAAGTGCAAGATGATGAACACAACATTCAGTCTGCAGAAATGCAAAATCAGGTTGTTTCTTTCTTTGCTAGAAATTTTGAATCTTGTCAATTTGATTATAGAGATTTAGGAAAGACAACTTGCATATGGGTTAATCGTGGTCCTAATGAGTTACCTCAGTTACTAGTTATTCCTAATCTTGACATGGAGTTTGAATGCTACAACGCAGAGATTTATTTTTCTGAATATAAAGATAGGTTTGCATTTCTGAGGACTGTTACCTTCACTTTATTGCTTGTCCATGCATTGATTAATCATATGGGGATGATTTTTAGTTCATCCTATTTGATCATGAGCCATTTTGAGTCTTTCTGTACATAGCGTTGATTTGAATAAGTGCAGCTTGGTCTGCTTTTCTTTTGCTTTTGTCTGTTTTGTTTAGGATAGATTGCTTTAGTTTAGATTGCTTTTCCTTGCTTCTGTTTTGGCTAGTTTAGTTTGCTTTGGGTTTCAGTTTGGTTGTCGTTTTGCTTCTCTGGCTTGGGTTTTCCATTTTCTGGTTGGGGAGGTGTCTTTCCTGTGCAATAATTCTTTATTATCTGGGATTGTTCTAAGCATTTTATTGATGGATTTTAGTCATGTGTCTTGAATTAATGGTCAAGGATCTTTTATCGGTGTCAAGCAGTCTGAATGTATGATTTAAAGAGAATGGGTCATTGGTCTGACTTGAAACTGAAGTATTCTGAAATCTTATATCCTTCATATGTTTTAAGAATCTAAAGGCTGCAGTAGGGTCCTTGCAAAGTGTTGTTGGGTGAAAAATCATATTTCTGCTTCAGTGCCACTGTGGTTCTCAGCCCTCAGTGTGGACTTCACTATTCACAGGTTGAAATGAAAAGAGTGAAAAAGAATAGAAATATCGAAAAAGGAAAGAAGAGAAAATATTGAAAATCAAAAGAATGAATTCAACTTATCAGGAGTATCTGAATATCTCTACCGAGGCTATGGACGCCTGGCTGGCAGTAGAGCTATGTTCAAGAGAATCACAGTGATAACCTCGTCGGGACTATGGATGCCTGACTAGCAGCGAGACTCTATCCAGGTTGCTTTTGGAGCTAGAATCTTTACGTAGCCTAACTTGACTGAGCTTGGTTTCTACGGTAGCTTAAGGAAGGAAATGAACTCACTTGCACACACTTGGATTCTCAGTCTGTGGAAGTTTCAGTCAGCTTTTGGTCTTGATCTTCTTTAATCTTGCATTTTGATTTATTTGCCTAATAGGGAGATCGAAACCAGAGATTCTGGGTTCATGATTCTTATTCATCATCAAAATGCTTTGGAGTATTTTCCCAGCGGAGTCACCATTTGTTATGCAGTCTTACACACACGCCCCACTGAAAGTGGGGACCCTCTTTTTGCTCTAGCTTTTGGTGTCTTTTGGCCCCTTAATTTTATTGATTTGGTTGCCTTTAGAGGTCCTTAGATGTTCATCTTGCTTGCCCAAATGAGTTCCCCAGGTTTCCCTTTGAAAAAACTAAGTTCTGAGAAAAATCCGAGTTTTTACCCCAATCTGGGATTTTCCGGTTCGTCCAGATTTTTCCGGATTCTGCTCAAAGTCCGGCTCTGTGCAAAATTTGGGTTTTAGTCCAGTCCGGGATTTTCCGGTCCGTCCGGATTTTCTGATTTCTTTGAAATTCTGGATTTCTTCAGTTTTTCGGGTTTTTGCCTGCGTCCGGGATTTTTCGCCCGACCCGAATTTTCCCATATTTCTTCAGTTTTCTGGGTATGTGCCAAAAGTTCAGAATTTTGTGCCGTCCGCGGAAATCTGGTCCACCCGAATTTTTCTGGATTCTGGTCTGGAATCCACCTGACCTGGATTTTCCTGGATTTTTCCCTTGGTCTGGTTTCCCGAAATGGAAATTTTTCCGAAAATAATTTTTTTTCCAAAAATGGAAATTTTTAAAATGATCCGAAGTGAAAATTTCTTGAGATAAAAAATGAAAATAAAAATTTCCAAAAATGGAAAAAATTATGAAAATGGAAAGTTTCCTTATAAAAATGTTAGTTTTTTAGAAAAGGTCAAAATTTTATTTAAATTTAATTTGAACATGTGGGTTATTAATGATGATATCTGTTTTTTTAGGACTAAACAAATATTAAAAGGGGGACTTGCATATGGATTCGTGGCAAAGGGGAAATCTGGAAGCATTCAGTTTAAATTTTCAAAGCGGGACCTGCCTAAGAATTCGTGCCAAAACTATCTACAGCTGGAGGACTTTCTGGAAGAAACGTGAATTTAATCTTGCTAGAGATCGTGGGTTGACATGGATAATATTCATGTATTTAATGCAAATCTTGTCCTATTTTGAAATTCTCCTGGCCGACCTGTTTTGGGGCCAATTATTATTGTAAAATCAAATTGGGCCGACATGTTTGGGGGTTCTCTATAAATGGCATTTGTGCCTCATTTGTAAGGAGAGGTTTTAGGAGTTAGTCTAGGCCAGAATTGGCAAGTAGTTTTCAGAATTAGCTGTAGGAGATGAGAGACTTGAAATTGTTATGTAATGCTGGAGAAGTAATGCAATTGGATTGTTGATTTGGCAAACTTTGTATTTATTTTCAACAGTTTTTATGGTTTCTTGTTCTTGATTCTCATATGTTAGATGTTAAATGTTAGATTTCAGTTCTTTTAAAATGGTGGTGAAATGTTGATGATGTTGATCGATTTCTGGTCCATACTTTTAGCAATTTGCTGATTGTAGATTGCTGTGTAAAGTTAGTCTGGGCCTCACTTCTGTGCTAAGTTCAACTGTGAATGCTTGTTTACATTACGCCAGCAGTTGGGTATGTGAATGAATGTTCAAAGTCTGAAAATCTTTAGATTTCCCTAGAAGATCGCACCATTTCTGTGTAGTTGCAGGTTTGTCCTTGATCAAGCAAAGATTGGTTTTATTGGGGATCTATCCATTTGCAGCTTTCATCATTATTGTGATTGATCTTAGGAGTTAGAATCAAATAGAATTTCTCTAAACCCTTATCTCTTTTGCTGCTTATTTTGAATCTGGGCTAGTTTTAGGATTGAAAGCATCACCATATTGTTGCATCTGATGAAAATTCACTTCCAGCACTGTTCATTTGTAAGGCCCTTTGTGATTACCAACATTTTCACATAATTATTTGAGTTGTTTATGCATTGTCATGACCTGACACCTGAGAGACCTTGGGGTGATTTTTAGCGATTTATTGTTGAAGATTACCTTTCAAGAGAGATAGAATACTGCATTCTATCTAAGTTGTTGTTGTGCAGAAAATACCATCAATAGGGCCTAGCACGCATGTGAAGAGAGATACACTCCATTACCTATATATCTAAAGAAACGAGAGGTGATCTCTCCAAAAATTTTGAAGATCTCATAACAAGGTGGATAGGAATGAGGTACAAACCTCCTTTATTACTCTATCCAGCCCCTACTTTCAATGTTAATACAAATCAAGATGATAGAATCTTCAGTGAATGGAAAGGGGGAGTTTCTCTTCATAGAAGCTTCCACCATACCCCTGTAAACTTTGATGTAATAGTAAGAGATTTGTATGATATTAGTGCAAAATATGAAGAATGGAATGGAGGGAAGAGTTATAATCAAGGGATAGGAGGACCTACCAAGAATTAGGAAGGGGAGGAAATGATGAGGTAAAAATAACCTCATCATGATAATACCATAAAGTTCTATTTCATATATGCAAATCCTTATCCTCTGCCAATTAATTAAATTTTAGGAGAAATAATTGCTTAATTTTTAGTGAGAAATTGTATAAACTTTATTTCTTTTGATTTCTTGAAGTATTTGGCCAATACATATTTAATGGGTTATTTTAAGTGTTTTGTAGATAATAAATCAGTCATCAAGTTGCAGATTAGGAGAATTTAGCTAGCACGTGCTCCAGAATAGGTTAAAGATGTATGCTAGAAATATGCTCTAGAACTTTAGGGTGATGGAATGAAGATATAGTTACTCTTTAAAATTTTTATTTTTGTTATCCTTTGGGTCAAAAACTTTATGGCTCGACTTGAGCCTCTTAAATACTATTGTAATGGGTTTTAAAGACATACAAGTTATTCATAGATTTTTTTTAGATATTTTCAATGGTTATCCATACCATCTGAAATATAGGATGTAGTTAGAGTTTTTCTATAAAAGAAATGATCTCCAAAAGTAAAATATACAGTAAAAAAAGTAATGTTATACTATCAAAATGTTTTTGAAGTTTATGAATACAGAGATCGTTATCTAAAATTTCTAAGTTATGAGTTATGGATGATAATTATAGTTGATAGAAGTATTTTTGAAATAATTGTGGATGTGAGCTAAGAATGAACATGATAACCCATGAGCTAGCCACTCAAAGGGAGATAAATTAAGTAGATAAGTGTTTTCTTTTATTATATTATTATTTTGTAGAGAATTATTGAATTTACTATTATGAAATTTAAGTTCTAAAATATTTGTTGTCTTTTACTTCCATAGTTTTTGTTATTAACTATTAGAATCTCTACTATTAAAGAAGATGTTTTATGGATTGTTATAAGTTTTTCTATTTTTATAGTTTATTAGCTTCTTAGTTTAATTGTTTATGTACTTTTTAATTCAGTTATCATGCTTTCTAAATTAGTTTTCTTATGTTTTTCAGTTTAAACATTTCCTATTTTATTAAGATAAATTGCTTTATAGTTTTATAGTTAGACGGCTTGAAGTTATAATTAATATTAAGTTGTTTTCAAAAGTTAGAAAACCTAAGGGAGATACTCTAGACTTCTTCTATTGCAAATTACCTTGAACACTACCCAGTTGGCAAATTGAATTTTATATTCTAAATTAATGGGACCTAACGACAACCTATCATAAGGTACCCTTCATTGTGCATAAATGTTTAAAATTTATCCATGAAGCTTTTGTGCATGTGATCCATGACACTAGTTATAGAGTATCAGTTGCACATGGTAGCTACTCCTTAGATCACCTATGGTTTGCGTCCATGGGTCCCCTTCTGCCTAGGATGGACCTTTTGCATAAAACATATCAGAACTATAAGAAAGGGTGTCTTAGGCCAAAGGTAAGGTACCCCCAATCACCTTATGCTATCTCACATAGGGTTTTCTTGAAGGGTGACAACAATGCTGCTAAGGCTCGAAAGAGGAAAGAAGAGAAGAAGTATTTTGATCCTCCTTCCTCTTCCTCTACCTAGTCTGACACTTTTTCTTGCTTAGTTGTGGTACCATCAAGTTCCTCTCCTTGTTTGAAAGAGAATCCTTCGGTGCCCGCTTGGCAGAAGCCTAAGAATCCCACATTCAAGCTTCCTATTCTGCTGATAGAACCTAGACCTATCTGGTATGATAGGAAGAAAGTTTCTCAAAGAGAGTCCTCCTTTTCTTGACCTCTATGGCCCCCTACCACTCCTACTTCTAAGGAAGTGAGCAAAAAGAGGCCTGTTACCCAAGCTCCCACGTCAAATCCTCCTATTGCTCCTTAGCATACTCCCCCTACTCCCATACAAGAACCTATTCCTTCACCTAAAATGACTATAGTGGACATTCCTATGGTTGAGCAGGAACCTCTTGTCCCTTTGCAAGCTCTAGCTTCTAACTCCAAGAGCCATAGAAATTTCCTTACACATTAGCACAAGCACCAATGAAAGGATCTCTTGGATGAGCAAGCCACCTCACAATAGAAGGAGAAAGGAATGACCACTCCTATTTCAGGACCTCCTGCAATGTCTTCTTCCTCCCTTCTATTTCTCTTCAGTCTGATCCACTCCTAGCTTCTGTTGTAAGCATGAATACACCTAACCCTAAATGGGTATAGGTTTTTATCACTCCTTCGGTGGAGCCACATTTTCTAATGTTCATCCCAAACATCCAACCCTTCTTGAATCCCATGGATATGGTTAACACTTTAGTCATATCCACTATAGTTCTTTCTTCCTCTTCCTCTACACCCCTAGCTTTGTTTGTGGGGAGTTTATATCCTCCAATGAAGAAGAAGGTGGAGGGTGGTCCTTCTAGCGATGAAGGATGTAAGTGGAGTCCACCTTCTTCCCAAGGTGGTCTTGTGATGACTTGTTTTGTCCTTGTGACAAAACTAGTCCCGACTTCCCCTGAGTTTGTCACTACTCCTGAGTCATTTAGTGAACTTAGTAGTGAACCTCAAGCATAGCTTGCCTCATCCAATGAGAATAGGCATGATTATCCTATGGGATGCATACTTAATTCTATGGATGAGGTCTCAACCTTGTCATTTATCTCTACAAAATCACTGACCTTGACTCCACAAGAGCTCATCAGAGAGGACCTCGAGGGACCCTCTTCCTTAGCCCTTGTTGTGGGAGGGTTGAATGCTCCTCATCTTAACATCCTACCATTGTAGGATCATCCTCCTTCACCTTATGAAGATTTAGATTGGGAAGCCGATGATCTCTTGGCCAATCAGTGTTAGGAGGAGGCCCCTTTTCTTGATCTTGTGCATGTATGTTTTGTGATGTGTTCCTCCGTACTCATGCTATGTGTTCCTGGATGACCCTCCCCTCCCCTATTGGTGCTTGGATATAGGCATGGTTTTTCTATCATGAACCTTCTTCTATTTGTATCCCCATTCTTCCATGTTTGTGCTTGACTTTTGATAAATTGGGAATGATGCAAAGCGTTGGGGGCATTTAGGCTTCCCTTCCATGTTGACCCAATTTTTTTTATTTTTACTTTGTTTTCCATGCATTCTTCTTGATCTAGTTGGGGATTGATGATATTTTTCCTTGAATTGTGGTTACCTATTATTATTATATGAGCTCGGATAGATCTGACCCTACTAAACTAGATCCCCCTATGTCCTTTATTTGTATTTTTCTTCTCTCTTTTGCTTTCTCTTTATCTTTCTCTCTTCTTTGCTTGATTTTCCCCTCCTATGTGTGACACCACTCTTCTTTAACACTTCGACATTCAGAAAATGAACTCATTACCAATGAATCTTTTCTTGAAATCCTTCACAAACTTTACCTTAGAATCACATTCTCAACACAAAACATTAACAGAATAGGTTTTATTCATCACAGGTTTGTAAAGAAATGACTCAAAGACCTTCCTCTGAAGTGGGAACTACTTTTACTTACCCTCACATGGGGGCATGTCCTTCCTTTCGAAATCCTTGATGAAGTGAACATCTTTTGAAAAGATTCCTTGATGACGAATCACTCTAAGAAGAACAACTACTTCTGAATTGTGTGTCCCTTAAGTGGACCCCCCTTCTTCCTCACGGTGGGTTCCCAAGGGACCCTTCCTTCAAAGGCCTTTATGACAAATGGATTCTTTCATGTCTAGCTTTGGGGTAGCCTAACTAGACCTTACTTTTCAAACATGTCCCTTGGGTGGACCCCTCTACTTTTGAATGGTTCTTGAGGGACCCCTTTAAAAGTCTTACTTATTGATGGTTTGTGTTACCAACAACTTTTTACATGTTCTATCTACAGGTGGAGGTGTCACCACTTCCTAACTCTGCAGAGTCCACTTTCTCATGTTCATCCATGAGAGAGATCTTGGGGAATACCTCCCTGCAAGACTGAGAACTTGTAGGGTGCTTTCTTTTGAGCCTCCTCCATGCAAGATATCTTGGGAGTGGCTCTCCTACAAGATCAAGAACCTATAGAGCACTTCTTTAGGTTTTCTTCATGCTTGAGTTCATGGATAATACCTCCCCTCCAGGATCGAGAACCTATAGGGTGCTTCTTCAGGTGTTCTTCATGCTATATTTTGTGGAGAATACCTCCCCTGTAGGACCAAGAACCTGTAGGGTGCTTCTTCGAGTGTTCTTCATGCTTGAGTTCATGGAGAATACCTCCCCTGTAGGATTGAGAACCTGTAGGGAACTTCTTTGGGTGTTCTTCATGCTTGAGTTCATGGAGAATACCTTCCCTTTAGAACTGAGAACCTATAGGGCACTTCCTTTAGTATTCTTCATGTTTGAGTTCATGGAGAATACCTTCCCTATAGGACTGAGATGCTCGTGTGGTGTGCTTATGTCCCTGGTAGATTCTTGCAGCTAAGCTAGCAGAGGTGTTACTCTTCTCATTAACAGTGAAGTTGTAATGCCTCCTTCGGTCAACTGACCTGAATATGGCCATTTTATTCCATCATTTCTTCATATCCATTCATTCCACATTCAATCCAACTCTGGACAACTCTTCACAACTTCTAGCATTTAGTTGAACTCCATTCTATCACTCCACAAGCTCAATTTCACTCACTTCAAGCATTTCAAGCATTCCATTGCAACATCTCACTCTGTCAACTCGGTAGAGCATGTTTGGGACCATGCCATTGTAGTAGAGACTTGAGTTCCTCTCATTTTTCTCCTAAATATCCTTGAGAGCTCTTGGTGGAGGTGGTAAGATTCCCTCTCGTCTCCTCTATCACTTGGTTGAGTAGCATAACACTGCTTTGTAGTGTTTGTATTCCCTTTACTTTATTGCTTGTTTATCTCATTTCCTTGGCTGTCTGTGGAGGCGGAAACACCTAAATGAGGGTCTAACTGAGGCAAGCCCCTATACAGCCACCCAAAATTTTCCCTCTTTCTGTGTACAAGAGTATGTTCTCTTTGAAGGATCAGCTAGTGAAAAAACTTCTTGTGCGAACCCCAACCTAGGTACCTGCAAAACAAGGAGAATAAACACCTCAAGTTAGATATTGCAAATCTAAAAAGGATTCCCCATGAAATCCATTTACAACCTCAAACTAGGAACAAAAATAACAAAGAACACAATGAGAATGATAAAACAAAGATTAAATCCTAATTAGATGTGCAAACGCATGATCCCATGGGGGAATTGGTGCCAATTTGATGTGAAAATTTGCCCTTTCCCAATTCCTATGATGAAATATTGATATGTTGAAGATGATCTTGATCCACTTTGATGAAAGATGAGAACTCCAAGTCAAATTTGCAAAAAGCCTAACTAAGAATTCAAATGATGGATGAAGATGGCTAAATATTTTAGCATAGTAACTTTGCTTGGATTGTGGATGATCAAATGAGGATATGAGCAGTTTATTTATAGGATTTCAAGATGAATGAATGTCCAAATTTGAGCAATGTGGGACTAACATTCATCCAATGATATGGTGCCACTTGTCAAGCTATGAATGGATGATGGATGTGCAAGATCTGAGGTTTGTGCCAATAAATGCCAATATTTGAAATTCAAATTTGTTGAAATGGCATGTAAGAGGGAAGGGAAAATGCAATAAATGCCACTTGGTTCAAGGCAAAGGACATGTAAGAGGAATTTATTGCCTTGTGGGATGTACATGTTGACTTAGAATTTTTTGAATTCAAATTGAGAGAATATTCCAAAAGATGCCATGTGAGGAAAATAGGGATTTAATAAAATGAATTAAATCTATTTTCATGTGCACCTTGCATTATCTAGAGGATGGGACATGAGATGAGGTTAAATTAATCAAGGGTTAATTAATTTAATAGGAGATTTGATGATGTGACTTATTTGACTTAGATTTATGGATTTATTTAAATCAAAATAAGAGAGGAATATGACATGAGACTAATTAAATAATGATTTTGATTTATTTAATTAAAAGGGATGGTGTTAGATTAAATCAAAAAGGGTTTTAATTTATTTAATTTAATGGATAGACTTTAGAGATTTAATCAAATAAATTGATTATTTAATTAAATAGGAATAATTAGATGAGATGAATTGATTTAATTAACAGAAGGAATTGACTTAATCAGATAAAATGATTTATTCGATTAAGGGATGAAAATTGATGAATTTAATCAGATAGGGGAATTTGATTAAATAGTCAGACCAAGGGATGATTCAAGAAGAAACAATGTTAGTAGGTCAGGATCAAATGCACGATGTCAATCAATATATTTTACATGTCTACACTTCTTAGTGAGATTCTCCTTTCCCTTGTCACTCTTGCATTTCTACTTTACAACATTAGAGAATACTTTGTTTATTTGTTAGTGTCATTCTAGCCCTTTAGTTAGTTAGTTGGTCCATTAGTCATTTTAGTAGGTTTGACCTCATATCTACTATTTTCTGTCCATATAGACGCTAGCACACTTTATAGACACTAGCACGGTCATCCAAAGACCACGCTTCCATTGTCAGAAAAAGAGCTCCCTGAGATGTAGAGTTGAACCTAAAAACTAGCTTGCCTAGCCCCACATTGAAACTTGGGATTGCAAAGTGGTTGTAGGACATCATAGTCCTAATCATTCTTATCTTTATAACCCTAAACATTGCACTTAGCTAAGGTAAGTTAGGGCAGCCTCTCGTATCTTGACCCTTCGTGACTTGGGGTCTTGCATGCAATGGCCCCCCTCTCTTACATGAGGTTTGGATAATTTAGACCTCGAGGGTAGCATATTCACTTCGTCTAATGAAAACATATGGGAAAATCTTATTCAGGTTTGGCTTGATCATTATTTGGTTTCTACCAACTTGGATTTCTCTTCCCTCTCTTTGTCTTATCTCCTCAGAATTGGTTCAGATCACACCCTTTTACTTCTGAGTTCGAGCACTCCCCTAAGCCTAAAAGGCCCATTTTTTTTTGAATTAATGTGGGCATACCACCCTCAATTTAGGGGCCTTCTCTCAACTTGGTGGAGTTTTCATGGATGTGGCTCTACGATGTACAATCTGGCTTTTAAACTCAAGAGTCTCAAATGCAATCTAAAGGAATGGAGCAGGAGTTGTTTTGGTAATATAGTCAAGAAGAAAAAGTCTCTCAAAGATCAGCTTAGATATTTTAACAAGTACATCAGTTTGTAGAAGATTGAAATTGGAAAAATGGTCCCCTACTAATTATCGTAAATTTGAAAAACAATAAAATTTAACATGTAATGATAGATCTATGTGCAAACCTTAATATTATTTTCGAAACTAATTGGGGGAGGCTAGTTAGACCTAATACCATTAGAACAAGTCTAGTTGATAGTTTTGGTCTAGAAATATTAGGAATATGAAAATTTGTGGAGGTAAACATAAAAGGGGTTAGATAATTTTTTTATTTTGAAGTTATAGAGATGGAGCCTTTCAACACCTTTAGAGAATTGCTTGGACTAAAATGGTTTGTAAACTCCAAATAGATAGTAAACTTTAGAAAGGAAGAAATATCATTGGTGGATGATAAAAAAATAGTACTCATTCCCCTAGGAGAAAAATAAGACTAAAATATATAGAGTAAATTACACAAGATAGAGAAGAAGTGTTGGAATCAAGGAACGTTGAGAGGGGGGTGAATCAGTGTTATGCAAAATTTAACTTTATTAACCTGATCTTTAAACCACTTATAGCATTGAACCAAAAGAAAGATACAAGAACACAAAGAAATCAACCACAACACCATAACATAATGGTTTTTTACATGGAAACCCTATTAGGGGAAAAACCACGATGGAGGTTAATCCACAATATGAGTATACTCAAAATAAGTGTTTACAAATGGAGAATGCACATGCACTCAGACGTACTTCCTAGAGCACACTACTCAAAACAAAAATGAAGGCTCACTATCTTATGAAAACATTTGGATTACATCCAAAAGATTTGAACTGAGAAAATAGCATCTACTAATGCTTGATTACAGTTTTGGTTAAGCACATTTGAAGCATTCTTCGCACTCTGACTGATTCTACTCTTCTGCTCTTGAAACTATATCTACTATAATTCGAATCACAAATATTCATTCTTCTCAAATGAAACTATTCACAATCACTCTCTAATCCTTTTGACTTTCACACCATATCCCAACACACATCAAAATGATATAAACAACCACTTATATATATTTGTGACTAGAGATTACATCAATTACATGTTGGCTTTAACAAAATATAAAAATTCATAAACTATCAGCTAAATCTATAAATCATTATCAATGTGAATCAACTAAAGCTGGCCAAAAAATAGTGAGGACCCAAAACATCTTTGAACACAAAACACATCAAACAATTACTCCTTGAATATTCGCAACATACTACATTCACTTATTAGGCCTTCTTGCACTGTTAAATAGAAAAATAATCAGTTGTATCTCCTAACTTGCACACCAATTATTGGATGTTGTGGTTGTGTTTCTAATATGTGGTTGTCATTGATGTCAACACTATCGGTGTTAATATCCTAGAAGTTGTATATGTCGAGTATATTGAGAAAATTGTAATGAAATGAGTTGCAGGTTGACAATAATGAAGTGAATTTCAGTTTGTTGATTAGCTTAGTACATTGATGATCAGAGGTTTTGGATTAAAGGGTTTTTTTTTTAGTATATCTAGTTTACCCACATTAAGTTTCAGAGATCTGCATGAAGATTTGATCGAGTTACATGCAGTTGTGTTCTAACAATTTTTCTGTTGCTTCATGTTGGTGTTCCTAAATTAAGATAATGTGATTCTAGTGAGTTTAGTTGTTTCATATGCTTCTCTAGTGATTCACAATGTTTTTGGATGTTTCTATATCATTCTCTATCTATGTTGCACATCCACATTGATTGTTGTGCTTGTGATTAGTGATTTTCTCCTACATGTTCATGTTTTTCACGTTCATGGCTGACAGGGTGATGGCAACATGTTGTGGATCTTCAAAGAATAATTTTTGAATGTGTTTCATGTTTGATTATTTTATTTTGGGTCTTCACTATGTTGTGGCCAATCTTGGTTGATTCGTATTAATAATTGTTGTTGATTTGGGCTGACAGTTTGTATTCATTTTATTATTTTGTTGAAGCTAACATGTAGTGATGAAATTCCTTGTTGTGGATATATATAAGTGATTGTTTATTCCATTTCAAGGCATGCATGTGTATGAGATTTGTGAATAATGTCCTAATCATATGAAGGAATAAGAAGAGTGTGAAGAAGAGTGAGCAGAGTGTGAAGAAGAGTGACCAGAGTGTGAAGAAGTGTTCATGTGCTTAATCAAAACTATAACTAGGAATTAGCAGATGTTATTTTCTCAGTTCAAAATCTTGCCCGAAAGTAATTCGAATGTTTTTCTAAGATAGTGTGTCTTCCTTTGGGTAGTGGTACTTGTTGTAATTGATTAGTGTGCATGAATGCATGTGCATTCCCATTTATTATTCTTTATACTTTTAATAGTGTTTAATCTTGTGGAGTAACCTCTACCATGGTTTTTCCCCTAACAGGGTTTCCACATAAAAAATCCTGGTGTTATGTGTTTTTTTGATGTGTTGATGATTTATTCTTTCATGTTTATTAATCAAATCTAAGAATAAGGTTAATGATTTTAATAAGTTTTGTATTTATGTGACAATTGATTCACCCCCCTCTCAGTTGTCTGCCCTTGTGTTGCCAACAATTGGTATCAGAGTAGGTTCCTTGGAAGATGTTTAACATCTTGAGGTGATCTAGGATGGAAACTTATAACAAGGATAGTCTGATATTTTATGGAACGAATTATTATTTGTGGAAGACTCGAATAGACTATCATCTAAGATGCATTAGTGAACCCTACTAGAATATTACAAAGAATAGGTATGTTATTCCCTAGAATGGTCCTTCTACTGCTACTGAGATTAAGGATGTTGAATACAATATTAGGGCTAAGGAAGCATTGTTGAGTGCCTTGACTGACTCTGAGATGACAAATGTGATGGATCTAAATATTGCTTATGAGATCTAGAAAAATTTGGAAAATTTGTATGAAGGTGATGCTCGGGTGAAGATTACTAAGTTGCAAAGTCTGAAAGGGAAATATGAAATGTTGAAAATGGGTGATGATGAGAAAATTACTCCTTTCATGCAAAGAGCGAATGAACTTTTGTGTATCAGATGTGTTGGTGGATGATTGGAAGAATCAAATATTGTTGCTAAAGTGCTTAGATCCTTTCCTACTGCATACAAAGCCAAAGCTGCTACTATTGAGGAGATCAAGACTATGAAAAATGTAACTAGATAGATGTTGATTGGTAAGCTTACTTCTTTTGAGTTGAGTGAATTTTGTGATGCTCTTCCTAAGATAGGATAAACATTCAAGGCTACTACCTCCAAAAGACATAAACAGAGATATGATTTGGGAGAAAGTTCTTCTATAAAGGTATTCAAGTATGAGGAAGAAATGAGAGAGACTGAAGAAGAAGAAATAAAATTGGATGAGCTTGAAGCACTTTTTGTGAAAAGAGAATCCAAAGGAGAAGGTAAGTATAAAGGAAAGTTTCCTATTAAATGTTTTTCTTGAAATAAGGTAGGTCATTTTGCATCATGGTGTCTGAAAAGAGCTCCTAGGCCAAGACTTAACAAGCCTAGATTTCAAAGAAAGTGTTATTATGTTGTGGATGAAGGTATGACAAATGATGAATCTAATAAAGGAAATGTAAGTGAGGATGAATGATTATTTATTTCTATCAAGGAAAATAATCCTGTGTCTACTAAATCTACTAGTTGTACAAATGTGGAGAAAGCCCTAGTTGCTTGAGTTGAAGAGAAAGATGAATGGGTGATTGATAGTGGATGCTCTCATCACATGACAGGTGATAAAAGTAAATTTATGAGCTTGAAAAAGTATTATGTTGGTGCTGTGAGATTTGGTGATAACATAGTTGGTGTAATCCATGGTAGAGGATGCATTTCTCTTGATGGTAAGCATAATACTGATGATGTCCTATATGTGGAAGGTCTGAACCATAATCTTTAAGTGTTGGACAGATTGTTGATAAGGGACACAATCTTCAATTCAATAATGGAAAGCGCAGAATATTGGGAAGTTCTAGAAATGTGATTACATTAGGTACAAAAACAAAAGGTAACATATTTCACTTGAATGCTACTAGTAAAAGTTGTCTAATTTCTCAAGTTGATGAAAGTTGGTTGTGGCATAGAAGAATGTATCATGTAAACTTTGACAAAATTATCAAGATAAGTTCTACTCGGGTTGTGAAAGATCTTCCTAAGTTGGTAAAACCTACTAATGCTATATGCAAGGAATATCAGTTAGGGAAGAAAACTATAGTTTCATTTTGGAGCAAACAAAATTGTTCAAATGAATTATTGGAGCTTGTGCATACTGACTTGTGTGGTCCTTCTAGAGTCAAAATTCTATAGGGATACAAGTATTTCATGTTACTCATTGATGATTATTCCAAAATGATGTTGGTTACTTTCTTAAGGGAGAAATTTGAAGCTCTGGATAAATTCAAGATTTTTAAGGCTATGGTTGAGACAAAGACAGGTCTGAAGATTAAATGTCTGAGGTTAGATAGAGGTGGTGAATTCACTTCTAGTCAGTTTAATTCTTTTTTTGGAGAACATGGGCTAAAGAGACAATTATATGCACCATAGACCCCTCAACAAAATGGAGTTGTGGAAAGGAGGAATAGGACTGTTGGATCCTAAAATTTCACTCCATTTTTTATAAAATTTAAGGCCCTCATGATAAAAAATCTAATTTCAATATTCAGAAATACATTTACATCAGGATAACTTGCACCCACTTGAAAGAAAAGTAGTTAGGAATATTATACAAGTAGATTCAAACTCAGCCAGTAATACCTCTATGCTATTATAGATGTTGACATCTCGATGTTGTATACCTTATCCAACAACAAATTGAGGAGAGAAAGTGTGGACTTGGATTGTTGTTGAAGTGTTCACAAGATTATGCAAGCCATCTGAAATGCCCTCTTGACAAGGCAACTGAGACCAAAACTATTTTTCTCACAAAGAAGGATCACTTGGTTTGGAAGTTGCAATGGGATAATTTACAAGGAATGAAGATACTAAAACTCCAATTAGTCATGTTCTTTTATAGAAAACATATATTCATAGATCATCCTCCAATGACAAATATGAATTGTAAAAATTGAAACTCAAAGCAGGACCAATTATGGTTATAGCAAGCATTTCAGCTGTATTCTTGGTGCACAACAAAGTATTATTCATGGAGAGTCATGATATAAAATTGGCATGACTAATATTGTTCGAGTTTCCTAATTATGTAGATGCATGGCCATGGTTTAGACCTGAAATAAGATCTAATTAAACCCATAATTGATTGCAAATGGCACAACACATTGTGGTCTTGTTTAAAAGTTGCTGGATGGGATTTAGATCTTAATTACCTGACAATTACTTGTTATAATGTGATTTTTAGTGGTTTTGATAAAAGGCCCAAAGCTAGTGAGGGGTGTAGTATTGTATTTATTGATCAGCACCACCATAGGAAAAGATAATACAAACAATAGTACAAGGAAAACCATTTCATGAAGCACAATATCCATTATCACAAATTTGTTAGAAGCACACTAGATTAGACCATGCTCTAGTGAGGGGCGAAGACATTTGGAATGAGATTTGCACAGTTACATATAATGGGGCGGACTTCCAATATTAAAGGGAGAATTCATAAAATTTCTACATGTTCTTCACATTATTAAGGTCGTTAAGCATTTCCACCACCAAAGGAATTGTACTTCAAATATGACAAGCTGAGCCCCATTAGAAGCATGATCTCCATCAAAGCATAAATTAGTGAAGAAAATTGTCAAATGATGTGATTCCTACTCTCCTGAAAATGCATAAATTGTGTGAACATGGGCCTAAAGCATTGTGGGTATGTCATGGAATCTTGAGGAACATAATCCTAACACCAGACATGAGCGTTTCTTGACACAAGCTCTAGATTTCAATATTATTGGAAATAAATGACACTATCTAAGTTTGTGGGAAGGTGCAAGCATTATACAATTATAACAAAAGTTGTAACTCATGCCAATGATAATATGATAAAGGAACTTCATTTGAGTTTGATTGGTTGTTGATGAGAGATCTGACTCATTTCACATAAATCATTAATAGAGATAGCAGCTACAACTTCGCATGGTGATAACAATATGGTTCATAAAGGAATAAAGTTGTGAAAGTAAAGGGAAATGGCTTTGAACTGGCACTTGCAAATTACATGATACATGATTGATGTTGGCATTGCAATGCATAAATTTCTACCTCAAACACTATTACAATAATAAAAGTAAATACCATCACATTTGAGTCAATAGAGTAGAAAACCCTAAGTCCATCGCTGAGAGAAAGGTAATCGAATCAAAATTCTCAATTCTCACTGAATGTTTAAGTCACACTGATGAAAGAGTTTATTGGAAAGAGAAGGGAGGTTGGAGTATGTTTTTAAAATCATATCGAGTGAACATGTCATGATGAACTGCATATTGGTGAGATACATTAATATCGGTGTAAAAAAAAAAGAAGGAAAGTTTCCTTGATGCTTCAAGTCATCCCGATATATGAATAAGTGTGGTCATAATGTGGAGAGAAATTGAATAAATCGAGACTATGGTGGAAGAAAATATTATTTTGAGGAATATAAACTTCATGTTTTTACTAAGGGGTTATAAGGAAGATGTTTGTTTCACCCACAAAAAATTATAAAGGGTAAAAATTATAACAATTTGCACTGAAGGAGTACCAGAGTGGGTAATATGTATTTATTGGGTGTAAATACAAATGGGGATTATCAAATAAATGTGCAATCATAATTCACAAGAGGTTATTTAAAATACAATTTTTTTCACTAAGGATTAAAACATTCCTCCAAGAAATCATTTGAAGATTATGAAGAGGGTAATTATTTTACTCAAGGAGTGATCTATTAATTGGGTGAAAATTTTCAACCACACAAGATATAAGTGGGATATTAGTTCTCTTGAAGAAGCTGTGGAGGTGGGTAATTACTTTTAAGAAGGTGAAGAGTAAAGATTACCAACAAAGGATAATTATGGAAACTATTTTTTTCGCAAGAATGAAAATAAAGATTAAAGTTAAAATATTTAATTTTCCAAAAAGAAATTAATTAAATATTTTATTTTTCTGAAGATAATTCAATGAAGAGCTACATCAAAATGAAGAATTACTTCAGATAGATATTGTGAAGGGTTGTAACCCTAAGATAATGCATATATGTCGAAAGAAATCAAAAGAAAGAATTATTAGATTTAGGAGAAATAGGCAGTAGATTAGGTAGTTGGATAGGGTGAACTATTGTCAAAATAGGACATCATGGTGTATATTGTAAAATCTTTTAAAATTATATAATGGAGAAGAATACATAAATTTGGTGAAATCCTTTCTTGGTGTTTAGTTGCTATGATGCAATTATTTACATTTTTATCTGGTTGTCTCCAACTTGAGGTCTTTTAATCATTTAAATTAGTATATCAAGTATATTTCTGATTTATCGAAATGTATTCCCATTTTGTGTGAATTAATCAATTGGTGGTTGCAAGTCAGATTGAAATTATTTTGGATGAATCATAGTGATTTAAATATTTATTTTGGATAATTGAAGAAGAACCTGGTAAGAAAATATTCCAACACAGTTTATGCAAGTCATAAATTTAGTGAAGTTTTATATCATCCATAGAACCTCATTCTCAAAGTGTCTAGCAGCTAGAGTTAAGCCAAAAAGGGGAAACACATATCATTTACCTCTTGACTCCATTAGCCCAACAAAAGTAGGCATTGGTCACACCAATTCCATTTTAGAATTTTATAAAGTATTATTCAAACATTCACATCTAACATTTCAGTAGGAGTAGTTAGCAAGCTTTCATCTATTACACTTTGTGCCATCATAATAGATCCATAAAATAAATCAAGTCATACAACTTTAAGTCTACTTCATTCATATAGGTATACTTGCCTAAGTCTAGTAGCACCTAAATAGAAGAAGGTTCAAATCATTTGGCCTTGTTTGTTACCCTGAAACGTATCAAGAGATTGGAAAGAAATGTTCCTCATATCTACTGGAGAGAAGTTGTGAGTACTGCTATTTACACACTCAACCAGGTACAAATCAAAGGTGATACTAGTAAAACCCCTTATGAGCTATGGTATGGTCATAAACCTACTATTAAATACTTCAAAATCTTTGGAAGTAAATTCTCTATCAAAAGAGATGAGGATATAGGAAATTTTGACTCTAGGAGTGATGAAGGAATATTTCTTGGTTATTCCACTAAAATCAAGGCTTACCGGTGCTACAATAAGAGATTGAGAAAAATAGTTGAAAGTGAAAATGTCAAGGTTGGTGAAGACATAGCTAGAACATCTAGAACCTATGGATATGATTTAGATGACTAGAATGATAGTTCAAATAAAGGAAAAAAAGTTCAGACTTTAAATCAAGTTCAGATCATTCTGGTGAATGAAGAAAATCAAGAGGAAGGATAAACTAGTGAAAGTACAGAAGAGAGATCACAAGATCCTAAAGTTCAAGAACATCCTAAGACTCTAAGGCGTGTAAGAATAAATCATTCATAAGATCAAATTATCAGTGATAAGAACAAAGGTGTCCAGACTAGGAGAAAAATTGTAGAATAATATTGTTTAATTTCAAAGACTAAGCCTAATAATGTCAATGAAGCATGCAAAGATGAACATTGGGTTGAAGCAATGAAAGAAGAACTACAACAAATTGAAAAGAATGATGTGTGGATTCTTGTTCCCAGGCCTAAGGATAAAAATGTAATTGGAACTAAATGGGTCTTTAGAAAAAAACTGAATGAGAAAGGTGAAGTTGTAAGAAACAAAGCAAGACTTGTATGTAAAGGATATTCTCAAATGGAGGGAATTGAATTTGAAGAAACTTTTTCCCCTGTTTCTAAGATTGAAGATGTGATACTATTTCTTGCTTATGCTTCTTACAAAACCTACAAGGTTTATCAGATGGATGTCAAGTCAACATTTCTAAATGGTGAACTAGAAGAAGTGTATGTTGAGCAACCTGATGGATTTCAATTAACTGATCAAGGAGATATGGTTTGTTAGTTGAAGAAAGCACTATATGGACTTAAACAAGCCCCTAGAGCATGGTATGCTAGATTGGACAAGTATTTGTTGAAGCTTGGATTTAACAAAGGTACTGTTGATAGTAACTTGTATTTCAAGATTGATCATGAAAGAGATTTGATTGTTGAATTATCTATTGATGATATCATTTTTGGAGGAGATGATAGCTTTTGTATGAATGACATGCATAGTGAGTTTGAGATGTCTATGATTGGAGAAATGAAATTATTTTTGGGATTGCAAATTACTCATTTAGATAAAGGTATCTTTATATCTTAGTCTAAGTATGTGAAAGAATTGCTAAAGAAGTTTGGTATGGAATATGCAAAGAAAATTGGTACACCTATGGTGATTGGATGTAAGTTGACACAAGATGATGATTCTCTAAAAGAAAATTAGACTAGATATTGATCAATGCTTGGTGGATTTCTTTATTTGAATCAAACTAGATCTGATAGCATGAATGTTGTATGTATTGTTGAAATATTTCAAGTTGATCCTAAGGAATCTCATGTAACTATTGTGAAGAGGATTTTCAGATACTTGAAGGGGGCAATTGATTTTTGGTTGTGGTAGCCTAAAGATGATGATCTTACCTTGAGTTCCTTTACTCATGTTGATTGGGAAGGAGATGTGAATGATCGAAAAAGTACTAGTGGTGGTGCATTTTTCTTGGGAAAGAAGTTGATTTCATGGTTAAGTAAGAAGCAAAATGCCATTTCTTTATCTACTACAGAGGAAAAATGCATTGTTGTTGCTAACAATTGTACTCAAGTATTATGGATGAAGCAGATGTTGAAAGATATAAGAGTTGTGTATGATGAACCTATTGCTATATTTTGTGATAATTCAAGTGCAATTAACATTTATAAGAATCTAGTGTTGCATTCAAAGACCAAGCATATATTTATCAAGTTTCATTTTTTGAGAGAGAAGGTGAGTGAAAAGGAAGACAAATTGGAGTATGTGTCCACTAAGGAATAGATTGCAGATATCTTTACCAAGCCCTTTCCTAAAGATACTTTTGATTATCTCATAGGGAAGTTATGTGTGATTACCCCTCCTAATTAGAACTAAGATGCATTGAATTGCATTAGTCCATGCATTTCATAGTCATATCTTAATCTAGATTGATGTTGTGGTGGCTGCTACTCAAGGGGAGTAGTCAGATGTTCAGATATTCAGATATATGGTTCAAAGCTTGTGTGGAGAAAAGAAATATTTGTCATTGATGTCAAAGGGGAGAAGAGTCATGTGAAAAACTGTGAATTATCTAGGGAGAAGAGTCATGTGGGGAGAAGATTCATGTGAAAAAGATGAGGAGAAAAGAGTCAAATCCTAATGGGGAGAAAGTGCTAAAGTTGCAAGTAAGTGCATGGATTTGTGACACAATTTTGGCTCGTAAGATGCCACTTTTTCTAAAATCAGATAAATTTGATTTGCACGAGAAAATGAAGATAGTTACACTCAAAATTTCAAGATGCAGCAAGAACAAAAGTTGAAGTGCTCTAAGTCTAATTTCTAAGCTACTATTTTTTTTTTAAATTAATGAAGATTAAGGGTCTGAAAATTGGGGGGGGGGGGGACAAGTCCTTTTTTATCAAAATAAATAGCATAGCGCTTGAGGGCTCCCCCCATTTTGCTTAATTTTTTTTTAGAATTTCAAAAATCCCAATGGTGAGAAATTAGCTAACACCATGTAGTTTATCCTCATTCTTTCGAATAATTTTTTTAATGAATATATAATATTTTATGAATTTTCAAAGTGGACACATCCTGAAAAGGATGAAATTTGAGCATGTTCCTCCCTAATTTTTTTGAAAGCTAATCGAAAATTAGTTTTTTTTCATCTTGTGTAGAATGGAATCTAGTTTCAAAAAAAATAATTTTTTTCACTTTTCGATGAACAAGTAAAAATCTATCCTAAAACTAGCACATGTTGGCTTTTGAACAAAAATGGAGGAATTTACAATAGAAGCCATGGATCAAAACCTTAACTAAATCAAAATGAAAAAATAATTATATATTTAGATAACTAAGAGAGAGGTTAACACTATCACAATTTTTTTTATAAGCTTGCATTGAAATAGGTACAAATGAGATGGGGAGCACAAACAAAAATAGGAAATTTTGCAAATCCTGTCAATGACCTTGTTAGCTCTCAAAAACACAGGTAAGAATACCTCAAGAGGTTTCCAATCTCTTGATATGTTTCACGGTAACAGACAAGGCCAAATGGTTTGAACCTTCTTCTCTTTAGGTGTTTCCAGACCTAGGTGGGTGTACCTATGTGAATAAAGTAGACTTAAAATTGTATGACTTGATTGAATTGATGGATCTATTACGATGACACAAATGTAATAGATAAAAGCTTGTAGACTACTCCTACTCCTAATATTAAACTTGAAATGTGAATATTTTTGAACAAATATTTTATAGAATTCTAAGATGTGGATGGTGTGACCAGTGCCTACTTCCGTTGGGCTAATGGAGTTAAGAGGTAAATAATATTTGTGTCCTATTTTTGGATACTATTCAAATTGTTTAGCACTTTTATGTTTATAACTTGTATAAATAGGCAAGAGTGTAATTATTAGATTCTTCTTAATAATCCAAATGTCCTTTTCCAAATTACTATGATTAATGAGAAGGATTTAATCCTATCTTGTAGGAACCAATTAACTAAACCACATAAGAGTAGCAAGTGTGCTTTGAAAAATTGAAGAATATCCTTGATATTTCAATTTAAATAATTAGGAAGTGGCAACCTTGGAGACAACTAGATAATGTTTTCAATAAATTTGACAAACAATTGACACCATAATTGGATCACCACATAAATATGTTCTCCATTATATAATTTTAAAAGATTTTACAATGTACATAATGATATTTATTTTGGAAATAGTTCACCCTATCCAACTACCTAACCTACTGCTTCCTCCTAAATCTAATCTTTTTTATACAATTTCACTTTGCATATATACACTTCCTTTTTAGGGTTACAACCTTTCATATCTCTTCCACTACAACGTTTCATTATTCTTCCTGCTTAACAAAATATTTAATTATTTGCCTCCAACAAATTAAATATTTTAATCTTTGTTATCTTTGCTCCCCTTGAAAAATAATCATCACTTTGCAAAATATTTGAAATCTTCATTAATCTTTAATCCCTTTGTTGGAAAACTTCACATCCACCTTTTCACCCACTAAATATATAATTTAGGTAAAAATAATTATCCCTATTAATATCCTCTATTTTTGCCTCCTTATGAAATAATGTTTCCCTCTCTTATATTTGTATTTTCACCAAACAAATATATTCTTGAAATAATTACCTTTTGTCAGCTCGTAACTTCTTTTGGTGAAAAAATACTTCACCCCCCAATGTAAATATTTTATAAAGTTTTACCCCTTGTACATTTTGTGGATAAATAGTTATCCTCTTTATAATCCTTGGGGAAAAATATTCATCGTATCCATCCCTGAAGAAATTTGTTATCTCTTAAAATGGTATTATCTCCAAAATATTCATCTCACATGATAATAACATTTTATCTCTCTTTCTGTGATGCCACACTCATTAGAATGATCTCGTTATTTTTTAACTTCTCTCATGAAAATATTTCACTTCAAAAATACTTCATGACCATCACTATGACTAAAATGAGTCTTCAATTTATTTTTCCTTTCACTTTTATGCAATGTTAATATTTATCACATTTGAGCATCCATCGGTATTCCTATGTTTGAAGCATCGAGGTGATCTGTCGCACCGAGAAGACTTTCCACCGGTATTTATTTTCTCGCTAATGGAATTCTCAATGTTGTCGAGCCATTGGAATAACTTGTATTATAACTCACCGATATGTAGTTCATCAGTGTAACATGTTTACTCGGTTTGACTCACTCTGATCTCCCTTCTCTTGTGTCGATAATACATATCTCCTGGATGCTTCAATTTTAGGGTTTTTTGCCTTTGTTCTTTTTGGTGATGCACATGAATGTAGGAGATGCCTGGATTATCTTCCCTTTCTTCATGGGTACTTTGGAATTTATTATTACAAACCCTCTCATGATCCTATATAGCAGTGTATGCTTCCTCAAATTTCTTTGAAGTGTTGTGTTGAACAGTATCTTCCATACTGGCGTAATATCTATCTCTCTGTGTTCCACTTTAATGGTATAGCTAGCCATTTAGTTGGAGGAATAAGGTGATAGCACATTTATCTATTGGGAAATCACTTTTGGTTTTTGTAGAATATAAGTGGCCTAGCAACAACCAGTCAACAAAACCTCCAATTTCACCATTTATTTGTAGTGACACACTTTCTAAGACATCTAAACAAGAAACCCTCATTTTAGGCAATTTGCATGGGGGTTGATTGAAAAACTATATCTCAAACCTTGTCTATCCTAGCCACCACTTCAAACACTCTTAATTATGTCCTCATATTCATATAAGTTCATTCATTAGCCTCTATCATCAATATTTCACCAAACCCTAGTTTAAAACCTCCATTTTCAAGCAAAATTTATACAAAAACCTTCGGGACAGAAACAAAAAATAAGTGTTCAAACATCTTCCTAATCCAAGGAACCATGTACACATCTAAATAATTCCTTAATGATCCATTCCACCAAGCTATAGAACAAAACAGTGGGTGGAATGGCTTAAAATGTAATTTTCATACACTCAAAACTCTTAAAATAGGGTATATAGACCAGTCCTCTGTAATTTCATTAATGTCATTTTTACAATATTTCATTTCCTATCTTCCAAAAACTCACCTATTCTTCCTTGTTGGTTTTCAACAAAGGTTTGTTGACCTCAAAACACCATTAGGTTTCTTTGGAACAACTTTTCCAAAATAAATCACCTACATTGTTGTAGACCACAAATTAGGTCACTTTTACAAAGAGGCCCTATTGGAAACTCCTCCTCAATCCTAAAATTCAATGGGGCAGCAACAAACAGTCAACAAAAGCTCCAATTTCACAATTTATTTGCAGTGACACACTTTTGAAGAAATCTAAACAAGAAATCCTCATTTTAGGCAATTTACATGGGGGTTTATTGAAAAACAATATCCCATACCTTATCTATCCTAGACACCACTTCAAACACCCTTAATTATGTCTTCATATGCTTATAAGTTCATTCACTAGTCTCTATCAGCAATATTTCACCAAACCCTAGTTCAAAACATCCATTTTCAAGCAAAATTTGCACAAAAACCTTCGGGATAGCAACACAAAAATCCTTGAAACATATTCCATACTCCAAAAAACCATGTACACACCTAAATCATGCCCTATTGAGCCATTCTACCAAGCTATAGAACAAAATAGTGGGTGGAATGGCTTAAAATGTCATTTTCATACACTCAATACCCTTACAACAAGGTATACAGACCTGTCCTCTATAATTTTCTCTAAAATGCACAAAAAAAATTGAAATAAATCCAAACCAAGTCTAAAATGGTGTTAGGCCTGATGCTCACAAGATTTACTCTAGGAAAGATAAAAAAAAATTGGTACATAACTGTACAGATCAAGGAAACTTCAAATTTTCTGGAAAATACAAAAAATCGGGGGTGTTTCAATTACTTCTCTTCTCAAAATTACATGCCAACCTCTCCTTGAATTTTTTTTTCTAAATACCATTTTACCCTCCTTGAATTTTTTTTTCTAAATTGACAAATTTTTTACATGATTTGCAACTTTTACATTTGTTGCCCAAATTGACTCAAATAACCACAAAATGCAATGTAATCAACAATATGGATATGTTTGAGAAAATGTAATACAAGTTATTTTCTTGTGGTATTGAGGTAGATTTATGTATGATAAATTTTGTAGCATATAGACATGTTTGATAATTCCAAACAGCTCGCTGCCTTTTCTCATAAAATGCTTTGGTGTGTTCAATAAAATGCAATGCAATCATTGTTATCAATATGTTTCATAAAATGCATTACTTAATTTTTTCTATGTGTGATTGTGAATATGCAGCATTCAATGTCATGCTAAGGAAATGGCCAAAGCCTCTATCACTAGAAGAATGTGTAGTAAAAAATTCAAGGAGAAGAGAATAAAAAATTGTAACTCATGAAGCGAAAGAATTGCAGCCCATACAACCAAAAATTCCCGTGCAATCTAAGAGAGATGCACAATTGGTAAAACAAAGGGCACAAATGGACAAAGTTCATGGAAGGACACAAATGGATCCCCAAGTTGGAGGCACATCATCAACCATAGGTGAAGTTCAATGCACATCTCTAGTTGAAGACACACCAACAACAACATTGCATTTTGAAAGTACATCAGCAAACACACCTCTATTTGAAGTCACTCCACAAACAATATCTCTAGGTGGAAGTACAACATCATTTACATGTCAATGTCAAGGTATTTCATCAATTTCACCTCTGATTGAAGGTACACAATCTATCCCTAATGTTGTTGACATTCCTAACATTGACACAAATTTACGTTTGAGAACTCCTCCTAGATTTTTGCATAGAAAACCTAGATTTTTTATTGATATTGATTCCAATGTTTTGAAATGGATGCCTAATAAGATGTCAAAACATACATACATTCAAAGAGTTTCACAAAGGATATGGATTTTTTTTTTTAGAAGCTAAGTGAGGGTGGAAGATGCCAACTATTTGTTGAAATGATGAGGCAACTCAAATTTAGGCCCACCATGAAGGTTCTTGGGTTGAGAGTTTCAAATGACTCAAGTTAAAATTCCATTGTAAAGAACTTGATGAGTGCATACAAGAGTGTGGGTTCTACCTCACACACAAAGGATAGTTGTGCCACAAGACATGTGATGACAAAAACACTGTTAAGTAGTCAAACAAGGAATTACAAGGTTAACCTTACAAAGACAAGTCTTTGAAAATAAGTAGATCATCTCTAATGAGATCCAAAGGAAGGTGTGAAAGATTGGAGGATCTAAATAGCAATGAGTTATGGAAATTATCAGATAGAGTGCCATGAAAAGATAAAATAATTTCTCAAGGATTGAGATCTTTAATAGTAGATTATTGGAAGGATAACACAAAGGTCTCTCCTAATCAAAGAGATTTTGTAAGGAGAATTTGTAGTAAAATATATGAGCCACATCCAAAGACTTATTTTGATACCACTTGTTGACGTGCAAGATGGCACAACAACATGCAAACAAAATATTGCTACGTTGTTTCTCCTGAAAGAGAAAGACAACACATGGATGTCTTAGCTCCCAAGGTCTTTATAGTTGGTTCTCAACTATGCTGGTGTTGCTCAGTGGTCAATGTAATAGTAATATTCAAGGGGCCTGCTGGTGTGAGCTTCTGGATTGTTTTAAGACCAAACATGAATTTGAACCTACTTTAACTGGGGTTTTTAAAGAAACATAAAAAGATAGATCAAGGTTTTGGTACGAAAGAATGATATTTCATCAAACTTAACCAGACTTGTTACCTTCCAAGGAATTGCTAACTAAAACTGAAGAACAAAATTAACTTGTGATTAACACATAGTCGCATTCATTCACAGTGTTGATTTCAACAACTGATCATAAGTTACCATTTAAGAAAAACACAAAATAAGATTTAATTCCTTGAACACAAGATAAATACCATTCTAGAACACAATATGAAGTAGATTTGAATCTGGTTGCTTCTACTATTGGTGAGATAGATGAGCAACATTTACAAATCTGGCATAGTCACTAGTGTACAGAAAACCCATGTCTTTAGACTGCTTCCATCTACATTAAGGAAACTGGAAAGATACAATTCCATCCTATGCTAAATCTAATTCCTAACTAAGAAGACAAAAGAAGCTCCCTTTACAAAGAAACGGGATGTCACTTTCATCCCCTCTACCCTTCAAAAAATTCCTATTCTTCAAAATTTGTCTCTAAACCTATCTATTCTATTTATACTAACCTCTTCTTTTCACTCCTAACAATTCTAACCCCTCACAAAGAGGCAAGAATGCCATATATATACACCACCTCCCGAAAAGAATGTCAGCGCCCATTTTTAGGGTTTACAAAATATCTACGGTGCCAGAGGGTCGGCATCCAGATATTTTGAAGAGAGCCAGTTCTACATTAAATGCGTACTCCCACCATCCATGCTGGTGAAGGATCATTCCAAGGGTGATCTATAGATCTTTTGCAACTACCACATTTACTTCTATTCCTCCGTGTCCATTTTTGAACTCCGGCGGAGTCACTTTGAATGACCTAAAATATCGCCATTAATGTTGAGCTACCCCCGTCAATAGACACCAGTTGTCCCTTTGTCTCACGGCTTCCTTCATCTTCCTTCAGCTCTCTTCTCGCTCAAGATCAAACCTTCTGCAAGTCATCAGTGAGACTAACTTCCTTTGTCGTGACATCACGCCAAACCTATATCCATTGGAGAAACTTCCTCAGGAGGTATCTATAGATAATAACTCGATCCTGCAAAATAGATCCCTCCATTAGTCCCCAAAGGTAATAAAATATATCATTATTTATCATATCTTTAATTTTATCAAAAAGAAACACAGCTCTGGTAGAGGTGGAACCAAAACTGAAATGGGAACACATTTCCCTTTAAAACCAATGGAGGCGGAGCTAGATCGGGATCGGGACGAGAGGCAGAAATTGGGAAAATCCCAGCAGAATTGGGATCGGGACAAAATACGACCTAGAAACGACATCCCTCGACCTTAAAACTAGTGGGGCAGAGCCAAAATAAAATTGGAACCGAGACCAGAGTCAGGATGGGAACGAGCCATGGAAATAATCAATATTTCCAAGTTCATACCCCATCTCGGCTCCACATCTGCAAAGGAAACCAAAACACAAAGGACGAAAACAAATGCCGGTGGGGTCAAAACAAAAACTGGTCCCAGGCAAAGCACAACGAGGGCGGGGGAAGAACAAAATACAAAATTGAAACTTCTTCAAAGTTTCAGTTTTGGATTCCATCCAGATCCTGCCTCTGACAACATACAAAGATGACAAAAGAAAAGGGGAAAGGAAGGAAAAACAACACCCCGCGACCAAACGATCAGAATCGGGGTAGAACAAAATGGACACAACAGAACCGGGACCAGAACCAAACCCGATCTAGAAACTTTTTCAAGTTTCAGGTTTGGATTTTGTTTCAGTTCTGAGTCCGCCAGAACAAAACGAAAAGGATGCGCAAGGCAGAAAAACCAAAATGGCGGGACCAACATTGGGGAAGGAAAAGAATACATAACTTGGAAGGAATTCCAAGTTCAGAATCTGATCCGGTTCCAGGCCCGCCGAAACAAAAAGAAAAAGATGTCAAGGGCCAAAAACACCCCAGGCACAAGACTCAAAAACCAACAAAAGACTAATGAAGAAGAAGAGAGAAAAAGTGGAGTCGAACCTGGGATGGAACACGAACGAGGAATTTTGAAAAAGTTTAACATTCTAAGTCAGACCTGGACCCGACTCTGAGAAAGAACAAAAGATGAATACAAAGCACCGTCAGAACCAAAACCGGGGACGTAACAAGACCAGAGCTTGTAAGAAATTTCCAAGTCCGGTATTGGTCCCAGTTCTGCCTCCGACAGAACTTTAAAAGGAAAACACCTAAGGCAGAAAACCAAAGGCCAAAGGGAAAAGACAAAGAACAAGGGGGGACCCATTTTGTTCCAAAATAAAATGGGGTGGTTATGCAATGCATAACACCACTCAAACCTAATTTTTTGTTGATTTTGTACAAAAGTTTCTTGAAATTAAAATATGTTAAAGGTATTTTGAAATGCTAAAGCCTTTTAATGTCAAAATAAATCACACACACACACTACTTGTAGTTTCATAGTACATATTGAGTTTTCTAACCATTATTATGTTTATCGACGCATATGTGTAGATATGCATACTGACAATGTTTTGCAGGAATGTAACATAAGGCCTCCACCTAAATCCTCAAGGGAATTCTTATCTTCCATTTTATGTGAAAGAGAGGATGGTCAAATTTTTTACAAGTCATGTTTGGATGGCACATGTGATCATTATGGTGGCATGCAACATTTTCCATTTTTCCAACACATGGATAGTACACACACAATTGGAGACAAAATTGTCAAATTTGGAAAATACAAGACAGTTGCCTACAGTCTAAAAGATGGGAAAGAAGCAAAGAAGTGTGAATTGGTCAGTGATAAGATTCTAGTATATCAGTTTATGGGAATTTTCTATGATCAGGTGGTGTATTAGTATGCAAGGAATACACATAGAGCTCAATGGTTGGAATCACATTTCAAGTTATGCAATGACATGTTTCCACTTCATAGCATCATTTCAGTTGTCAACTTTGTAGAGAACTACATACTACAACCACAAAACAAGGTACAATCATAGTACTACAACTCCATGCAGGTTTCTATATTTGTGCATATATCATTCATTCATGAAAATGATAGTACAAAGGATAATAGGAAAGTATTAAGGGAGTATCACTTTTACATCAATGATGATTGCACACATTCTACCAAGTTTGTGTAAGGTTTCTTTCAGATGTTCTATGCTGATCTGGCTAGCAGGGACATATCATTCAATCAACATATCATATGTTCAGATAACTATACATTGCAATTCAAGAATGCCAGAATGTTTTATTGGTTTAGTAGGATGCATAGGATTAGTGGTGTTCAACATATGTGGAATTTCTCAAAGGTTGGGCATGGAAAGGGGGAGCATGATGGAGCAGGTGCATGTATCAAAAGAGCCCTAGCATGAGAAGAGTTAAAGTACAAAGGCAATGTAAAGTTGATAGATGCAAGATCAATTGTATAGTGGTGCAATCATGGAATGGGTCTAGTTAGTCAAGGTAATTCTTTAGTTCGTATATTTTTTCATTTGGTAGATGATACTAACATTGCAAAATATGAGGATTGTTGTACACTAATAGGATCTAGAAAGCTACACTCTTTTAGAAGCTCTAATGTAGGTACATGGACTATCCATACATGAAAGATGGCATGCTTTTGTTCTGCATGTACACTTCAAGCATGGAATGATTGTGAATCAAGAGAGTGGGTTAATGAATGGTTTGTAAGAATTCTAACCCTACTTGACACTTATCAGCTCCTAACAGCTCTACAAATCATGGAGATGCAATCATCTGTTGAATTTGATCATGTATTGGGCCTTGTAGAACCATGTAATATATCTTACATGTTTTATTTTGATGTTCATTAAATACATCTAATAAGATGAACATATCAATGTAGTACATGTATATGCAGTGATTATAGATGAAGACAATGAAGAGCGTACAAATTATTACATGTGCCATTGTATCGAGGCCAAAAATAAATTGGAGGCCCCAATTATAGATGGAGAAAATATAGAATATCCTACAGGTTTGGTGGTTGTTACTGGAACATGACTTAGAAGGTACCTAGTTAAGAATGTTGTAGTTTGGTTGTTTGAGGACTTCGACATGTATCAGAAGATTCTTCACTACTCGAACCTTATCATCACCACCAATTTTCATTTGATCAAATAAATGGGCATACCTATGAACAAGAACTTGTGGAAAGTGTGTGAGTCTGACCATGAGGAAATACTTGACACAATAAAGACTAGAGAAGACCTGGATGGTTCCCTTGATTGATTGGTAAGTATGCACATTGAATTTGTAAAGTCATGTTATTGATTATTTCTTTATTTCAATTGTTTAATTTTGATTGTATATTGGTTTTCAAAATTGCATTAATGTAGATATGCAAAATGATGGTTATATGCTACTCTCTATTTGGTGCAGGGGCACCAAGCTTTGGTGGTTGTCATTAGGGTGATGAAGTCTTGTTTTGGTTTGGATAAGGTCATATAGATCATTTATTGATGTAATAAGTCTATTTTAGTGGTTATTAGTGAGTTAGAAGGTTTTAGCTGCAAATTTGCTATAATAGTGCAAAGTGACATTTTTCAAATTTTGAAGTGCAAGAAATGCATAGTGGGGAAGTTGAATGATTAGGGAAGGCAAAAGGTCACTTGTGGCATTGGTTTTCAATCAATTCTTGATTAAGTGAGTTTAATATATGTATGTGAATCTTGAATGGAGTGTGTAGAGAAGAGTGGAAGATTTTGTACAAGCATTGATCAATAAAGCTTTGTTTTCTTTGTAAATCTAAGATTTTTTTCTCTTTTTTAGTGTCATAGCAGTCAATTGCATGAGCTTGTATTGAAGGGAATTTAATAAAAGTGTTTTTTTTTTGGTAGAGGGATGTGTTAGCCACGTTTTTATTTTTGTGGCATTGAAATCCATCTTTTTCTTAGCTCTTTAGGGTGGATTTTACTATAGGTGGGTTTGGAAATCTAAATTTCATGTTTTAAGGTCATTGTAAGGAAAGCAGAGGTGCGGAAACACTTTCCTAATGTCAAATCCATAGGGAAGAATGCAATACAGGGCTTTTAATTTTTCAAATTACAATCTAATTAAGAAAGACATGAAAGATTTATTGAAATAGAGCAAATACACAAAGACAACTGAACAACAGATTTATGTGGGAAACCCTTTCGGGAAAAAACCCACCACACCAAGCTGAATCTCTTTGTATTATAGTAACGATAATTACATACAATCAGAAATACAACTCTCTGGTATTTCACAATAGCTTCAACATTCACTATTTAATCTCTCTCAGAAAAGATCTCCCAAGAAATCTTACTCAACTTGATTTCAAATCAAAATCAATCTACTTTAAATCTTAATAAATTCAGATTTGTCTTCTATTCATCCTTATCCACCAACGCTCCATCAAAGAAAGTTTCCATGCCTTTTCAGATTTTTCCTTGCATGCAATTTTTTCTCTAGTGCTGCCACTGATGCAAAAATCCAACCGTCATCCGTTTGAAAAATGCTTCCTCTGATTGGTCCAGCAGGAAGCCACATAGGATGGTCACACAGTCAACGACATTCAAACTTTGTTGGCATATCGGTGAGACACTAACAGTGTCTCCCCAATGCCACAAATTTTCTCTATCGATATTGGCTTTAAGTCTCCAACAGTCAGCAAGACAACAAACAATTATCTGGAACCATTGATATCCATTTCATTCCTATCGGCAAGGGTTTCCCTTATCGGCGAGACTCATATCAAAAGCACAAGTCATATTGATTAGGCATTCCATTGGCAAGACACTTCGTTCTCGCCAAGACCTTATGTCGCAGTCACAAGTCACAGCGATGAGATTTCCATTCGGCATGACAGTCACTTTTCAGAGAGACTCGTATCAAAATCATAAGTCATAGCGATGAGTTCAACTATCGGCAAGACATACTGATCTTGTCAAAGACCTCACAACAAATTCTTCGAGTTACATTGATAAGCATTTGATACCGGAAAGACCCATGTCTTTCGGTGAGACGACATACTGAAAAACATTTTCGCCAAGATGTCATAGCGAACATCCCATGTCACCCTGAAAGTCACAAACTATCAGCAAGACTCATGTCTTTTGTCGTGACCTTTCTCTGAGTGCCCTAAGTCTTACCAAAGACTTACTGTCTGTGTGACTTCCTAGCAAAGTCTTTTGTCACTGTGAAGACCATGTGACATCTCCCGTCAGCGTGACCTTTCATACTCACAGAGACATCTTACTGAAACCCATGTTTCACCGATAGAGCCATACTATCAGTGAGACATTCCAAGTCAGTGAGACCACATACCGACAAAAGACTTCTTTGGCCAAGTCTCCCCGACGCCTGATAAGAGCATACTGTCGCCCGAAGGTTTCCATTCACCAAAAGATCATGCCGAATGCACAAAGTCACAGGGATAGACTTTGTCAGAAAGACTTCAACCCTATCACAGTGATATGAACATTTTAGAACTTCAGAATAGTTAGTTGGCCAAACATCCGTGATGTCACACCAACTTTTCCTTTAAGGAGTTTCATGTCATTAAGGATTGAGGCACAAATTCCAATAGTCATCAATTGATTCAATGGCTCATTCCACCTAATGTATATACTATAGCTTAGTGGAATGAGTCCATTAGGTGGGAATAGGTTAGAAGATGATTCTTGGAGTAGGGGAGATCATTTTAGAGTGATGGCATGTAGCCTTGGGTGTGAAAATGTGTGATTTTGAGTGAATTTGAGTGGTTTTAGAGTGTGAATGGATGAAATCCTTTGGGGAATTCATTTGTGATAGTCTTTTGAGCATGTAAAGACATCATATGCTATGTTTGGGGTGTTTTATGTGAGAGTTAATTGTGGGAAGAGTGATTTTCAAGAAGGATCCTTGGAAAACCTAGGTTTGGTGAATTAAGAGTGAGGGTTTACTGGATTGGTAGCTTGGTGAGTGGTTGGAGCTCTTAAAAATATGAAATATTAAGGTTGGTAACCTATTTAATGACTTTCCATGGTGTTTGACTTGATTTCAAGTGTTTGGGAAGGTGTCTCTTTGGAAAAGAGGCCTAATTGGTCTACTTGCCCCTATAGTACAATGGGATTTTGGAGAATACATTGAAAAACCCATCTCCAGGCCTCCTATGACCTTATGACCACTTCAAACACCCTTGTTTAATCCTACACATGCTTAATAATCATTAATATTATGGTACCCCCAAACTTCACCTACTTTTAGTCTCTAAAACCTCAATTTTCCATTAAAAAATGCACTTCTCTCAAGTAGGGCATCATGCCCAAACATACACAGACCTCCCCAATCCTTGAAAACCTTTAAACACATCAAACCCCACCAAATCTCACTAAAACCAACTAGTTCTATCCTTCTTCAAAACAAATTCTTCAATCTGCTACTTCAACCCATGCCTTTTAGTCTTAAATTCATGCATTATATACTTGCTTGTCATTAATGAAATTATATATTAACTTATATGATTATCTTATTTTCATCTTGTAGGAATAGGTGTTGGAACACTTGAAGGAGTAGGTGTTGAAACAACTTAGGGAGGAGGTGTCGAAACAAATGAAGGAGATAAAGAAAAAGAGATGTCTAAAGAGGTATGCATTTATTTTATTTTGTGTTTGGTAAATATGTTCCTATTACTGACAATTGTTTGCTAACTTGTATCAATTTGATGTTTTTGTTCACATATATAGATTGACATTGTAAAAGTTGGTATGATTGGTTTTTTGAGAGGGGCATATTCTATGACTCATGATGGCTTGAAGAGACGTATATATGAGGTAATCAAGATTTCAATTTTAGAGTTCTATTATAATTCAATGTATATTGATTTTGATGTTAATTATTTGATTTGAAATTATATAATATAACTAATCTCAATTGTGGTTTGAATTTTTCTTGTGCAATTACCTTCAGAGCCAAAGAGTGCTTCAAAGAGGCTCCATTTTGATAATCCACGAGTAGTTTAGGATGAGACAACCATTTTGGCATGTATATTTTGAATAGATATTGAGATGGCATATGCCACATTTTGTAAAACTTTATTTGAGTTGGAATTGATGTAATTTTTGTATATGTACATACACTTGATTATTGGATAATTTGATGTATAGAAGTTGAGAATCAAAATAATTTGTTCATCACATGCATGTTTAAACTATTCAAAAATTTAATCTTGAGCAAAGGTTAAATATCAATCTACAATAGCATAAAAAATAATGGTTATATTATATAGTTGACAATAAAAAATAATGAATAATGGTTAAATTATATCATATATTGCTTAGTTATATTGTGGTTAAATTATATAGTTTAAACAACTTTGAAGACAAGAACAATGGTAAAGTTTAACATTTTAACTTTAAAGTTTAAATACACAAATTTCATTGTCTCACACTACATATTTCATATTGAAATTCAAAAAATATCATAATTTTATATTGATAAACATGCCAAAGTGATGCAGAGTAGGGTGGAAAACTCTCAAAAAACTAGCTACCCTTTAATCTTCATTCTAGACACAAAACACCATTGGACAGTCATGACTAGGGTACATAAGCACTAAATCAACAATCATCTTTCAATGAAATATTCATCAACACTCCAAAACTCAAAACCCTCACTTTTGACAAGTTTTAAAGGGGGTTTATTGAAAACCTCACCTTCAGACCTCTCCTCACTATTCCAATGCCTCCAACACCTTGAAATATGTTTTCCCTTGCTTAATTAACTCTTACAAAGTGCTACCCCAACTGTTTTCCATCACTACCTACTCTTAACCTCCAAATTTCACTCAAAACACACATTCTTGATAACTAGGCATCATGCCAAAACCCTCAAATGGCCACCCCTGCTCCTAAAATCATGCACACATTCCCCCAACACCTAATTATGCCATTCCACTATGTTACAGTAGAATATGATGGGTAGAAAAGACATTTGGTGGAAATTTCCACACTACCCCTGTGGAAAAAACATGAATTTAGGCCTAGGAGGCATAGCTTGAAGTGTTAGATTAAAGCAATAGTTTGGAAGAAGGTTAGAACCTGGCTGTTTTAGTGTAATCATGTGGATTTTGGTGTGATAGAAGGTCTACAAAGGCATGGTAGGTCATTTGGATGTTTGGGCTTGAAGCCCTAGTTGAACAAAGAGTGAAAATGGGTGAAATTGAGAGGTTTTAAGAAGGAAATGTGTGAGAAATTTGGGGGAAGCATAATTTGAAGGTGAATTAAGTTTTTTTAGGGTAAAATAAGAGTGTTTGAAAATATTTTGAAGTTGAATGAGGTTTGGAGATGGGTTTTTCAATAAACACCTACTTATTTGGTGAAAAATGAGGGTTTCATGAAAGAGGTTCTTAGCAAGAAAGTTTTAACTTAGTGGTTGAATAATTGGTAGTATTGGACATAGTTTGAGGACTATCCAATGGTATTTTGAGTGGGCAGAAAGATTGAAGGAGACTTCCTTTGTTAAAGTGGGCTAATTGGAGCCCCTTTTCAAGTGTTCAAGGTCAGTTTGATGGTATTGTTCCAAAGTAATTACATGTGATTATGTGATATGTTTAAAAATGCTCTAATCGGTTCCTAAAATTGTATTTTTTTTGTGGCTTTGAGTGGTCTCTTCAAACTTGTGAGAGGAAAACCAAGCTTGCACACCTACCAAGGTTGGAAGTTTGATTTCTTCAAGTGAATTTGAGTTTGGATAGTTGTGGACCTCCCTTTCATTGCATCACAAAGGACCTTATTAATGACCAAAAATATTAAGACACCCTTAAGCATTAATTGGTGTAGGGGCACCAAGAACATTTTATGAAAATGTTGACAATTGAGGTCTTTTGGTTGTTTAGGGGTATTTGATTCTTTTTGTTCAAATAACAAGGTCATTTATACCATTTTATGATGTAAGGAGTCATTTTATAGGTCTTTAGGTGGTTGGAAGGTCTAAGTTGCAAAATATTGCAAACATTGCAAAATTGTGCAAAAGTTATCAAAATTACATCATATTGTCAAATGGTGGAAGTTCAAGAGTCATCTTCTTGTAGTTCATGGGGGAAGTAGTTGGAAGTTGTTTAGTAATGTTTAAGCATGGTCCTCTTTCATACCCAAACATGTTGAATCACTCTGAGCTACGTTCAACCAGTTGAATCCTTTAAGAGTTTGAAGTGCAAAATGGCTGAAAACTTCAGCATGATGTTACTCGAACATTGTGATGCTTAAAAACTTCTTGTTTGAGCCTATGGGATCATGTTGAGCCCCTATATAATAACCCCTCTCTTTTTTCTCTATCTTAGAGGTGTTTTCCTATGGTGTTGAGATTTTTCTTGGGGAAAAAGTTGTCAAATGCAAGTAGTACAAAGTTCCAAAGTGGTACAAATTTTGTTTTGCAGCTTGTGTGACCAAAATAACTATTCCAAAGTGTCTAAGTGGATATGTTTATGCTAGGAATGGTCCTCTTTTACACCCAAACATGTCGAATCACTTCGAGCTATGTTCAACTGGTTGAATCCCTTAAGAGTTTGAAGTGCAAAATGGATGCAAACTTTAGCATGACATTACTCAAACACCATGACACTTACAATTTTTTGTGTCTGAGCCTATGGGATCATGTTGAGTCCCTCTACAATAACCTTTCTCTATTTTCTCTATCTCAGAGGTGTTTTCTTGTGGTGATGAGATTTCGCTTGCGAAAAAAGTTGTCAAATGCAAGTAGTGCAAAGTTGCAAAGTGGTGCAACTTTCATTTTGCAGCTCGTGTGACCAACATAATTATTCCAACACATTTGAATGGGTACGTTTACACTAGAAATGGTTCTCTTTCACACCCAAATGTGTCGAATCACTCTGAGCTACATTCAACCAGTTGAATCCCTTAAGAGTCTAAAGTGTAAAATGGCTGCAAACTTCAGCATGATGTTACTCAGACATCATAACACCTAGAAAATTCTTGTCTAAGCCTATGGGATCATTTCAATCCCCTCTACAATAATTTTTTTTTCTCTATCTCGGAAACATTTTCCTATGGTGGTAAGATTTTGCTTGGGGAAAAAGATGTCAAATTCAAGTAGTGCAAAGTTGCAAAGTGGTGCAACTTTTGTTCTAAAACTCATGTAACCAAAATAATTGTTCCTATGCATCTGAGTGGGTATGTTTATGCTAGGAATAGTCCTATTTCACACCCAAATATGTTGAATGACTCTGAGCTATGTTCAACCAGCTGAATCCCTTAAAATTCTGAAGTGCAAAATGGCTACAAACTTTAGCATGACATTACTTGGACACCATGATTCTTAGAAGCTTCTCATCTAAGCCAATGGGATTGTGTTGATCCTCTCTACAATAACCTCTCTCGGTTTTCACTATCTCAGGCATTTTCCTGTGGCAACGAGATTTTTCTCTAGGAAAAAGTTGTCAAATGCAAGTAGTGCAAAGCTGCAAAGTGGTACAAATTTCATTCTACAAATTTTGTGAAAAAACCAACTATTCCACACATCCAAGTGGGTACACTTACACTAGGAATGGTCCTCTTTCACACCCAAATGCACTGAATCATTCTGAGTTACGTTCAACTAGCTGAATCCCTTAAGAGTTTGAAGTGAAAAATGGCTGCAAACTTCAGCATGACATTACTCAAACACCATGATGCTTATAAACTTCTCATCTTAGCCTATGGGATCATGTTAATCCCCTATACAATAAACTTTCTTGGTTTTCACTATCCTGGAGTTATTTTCCTATGGTAGCGAGATTTCACTTGGGGAAAAAGTTGTCAAATGCAA
>VDFB02271358.1:742170374-742285806 GCA_007258455.2 Sequoia sempervirens | reverse complement strand
TAAGAATGTTGTAGTTTGGTTGTTTGAGGACTTCGACATGTATCAGAAGATTCTTCACTACTCGAACCTTATCATCACCACCAATTTTCATTTGATCAAATAAATGGGCATACCTATGAACAAGAACTTGTGGAAAGTGTGTGAGTCTGACCATGAGGAAATACTTGACACAATAAAGACTAGAGAAGACCTGGATGGTTCCCTTGATTGATTGGTAAGTATGCACATTGAATTTGTAAAGTCATGTTATTGATTATTTCTTTATTTCAATTGTTTAATTTTGATTGTATATTGGTTTTCAAAATTGCATTAATGTAGATATGCAAAATGATGGTTATATGCTACTCTCTATTTGGTGCAGGGGCACCAAGCTTTGGTGGTTGTCATTAGGGTGATGAAGTCTTGTTTTGGTTTGGATAAGGTCATATAGATCATTTATTGATGTAATAAGTCTATTTTAGTGGTTATTAGTGAGTTAGAAGGTTTTAGCTGCAAATTTGCTATAATAGTGCAAAGTGACATTTTTCAAATTTTGAAGTGCAAGAAATGCATAGTGGGGAAGTTGAATGATTAGGGAAGGAAAAAGGTCACTTGTGGCATTGGTTTTCAATCAATTCTTGATTAAGTGAGTTTAATATATGTATGTGAATCTTGAATGGAGTGTGTAGAGAAGAGTGGAAGATTTTGTACAAGCATTGATCAATAAAGCTTTGTTTTCTTTGTAAATCTAAGATTTTTTTCTCTTTTTTAGTGTCATAGCAGTCAATTGCATGAGCTTGTATTGAAGGGAATTTAATAAAAGTGTTTTTTTTTTGGTAGAGGGATGTGTTAGCCACGTTTTTATTTTTGTGGCATTGAAATCCATCTTTTTCTTAGCTCTTTAGGGTGGATTTTACTATAGGTGGGTTTGGAAATCTAAATTTCATGTTTTAAGGTCATTGTAAGGAAAGCAGAGGTGCGGAAACACTTTCCTAATGTCAAATCCATAGGGAAGAATGCAATACAGGGCTTTTAATTTTTCAAATTACAATCTAATTAAGAAAGACATGAAAGATTTATTGAAATAGAGCAAATACACAAAGACAACTGAACAACAGATTTATGTGGGAAACCCTTTCGGGAAAAAACCCACCACACCAAGCTGAATCTCTTTGTATTATAGTAACGATAATTACATACAATCAGAAATACAACTCTCTGGTATTTCACAATAGCTTCAACATTCACTATTTAATCTCTCTCAGAAAAGATCTCCCAAGAAATCTTACTCAACTTGATTTCAAATCAAAATCAATCTACTTTAAATCTTAATAAATTCAGATTTGTCTTCTATTCATCCTTATCCACCAACGCTCCATCAAAGAAAGTTTCCATGCCTTTTCAGATTTTTCCTTGCATGCAATTTTTTCTCTAGTGCTGCCACTAATGCAAAAATCCAACCGTCATCCGTTTGAAAAATGCTTCCTCTGATTGGTCCAGCAGGAAGCCACATAGGATGGTCACACAGTCAACGACATTCAAACTTTGTTGGCATATCAGTGAGACACTAACAGTGTCTCCCCAATGCCACAAATTTTCTCTATCGATATTGGCTTTAAGTCTCCAACAGTCAGCAAGACAACAAACAATTATCTGGAACCATTGATATCCATTTCATTCCTATCGGCAAGGGTTTCCCTTATCGGCGAGACTCATATCAAAAGCACAAGTCATATTGATTAGGCATTCCATTGGCAAGACACTTCGTTCTCGCCAAGACCTTATGTCGCAGTCACAAGTCACAGCGATGAGATTTCCATTCGGCATGACAGTCACTTTTCAGAGAGACTCGTATCAAAATCATAAGTCATAGCGATGAGTTCAACTATCGGCAAGACATACTGATCTTGTCAAAGACCTCACAACAAATTCTTCGAGTTACATTGATAAGCATTTGATACCGGAAAGACCCATGTCTTTCGGTGAGACGACATACTGAAAAACATTTTCGCCAAGATGTCATAGCGAACATCCCATGTCACCCTGAAAGTCACAAACTATCAGCAAGACTCATGTCTTTTGTCGTGACCTTTCTCTGAGTGCCCTAAGTCTTACCAAAGACTTACTGTCTGTGTGACTTCCTAGCAAAGTCTTTTGTCACTGTGAAGACCATGTGACATCTCCCGTCAGCGTGACCTTTCATACTCACAGAGACATCTTACTGAAACCCATGTTTCACCGATAGAGCCATACTATCAGTGAGACATTCCAAGTCGGTGAGACCACATACCGACAAAAGACTTCTTTGGCCAAGTCTCCCCGACGCCTGATAAGAGCATACTGTCGCCCGAAGGTTTCCATTCACCAAAAGATCATGCTGAATGCACAAAGTCACAGGGATAGACTTTGTCAGAAAGACTTCAACCCTATCACAGTGATATGAACATTTTAGAACTTCAGAATAGTTAGTTGGCCAAACATCCGTGATGTCACACCAACTTTTCCTTTAAGGAGTTTCATGTCATTAAGGATTGAGGCACAAATTCCAATAGTCATCAATTGATTCAATGGCTCATTCCACCTAATGTATATACTATAGCTTAGTGGAATGAGTCCATTAGGTGGGAATAGGTTAGAAGATGATTCTTGGAGTAGGGGAGATCATTTTAGAGTGATGGCATGTAGCCTTGGGTGTGAAAATGTGTGATTTTGAGTGAATTTGAGTGGTTTTAGAGTGTGAATGGATGAAATCCTTTGGGGAATTCATTTGTGATAGTCTTTTGAGCATGTAAAGACATCATATGCTATGTTTGGGGTGTTTTATGTGAGAGTTAATTGTGGGAAGAGTGATTTTCAAGAAGGATCCTTGGAAAACCTAGGTTTGGTGAATTAAGAGTGAGGGTTTACTGGATTGGTAGCTTGGTGAGTGGTTGGAGCTCTTAAAAATATGAAATATTAAGGTTGGTAACCTATTTAATGACTTTCCATGGTGTTTGACTTGATTTCAAGTGTTTGGGAAGGTGTCTCTTTGGAAAAGAGGCCTAATTGGTCTACTTGCCCCTATAGTACAATGGGATTTTGGAGAATACATTGAAAAACCCATCTCCAGGCCTCCTATGACCTTATGACCACTTCAAACACCCTTGTTTAATCCTACACATGCTTAATAATCATTAATATTATGGTACCCCCAAACTTCACCTACTTTTAGTCTCTAAAACCTCAATTTTCCATTAAAAAATGCACTTCTCTCAAGTAGGGCATCATGCCCAAACATACACAGACCTCCCCAATCCTTGAAAACCTTTAAACACATCAAACCCCACCAAATCTCACTAAAACCAACTAGTTCTATCCTTCTTCAAAACAAATTCTTCAATCTGCTACTTCAACCCATGCCTTTTAGTCTTAAATTCATGCATTATATACTTGCTTGTCATTAATGAAATTATATATTAACTTATATGATTATCTTATTTTCATCTTGTAGGAATAGGTGTTGGAACACTTGAAGGAGTAGGTGTTGAAACAACTTAGGGAGGAGGTGTCGAAACAAATGAAGGAGATAAAGAAAAAGAGATGTCTAAAGAGGTATGCATTTATTTTATTTTGTGTTTGGTAAATATGTTCCTATTACTGACAATTGTTTGCTAACTTGTATCAATTTGATGTTTTTGTTCACATATATAGATTGACATTGTAAAAGTTGGTATGATTGGTTTTTTGAGAGGGGCATATTCTATGACTCATGATGGCTTGAAGAGACGTATATATGAGGTAATCAAGATTTCAATTTTAGAGTTCTATTATAATTCAATGTATATTGATTTTGATGTTAATTATTTGATTTGAAATTATATAATATAACTAATCTCAATTGTGGTTTGAATTTTTCTTGTGCAATTACCTTCAGAGCCAAAGAGTGCTTCAAAGAGGCTCCATTTTGATAATCCACGAGTAGTTTAGGATGAGACAACCATTTTGGCATGTATATTTTGAATAGATATTGAGATGGCATATGCCACATTTTGTAAAACTTTATTTGAGTTGGAATTGATGTAATTTTTGTATATGTACATACACTTGATTATTGGATAATTTGATGTATAGAAGTTGAGAATCAAAATAATTTGTTCATCACATGCATGTTTAAACTATTCAAAAATTTAATCTTGAGCAAAGGTTAAATATCAATCTACAATAGCATAAAAAATAATGGTTATATTATATAGTTGACAATAAAAAATAATGAATAATGGTTAAATTATATCATATATTGCTTAGTTATATTGTGGTTAAATTATATAGTTTAAACAACTTTGAAGACAAGAACAATGGTAAAGTTTAACATTTTAACTTTAAAGTTTAAATACACAAATTTCATTGTCTCACACTACATATTTCATATTGAAATTCAAAAAATATCATAATTTTATATTGATAAACATGCCAAAGTGATGCAGAGTAGGGTGGAAAACTCTCAAAAAACTAGCTACCCTTTAATCTTCATTCTAGACACAAAACACCATTGGACAGTCATGACTAGGGTACATAAGCACTAAATCAACAATCATCTTTCAATGAAATATTCATCAACACTCCAAAACTCAAAACCCTCACTTTTGACAAGTTTTAAAGGGGGTTTATTGAAAACCTCACCTTCAGACCTCTCCTCACTATTCCAATGCCTCCAACACCTTGAAATATGTTTTCCCTTGCTTAATTAACTCTTACAAAGTGCTACCCCAACTGTTTTCCATCACTACCTACTCTTAACCTCCAAATTTCACTCAAAACACACATTCTTGATAACTAGGCATCATGCCAAAACCCTCAAATGGCCACCCCTGCTCCTAAAATCATGCACACATTCCCCCAACACCTAATTATGCCATTCCACTATGTTACAGTAGAATATGATGGGTAGAAAAGACATTTGGTGGAAATTTCCACACTACCCCTGTGGAAAAAACATGAATTTAGGCCTAGGAGGCATAGCTTGAAGTGTTAGATTAAAGCAATAGTTTGGAAGAAGGTTAGAACCTGGCTGTTTTAGTGTAATCATGTGGATTTTGGTGTGATAGAAGGTCTACAAAGGCATGGTAGGTCATTTGGATGTTTGGGCTTGAAGCCCTAGTTGAACAAAGAGTGAAAATGGGTGAAATTGAGAGGTTTTAAGAAGGAAATGTGTGAGAAATTTGGGGGAAGCATAATTTGAAGGTGAATTAAGTTTTTTTAGGGTAAAATAAGAGTGTTTGAAAATATTTTGAAGTTGAATGAGGTTTGGAGATGGGTTTTTCAATAAACACCTACTTATTTGGTGAAAAATGAGGGTTTCATGAAAGAGGTTCTTAGCAAGAAAGTTTTAACTTAGTGGTTGAATAATTGGTAGTATTGGACATAGTTTGAGGACTATCCAATGGTATTTTGAGTGGGCAGAAAGATTGAAGGAGACTTCCTTTGTTAAAGTGGGCTAATTGGAGCCCCTTTTCAAGTGTTCAAGGTCAGTTTGATGGTATTGTTCCAAAGTAATTACATGTGATTATGTGATATGTTTAAAAATGCTCTAATCGGTTCCTAAAATTGTATTTTTTTTGTGGCTTTGAGTGGTCTCTTCAAACTTGTGAGAGGAAAACCAAGCTTGCACACCTACCAAGGTTGGAAGTTTGATTTCTTCAAGTGAATTTGAGTTTGGATAGTTGTGGACCTCCCTTTCATTACATCACAAAGGACCTTATTAATGACCAAAAATATTAAGACACCCTTAAGCATTAATTGGTGTAGGGGCACCAAGAACATTTTATGAAAATGTTGACAATTGAGGTCTTTTGGTTGTTTAGGGGTATTTGATTCTTTTTGTTCAAATAACAAGGTCATTTATACCATTTTATGATGTAAGGAGTCATTTTATAGGTCTTTAGGTGGTTGGAAGGTCTAAGTTGCAAAATATTGCAAACATTGCAAAATTGTGCAAAAGTTATCAAAATTACATCATATTGTCAAATGGTGGAAGTTCAAGAGTCATCTTCTTGTAGTTCATGGGGGAAGTAGTTGGAAGTTGTTTAGTAATGTTTAAGCATGGTCCTCTTTCATACCCAAACATGTTGAATCACTCTGAGCTACGTTCAACCAGTTGAATCCTTTAAGAGTTTGAAGTGCAAAATGGCTGAAAACTTCAGCATGATGTTACTCGAACATTGTGATGCTTAAAAACTTCTTGTTTGAGCCTATGGGATCATGTTGAGCCCCTATATAATAACCCCTCTCTTTTTTCTCTATCTTAGAGGTGTTTTCCTATGGTGTTGAGATTTTTCTTGGGGAAAAAGTTGTCAAATGCAAGTAGTACAAAGTTCCAAAGTGGTACAAATTTTGTTTTGCAGCTTGTGTGACCAAAATAACTATTCCAAAGTGTCTAAGTGGATATGTTTATGCTAGGAATGGTCCTCTTTTACACCCAAACATGTCGAATCACTTCGAGCTATGTTCAACTGGTTGAATCCCTTAAGAGTTTGAAGTGCAAAATGGATGCAAACTTTAGCATGACATTACTCAAACACCATGACACTTACAATTTTTTGTGTCTGAGCCTATGGGATCATGTTGAGTCCCTCTACAATAACCTTTCTCTATTTTCTCTATCTCAGAGGTGTTTTCTTGTGGTGATGAGATTTCGCTTGCGAAAAAAGTTGTCAAATGCAAGTAGTGCAAAGTTGCAAAGTGGTGCAACTTTCATTTTGCAGCTCGTGTGACCAACATAATTATTCCAACACATTTGAATGGGTACGTTTACACTAGAAATGGTTCTCTTTCACACCCAAATGTGTCGAATCACTCTGAGCTACATTCAACCAGTTGAATCCCTTAAGAGTCTAAAGTGTAAAATGGCTGCAAACTTCAGCATGATGTTACTCAGACATCATAACACCTAGAAAATTCTTGTCTAAGCCTATGGGATCATTTCAATCCCCTCTACAATAATTTTTTTTTCTCTATCTCGGAAACATTTTCCTATGGTGGTAAGATTTTGCTTGGGGAAAAAGATGTCAAATTCAAGTAGTGCAAAGTTGCAAAGTGGTGCAACTTTTGTTCTAAAACTCATGTAACCAAAATAATTGTTCCTATGCATCTGAGTGGGTATGTTTATGCTAGGAATAGTCCTATTTCACACCCAAATATGTTGAATGACTCTGAGCTATGTTCAACCAGCTGAATCCCTTAAAATTCTGAAGTGCAAAATGGCTACAAACTTTAGCATGACATTACTTGGACACCATGATTCTTAGAAGCTTCTCATCTAAGCCAATGGGATTGTGTTGATCCTCTCTACAATAACCTCTCTCGGTTTTCACTATCTCAGGCATTTTCCTGTGGCAACGAGATTTTTCTCTAGGAAAAAGTTGTCAAATGCAAGTAGTGCAAAGCTGCAAAGTGGTACAAATTTCATTCTACAAATTTTGTGAAAAAACCAACTATTCCACACATCCAAGTGGGTACACTTACACTAGGAATGGTCCTCTTTCACACCCAAATGCACTGAATCATTCTGAGTTACGTTCAACTAGCTGAATCCCTTAAGAGTTTGAAGTGAAAAATGGCTGCAAACTTCAGCATGACATTACTCAAACACCATGATGCTTATAAACTTCTCATCTTAGCCTATGGGATCATGTTAATCCCCTATACAATAAACTTTCTTGGTTTTCACTATCCTGGAGTTATTTTCCTATGGTAGCGAGATTTCACTTGGGGAAAAAGTTGTCAAATGCAAGTAGTGCAAAGTTGCAAAGTGGTGCAACTTTTGTTTTGCAACTCTTGTGACCAAAATAACTATTCCAATGCACCCAAATGGGTATGATTATAGTAGGAATGGTCATATTTTTCACCCAAATGTGTTGAATCACTCTGAGCTACGTTCAACCGGCTGAATCCCTTAAGAGTCTAAAGTGCAAAATGGCTACAAACTTTAGCATGACATAACTCAACCACCATGACACTTAGAAAATTATCATCTTAGCCTATGAGATAATATTGAGCCCCTATACAATAACCTCTCTCAGTTTTTCCTATCTCGGAGGTGTTTTTTGTGGCAGCAAGATTTTGCTTGGGGAAAAAGTTGTCAAATGCAAGTAGTGCAAAGTTGAAAAGTGGTGCTACTTTAGTTTTGTAACTCATGTGACCAAAATAAATATTCCAACATGTCCAATTGGGTATATTTATGTTAATCACGGTCCTCTTTCACACCCAAATGCTCCAAATCACTCTGAGTTACGTTCAACTTGTTGAATCCCTTAAGAGTCAAAAGTGCAAAATGGATGCAAATTTCAGCATGATGTTACTCAGACACTGTGATGCTTAGAAACTTCTCATATTAGCCTATGAGATCATATTGATCTTCTCTACAATAAACTCTCTCAGTTTTTCTATCTCATAGGAATTTTCTTGTGGCAACGAGATTTCACTTGGAGAAAAAAATGTCAAATACAAGTAGTGCAAAGTTGCAAAGTGGTGCAACTTTCATTCTGCAACTCATGTGACCAAACTAATTGTTCCAATGCATTTGATTGGGTATGTTTACACTAGACATGGTCCACTTTTTCACCCAAAAGTGTCAAATCGCTCTGAGCTATGTTTAACTAGTTGAATCCCTTAAGAGTCTAAAGTGCAAAACGATTGCAAACTTCATCATGATGCTTAGAAAATTCTCATCTAAGCCTATGGGATTGTGTTGTTTCCCTCTACAATAAACTCTCTTAGTTTTTTCTTTGAAGGAAAATAAGTATGTCTAAGTCAAGAGCAATTCTACCCAATCTTGGCAAGGCACGAACAAAGTCTGCCATGCCCATGGTCAAGGAAAATGTCCAAGATGATGCAAAGTCTACTTGGGAGAGAAAAGCTATTTCCAAACTATTATCAAGTCTACCCTTGGCTTGAATAATTCTTGTCCAAGACAAAGGTAAATTCCACCCAACTCAAATCATACATGGAAAAGACAACATAAAGTCGGCCTAGCTCAAAGCATACATGGAAAAGACAACTTAAAGTCCGCCCCAAGCTGAAAATAGGAGATGGAAAACATATCTTGAAGTTTGCCTTAGGCCAAGATCAAAGGGGACATCCAACACACTAAGATGGTGCCTTGTCATCTTCCAAGCAATTAAAATTTTCCAAGCTAGCATGTCTAGGTTCAATGAACCTGACGCTTCATAATACAACTTTTTATTGTTGGTTTATATTTAGTAGAAGGACAAGTGTCCCAAAATGTAATTTTCTCATTGGTTGAGAGGTAGTTAGTTGTGAAAAAAACATAATTAGGGTTTTAATTTGTAATCTCAGTCATTGATTTGAAATCAATCTTGGCCATTGAATTGTATTCAATGATCCTATAAATTGAGCTCACCCCTCATTTGTAAAACATGGGAGCATCAATCACATACTACCTGTTCACTACCTTGTCTATGCTTTTGTTTACTATTATGCTTTGATAGATTTTTTCCAAGCATATATCACTTGTCTAAAAGCACTTGTTATAGGCTCTTAGCCATAGTAGCAAGACAATCAACTATTTAATAAAATGCTTTGGTAGACATGTATGAAAAATGTGGTAGAATAGACAAGGAAGTAAATTATTTGAAAAAATGCCTCAAAGAAATGTGGTCTCTTGGTGATGGAATGCCATGACAATCTAGGGAATTTCTTGTCATGAAATTCCATCACCATGAGAGCACATTTCTTTGAGGCATTTTTTCAAATGGTTCACTACCTTGTCTATGTTGTTGCTTACTATTACGCTTTGATGGATTTTTTCCAAGCATCCATATAGCTTGTTTGAAAGCACCTATTTTAGAATTTTAGCCATAGCAGCAAGGTAGTGAATTGATTGATAAAATTCTTTGGTATAAATTTATGAAAAATATGGTAGCATAGACAAGGTAGTGAACTGTTTGAAAAAAAATCCTCAAAGAAATGTGTTCTCTTGGTGATGGAATGCCATGACAAGCACATTGAGACCACATTTCTTTGAGGCATTTTTTTAAACATTTCACTACCTTGTCTATGCTATTGCTTCATATTATGCTTTGATAGATTTTTTCCAAGCATCCATAGCTTGTTTTCAAGCACCTATTTTAGGATTTTAGCCATGACAACAAGGTAGTGAATTGTTTGATAAAATGCTTTGGTAAACATGTACAAAAAATGTGGTAGCATAGACAAGGAAATGAATTTTTTGAAAGAATGCCTCAAAGAAACGTGGTCTCATGGTGATGGAATGGCATGAAAATCCATAGAAATTTGCATGCCATGGCATTCCATCACCATGAAACCACATTTCTTTCAGGCATTTTTTTCAAGCAGTTCATTGCCTTATCTATAGTATTGCTTGCTATTATGCTTTTGATATATTTTTTCCAAGAATCCATAGCTTTTTTGAAAGCACTTGTTTTATGCTTTTAGCCATAGCAACAAGGAAATGAACTATTTGAAAAAATAATTTATCAGACATGTATGAAAAATGTAGTAACATAGATAAGGCAGTGAGCTATTTGATAAAATACGTCAAAGAAATTTGGCCTCATAGAATACCATGATAAGAAAATGCAATTGGCAGCTGCTCCTACTTATTAGTTATACAATGTGAAGTAATTGCATAACTACTTAGGTTGACTTTGTAAAAACTATACTGTAATTGAAATTTGCCATCTATCAGCATCTAGTCATTAGTTATGCAGTGTGAAGTAATGCTTTGACTTTGAAAGATGTGCAATAAAATGTAATCACTATATGAATATAAACTACAATTTTTTTTTTTTTTACAATTCATTAGTTAAAATATTTATTTTATTTGCTCTCTATATCTCTATATGCTATGGAAATACCTTTCAATTTAAAAATAAATAGATTTTATCTCTTGTTCTACAATTTTTTACACTTTTTTAAATATGATTTTTTCCTAACTTTTTAAAAAAATCTTATACTTTTGGTTTGTCATTTTTTTCTCCAAAATATTTTTTCCGCTATGCATTGGAAGCATGAAGCATACACGTGAATACACACACTATACGTGAAGTATACATATGAATAAGTGAAGCATACATGCGAATAAGTGAGGCACAAGTAATTGAAGCATTCCAAAGGATACAAACCACAAAGAATGGAGCTTATTTACACAATACACTTTAGATGAATCTTATTGAGCAATTGACAGTAATTAATTAAGCATTAGATGTATAAAAATCTATGCCTACAACATTCAAGCATACAATTTACACAGTACACATGATAACATCATTCAAGAATGGCAATAGCAAAATCAGATTTTTTAAATCAAAAAGTCGTAAGGTATACAATGATATATATTGATAAAAATATATACAATATATCCAAAAAATCCATACATGCTTAGTACAAAGGAGCCATATTATGGACATAAAATGTCACATATATATCGATAGTACAAAACATATGTTCCAAAATTCCACATAGGCATACAACAAATGACCCTAATATAATCATTTCCCTCTAGGGGAAGGAAATAGATCTCATGCTACCTTCAAAATTTAGCTAGATGGAGTGACTATTGGTTCTCTGGTCTTTTAAACACACTCACTAGTCCTCTCTTCACTTTGTACCTTCAACTGATACAATAAAATGTAAATATGTTAATACACAAATTGAATTGTGGAATGATACAACAAAATATAATCACTTACTGCATATAGATAGTCATCATTCACATTTACATCTTTACCGTATCCACGATCTGGAGTGACAACCACCTATAGCAACCATCAAGATAGAAATTAAGCTACACAAAATAATAGTGAAAATTTTCTATAATAGACCATAAAAGATCAAATATAATGTCAAATCGACTAATCTATTGCATACCTCTCTCAATGGATTAGAACTAGCTATTGTTGCAGTAACTCTGTGGTCCATCATGCCACCAACATCACCAAGGTTGTCTAATTTCAATGTCTACAAATGGTAAATGAAAGAATAAATGGTAGGGTGAACTATTAAATGTTAATGTGATGGGATTAGGAAGGAATAAAGGAACAAAAAGTGAATTAGGAGAAGATAATGTGACACAATCAAGGAATACAAATGCAATGTCTATGTTTCTCATCAATTTTTTAGATTTGTATATGAAAAATTATGAAAACTAGCTAACATTGTTTTACAACACCATTATTGAATAAAGGCTACCTAAGTGTAAGTTGTTTGAGGAAATAAATTGCAAGGTGTGGAGGTTGAAGGTCCACTAGGAAACCGTTTGAAATCCAAAGCATGTTATGAGACAAACATTCAAATATAACATTCAATTGTTCAAATGCAATAATAATATCTCTAATACTAGTTGCATACCCATGGACTCAACATCGAGAATGAATAAGGGTTTGTAGGAATGGGGCACATCTCATGAACACTCTGACCCTAAAATTTCATCATATCAAAATTCTACTAATTTACTTATTTTTAAATTTCAAAATATAATTTAATAAACAACATTAAATTAACTTGTTGAATTTTACCTTAGTGTCAATGCCAAATGTATCATTTAGCAAATCATTTGTGAAAGTCATCACCTCTATAATTAATGTAGGTTGTGTAGTTGCATCCTGAGGACTCTAATAATTATAGATGCAAAGTGAACCACAAGTGCCATAATGGTGGGGTGGATCTTGGGGCCTACACATCTTCTCCACACTAGGCTCTACTAGAGGCCTCACACACTATAAAATGGTCTGGGTGAGTGAGCCAGTTGACTCCTATGTGTCCACCTCTACACTATCCTTAACAATGGAAGGAACAACGACATACTCCACCATGGGTTTGGCCAGGGGTCTTGGTGCCAACTATGGATTATGTCATGCAATAGGTCCATCATGTGTGGAGCTCCCACCTCTACCTTGAAAGTCTAAGATGTCAAAATAATTTGGCATCTTATTGAGGATAAAGTCACAATAGAGTTTCCTCAAAAATTATTGTGGTACCTCATGGTTATTGCATGGAGGTTGGTCAAATACCATCCACCACCACTCCCAAAAAATTATTTTTAATTAACTCATGGTAGCACCAATGGATGAGGAGCCTCTTGCATGTATGAGATAAAGGTGCCTTGGTTTTTGGGTATATAAATAGGGCACACAAGTCGGCTTTGCTAATTTCTTGTTTTTTAACATTTGCATATGACAAACCTCTAGCATAATATTGTCTCATCTCATGCCTCCTATTTGACCAAAAATTTATTTTCTCATTCATTTCTCCTACATGAGATACAATTGACTTCAATGATTCAACAATCCCTCTCCTATAAGGGTGGGTTTCAACATGCTCAGTTAATCTTCCAATTAATTGTTTAATGTCTCTTTTATTGTTTCCAATTTGATTTAGAATATTTTCTTATGTTCCTTAAGGATGCCTATGAATTGATGGATGGGTTTTAGGTTGTTCTTGAATAGGAGGCTCTTCCTAAGGGGGTGACTGTGAATTCTCAATGTTTGGAGGTGGAGATTCATTCCCTAAGAATTAGAACAAAATTTTATTATAAAAAACTATTTCAATATGCATTCTAAATCAAATTCAAAATAAGTAGACTAAAAATACATACCTCTTTGCAATCTTTGACATCTCTAATGTGTTGGTGGCATCCTTGTGAAAAATAGAAAGCTAAGGATGCAAATAATGGATGATATTTGGTGCTCAAGTGTGAGTTGCGGACCTCAAATCCTCTAAGCCAAGTCGTGGGTTGAATTGAAATGAGGTTTCAAAATGCATTTTTTTCTTTTATTTACCTTTTGCATTTGGTGCATGCCAAATTTGGCATGCATCAAATGGCCAATTTTTTCCCTTTTTGCAAATTTTTACAATTTGACACCTAAATTGTATCACAGATTGGTGCACTTACCCTTGCATTGATGGTGTTTTTCACATCATGTGTTTCCATCAATACCAAAGGGGGAGATTGTTAGATGTGGTTTTGTTTTTGATATGTGGTTTTCATTGATGTCAACACTATTGGCATTAGTGTCCTAAAAGTTGTATATATTGAGGATATTGAGAAAATTATAATGAAATGAGTTGTAGGTTGATAGTAATGAAGTGAAGTTTATTCTATTGGTTAGCTCAGTACATTGATGATCAGAGGTTGTGGATTAAAGGGTTCATTATCAAGTATATCTAGTTTATCCATGTTAAGTTTTAGAGATCTATATGAAGATTTGATCGAGTTATGCACAGTTGTGTTCTAACAAATTTTTATGTTGCTTCAATTAGTGTTCCTAAATTAAGATAATGTGATTCTAGTAAGTTCAATTGTTGCAGATACTTCTTTGGTGATTCATTATGTTTGTGGATGTTTCTAGATCTTTTTTATCTATGTTTCACATCTTCATTGATTGTTGTGCTCATGATTGGTGATTTTCTCTTGCCTGTTTATGTTTTCATGTCCATGGCCGATAGGGTGATTGTAGTGTGTTAAGGATCTTAAAGGAATAATTTTTGAAGGCGTTTTGTGTTTGATTATTTTATTTTGGGTCTTCACTATGTGTGTGGCTAACCTTGGTTGATTCGCATTAATAATTGTTGTTAATTTGGGCCAACAGTTTGTATTCATTTTATTATTTTTTTTAAGCTAACATGTAGTGATGGAATTCCTTGTTATGGATATATATAAGTGATTTTTTATTCCATTTGAAGGAATGTGTATGTATAATATGTGTGAATAATGTCCTAATCATTTGAAGGTAGAAGTAGAGTGTGAAGAAGAGTGAGCATATTGTGAATAATTGTTCATGTGCTTAACCAAAATTGTAATCAGGCATTAGTAGATGTTATTTTCTCAGTTCAAAATCCTACAGATGTAATCCAAATGTTTCTATAAGACAGTGTGTCTTCCTTTGGGTAGTGAGCCTTGTTGTAATTGAGTGGTGTGCTCTAGGTAGTGTACTTGAATGCATGTGCATTCCCATTTATTATTCTTTATACTTTTAACAGGGTATAATCTCATGGACTAACCTCCACCATGGTTTTTACCCTAATAGGGTTTCCACATAAAAATATTGGTGTTACATGTGTGTTTCTAATGTGTTTATTTATGCTTTCATGGTTATTAATTATATCTGAGAATAAGGTTAATAAATTTAATAAGTTTTGTATTTCTATGACAACTTATTCACCCCCCCTCTCAGTTGTTTTCCCTTGTGTGGCCAACACCAATCAATACGAGGCTCTAAGATTCAAATATAACATGGTTCATACATTGAAAAACCTTCCTTGAGATCTACAAAGCAAAATGATAACATGAAATTGCATATGAATTGATATACAAAATTTTGTTGGATGCTTTGTTCTAACTTGGTAGTTAATCACAAAACTTCAATCTAACTTTTGGTACAAGCAAATATATAAGTGTGTATAGGGTAACTAACTAGGGTTGCCATCAATGAAAACACCAGATGATATGTGTAGTGTCTCTTTCCAACAATCTCCCCCTTTAGAATTGATGGCAAAACTTAGTGAAAAATGACTAAGTGTCAGATCAGTACCAACATGAATGTGCTACAATCTTTAAATTTTCAAAACACAACTCCCCCTGAGATGATTAATGAATTTTCACCGTCCTACACTCTCCCTTTGACATCAATGATAAAGATGGTAATCTGCATACCAAAAATCATACAAAATTTCTATGAACAAATTGCATATGTATAGGCATGCTTCTACAACTTACATAAACTTAAATATATCTTTAAAATTGTTCTTCAACATGCTCAAATTAGTGTCCCAACCCTTTTTGGGACTCTCCAAAATAGTCATGTGACCATAAAACAAATAGGATTGCATCTCTATAGAATCAAGGTTTGTTGGATCATTGACATCCATAGCATCATGTGCTTCCTTCAATGCACTAAGCATTGTCTCCATCTTAGGACCAATTACTCCTCTAAGCTCACATACTCTTTCAAAAAAAAATCATTTTCATGCTTCAAAATTTTTATTTTTTCAAGCAGGGATATGACTATACCTTCTTCCTTATTCATAGAAATGGTTAGAGGATCAAATTCTTGAGAAATATCTACTAACTAATTCTCATATTCCTTCATTTTCATTTCAATTTCCACAATTAATTTAGACAAAGATAAGCATGACTTGTAAATATTTCCACCTTCATACAATGCACCTTGAATGTTCTTTACATAGGTAGCTAAAAAATATTTATCATTTGCAATCATACCCTTAAAATCTACTGAACCTATTTGCATCAAATGTTTTTTGCACCTTCTCCACAACTGACTTTTCAAGAGACTCAAAATGAGTACTTATAGAGTTGATCAACTTCTTCAGTTGATCAAATGGAGAATCAAATGAATCCTTGACATATGTGGGCATGATCTTCTCTAGGATACCAGATACAAGACTCAATATCTCACTATCTTCAATGTTGTTTGAATCAAGGAACACTAAGAGGGGGGGTGAATCAGCGTTCTACAAAATTTAACTTTATTAACCTAATCTTTAAACCACTTATAGCATTGAACCAAACGAAAGATGCAAGAACACAAAACACCATAACACAAGGGGTTTTTATGTGGAAACCTTGTTAGGGGAAAAACCACAGTGGAGGTCAATCCACAATTTGAGTATACTCAAAATAAGTGTTTACAAATGGAGAATGCACATGCATTTATGTGCACTACCTAGAGCACACTACTCAAAACAAAAAGGAAGACTCACTATCTTACAAAAACATTTGGATTACATCCAAAATATTTGAACTAAGAAAATAGCATCTACTAATGCCTGATTATAGTTCTGGTTAAGCACATTTGTAGCACTCTTCGCACTCTAACTGATTCTACTCTTCTTCTCTTGAAACTCTATCTACTATAATCTAAATAAAAAATATTCATTCTAGTCAAATGAAATTTTTCACAATCACTCTCTAATCCTTCTAAATTTTGTACCATATCCTAACAAACATCAAAATGATATAAAAAATCACTTTTATATATCCATGACTAGAGATTACATCAATTACATGTTGACTTCAACAAAATATAAAATATTCATAAATTTTCAACTCAATCCATAAATCATTATCAATGCGAATCAACCAAATTCGGCCAAAACATCTTCAAACACAAAGAACATCAAACAATTACTCCTCGAATATCTGCAACATGCTACATTCACTTATTCATCCTTCTTACATTGTTAATTAAAAAACAATCAACTGGATCTCCTAACTTGCACACCAATCAATACAAGGCTCTAAGATTCAAATATAACATAGTTCATACATGGAAAAAACTTCCTTGAGATCCACAACACAAAATTATAACATAAATTGCATATGAATCGATATACACAATTATGTTAGATGCTTTATTCTAACTTGGCAGCTAATCACAAAACTTCAATCCGACTTTTGATATAAGCAAATACTAAAGTGCGGATAGGATAACTGACTAAGGTTTCCATCAATGACAACACCAAATGACATGTGTAGTGCCTCTTGCCAATAAGAAGAAGACCCAAGGAACCTCTACTCTATCCCAAGACTACCCATCACAGAAGAGGAGGAAGGTCCTAATAGTTCTAGAGAAATTGAATTAGATAGTGATAATGATAGTACAAATAGAGATGATGTTTTAGAGATATGGCTACAAGAAGAGTATGAATTAACATCTTAGAAGGTGTATGGATTTTGGAATTCTTCAATATTTCAAGGAGATAACATCTACAAGTTTTCAAGGGAAGTTTTCAAGGGTGCTGAGTATTATGAACAAGTTAAGAAAACACTTTTGGACAATCTGCAAGATTCAAGGTATGAAGGATTTATTTTTGAACCTGATGGAATACTTAGATATAGAGGGAGAATGTTTGTTCTAGACATAGAGGAGTTAAGGAATACGGTGTGGAAGTTCGTTCATTTTGTGCCCTATTTTGAACATCCTAGAGTAACAAAATTATTAGACGGAGTTAAGCCGTAGTATTTTTGGAAGGGAATGAAGAGAGATTTTGCAAGGTTTGTAGCAAGTTGTCTAGAATGCTAGAGGGTGAAAGAAGAACATCATCACTTGACAAGACTACTATGCCCTCATGAAATCTTGGAAATAAAATGGAAAGTTATTAGCATGGATCTTATTCAAGGAATTCCAATGTCTAGGAACAAGAACAATGCTATTCTTATGGTGGTGGATAAACTCACCAAGGTAGCACATTTCATTCTAGGAAACCTGACAAATGGAACTTCTATTATAGCTAACAATTTTGTTCAAGAGGTTTTTAAGTTACATGGATTTCCTGAGAATATAATTTTGGATAGGGATGCACATGTGATGTCAAGATTTTGGCAGACCTTATTTTCATCAATTGGGACATAACTAAACATAAGTTCAGCATACCATCCAAAAATTGATGGTCAAACAGAAAGATTGAACCAAGTGTTGGAAGATCTATTGAGAATGTGTTGCATGGATTGGAAATACAAATGGAAAGATTATTTTCCTCTAGTAGAATTTGCATATAATAATTCTTATCATTTCTTTATAAACATGGATATATTTGAAGCATTGTATGGAAAAATGTGTCAAACTCCTATAAGCTAGGATAAGCCAAAGGATAGGATTAGCCTTGGGCCTTAGATTATATCAAAAATAGAGGAGCAAGTGAACTTGATAAAGAAAAGGCTAGAGGAAGAAGACAATAGACAAAAAGGTTACGCAAATTCTAAACTTGGTCCTAGAAATTTTTTAGTTGGAGAAAAGGTTTTGTTAAGATTCAAGCCTCGTAAGAGCTTGATCAAGTGGAAATTCATCCAAATTGGCTCCATGTTTTAGGGTCCTTTTGAGGTTATTGAGGAAATCAACCCAGTGGCTTATTAAATTTATTTGCCACTAGATCTTGCCAGGGAGTATAATGCCTTCCATGTGTTGTATTTGAAAAAGTATATACTAGGAGGTAATCATATTATTGATTTGAATTATTTATAGGTACAGGATCTAGGGGTGATAATAATCAAGCCTCTCAGAATAATTTGAATGCATAGGCTTCAATTATGCAATAGAGAGGTTCTCCAATGCAAGGTTCACTGGGATTAGTATGTTGAAGATTCCACTTGGGAAGATTATTTGGAGATGAAGTTGTGATTTACTCTTAGTGTGTAAGCATTTGAGAATAACTAGATACTGTCTATTTCATATTATGTTATGTTATTTTTTGATTTATGTTTGATAATTCAAATAATTAGGGATGATGATTCTTAAGGGTGGAATATGTTACATCCCATTATTTGATACCTTGTTATTGCCACATAGGATTACTTTTATGGGTGAATAAGCTTATAATGCATGATTATCTTTTTAATAGATTTTAATGGATAAATAATATGTATTAATATGCATTATGGTGTAATATCTTTTTAATGTTTAAATGATATATATGTAATATGATGAATATGATTTTCATATTATTGGATAACTTCATTCATGTTGTACTAAGCTAGATTCACGAAATGATCAAATCCTCTAGAAGGAGAGGGAGAGTGTCACCTAGGAGAAGAAGTCAATATGAAAACCATTATCATGATCATATGAGTATCTACACACATGTATTGCATTGGGTAGAGTAACCATGTTGAGTCAATATTGATATGTGTCAAACTATGTTATCCTTTTGGGATGATAGGTATGTTAGGGATCATTGTGTATGATTCCTTTATGATTGTCTTTTCGATTTGAGTCTAGTCTTAAATACCTTTTTGTTGAGTTTTGATATTTGAATGATCGTGAATGGATATTCATACGTATAATATGGGTACGTATATATGTATATTAAATATACAAGTATGTATATGTAAGTGATGGAACATACATATGATCATATGTGTGTATGGGCATGTGAAGACAAAAATACCTATGTATAACTATGTGTGGATATGTAACATGCATATGACCATTCACATATATAAACATATGTATATATGTTAATATAAATATATACACATTGATATATACTATATATTTATATTAAAATGATGATAATGTATGTATATATTAATGAGTGTATATATTAGGCATATTGTAATTGGTAATTATATATATATATATAATGTCTCTTGCATGTTTTAGTTTCTATGTGAAATGTGTAGTAAATAGCATTGAAATTAATGCATATTGAAGGCCACCAATGGGCCGATTTAATAAGCCAAAAGATGGTGATAGGAGGCACATGGAATAAGAGTTATAATATAACTCAAATGCATATGTGTTAACACTATTGTTTTCTATTAAAAATTTTCATCCAAATCACCCATAATGGGGCATAGCATTTGCAATTATTAAGAGCTTAGAAGTTACAACAAAAAGACAAAGTGAAATAGGAAACTAATTACTTAGTTTGCTGTCATATTTTCCAAGCTTTTGACTTAGTAAAAAGGAATGAGTAAGCTGATTCAAATCTACTCAAGAATAGAGGTATAAGCTAAGTATGCCAAGGATTGTATATGTGTTGATTTTATGCATTTTTATGTTAGTAGAAATAAGAGAAACGGGCACCTAGTTTTCCATTTGATCTACCAAGCATTAGAATGGAATTTAGATTCTTTTTTTTTTTTGCTTTAAAAGGAGACAAAAATTAGGAAAGTTGTAATTATTGGTTGTTCTATAGCATTAGTGTTATTATTTTCTATAAATTAAGAGAAAAAATTTATTATTTCGTTGTCCATCATTTTGCTAAGATTATTTTGTTGTGTTGATTTTTTGACAGTGCAAATATAGAGTTTGTTTTGAGAGTTAGAAAGTAGTTTATTGAGTGAGTTCAGATCATTATTTTAGTGATTTTGTGTGAATTTTTGGAGTGAGTTGAAGTTTATTTGTGAAGATAAGAAAATAGGAAGTTGTAAGTAGATTTATTTGGAAGAAGTTGAAAGAGTTTTATTTTTTGGAAGCATTATTGTCCAAGCATACTCAATATTCTACCTTTATTAATATCTTTTATTTTGGATTTGAATTGTGTGCTAAATATACAATGATGTGTTATTATCATATGCAAGTAGAAATGAATTTCTTGAGTTCTTATTAATTGAGTCATGGAATTATATAAAACGTGATATGAGTTTATCATGAGTATACATGTTTGGAAAATGAAGTTATTGATGAATTATTGATAAGTACACTATTAGATTTTATGTAAACATTGTTTTAGTGATCTTGTTGTTTCAATAATTGAGATTAGAGTCATGATAGGGAAATAGGATGAATGATAATATGATATAAATACCTATATGGTGATTAGATTTTTTTGGGTATATAACTTACGTTCTTGAAAGGTTATTTACTTAAGGTGGTAAGGGTAAGCTATGGCCTAGGATTTGGATGTTTATACTTGATTGAGGAAAATTCAAAAACTTAGACATTACAAGTATGTAATGGAGTAATCCAATGTTCATGAAAAGCCTTTAGGGTTTATGATGTCATTATGGGAGTGTTATCTCTCTTGTGTTAAACTTTGTTGTGATTGTACACCATGAGGTTCAATGGTCAATGTAATTTCCAAGTCAAGTAAGGGTGGGTACACATATGACTCTTCTCGTAGGAAGTGGAATTTTTATATATATAGAATCTTTCACTAGAATAAGTGTAAAAGCCACTACTTACACTTATTGGTTTATTGTGGTCCAAGATTACAATCTAGTTAGTAAAGTCATGCTTGTTGGAAGAGATCCAATATATGGATGATGCAGAGTAGGGAGGTCTTTATCCAAAAAAACTTAATTCAAACTCAACTGAACATTTTTCCAATTCCCAAAACCCCATCTCAATGGGTTTTCACAATTCCTTCACAATTTTCTTATAGGTGTCCACATAGTGGAAATAGAGCATAACTTTCCAAAACCAACTCAAACCCACAAAAAAAAAGGTGTTTTAGACACCCATTTTTCCATACAAAAACATATCTTAAAACCTTAGTAGGTTTCTTTGAACTAGCTCATCCAAAATCGGGTTACTACGTTGTCTTAGACCATTAATTAGGTCATGTTTATAAAGGAACCCTCTTCTAAACTCTTTCCCAACCTCAAAAATTTGTTGGGAAGCACTAACTAGCCTACAACCATCCAAAATCAATCACTTTTATCAAGGGAAACTCTCATCTAGCCTCCTCAAAACTAAACCCACAATTTAACCCTTCTATAGGAGGTATTATTGAAAAACCTTGTTCCTAACCTCTTAGCACCTCACAAATGCATAAAACACTCTTCAACTCACCTGCACATGCTTAATCAACCATAAGAATCTACTACCCCCAAGGGTTTCTACCATTTACCGTCTCTAACCATCAACTCTCACTCAAAAACACACATTTTAACATCTAGGGAATCATGCCCAAATCCATAATCAACCTCTCCTGCTCAAAAATGAAACACCTATCACCTAAATACAATAGGTGAAATGAGTCATAAATGCATTTTTATACCTTCAAACCCTTAAACCTAACTATTCAGACCTGTGTACAAAAGATGGGCAATAAAATGCTTATTCTTTTATGAAATCACTCTACACCAAGTAGAAAATGTATTTAATGCATATTCCTAACCAAAACACAAAGCCTTCAAGCCAATATGGCTTAGTACGGACCTATAGAAGCCTAGAAACCATAGATTTTATGTCAAAACACTAAATTATAGTGAAATCAGGGGACTTTTATTGATTTTCTTTCACAAAAACATCAACCCCCCTTCCATTCCAATTCCTTGGGAATTTATAACTTGAAACCAACTAAAAAACCACCAAAACTGACTTTTGAACAAGTGACCATTGGGATTCCACCCTTGTGCATTTTTTGCACTTTTACAATCTTGTTTGGACAACATTTGATAAAATGTGCAATATTTGTTAAATAAACCCAAAATCACTTCAAGAACATCATAAATGGTATATCAAGACCTTAGTGGACCCAAAAGACTCAAAAAAACTAAATCATAACTTAAGACCTCATTTACATCCATTGGCCTCAGTGCTCCTACACAATACAATTAGCCTCAAAAAAACCCATGTCCCATGAGGACTATACTTCCTTGAATCTTACTCCTTCACAACATCTCCTTGACCTTCAAATTATCCCTTGTCTATTTTTCCTTTCCATTTGGTCAGGTACTAAAATTTGCATCTTGCTTTACCCTTTTGAACTTGCTTTCACCTTGCCATTGTCTCATCCTTGCAAATTGATCTACAAACTGCCTCTTAACCTTTGCCTCACCAAAATTTTATGTTGATCTTTTTTTCATACCTGCAAAAAATTTCTTACCAACTGTCCCATGAATGTCCTTCTTCCTTACCTTTGCTTCATGCTTAAAATTTTCCTTACACCCTTGGAATCCACCATGGATCAACCACCTGCCTCTTTCAAACTCTCTTCTCTTTAGACCTCAGTCTTAACTAGTTTACAAATCCTCTGTAATGGAAAAAATCAACTGCCCTCTAACCTCACTTTGCATTAAAGGACAAAGCATTGTCCTAACCATAATATCTTTGTGCTTCTCCAATCCATTTGGAGTCTTCACCAACAACTCACCTTTGGCCTCTTCTTGGCCTATCTTTGATATCACCACATCATTTCTCTTCTCCAATAATGAAACACTCTTCAAACTTACTATCTTATCAAGTTCATAATCCACTATATTGGTAGATTGAAATTGCCCACAAAGTTATTTTGCAATCAAAGGACAAAACATTGTCCCTGCCACAATCTCATCACACTTTTCCACTCTAAATTTGGTCTTCTTAAGGAATTCATCCTTGACGTTTTCTTTCTTAGATTCTATCCCCAATTCATTATTCTTTCCTTCTAGACTTGCTATCTTGACATCTTTTTCCTTTGTAAAGGCTACACATTCTTCATTTTTTTCTTCCTCAAACTTCATATACTTCTTGACAAAAATGATTACCTTGCTTCTTTGGTCTGATCCTTAGCATTCTCCTACAATGGTGTTAGAGTAAAAGTGGGTCCATCCTTTTCTATAGGGTAAGTATTATATCTCCCATCATATATGGAATGTTTATCATAATACCATGGTCTTCCAAATAAAAAATGATAACTCATAAGTACCACATCACAAATAATTTTGTCCTTATAGCCACCAATATTAAATTCAGCAAAAGCTTGTTCACTTACCAAAATTGACCGATTATCATTCAACCAAGTTGTTTTGTACGATGCTTCATGAGGAAACCTTTCTAAATTTAGTCTATCCACCATTTCTATGGAAACCATGTTGTCAGTAGAACTAGAATTTATCACAAAATTACATACCTTTTCTTTACATTTGTAGGTTGTTCTAAATAGTGATCTCCTTTGAGTCATCTCCTTCAACTTAGCATATATTTCTTTCAATTCACTGATTTCTTTTTCCATCTTGTCCCTTCAACTTCCACAACTCAAAATACAAAATTTTACCTTCAAATAATCTAATCCCTAAGCTCTTATACCAATTGATGTAGAGTAGGGAGGTCTCCAGCCAAACAAACTCAATTCAAACTCAACTAAACACTTTTTCAATTCCCAAAACCCAATCTCAATGGGTTTTCACAATTCCTTCACAATTTTCTTATAGCTTTGCACATAATGAAAATGGAGCATAACTTTCCAAAACAAACTCAAAAAAAAAAAAAAAAAAGGTGTTTCAAACACCCATTTTTCCATACAAAAACATATCTTAAGACCTCAGTAGGTTGCTTTGAACCAACTCCTCTAAAACTAGGTTACTATGATGTCCTAGACCATTGATTAGGTCACTTTTACAAAGGAACCCTCTTCTAAACTCTTTCCCAACCTCAAAATTTTGTTGGGAAACACTAACCAGCCTACAACCATTCAAAATCAATCACTTTTATCGAGGGAAACTCTCATCTCATCTCCTCAACACCAAACCCTCAATTTAACCCTTCTCTAGGAGGGTTTATTGAAAAGCCATGTTCCCAACCTCTTAGCACCTCACAAATGCTTCAAACACTCTTCAAATGACTTGAGAATGCTTAATTAACCATAAAATCTACTTCCCCCAAGGGTTTCTACCATTTACCATCTCTAACCATCAACTCACTCAAAAACACCCATTTTAACATCTAGGGAATCATTCCCAAAACCACAATCAACCTCCCTTGCTCCAAAATGCAACACCTATCACCTAAAACTAACCTAATAGATTCATTCCACTAAGACACAAGGAATATAATAGGTGGAATGAGTCATAAATGCATTTTTTATACCTCCAAACCCTTAAGCTTGACTATTCAGACCTGTGTATAGAAAATAGGTAATAAAATGCTTATTCTTTTATGAAATCACTCCACACCAAGTGAAAAATGTAGTTAATACATAGTCATAACCAAAACATAAAGCCTTCAAGAAAATATGGCTCAGTACAGACTTGTACAAGCATGGAAACCATAGATTTTTTGTCAAAACATAGAATTACAGTGAAATCAAGGGACTTTTATTGATTTTCTCTCACAAAAACATCAACCCCCTTCCATTCCAATTCCTTAAGCATTTATAACTTGAAACCAAATAACAAACTACCAAAACTAACTTTTGAACTATAAGTGACCGTTGAGATTCCACCCTTGTGCATTTTTTGCACTTTTACAACTTTTACAATCTTATTTGGACAACATTTGATAAAATATGCAATATTTGCTAAATAAACCCCAAATAACTTCAAGAACATCATAAATGGTCTATCAAGACCTTATTGAACCCAAAAGACTAGAAAACACTTAAATCCTAACTTAAAACTTCATTTACATGCATTGGCCTTGGTACTCCTATACCAATAGTCATGCTAGATTTATAGGACACACAATACCAGATACTAATATGTGTGTTATTATGATTTTTATACCAATATTTTCATTGAAGGGAGGGCCATCATACCAATTAGGTAGATGTGTGAAGGATAGATTACGTCTTTGGATGGAGGAAAATCACTTAGAATATTTTCTCCCTGTTCCAGTCGATTGTTGAGTCTTATGAAATAAAAGAAGTGAAGATTCATAGGTGGACACCTCAAACATTGAACCATTGAGTTATTGGAAGATATGATATTTATATATGTTTATGATATTGAATCATTTTGGAAAATGTACTTGAAACATATATTTCATTAATTGGAAATTATGTAATGTTGTGTACAAAGTTCATTGATGACAATGAAAGGAAAATTTTATGGTCTTGTCTTGAGCATTTGTGTTGTTTACTTTTCCAAGTTAAAAACTTAGGTAAATTTTGTGGGGTAAATTTGGGGTATCTTACAATTTCTCTCTCTATATTTCTCTCTCCATATGTATTCTTACATCTCTCTATCTATCTATATTTTGTTTACTCTCAATCTCTCTTTACCCCTATATCTCTCCCTCTCCCTCCCTCTAAATATATTTTGGAAGGGAAAAAACTTGTAGACTGGTAAGTGAGAAATTTATTTGGCCTTAGTTAAGGAAGTGAATAAAAAAAATTCTACATGTAGAGTTTTTCAAGTTTCTAAAGGAGGACAAGAAAACACCTAGTTATGCAAAACCTTACCCATTCCTAATTTAATTTGAATTGAAATATTCATGGATTGTGTGTTTTGATTACATTGTACTCAGTGAGGAAATGATTTTATTTTTATTATTATGAATCAGTTCTCAAAGTGGGTCTACTTCATTCCATGCTAAAACACTACTAATGCAAGTAAGGTCATTGATTTATTTTTAAAATAAATTATTATCCTACATGCATTACCCAGAATTATTACTAGTGATCAAGATGTACAAAGTTTCTAAGTCACTTTTGGAGGACTTTGTGGATAAATATTGATAGTAAAATGCAATATAGTTTAGTTTATTACCCAAAAAATATGGGAAAACTAAGGTGGTAAAAAGGAGTTTGGGTAATTTTCTTTGATGTCTAGTTGGGGAGAATCCAAGTTAGTGGGATTTAATTTTGGTACAAGTTAGCTTTTATTTTAGTTAAAGCATCAATAGGTCCACTAGTAAGTCTCCTATCCAAGTTGTTTCTTTGAAGAAATCCTAGGGGGATTGTTGATCATATTGATATTCTAAATGGGAAATGTGTTAGTAAAGATGCAGAAGACTTTGCAAGAGATATACAAGAAATACAACAAAAAATGAGGCACAAGCTACAACTAACCAATGAGCAATATAAAATTAATGGTGATTTACATCTGAGAGAAAGTATATGAGGAAGGTGAGCAAGTCATGGTGTATTTGCATGTAAAGAAAGATTTTCTCAAGGAACTTATAACAAATTTAAACCCAAGAAAGTGGGACAATGCAAAATACTAAAGAAAATTAGTAAGAATGTCTATTTATTAAATTTTCATAGAGATTTGGATATTAGTCTTGTCTTCAATGTTTCTAATCTTTTTCCTTACCATTTTGGTCCTAAAAAATTTCTCAATGAAAATATATTGAGAGACTTGTTGAGTACAATGCTAAGAAAAAGAAGATAGAAAATTGAAAAGATAGCGGAAACTAAGATTGTTACCAAAAGAATGAATAATTGTACTTGATGTATTTGGTAAAATGGATGGGTTTACCTAATTCCAAAATCACTTGGATCACCAAAGAAGATGTCATGATTTTTACAAAATTAGACTCTTTTGAACCAAGAGATTCAAAAGGTTTTAAAGGAAAGGAAGACAATGTAACTATTGATTAATTGATGGGTTCCCACTACCCATTATTCTTATCCTTTTTTTTAAGTTTTTCATGCAATTTTAGTTTATGAGTATCAAATTTGGGTATTCCCTACTTTTGGCCTTTTTCTTCTTTATTGTGGGGTTTTTTTTGGCAATCTTTGGAGGGAGTGAATTTTTTTTGGCTATGGTGAATTCTAGGATGAATATTATTTTTTCTATGGATTGAATGAAAATGATTGATGATTTTTTTATTTTTTATGTTTCTATATTTTTTATTTATGTCTTTTGTAATAATGAATATAAGTTCTAATTTTTGTTTCGATATGTCTATGAGCTATTATTGTATTCTTTGGTGTTTTACATGGCTATTTAAAAATATAATATGTAGATCAGAAACACCAAGAGGAGTGGTTAGAGGGAGAGGAGAGGTACTCTTTGCATCAACATTATACATACATTTCTACTTGAGTGTGTTGCACTAGTTGTCATTGATGTCAAAACTTAGTGAGATTGTACAATACTTGGCAAGATTATTGTATGTTTGGCATTAGTTGTCATTGATGAGATTGTTGGCATTGGTAGTATTGATATAAATACTTAGTAAGATTATTTCATATTTTTTAAAGATTTTTTGTTAGAATTGGTTGGATGTCATGCCTTTTTTATGATGATAAAAGAATTATTGAGTTTGCTTCCTATCAACAAAGATAATATCAAGATGATATATTAAGATGCATATTACAGATAATATTGATGGTGGAGATTTTTCGCTCATTATATATATTATGTTGTATGCTCACTTATGTTTTCCATGAGGACGATGTGTTGATGGAAGGTAGTTTTGCATTTGCGTGTTAGTAGAAAGTTTCTAATTCAGGAACTTGCTTTGAAGGCTATTTGGGAGAATGATCTGCATTCCTCCACAGTTAAAGAAATGGTCTTATGGTTTGGGATTTAGTGTATGTGCTATGTGGATGTTGTACTCCTATATTTTTAGGTCAATTGTGTTTCCAAGGAGGTTTCTAGTATTTGCAATGAGTTAGCAATTTTGTTGGTTGTCTAGATTGGTCTGAAAAATGCTTTGTATTTCTCTACTTTGATGCCTCTACTCCTACAACTTGGTGAACATGATATCAATTTTTTTTAGTGTCTTAGTTAATTTTTCATGTGTTTAAGTGGTCCATAGATTATTCTATTAAAGTTACATCTCATGGTTATGTATTTTGTGCTTCTAGGATGAAGTGTTATGCTTCTGTTTGATTTGTAATGATTGTTGGTGACATGAAAGTGTAAAATAAGTATTTGGAAGTGTTGTTGGATGTTCATGGAACATCTCTTTGTGTTTTTCACATCATTGGTTGATCTCTTCAGTGTCACGTAATGATGCAAGTTGGATTTTTGGGTAATTTATGGATATTTGGCTGAAAAAGCTTATTCTCTTGCTTGTGCAATGTTCTTGAGGGTTTGTACCAACATTTGAGGTTGTGTTAAGTTAAATTTGGCTCTTGACCTATTTTTTTGAGGACCACATTTTGTAAATTCAGTTAAAGTATGTTTATGGGATGATTAATTACGTGCTACACATTTCATCTACACATTTCTTTGTTACCAAATTGGGTTGATATGTGTCAGCATGTGAGTTTTTAGAGATCACATTGGAACAATTAATAAGATTTTTTTTGGTCCTATCTATCTTTTGTATAGGACCACATTACACTCTTGTGGAAAACTTGTTGAAATCATTGTTTGTATTTTTTCTAGTCAACCTTATTGTTGTTTTGAGATCTTGCAGAGGATATAACTGTAAGAACAAATTAGATGCAAGAGTGTGTGAATATGTGGTTTTTCATGAGCATAGAATGGAGAAATGAGTTGTGAAAAGAAAAGAGAAATGAGATTTAATGCCTCAGTCAGTAGAGTGTATTGTTAACATATATGTTGTAATTCTTAGATCTTCATGTATCCTTCTCTAAGATAGTGAATCTCATTAGGTCCTTGTCATTTGTGTCTTGCTTTAAGATTATGTGCCTTAGTACTATAGTTCCTTTATATCTTTCCATAAGGTTGTGCACCTTAGCTTGCAAGTCCTTTTGTGATTAGTGTGCTTCCTTAAGTAATGAACCTTAAAATAATTTTTAATTATATAAATAGTGAACTTTTATATTCAGAGTTTTCTTTATTTGGTTTTTCCCTCCTTGGGTTTTCTGTGTGAATATAGTGTTATCTTGTGTATGAGTGTTCATTTCGATATCTTTACATTATTGTTGATTAGTTTAAGTTTTGGTTATTCAGGTATGAGTTGATCTTGTTACCTAATTTTCACCCATGGGCTCAATCAGGTAGGATAAATCATGTGATAGAGGTTCGAGAAGGCCAAATGGAGCATTCACACAAGGGAAAAAGTGATGAATCTGATGCTAGGTCATAGGGAACTCAATTTGGAAGCCTGACTTGCTCAAGTTCGGGATGAAAATCCTCTAAGGAGAAAGTCGGCAAGACCTTCCAGATGTCTTGCCGACTAGTAGGGGTTCCATCAAGTCTTAATGTTTCACATTAGGGATCCTATCGGCATGAGATTATCAAGGTATCCCCGACCCATAATGCATTTGGTGAAATATTCTTCTATGTTGTCTATCGACAAGACCCCAGGAATATCATGGCGAGTGGAATTCACCAATAGGTTCCTATTGGCAAGACATCAATCATTGTCCCGGTGACAAAAGGATATGCATATCGGCGGGAGATTTTTCCTTTGGGGTGAAGTATCGGAAACTTCTTTGGGTCTCACCAACTAATCGCATCAAGTAAACACTTCAGAAGGAGTTGTCTTCTTCGATGTGTGGTCTTGCCGAGTCCCTCAAGTCTTGCTAAGCACTGATAAAGATATGCATCTTGGGGAGAAGAAGGATGTGCGCGAAGAGGTCTAGCCGAAGCTAGAGGGTCTCACCAATATGCAATTTGAGTTTAGTGAGATGGATTTGTTTCAGGAAGATATCTTCCCGACTATTAAAGGTTTCGCCGAATGATTTCCCCTTCGCAATAATGTCTCACTGACCATGCGATGTCCTACCGATAGAAAGGGGACCCCACCGAAAGGAAGTGAGCTTGGCAGGAGGTCTCATCGATAATGAAAGGTCACGCTGATGAGCCTTGTGCCTTCGGTGTAATGCAAGAAGCCCTATAGGAAGTCTCAACGATACTCGAGAGTCTTGCCGACATATGGGGAAGCCTTGGCGGGAGATGATGGTTTTGGCGAAGGATGGAGTAGTTTCGCCATGATGTCTTGGTGAAGGAATTATGTCTCACCGATAAAAGATAAAGGGGGGTCTCGATATGTGTTTTTCCTTCAGCAGAAGTCTAGCCGACAACAAAAAGACCTCGCCGAGAAAGTCTGACATCAGCATGAGGTCTTGCCGATATAAAGATGTCTCCCCAACATAAAAGAGCTTGCCAAAGGATTTGGCCTTTAGCATAAGGTCTCAGCGATGTGGAGGGTCTTTCCGATACAGAATGAGCACGAGGAGAAAACAAAAAAGGTCGCTATGATGTCTCCCCGACCTCGGGATGTCCCACAGACCAGTGAAGGAGCTCGCCGAAGAGTAAGCAGATTCGGTGTGACATCATACCGAGGAGACAAAGTCTAGCCAAAATGAAATTTCTCTCGGTGAGATGTCTCACCGATTGTCGTTGGTCTTACTGAAGGGATTGTGCCCTCGGTGTAGTATTTTTGAATTCGCCAAGGCTCTCGTTGATCGGGGGAAGTCTCAACAAAGTAAAGCGGCATCGGCATGGCAATTTTGAGCTTGCTAAGAAGTCTCCATGACCTGAGAATTTCTTGGCGACGAAATCCAGTGAGCTTAGGGAGAAAAAGGAGAGATTGACAAGATGTCCCGTTGATGGCATAGAGTCTTCTTAGAATGAAATGAGCTCGTCGATGTATTTTTTCCTTCAGAAAGAGGTCTCACTGACCAATGGCGAGTCTTATCCAATGAAATGATAAAAGCTCAGAGAGAATGGGGCTGCTCACCAAAGGGTCTTGCCGAAGGGTGAAGGTCTCAGCGATGAAAGAGATTTATGTGTGACACCAGGGGGCTCATTGTAACATCTTGCCGAAAGCAATATGTCTTGCCGATGTTCTAGGTGATAACAGAGGCGATATCAACATGACTTTTGGGCTCACTAAGAACTCTCATCGACAGTTCCATGTTATGCGGATGGTTGCAAGAGGATTTAATCGCATTAGGGAGACAAAATTAGTGTCTCACTGACATGCAATTCTACAAGAGGAGCTTTTGACCTCCTGAAGAATATATGTGGAGTATGCTCAACCAATCAGAGAAAGCTACGAGTGAATCATTGGTAGCTAAACCAGATGAAGAAGATCAATAGGATGAAAAGCAACGTGTATCTGTTCTGAGCTCAAGAGCATTCAAAGCACTCGGTAGGGAAGTTAGAAGGCAGACATGAGGATTAGAAATGAATGTAGTAGCTGCAAAAGATCCGAAGGCTTCTCCAGGAATGTTTCCTCACCGACATAGGAAACAAGGACACAGGGATGCAACATTAATTTCATCAAAAAGATCTAAGGGAGATTTATCCCGAAGGGAGATATTTTTGTAAGCCCTAAGGGGCCGTCACTCTTTTGTATTAAGGAATTTTTTTCCTTTTTGTAGACAGTTCAGACTTGGTACTTTTCTCCTTCTGTAACTTGTAGAGTTCTTTGTAGAAGAGAGGCTATGTTTTGTAGCTCATGATAGACATGTATATCAGTGTTCACCATTGAAATCAATGAGTATAAGTACTTTACCTTTTCAATCTCTCTATTAAATCATGTGCATTCGTATAATTGATGAAACTACTTGTGAAAATATATGATTCCTTATGGTTATGTCTTATTTCAACACCTTTTTGTAGAGCAATATGTATTTTTGCAGGTTGTGAGATGTGTTATAGTGCAGTATTCTCTAGTTGTGAAGTTGTTTCTTCCTTCTAGGGGGTGTAGCCATATGAACCTTTTCATGAAATGTTTATGCAGAAAACGTATGTGATTGAGTTGTGTAAGACAATACTTTTGTCATTGACTGAAATTGTGTGTCTAAGCTATGTTATCTGTCTCTCGAACAAATTTGGTGTATCACCATAGGAGTAATTTCTAATTTATGTATTCTTTCTCCCTTTACCTCACAAAGATTAGTAGTTTAGGTGATAGCACAAAGGAAGTCAGCCTTCTCTGGAGGTTCATTTCAACTTCAGGTGACCCACAGCCTTGAAATGATCCCATGTTTCACTAGAAAGCTCAGTTTTCATCACTATGCATAGGGTCATTTCTAGGTGACAATAGTTTATGGCATGCCTAGTGAGATAGAAATTAGATTTAACTGCTAGTTTAGTATGCAACCAACGAGTCCCATACTTTATAGAAGTCATTTGGCATACTTGATGACTCCATAAAGAGGAAGAACTCTAGAAATCAATGCCTTCTATAGTTTATGAGAAGAGTTCAGACAAGGAACAACTCAGGTCCTTTTGAATATTTGCAGTTGTCACCACCAAGAAGACAAGGTAGAGCAACAGAAAGGTGAGGAACAACAATTATCTATTCTAGAAGAACTCAACCCACTCCTCCATCTGTGGGATCACATATTGATTTCTTGTCTTTGGTTTCATCTAGAGTACCAATAAATCCATCTCAGCCACCTCCAATGGCTGCTCCAAGGAATCAACCCTTTGTTGCTTTTAATGGAGGGAGCCGCTTGAATTTGGCACAGCACAATGACATTCTAATGGCATCCTTGAAGAGTCTACCAACTTTCACAAGGGAAGACCAAACTACCTTGATTGAACATATGCGAGATGTGGCTTCGTTATGCGGAGTCCACCACATAACCTAAGAGGATGTTGCAGTGAGACTGCTAGCTATTTCGTTGAAAGGAAGAGTTGTGCAATGGTATAGGAACTTAGCAGTTGGTTCAATTGCAACTTGGGATGAATTTGGAGACAAGTTGCATAAACAATTTTAGGATAGGTCTAATAACTTGTCTATATTGGAACAATTAACTACAATTAAGAGGGCTCCATAAGAGTAGATGAATAATTTCAATTTTAGATTTAAAAGAACTTGGGATAGAATCCCTGCAATGGTGAGGCCACCTCTAGAATATGCATTTTTGTACTTTTTGAGGGCTCTTAACAGCAATATTGTTGTTATGATACAATCAATGGGAGGGTTTTCTCTACTAGATGCTTTTGGAATAGAAATCAAAGCTGAAAAATAGCCTAATACAGGCCAGTAAACTTGCTCCTAGGCCACTAATGCCTATATTCCTAGAGATCCATTCAAATATTCCTCTATAGATACCACCTTTTGCACCTTTGCCACCTATTCTAGTTGTTGTAACACAAGAAAATGTTGCTTCAGGTTCTCCAAATGAGTTATAGGAAATCAAAAGTCTATTGTAGTCTTTTGGTAACAAGCTTGTAAGCTTAGAGAAGCAACAATCATATAGTAGACCTTATCAGCAGCAGAATCCAGGTTAGCAATAAGCATATCAAGGTAGTAGACAAGCTTACCAGGGCCCAAGACATAATGTGAACACAAGACCTTTTTCAGGCCTATGCTCCAGCACCTGTTTGTGTAGTCAAGGACCTGGTTCCTATTCAAAACAACTTAGCAGCCGATTATGAGTGGTGCTACCCTTGCAACCAGCCCCACAATCAAGCCACTTGCTCAAATGGACTCATCAATTAGGCACTTATGGTACAAAATGCCTCAAGTTCGCAGTAGAGTGCCTTCAATGATGCATCTCCACAATACCAAAATCAACTTATCAATGATGTTACCTTACTTAACTAGCAAGGTGAAGAATTTTGTGGATTAAATGTAGATAATTCTCCAGTTGTAGCTAACACCAGGGAAAAGAAAAGAGCACTTGAGCTTGATGAAGAAGCTAATAGAGGAAAGGTGACAACTATGGAACCATCTACATCTCAAGTGACCCATGGTTTGCAAAGAGATCAACAACTCCCAATCAAGGAGCAGCCACACTTGCAAGTTGATCACACTAGCATGAAGGTACATTATAAAGTAACCCCAGTTGTACCCTATAATATTCTTGATAGCATGAAAAAGATGAATGTTGCAATGTCTATGTGGGACTCATTAGCTATCCTAGGTCAAAAAGATATGTTACAGTCAGCCTTGTCAAGTTTGAAAATGTTTGATGAAGTTGAGTCTCCAATATGTCAAGTTAGAGCTATGTTAACAAATAATCCTCAGGGAAATGATCAACAGCCTAGCAAAGAGACAGGAAAAGGAGTTAAACCACCTCCATTTTACGTGTCAGTAAGTGACAAGTTAGTTCATAACTGTATGGTAGATAGTGGAGCTAGTAGCTCTATGATGCCAAAGCAGATTGCGAAGAAGCTTGAGCTAAAGTATCAGCCTTTAGAGAAAGGAGTAATCCAATTGGATGGTACCTCTGTTAATACACTAGGCATCATTAAAGATTTGAGTCTTACCCTTCATGCTTGTCCTAATTTTCTAGTTCCCCAAGACATATGTGTCATAGACCTTGCACCTTTCTTTTCCTTGTGCTTATCAAGAGACTTTACAGCCAAGATAGGTGGTTATGTGTCAGCTGATTGGTCACATATGTTGTTTAGAAATAGATATGGAACTAAGGTTACCATTAAATCAGAAAAGTTGGCTAAAGATCATATTGAGCCGCATAACCCAAGTCCTGTTAATGTTGCTCCTATTTTTGCAAACACCAATTGTGTCATTTTCATTGACAGTGAGCTAGTTGCCACTCAAGAACTTCAACTAGAAGCTATTCCTAATGTGCCATTGCATGAATGGGCAGTTGAAAATGTGTTAGATAGTCTGGAAGACCTTATTCAAGATGTCGGTATGGGTAACTAAGTCATACTTGAGCCTGATGCAGAGATTCCAAACCTTGAAAAGGATTCAGATCAGTTGTTGCAATAGCAAGGTGGACTTTGGGAGATGTTCTTTGATGGTTCCAAGAGCAAGAATGGGGCAAGTGGAGGTGTAATGTTGATTTCTCCATAAGGTGATAAGTACTTTTCAGCCTTCCATTTTTCTTTTACATGTTCTAACAATAGTGTTGAGTATGAAGGACTTATCCAAGGCCTTGAATGGGCAAGGAAAAGAGGAATTGACTATTTGAGAGTCTATGAAGATAGTGAATTGATAGTCAATCAGGTCACCGGTCAATGTTGCTAAAAATGACACACTAAAGTCTTATAGAAACAAAGTGCAAAATATGATTGAGGAATTTGATGCCTTTAACTTAGTATCTATTCCAAGGAATCAAAACAAACATGTTGACAAACTTGCAACAATTGGAGCACATTTTGATATCCCAGATGATATTAAAAGGGATAAAATACAACAATATGTGAAGGTGGTTATTAGTCTGTCAATTCCTAATAACAACATTAACTGGCAGGTATTTGAAAGTGATGAACAGATAGTGACCTTTCTGCTCCAAGAGGATCAATTTTCTGTAGTAAACTAGGAAAAAGTCAAACAACAGTATGATGATCAAGTGATATAGCTGAAGACCAATAAACTTCCCAAAGGGCTGGTTACTTTGGAATCTATATTTAATTTTGATGATCAGCTTAAGAAGAATAAAGTTGGCATTAAGAAGAATAAAGTTGGCATTCAAGTCAAGGAAGATCATTATGAAGAAGTGGAAATCTTTAAAAGTAAGCTCCTCAAATTAGGTAAAATTTGTTCAGCTGAGGATAAGAGAGCTTTCATTATTTTATGCCAAGAATATCATGATGTTTTTGCTTGGAAATATTTTGATTTAAGAGGGTTTGATCCTCATATTGCACAACATACAATTGAGTTAGAACCTGGTGTCAAGCCTATTAGACAGAAACAAAGGCCCTTGAATCCTAAGCTTGAGCCCTTAATGATTAAAGAGCTGACCAAATAGTTGAGGGAGGTATCATATTTCCTATTAAGAAAACTTCATGGGTTTCTAACCATGTGCCAGTTAGGAAGAAGAGTGGTGAGATAAGACTATGTGTAGATTTTAGAGATCTTAACAGAGCATCTCTGAAGGATCATTATCCCTTACCATCTATGGAACAAATTCTCAAAGTTGTTGCTAGTTTAGAAAGATTTTCTCTTCTGGATGGGTATTCTGGTTATAACCAAATTCTTGTCAAAGAGGAGGATCACTATAAAACAACATTTACAATAAAATGGGGCACTATGGCCTACAAGAGAATGCCTTTTGGTTTATCTAACGTTGGTGCCACCTTTCAGCGTGCCATGGATATGGCATTTTAGAGTTTAATCTAGAAAATTTTGCTGGTTTATTTAGATGATATAACTGTATATTCAAAAACTACAGATGAACATTTGTCACATCTCAAGCAATTTTTTGAGAAATGCAGGGAGTTTGGGATATCCCTCAATCCTACAAAAAGTATTTTTTCAGTTCATGAAGGTAGACTATTAGGCCATATAGTATCAAAGGATGGAGTTACCATTGATCCAGAAAGAGTCAAAGCTATACTTGAACTGCCATTACCCAATCACAAGAAAGGATTTCAAAGCTTTTTAGGGAGAATCAACTTTCTAAGAAGGTTTATTCTTAATGTTGCAAATTTGCTACAACCCTTGACCACTATGCTTAAAAAGAGTGTCATTTTTAGTTGGACAAAAGAAGCAAAGCATAGTTTTGAAGAAATCAAGAAGGCTTTAGCATCTACTCTAACATTGGTAAATCCAAATTTCTCTAAAGACTTCTTTTTGTATGTTTTTGGTAGCAGTAGTTCAATCTCTGCTATGCTAGTTCAGAAAAATAGTGATAACTTAGAACAACCCATAGCTTTCTTTAGCCAAGTACTTACTGATTATGAAGAGAGGTATACTTTTTTTGAGAAACATGTTCTCGTTGTGATTAGAAGCCTAAAGAAGTTTAAGCCACTAGTGTCAAACAATAAGATTCATATTCTGGTTGCACACTCAAGTGTGAAGGAGTTTCTATTGAACAAAGATCTGAATGAAAAAAGAGTAGGGTGGGTCACTAAGGTCATGGAATATGATGTGGATATCAAGATTACCAAACTGGTTAGAGGTAAAGGTCTCTGTGAATAGCTTGCTATAGGGTCAATCAGTGAAAATGAATTAGAAAATGATGCTATTTTTGCTAATACAAATGAGTCTCAAGTTTCTCAAGATGATGTACCTGCGGGAACAATTAATTGGGTTCAAGACATGACCCAATTTTTACAAACTAGTGAGTGTCCATTAGGTTTGAACAGAGCCAAAAGAAGATACTTTAGACTACAGTCCATACTATAAGTGTTGGTAAATAATGTTCTGTTAAGATGTATTCACAGTGATCAGATTGAAAAGGTAGTTCATGAGTTTCACAATGGAGCTGTAGGGGGTCATTTTGCTCCAAGGACAACTACTTGGAAAATCATGAGAGCTAGTTACTACTAGCCTAGCTTATTTAAGGATGCATATGCTTGGTCAAGAAAGTGTATCAAATGTGCCTTGTTTGTAGGAAAAGAAAAACTTCCGGCTATGCCTCTATATCCAATTCAGGTGGAGCAACCCTTCATGAGATGGGGAATCGACTTTATTGGGATGATTAATCCACCATCTAGTACTAGTCACAAGTGGGTGCTCACTACCACAGACTATTTCATATGGTGGACAAAAGCAATAGCTTTGAAAGAAGCAAAAGAATCTTTAGTATTGAGCTTTTATGAGGATATAGTCACCAGATTTGGAGTTCCTGATTCTATCATATTTGATAATGCTCTTGCATTTATGGGATTAAGATTAACTGATTGGGCTATTAAAAATGGAATTCATTTGAATACATCCTCAAATTATTACCCTCAAGGTAATGGTTTAGCTAAAAGCACAAATAAGAATCTCATTAGGATTATCAAAAGAACAATGGAGGATAATCAAAGGACCTGGAACATTAAATTAAAGTATGCACTTTGGGCAGATAGAGTGACTCCTAAGAGGTCTATTGGTAATTCATCATACATGTTAGTCTATGGAAAGGAGGCTAGGTTACCTCTATCCATAGAGCTTCCAACTCTAGACATTATTCACCAGTTGGAGATGTTTGAGGAACATGACCCAATATTTGTGAGATATGCAGAGCTCATGGAGCTCGAAGAATCAAGGGACAAAGCAATGAAGTTTTTGGAGTATCATCAGCTCCAAACAAAGAAACATTTGACAAGAAGGCTACAGAAAAAAATTTCAAGGTGGGAGATCTTGTGCTGAAATGGGATGTTTTGAAAAGTAGGCCAGGCCATCACACCAAGTTTGACAACATGTGGACATGTCCATTTATTATTAGAGACTATAGAAAGCATAGTGCTTACCAACTGGCCACAATAGAAGGAGAAGTGCTTCCTATCCCAGTTAATGGGATACACCTCAAGCCTTGTTTTCAAGTCTGATGGAGTTCCTCTATTGCACATATTAGTTTAAGTTTATGTTTCCAATAAGTGCTTCTGCACTTTAGTTTAGATGTTTTTCCTTTTCCTAAGTGGTGTTTTAGCACAGTAAATATTTTTCTTTTTGGTTTCTCCTATTTCTTGAGGTTTGGACAATATGTTATGACCTATAAAATCATCTTGGACACGTTCGAGCTATGTGAAAAGTTGATGTTTTAATTTTTCTGAGCTTCCTAACGACTCCATGCCCAATGGACAAGTTTTGGCTACTAGTTTTCCATGTTTAGCAGGTAAACATCCAACAAAGGTTGCCATAAATGTTACCTAATTTTCACCCATGGGCTCAATTAGGCAGGATAAATCATGAGACAGAGGTTTGAGAAGGCCAAATGGAGCATTCACACAAGGGTAAAATTCATGAATCTGATGATAGGTCACAAGGAACTCAGTTTGGAAGCCTACCTTATTCAAGTTGAGCATAAAAATCTTCTAAGGAGAAAGTTGGCAAGACCTTCCAGATGTCTTGCCGACTAGCAGGGGTTCCATCAAGTCTAAATGTTTCACATTAGGGATCCTATCGGCATGAGATTATCAAGGTCTCCCTAACCCATAATGCATTTCATGAAATATGCTTCTGCGTTGTCTATTGGAAAGACCACAGGAATATCATGGCAAGTGGAATTCACCTACAGGTTCCTATCGACAAGACATCGATCATTGTCCCGGCGACAAAAGGATATGCATATCGGCGGGAGATTTTTCCTTCGGGGTGAAGTCTCGGTGACTTCTTTGGGTCTCACCGACTAATCACATCAGGTAAACACTTCGGCAGGAGTTGTCTTCTTTGATGTGTGGTCTTGCCAACCATCGATAAAGATATGCATCTCAGGGAGAAGAAGGATGTGCACCAAGAGGTCTGGCCGAAGCTCAAGGGTCTCACCGATATGCAATTTGTGTTTAGTGAGATGGATTCATTTCGGGAAGATATCTTCTCGGCTGTTAAAGGTTTCACCAAAGGGTTTCCCCTTCGTAATAATGTCTTGTCGACCATGCGATGTCCTACCGATAGAAAGGGGACCCCACCGAAAGGAAGTGAGCTTGGTAGTAGGTCTCATCGATAATGAAAGGTCACATCGATGAGCCTTGTGCCTTTAGTGTAATGCAAGAAGCCCTGTAGGAAGTCTCAGCGATACTCAAGAGTTTTGTCGATAAATGGGGAAGCCTCGGCAGGAGATGATGGTTTCAATGAAGGATGGAGTAGTTTCACCATGATGTCTTGGCAAAGGCATTATGTCTCCTTGATAAAAGATAAAGGGGGGTCTCGATATGTGTTTTTCCTTTGGCAGGAGTCTCGCTGACAACAAAAAGACCTCGCCAAGAAAGTCTGACATCAGCATGAGGTCTTGTCGATATAAAGATGTCTCCCTGACATAAAAGAGCTTGTTGAAGGATTTGGCCTTTGGCATAAGGTCTCAGTGATGCGGAGGGTCTTTTCGATACAGAATGAGCTCGGGGAGAAAATAAAAAATGGTCACTATGATGTCTCCCCGACCTCGGGATGTCCTGGCGACCAGTGAAGGAGCTCGTCGAAGAGTAAGCAGATTTGGTGTGACGTCATACCTAGGAGACAAAGTCTAGCCAAAGTGAAATGTCTCTCGGAGAGATGTCTCGATGATCGTCATTGGTCTTGCCGAGGGATTGTGCCCTCGGTGTAGTATTTCTGAATTCTCCAAGGGTCTCATCGATCAAGGGAAGTCTCAGTGAAGCAAAGCGGCATCAGCATGGCAATTTTGAGCTCGCCAAGAAGTCTCAGCGATCCGAGAATGTCTTGAAGACATAATCAAGTGAGCTCGGGGAGAAAATGGAGAGATCAACAAGATGTCTCGCCAATGGCTTAGAGTCTTCCCGGAATAAAACGAGCTCACCAATGTATTTTTGCCTTCGACAAGAGGTCTCACCGACTGACAGGGAGTCTCATTGAATGAAATGATAGGAGCTCAGAGAGAATGGGGCTACTCACCAAAGGGTCTTGCCAAAGGGTGAAGGTCTCAGCGATGAAAGAGATTTTTGTGTGACTCTAGGGGGCTCGTTGTAACATCTTGTCAAAAGTGATATGTCTTGCCAATGTTCTGGGTGATAACAAAGGCAATATCGACATGACTTTTGGGCTTGCTAAGAACTCTCATCAACAGTTCCATGTTATGCCGATGGTTGTAGGAGGATTTAATCGCATTGGGGACACACAATTAGTGTCTCACCGCGATTCTACAGGAGGAGCTTTTGACTGCCTAAAGAATCTACGTGGAGTATGCTCAACCAATCAAAGAAAGCTACGAGTGAATCATTGGTAGCTGAACCAGATGAAGAAGATCAACAGGATGAAAAGAACCATGTATCTGTTCTGAGCTCAGGAGCATTCAAAGTGCTTGGTAGGGAGGTTAGAAGGTGGACATGAGGATCAAAAATGAATGAGGTAGTTGCAAAAGATCTGAAGGCTTCTCCAGGAATGTTTCTTCACCGACATAGGCAACAAGGACACGGGGATGCAACATTAATTTCATCAAAAATATCTAAGGGAGATTTATCCCGAAGGGAGATATTTTTGTAAGCCCTAAGGGGCTGTCACTCTTTTGTATATAAGTCATTTTTTTCCTTTTTGTAGACAGTTCAGACTTGGTACTTTTCTCCTTCTGTAACTTGTAGAGTTCTTTGCAGAAGAGAGGCTATGTTTTGTAGCTCATGACAGACATGTATATCACTGTTCACCATTGAAATCAATGAGTATAAGTACTTTACCTTTTCAATCTCTCTATTAAATTGTGTGCATTCGTATAATTGATGAAACTACTTGTGAAACTGTATGATTCCTTATGGTTATGTCTTATTTCAGCACCTTTCTGTAGAGCAATATGTATTTTTGCAGGTTGTGAGATGTGTTATAGTGCAGTATTCTCTAGTTGTGAAGTTTTTTCTTCCTTCTAGGGGGTGTAGCCATATGAACCTTTTCATGAAATGTTTATGCAGAAAAAGTATGTGATTGACTTGTGTAAGACAATACTTTTGTCATTGACTAAAATTGTGTGTCTAAGCTATGTTATATGTCTCCCGAACAAATTTGGTGTATCACCATAGGAGTAATTTCTAATTTATGTATTCTTTCTCCCTTTACCTCATAAATATTAGTAGTTTAGGTGATAGCACAAAGGAAGCCGGCCTTCTCTAGAGGTTCATTTCAACTTCAGGTGACCCACAACCTTGAAATGATCCCATGTTTCACTAGAAAGCTCAGTTTCCATCACTATGCATAGGGTGCATTTTTAGGTGACAAAAAATCTTACTGTGGATTTGAATTTACATATTGCTAAAGAATTTATGTTCTAAACGGGTTTTTGTTTTTGAGGATATTGATTCACCCCCCACTCTCATTATCCAGGTGTGTTCAATAATTGGTATCAAATCCAAATTCCTCTAAAGAATATTAAGTAATTGAGGAAAGGTCGAGGATGGCACGTGATGGATCATACAAGGATCTTAGGTTTTATGGGACTAATTATACTTTTTGAAAAGTAAGAATGAAAGGCCATCTAAACTCTCTAGTTTTTGGTGTTTGGAAATCAATCAAGGATAGTTATACTGGTCCTTCTACTCCTACAGATCTAGGTGAGATTAGACTATATGAGAACAATGTCAAGGTGAAGAATGATATCATGTGTGGATTAGTTTATTTACAAATTTTGAAGAAGATGAGTTGTAGTAATATTAAAACTGTATGGGAAAAGTTTCAGAGCAACATATATGGAGATAAAAAAGTGAAGCAAGCAAAAGATAAAAATATTTAAGAGCACATTTGAAACCATAAGGATGAAAAAGGATGAAGATATTGATATTTATACACTCTGAGTGGATAAAGTTGTTACTAGCATTAGAGGTCTTAGTGGAGAAGTGAAAGAAGATTAGATTGTGAAGAAATTTTTGGGATCGCTTGCTAAAGCTTATAGTCATAAAGTTTCTACTATTGAAGAATATAAGGACTTGGATATGTATTTTTTAGATGAAATGTTTGGTGCTCTCATGGCCTTTAAAATGAGAGAATTTGATAGAGATGTTCCAAAGAAGGAAGAAACATTCAAAGCCAATAAAAAGATAGAAGATAAAGCAATTGATCAAAATAATTACTTTGATGAGGTAAAATAATTTTTTTTAAGAATATTGAAGAAAGAAACTAGAAAATACAAAGGTAAGTTTCTTTTCTAGTGTTTCAATTGTGGAAGGATTGGTCATTTTGCATCTAAATATCCCTATAAAGAATCTTATTATGGCAACAAAAGAGAGAAGGTTAAAAGAGGCCTCTATTCCAGGTAAAGTAGTTGTTCCTTAGAACATGAGGATAATGATTCAAATTATGAAACTCTCTTTATGGCCTTGAAATATGGATACAAAAAGAGAAACATTAGAGAGTGTAAGAGGTCTGGTACTTTGTAGGATGATAAACTTGATGAAAGATCAATAGTTGTATGGAATATATTTCATGCAAAGGAATAAAAAAATGCTTTGTTGATTGACAATGGTTGTTCTAACGACATGACTAGTGACAAAAGAAGGTTCATTGGTCTTAAGAAATTTAATGGTGGAGTTGTTAAGTTTGAAGGTGATGTGTCAACACAAATGTTTAGAAAAGGTGTTATATCAATTGATGGAAAGAACAAAACTAAAGATATCCTCTATTTCAAAGGTGTAAAGCATAATATTCTCAGTGTCATTTAGATGTGTAGAAAGGATACACTCTTACATTTCATGCCAATGTTTGTGAGATCAAGAAGGAATGGTTTAGAATATTAGTTATTGAAGGTACAAAGGAAAATGGTAATGTCTATCATCTAAATGAGGAAAATAGAAGAATTTGCTTACTATCTCAGTTTTGTGAATGTTGGCTATGAAAAAAGAGTATGGAACACATAAATTTTGAAAATATATAGTAAAGATTAGTTATACTCATGTAGTGAGAGATATGCCTAAGATAGCTAAGCTTGCAAATACTTTATGCAAGTATTTTCAAATGGGAAAGCAAACAAGGGAAATTCTCAAGAGAAAGGAGTGTTCTAATATAATGCAATTGGATCTTATTCACTTTGACCTATATTGACCTACAAGGACAAGGAGTAAACAAGGTGAAACATATCATGTTTCTTATAGAAGATTACACTAGAATGACTTGGGTTACATTCTTAAAAGAAAAATAAGAATCCCTTGATAAGTTTAATATTTTCAAAGCTAAAGTAAAAAAATAAATGGATGCTAATGATGGAGTTTACAAAATTCCTAGTCATTTTGAGTTAATGAGGTCATTGAGGTTTTGAAATTACTTGATTATATCCAACTAGGGTTCTAAAACTATAAAATAGGGCTTAAACCCTCCTAAGACCCTAGTTATATTCATGTCTTGGTCATTCATTCTATTTTCTCATTGACCTCCTACTTTTGATTCCTAACCTGCTAATCATAACTTGTGTCATTCTATGTCATGCCTTGATCAACCCCTTCATCCTTGCTTTCTCGGTCACTAACTCATTCAAATATTTGGTTAATATTTTTTTCCATGGGTAGTGAAATAATTTTTTCCCAAGTCTAATATTACCTAGGCATGACCTCTTTTAAATCACAAAATAAAAGTGTGTGCCTTATATTAACTTTAAGTCATGTAGGTGTTCAATTCTCAATTTTTCCCTACCATCCCACACAATTAAAATATTCAAAGAAAGAACAATGCAAAATTATGGGTGGTTTCCTTTTGGTAGCACTACATTCCATCACATTGTCCCTTCACATCACACTTTGCTTCTATGATGTTGGCTTCCTTTGAGTCATGGGCCATGTTTGAATATCAATGGCAGGTGATACAAGGAGAGGATCCAATGATCACCATAGGAGTTTAGTGCATCACATTTTTGTTCCAAAGAAACAAAGAACTTTGTGAATTGAGCATTGGGTGGAGTATGATGTCAACATGGACAGGTGGCAATAGCCCACTATCCCACAATGATATAGTGGGTTCTCTATTTGGCCCAACATATGTGAGGAGGCAACATGTGTCCTAGTGGGACCAAACACATGGCTTGTGGTGCATGAAATAAATGGTAGATGATGGGGGAAAATGAATCTAACAATTATTGCATTGGTCATTTACATTGTAGTTGTGAATAACCCCATGCCAAGATAAAGTGTGATGTTTATATCAGCTACAATGGAGACTTGAAAACCTAGATTTGAAGATGATGATCCAATAGTTATTGCATGGAGTCTTTGAATCATAATTTTTTGTTGTGACTCTAGTGTTCAATATGCAATGTGTGAGGGGATCACAAAGAGAATATTCCAAAGAGAGGTGTCAGTAAATTGTTACATCGCATGGGCATAAGCCATCACGATTTGTTGTCTCATTTGATTGAAAGAGGTTGCAATGTATTAGATCAACATGATAGTTATTGATCATGATTCTCATTGTGATAAATGGCTGCATTTTAAATTTTCATTGAAGATTAAATATCATCCATTCATGCATAATCTAATTGCTAAAATTTGAACAATAATGGTCTACTACTCTAGTTCACATGAAAAGGTTAGAGTTGATGTCCCAATGAAATCTCCAGCTACTAGATCAAATTTGATCAATTTTGGATCAAGTTTTAACTCCTCTCCAATGTTGCATTCATTTTTGGATGGTTCCATTACTCCCTGGTGTGTTACAGTGGCCCAAATTATTCTATTAGGATATGTTTACCTAGATTTTGTAGTAGATCTCATGGGCATCCATACCTACTAATGAGTCAATTTATCAATCTATTTATGTTGTTTTATGCATTTTTAAAGACATCATCAGACATTCCTTTTTAGACATATTCCTACACTATGTTATCTTTTTATGCTTATTATACCACATTGGACCTAATTAAGAGTAAGGGAAATATAGTTATGATATGGTAGCATTGTGTGATTTATATGTGAATGTGTGTGAAATGTGATTAGAATTCTATGTTTAATCGTGGTAGTTAGCTTTGTGTATATTCTCTATGGATTAACCTCTTTCAACCTAAGAACCCACAACATTTGGGAGTTGTAACCCATAGACAAAGGAGGTTTGGAACAACAAAACAAGGGAAGTGCTAGAACAAACTAAGTGTAGTAATTGTCATGTGGAGACACCTAATGGAGTTGGATGTGAATAATTATGGAAAAAATAAAGGCATTGAAGAAGAAGAAACCTATTATTTATTGAACTTTGGCATAACTTTTATTGCACATTTTAGTTTTGTTACTTAAAAATCCTAATTCTATTAGGATTCTTGTTCCTTCAGTTGCAGTTAGGATAGTTGAATCTTAATTACACCCTTCCATTTATGAGAGTTGTGATTAATGATTTTTTTTTAGAGTTAAATTTTGAATAAACCCCTTTGTGCATGTATAAAGTTGGTAGTTGAGTCCCTAAATAAGTGGTTAGATAATTAGTTGTTGGATCTCATGAGGATTTATTTATCAGTTGTTTCTTGATTTCAAATTGTGGATCATATACATATATGTTTTCATTGAATACATAATATTTTATGTGATATCTTGGAATGCATTATGGATGGTGTTAATTGGTATGATTGCATATGATCTGAATATCTATATTCAGTTTTAGTTAAGTGGAGACATCTACTTGGGTCAGCCACTCAAGGTACTATTCTTCACTATATTTGTTGTTTCATTTTTTGTTTGTTAGTTAATTATGTTATTCATGATTACATGTAAGTTAAACTAGGTTCCAATATCATGGTTATCAATAGTGGTTATTATCATTTATGGATGCATACCATTACTTAATAGAACTCTAAATAATAGGATGAGTTAATTTCTTATTTTTGAACCATTTTCAATAATTACTTGTTAATAGTAGTTTAGTTATGGATTAAGTTGTAGGTACCCATAGCAACTAGTGATAGCTTACTTCTTTCATATTATGTGTTCTTATGATTTCTTAGTAATTGGAATACCTCAAGTAGAATAATTTAGGTAGTATTATGTCTTTGAAAGCATAGATAGTATAGGCACCATCACAATTTTACAAGCCCTAGTTGATGATTCAATGTAGTCTTTGCAATGTTAAGTGAACTGTTCATTTAGGTTATCCTTTTGTATTTTGTGGCTTTCACCAAGTTTACAAGGCACTAGTATACACTCTAAATTTTTGGAACCCTTGTCAAGGATGGTGCTACTTTCATATACTTGATTTCTAAGCTTTCATAGTTTATAATTTTCTTTCAACATTAGGATTGTTAGACTTAATCTACTTACAAATCTTAGAGAATTACACTAACATTATGCAAGACCATTGCCACACAAAGTCCAAACTACTATATGTGGAGATAGAAAGATACCTTAGGAATATTCCTCCCTTAAAATAATTAGGTTAGTGAAGATATTGAAGACATCATTGATTAGAAAGAGGGTATTCATGAAGAAGAACATGCTCTTTCATCAACATCTTCCATATACATTAAAGGGACATTTTGAACAATGGAAAATGGAGGAGTAGATGTTCCACCAGAGCATGTGGAATTTGAGTTTCCAATTACCAACCAGGAGACTGCTACTATGTTGAAGAATATTCCACCTTTGGCATTACCAGTCTTTTATGGTTTGGTGACTGAAGACCCAGACACATTCCTCTTTTAGTTTTATGTCTTATGTTGAAGTTTTGACTATACCTCTAATGCTGATATGCTCAAGCTCTTCCATGATACTTTAAAATATTCTACCTTAAGATGGTTCATGGCATTAGGAAAGGATGTTATCCCAGATTGGGAAATAATGAAAAAAAAAATCTTGGAGAAATACCAAGATTGTTGTAGAGGACACAATAAGAGGAAAGATGACATTTTTAGAATGTTGCAAAAGGAGGAGGAGCCACTAGAAGATTATGTAGAAAGAATTTAGTTTTCCTTGAAGAAAAACCCATAGAACAAGATATCTGAACAATCCCTCATGTTGGTATTTTTGATGGGAGTCAATGAGGATTGTATGGATGCCCTAAATCTCATTTGGCTAGGTGATGTTTCTTAGCTAAAATTTGAATAAATCTATAGAGTCTACAAAAATTACTCAAGGAATTTCACCAAGAAGCCAAGAGGAGAAAGGAAATCCACTATTAGCAAATCATCTATAGGGGTTTCAAGAGTTAAACTGAGTAGCTTGTTGTCCAACGTGAAGGAGGACATTATCAGTCATATGGAAACTTAGTTGGAAACTCTCAACATTAAGAAGAAACAAGAGGAAGTTGTTGTAATTCTCACTAAATATTTCCCAAGCTATAGAAAAAGGAAAGTAAACTATAATTGCAAGAGGGTAGCTAGTATTAAAGAAGACAAGGAAAAGAAACTTGGTTTTCATCCCTTTGAAGGAGAAGATGGACACTTATTTTATATTGTTAAAAGGAGGCCATGTTATCCTGGACAAGGTATGCCACTAGACCCTATGAACTTTAATTCATCTTTCCCAATAGGGAATCATAATTTTTCAACCCAGAATTATCGACCCTAGACCAATAACCAAAACCAGTGGTAGAACCCTCAATGGCCAAACCCTCAGCTAAGATGGAACTAGAAACAACTTAATACATGGTCACAATAGAAATTTTAAGGTTCCATCTATAATCTTCAATGGATAGCTTAGCAAAATAAGTGACAACCACAATGGAAAAAAGGCCAAAAATGACAATAGTTGAACATAAATTACCAACAACATATGCTCCCTCCTCAGCCAAAGTAGTAAGATATCATGCCTTCCCAATCCAATCCAGCATTCTAGCCATCAAGACCACCATAACTACCTACCTAACCTACACCTAACCCTAACAGCAGGCATGCCCAATAGGCTTATAATAATTAGGTTATGCAATACCACACCTATGGGGTAGAGGTGAGTGATGTTCACCTCAAGTTAGGAAAACAACAAGATGGACCTTCAACCCCCAAAATAAAAGAGATGGAGGATGAGGAACCTACAACTAAAGCTTCACACAAGTTTCCTTTGGGGCCTGAGTCAAATAAGGTACAATAGACCACCTCAATTTCAGAGCCTCCTTTCCCTGAGTGATTAGCCATTAAAAAATATCACACCCAAGCTGAGACAAACTTTTTAGGTCAACTTAAGGATGTCAATATCAATATTCCTCTCATCCAAGATATTAAGGACATTCCAATCTATACTAAGGAAGTTAGGGATCTATGTCTTAAAAAATGAGGGAGGAAGAGGAAGGACCCTCAAATGGTCTATGTTTTGGGAAAATTTTCTGATATAGTGTTAGGCAACATCATTGTCCATAAATATACAGACCCTAGGAGTCTAGTAGTGGATGTTAAGATTAATTGGATCTTTATCAAGAATAGCTTGATAGACTTGGGGGCAACAATAAATGCTATGACCAAAGATACAATCTAATTACTTCAATTATCCAACCTTAGACCTACCCCAACCATTTTATAATCAGTTGATAGGTCAATAGTCAAGCCTAAGGGAATCATTGAAGATTTAGCTATTATATTAGATTCTTGGGAATATCCTACAAACTTCATAGTCTTGCAGCCAAAGGTCAACCTTGCAGAATATCCACTCATATTAGGAAAACCATGGTTAACTACAACTGATGAATTCATAGGTCATGGGTCTGAGAACATGATAATATCAAATGGGACAATTACTAATAAATTGGTACTCTATACTCTAGCCCAACCTTATGTTGATCTTGAGCAAACCATATGGCCCACTTTAGATGAGGAAGACCATTATTCCCTATAGACTCTAATGAAAATATAACACAACCCTTTATTAGATTATCAAGATGAAGATGATCTGATTTCTCACATAATACATAATGACTACAGTAGGAGTCCATAGCAACAAGACTATCTCTCATGCTTGCAAGATCCCATACCTTCTGATTCCTCTGAAGAAATCTTTCAGAATTTCCATTCCTTACTAACACAACAATGTGTACCAATTTTTTATTGCTCTACCTTGCATTTGTGCAAGAATCATCCATAGAAATACAAATCATGCGAGGAAAAAATCTAAATATAAATAATGCATTTACTACAAAGTAGTTGACTTCCCTAAACACTGTGTTATAGGCACACAATATCCTTTGCATGGGACTTCCATGACATGAAGGGTATGGATCATGATTTATGTATGCATAGGATCTATATAAATGATGGATACATGCCCATTACACAGCCTCAAATATGAATGAAACCTACCTTGAGAGAAATAGTTAAGGCTGAACTCCAAAAAATCCTTGATGTGGGCTTCATCTATCCTATATCTAATAGTGAATGGATCTCACCTTTAGTCATTTTTCCTAAGAAATGTGGAAAATAGAGGGTATGTGTAGATTATAGGGAATTGAACATAGCAACTAGAAAGGACCATTTCTGATTTCCCTTCATAGATCAAGTGTTTGATTCTTTAGTAGAGAAGAATTATTTTTCATTCTTGGATGGTTTCAGTGGTTATAATTAGATAAATATTGCACCTAAGGATCAAGACAAGACAACATTTACATAACCTTAGAGTATTTATGCCTACTTTGTCCTACCATTTAGCATATGCAATGCCCCAACTACCTTTCAAAAGGAAATCCTTAGTATATATTTTTATTATGTGCATGACTCCATGGAGATATATATGGATGACTTCATCACATATGGAAAAACTTATGAAGTTATAAAAAATCTTGAAAAGGCTTTAAAGAGATGTACAAAACATAATTTATCCCTGAGTAATGAAAAATTATTTATGATGATGACACAGGGAATTGTTCTAGGATATTTTATATCTAGTGCAGGGATAAAAGTTGATCCAAAGAAGATAGAAATTATATCTAAATTACTTGTTCCATAGAGGTAAGAATATGTAAGAAGATTATTAGGTCATGTAGGCTAATATAGGAGGTTCATTCAAGATTTCAATAAAAAAATTGTACCTTTATTTTTTCTACTAAGGACATAGAATTTGACTGGACATCAAAATTCCAACATTCCTTTGAGAAACTAAAGGAATCCTTGACTCAAGCACTTTTTTTAAGAGGTCCAAATTGGACATTGTCATTCCACATTGAAACTGATGCATTAGAATTTTCTATTGGAGTAGTTTTGGGTCGGAAAGATGGTACTAAGGAATATGCAATGTACTACATTAGCAAAAACTCACATGGAGTTGAGTTGAATTATAGTGTGATAGAAAAGGAGATGTTAGAATTTGCTTATGTTATTAATAAATTCAGACACTATAGCATTGGTTATCAATTATTCATTCACACATATCATACAACCATAAGATACTTGATGAATAAGCCAATGGTAGGAAGAATATTTGTAAGATGGTTGCTACTATTACAAGAATTTGATAGTACAATAGTAGATAAGCCAAGTAAAGCTAATGTAGTTGTTGATTTTCTATCAAGACTGCCAACACAATCTGAAGGAGTGGTGGATGACTCATTTCCATATGAGCACTTATTTTCCCTTAGTGTACACACACCATGGTATGCTGACATTACAAATTATCTAGTAATAGGGTAGATTACAACACACTTCTCTCCAAGAGAGAAGAGGCAACTTGGCCACAAGTGTCTTCCATACTCTTGGGTATTTGGTTATCTATTTTATATAGGACCAGACAACATAATGAGGAGATTTATCAAAAAATATGAAATATTTGGTATAATGAAGGCCTATCATGATGTGCCTTATGGAGGTCACTTCGCAGCTAAAAGGATAGCTTTCAAAATCCTCACTACAAGTTACTACTAGCCAGCTTTGCACAATGACTCTATCAAGTACACAAGGAGTTGTGATAGGTACCAAAAGATGGATAAACCAACAAGGAGTGATGAAATGTCATTATAGCCTCAAATAACATTGGATCTCTTTGAGAAATGGGGTCTAGATTTTATTGGTCCAACTTCTCCTACTTCCAACAACAAGGAGTACATTCTAGTTTGCACTAAATATTTGACTTAATGGGTGGAAGTGAAGGCATTATAGTTTCCAAAGATGGAATATATGGCTAAATTTTTGTATGAGATCATTTTACTAGGTATAGAGTACCTAGGGAGATTGTCACTGATCAAGGTCCACAATTCACTTTAGAGCTTATTACTAAATTGGTTAAAGAATATGAAATAAGATATAAGAAGTCAAAACCTTATCACCCTTAGGCCAATGGTCAAGTGGAGGTTACTAACAGAGAAATTAAGAATATTCTAACCAATACAGTGCAACTACATAAAAGACATTGGGTTGCTAGACTACTAGAGGTAGTATGGAAATATAGAACTAGATGGAAGATAACAATTGGCTTCACACCCTATGAGCTAGTATATGGAAAAAAAATAGTCCTTCTTATAGAATTTGAGTACAAGACCTTAAGGATAGCAATGGAGTTGGAAATGGATCTAAAAGAAACTCAAAAGGAGAGATTGGAGAATTTAAATGGTTTAGAGGAAATCATACTGGAGACAGTACACCATACAAAAATTATATAAAAACAGAAGATAAAATGGAATGACCAATATATCAAGACAAAGGAGTTTACTGCAAGAGACTAGGCCTTATTATATGATTCAAATTATAAATAATTTAAAGGGAAACTATAATCTAGGTGGTTAGGACCCTATGAGATCAGTAAAGTCTTTCCTAATGGAATAGTGGAGTTGCAAATGATAGGTGCAGTTAGGTTCTAACTCCTAGTTAATGGTCACATATTGAAGTTTTACAAAAATCTGATATAGAGAGATTATTTCCTCATTTCTCTCAATCAGCAGTATGGTCCTTCCAATTATTTGAGTGATTCAAACACAAATAAAATACCCAACAATGGTAACTTAGAAGAAATAGATGTACACAATTATTTAGGTGACTAGGCTGAGCTACACAACTCACCCTCTAAGATCACTCAAGTTTAAATTTCTTATTTTACTTCACAAGCACACATAGCATAGTCATAATAATATACACATTTTTTCTAGCAATCTCCATTTTTATGGTAGGGACCTATAACTTGGCACATGTATACAACTATCACAAATTTCTAGGACCCTATTACAAAAGGGAGTTGTAGAAAAAGTTGTAACATTTTAGATGGGACCTGATGTCGAAGGTACCCATAACACTTCTTGTCAAAAACTTCCAAAAAAAATATGTGCCACATTAATTGTATTTCACATCACATGCCACCACTATACCTCTCATTTTGGCTCATGAAACATGCTTGTCCGTTTTTCCAAAGGCTATTTCAAATTTCAATGATTCAAACTATCACATCACTTTCTCCCATCTATACATTTCATTTCATCCTAAACCATATGCCAGCTAGTCATTCATTTTGAATTACATCTTTCCATATATCGCAATTATTACATGTCCCATTATAATCACAAAGTGGATATAGTTCAAATCAATTCCACATGTGTAAAATTTTAATCTACAATAATCAATAGGTACACAAAGTTCACTAGCATTATTAACATAGATTTGTAAAGCTTTCATCATATGTTCACACTAGATTAAAAATGCGATAAATTCATATTTATTTTCATTCTCTATAATAATAACCTTCACTATCACACGTTGAAGTGAGGCCACTTCAAACCATAAGTTGGGGGAGGGTGCAATATCAACTAGTTTTTTTTACCACCCCACTTAAAATTAATTGCAAATGAATAAATATGACATGCAAACCCTTTTTGTCTTAAAAAACTATCTACCTTTTTACTAAAAAAATTCATTGATCTTGAGCTAAGTCAAACTTGAAACCAATTTCAAAGCTCAATTAAGTTTTTACAAAGAAGGGAAGTTACAGTACAAGTAGTAGTAAAAAGTGCATGTGAAGTAGTAGAGTAAGAGAAGTGTTTGAGGTGGTGAAGTGAAATTTGAGCTGAATTTTCAAGATTATTTCCAAGGTTTGAAATAGTGAGTAGAGGTAAAGAGATTCATAATGGGAGGTGATGCTATTAGGAGAAATTCATTAGCACAAAAAAAAATATTAGAAGATGCACTGTGTTTCCCATTTTCACAAGAGTTGACTAGCTTGATTATTTTCTAAAGCTGACAAAATTTAACAATGACATAGCAAGGAAATTTGTAGCCACATTGGAGCATGATGAAGCAATGGTAAAAGGGGTATCAGTAGATGCATCTAAAGTCACCATAGCATAAGTATATATATTACCTAGGACTGGAGGAGATTTTACAGTATGAGTAGATGCAGTGGCTACAAGAGAGGAATTTTGTGAGCGAGGAGAAAATTTGGACTCATCATCCCAAGGTACAAAGAAAATTGATCCTCCATAGCTTTGGGATAATTTTTCTTCCTATATTATTAAATGCATTACCTATGATGGTAGAAAAAATCTTCTCTATATTGTACATTTCAAGTTACTTAGTCATCTATGCCATAATAGACTAGTAAATATGCCAAATTTTCTTTACAATATGCTAAAAAGGATGGCATCTGAGTATTAGAGAAGAAAAAGTGACACTTCCTTATCACATCACTATTTGATTTCTCTATTGGTAAAAAGGATTTTGAGAATTCAGTACCCATAGGTAGCCTAGGAAGATTTTGTAAAATGTGAAGATGTCAATAATTTAATTGAGGCACCTATAGTACTTGAAACCCTAGAGCCACAATTTGTACCTTTAAGAGAAAATTCTATTGTCTCACTTACGACTTCACCTACCCATATCCAAGGTGAGATTGAGGAGCACAATGTGCTAAAGTCTATGTCACTAGTAATGGAAAAAATCCCAAAAATTCCATCTTCCTCAAAACCACTTAAATCTAAGAACAAAAGAGGTAGTACATCCACAACATCCACACCTTCTAAAATTGAGAAGAAAGGGAAGAAGGTTAAGAAGAAAAATAAGGATGTACAAAAGGAGGTTCAAAAGAGAACGAAGGATGTTAAGAAGGAAAATCCCATGCCCATGTGTTCACACTAGTTGAACAAGCAAAGTGTTATGAGGGGTAGTGTGGAAAAACTTGAAGAGGATACAAAGAGCAAGGAACAATAGGAAGAAAATGTCATGTTGGTTGAGACAGACTCAAAAGAGAAGGTAAATGTCCTTGGAAATGTGCATACACCTAAGAAAAGGAAGAGATATGTGTCTGCCACTTCTAATTCAGATTTAGAAGATGTATTTATTGCTAAGAAAACATGAAAGAAAACCCTAGATAGCCCCACTCATGAAGACTATGATTGTATAGGGGGTGGTAATGAGCATTTTTTGGAAGTAGAAGAAATTTTTTTGGAAAAAATAATTTTTATAAAGGAGCTTCAAGAAGCTCTAGATAGAATTATGCAATTGGAAGAAATAGTGTAGGGTTATGAAAAGAGAGACAAAGAAAGGGAGACAAAAATACAAGAAGTGGAGGAGAAACTATAAACATATGACCATAGTGAAAAGTTGGATCTATTGGCACAATTTTCTATTACCAAAACAAGGGATGGATAGCTTTTAGTAGTAGATCAAAAGCCACTTGTAATGAGAAATCCAACCTACCACACTACCCTGTCTCTTGGTTATGAATTTTGCAAATTTACTAATCAATTTGCATAGGAAAAGGAGAACTAGAGAAAGGAAAAACAAGCATTAAATTCATCTTTGGAAAAGAAGGATATGGAGTTGTGGAAGTTATCAATGAGATTAGAAGAAGTGGTAGAAAAGGATGCCAAAAAACTTAAATGCATAACCCCAACAAGGACATATGCCTTGTTTTTGCAAGAAAAATTTCTTAGTTTTTAGTTTAGTAGATTGAAAAGTGACAAACCAATTTCCATGAATTACAAAAATGATTTTCTCCATGTTTTTGTTGATGCCAACCCTAAAGATAAAGATTAGTTATGTGATTTCTACTTGCATATCTATGTAATGTTTGGAGACATAGAGTGGAATCCCTTAATCTTTGTTGGGGATTTTTAAGTAAGGGCCTTGGCATCTTACTTTAGAAATAAAAAATTCAGAGGAGAAATCATGGAAGAATATGAGGAGCGAGAAAAGATAATTTCATTTTTGGTGAACAAAGAGTCCATAGATCCTGATGACATCATAAACCAATGGATAAGATTCCTTGGCCACAAGGGTCCAGGAGGTAAAATCGTAAAATTAAGAAATCAAGATTCTAAGAGAATACAAAATCTAGTAGTGATAATTCTCCAAAATTGTCTTAGATATGTGTAGGGTAGATGGAACAATTTAACTCCAAAATTGCAGAGGAAAGAACCCCATTCATTGCACAATTTTATAGTTTTTTTTGAAAGGTTGCATAGGTACATCATAATTGTTGAAAAAAAGGGGCTAAAATGGATGTCACTCACATTCCATCCACCTATACTTCTCTATTTGGTACCACATTGGATAAGGGAAAGGGATGAAGAATGTGAGGAAGCAAGATTAACTAGAATGAGGAGGCTTGTTTGTTATAATGGATTCTACCTTAAATAGGGCACAAGATTCAATGCTATTATGGACCTAAGATAAATCACCCTACTTTATAATCTCCATCCCTAGTTCATTTTCTTGAGGGAAAACAAAAGGGTGTTTGGGGGTAGTGATGAGTCAATTTATCATTCTATTTTCTATTGTTTTATGCATGTTTAAATACATCATCATAAATTCCTCTTCAAATATATTCGTACACTATCTTATATTTTCATGTTTATTATACCACCTTGGACCTAATTAAGATTAATGGAAATATAGTTATGATATGGTAGCATTTTGTGATTTATAGGTGATTATGTGTGAAATGTGATTAGAATTATATGTTTAATCATGGTAGTTATCTTTGTGTATATTATTTATGGATTAACCTCTTATAGCCTAAGAACATGTAGAAAATGGGAGTTTTAACCCACAATCAAAGGAGGTTTTGAATAGAAAAACAAGGGAAGTGCAAGAACAAATTGAGCATAGTAAATACCGTGTGGAGACACCTAATGGATTTGATCATCCATAATTATGGAAACCCTAAAGGAATTGAAGAAGAAGAAGAAACATGTTATTACTTGAACTTTGGCATAGCTTTTATTGCATGTTTTAGTTCTGTTACTTCAAAATCCCAATTCTATTAGAATTCTCATTACTTCAATTCCAATTAGGATAGTTGAATCTTAATTACACCCTTCCATTTATTAGAGTTGTGATTAATGATTTTTGTTTAAAGTTACATTTTTAATAAATTCCTTTGTACATGTATAAATTCGGTAGTTGAGTCTCTGAATAAGTGGTTAGATAATTAGTTGATGGATCTCATGAGGATTTAGTTATTAGTTTTTTCTTGATTTCAAGTTGTTGATCATATACATGTTGAATATATAGATATGTTCTCATTGAATATGTGAATGATTTATCTAGACCTACTCAAACATAGACAAACAAACCAATGTTAGTCAATAAACAAATCTAAACTAGCATTCCCCATGAGATTCATTCAAAACACAATGAACAAGAAACAAAGAAAAATTAACCAAATGAAAGTTAATGAATCCTATTCAAATTCTCAAACCTAGCATCCCATTGGGGAATTGGTGCTTCTTTGATGTGGAAAGAAGTCCTTTCCCAATCCTTTGATAAGCTTGATGATGATTGATTGACCCTTGGTGAAAAATGCCAATAACCTTGCTATAAATAATGAACTCCCATGCTAACATGGATGAAATGTGGATGAAAATGAGCATAATGATCTTGCATGGATTGTGGATGCTAAATAAAATAGAGGGGGCCTATATTTATAATGGAGAAGGATTGAAGAATAAGCAATACGAAGAATATGGGATGAAACTTGAACCAATGGCATTGTGCCACTTGTCAACATGCTAATGAAGGGAGGTGGAGCACATTTTGAACAATGTGCATGTTGAATGTATGTAGGTGGATTTGAATTTGAAGAAGTGACTTGCATGAGAGGGGATGTAAGTGGAGTTAATGCCAAGTTGGATCAAGAAAAAGGACATGTAAGAGCCTTAAATTCCATCTTGGAGAAAAAGTCCTTTTGGGAGGGATATTTCAAATTGGAGGAATATTCCAATAATATGCCATATTTGAATGAAAATAGAGGAATTAATAAATCAAATAAATTGATTTACATGTGCAAGTTGCAAAAGCTAGAGGAATGGAGGATTGGTGTTAGGAGTTAATTGGGATTAATTAACTTAGATGAGATTAGTTGACATGAAATTTGATTTACATATTTAGATTTATTTAAATCAAGTGAGAGGATAGTTGGGAGATAAATTTAATTAAATAAAATGATTTATTCAATTAAATGAAGAACATTGGGATTAAATAAAGTAGATTTATTTAATCCGAGGAAGAACATTAGGACTTAATTAAATAAAGTTGATTTATTTAATTAAGAGGAATTATGATGAAATAATCTAATAAAGTGTATTATCTGATTAAGAAGGAAATTAAATTAATTAAATAAAGATTATTCAATTAATTGGCTAGTGTGGATGCGATAAAGGAAGAATTGAAATTAGTGAATCATAATTGAGTGCATGATATCAATCAGAATATTTTGAGTTTCTACATTTTTCCCCTCTTTGAAGCAATGTACCTGTTGCGTTGGTTCAAAGAATAAACGCACCGAGATAAAAAAAAATTAAAAGTTTTTCAATTTTTTTAGATGCCCCAGTGAAAGAGAAGTATGCTTGTACACTGCCCAGTCGAGAGATTGGGAAAAAATTACAACTTGTAGGGTTGATCTCACAACAAAGAGGTTCAAGATGGATGTATGGATGGCTTATGATGATGATTCAAATGAGATGGATTAAGATGCTTAGAATAAAAAATCTACATTATTCTAAACAACTTAAATGATAATGCAATGCATGTTAGATGATTATGAGATGCATGTGATATGTTATGATTATGAAATGTATGTATGATAATGGTTTGTGAATGCAGGATGGATGTATTGGTGATGTTTGGTTGACTGTCATGATACCATGTTAGCACACAGAGAAGAAAGAAGAAATGAGATAATGAAAAGAGGATCCAACAAGTCCATGATCTATGAGACTTTATTAGAGATGAGGATGAATGATTGATGATGATGGATTGCTTATCAAGAATTTGGATTTTAAAAGGGCTTACTTACCTTATGTTTGGTAACAAAAATAGATATGATGCATCAAGGTATAAAGAACCAAGATGATGTTGTACCTAGTGCGATGGACTTTGACTCAAAAAATAGATAGCAGTATTCTTGTTCACACCTGACATACAGAAACCTTACTAGGATGTACTTCAAATGCTTCAAACATCTTGGACGAAAACACAGAAAGGAAAAACCTAACAATGTAATAGTCAACAAGTTATCCAAAACACCTTCCATCCATACCCAATAAAGCAAGTATTTTCCAAGGTTATATTACAAGAATATCCAACAAGCACAACAAATAAAAAGATAATGATCAATGCCCCATTATTTTCTCTCTAAATTGTTTTGATAGACATCATCGAGAGGTCATTGGAATGAGCACAATAAGATAAATCAAAATAAAAGATCAATTACACAAACAAGCCAATATTCTTCATACCTACAACCAAATGGATTTTTTTTGTTTAGGATAAGTATCCAAAGTGTTTTCCAAAGATAATTCCCATTGTAGGAAGGATGCATCTTAGGACATGTTAGTGGATTGTGGAAAGTTGATAAGTTGTTTCAAAGGCTATTGATATAAGGTTGATTGACATGTTTTTGAATAATCAAGAGTTTTATTTTGCATTTAAAAGTTTGTTGTTTTGATTTTAATTTTGCGTTTGAAGTTTTATTCTGTTGATTGTTGTGGTTGATTTCTATTTGTGTTGCCAAAGGATGAAAGTGACGATTGATTTATTATGGATGATTGATTATTGTGGGTGAAGTGAAATGAGACAAATTTATTTTTTGGCTTTTTGAATATTTTTGGTATTTTTGAAATGTTTTTAAGGTTTTTTTTGGTATTTTCAAGATATTTTACAAATGTTTTCATTTTTAAAATTTTCAATGTTTTTTTGTTTTATGATTTTTTATGAATGTTTTTGGATTTTGTGTCTCGAGGGCTGATCAAAGATTAGCCTTTCCTATGTTTAAGCTCAGAGACAACATAGTTTGGATGACAATGTTTTTGAAATTTTTTGGTTTTCAACTTGTTTTGGATGTTTTTGGATTTTTGCATGATTTTGATGATTTGGATATGGATATGTGATAATATTAGTGCTCTATTTTGGGATTTTGTTAAAAACCAAGCTAGGGTTGATTGATCTAATTGATGGATTGATGATGATAACATTGTTGAGGATACACAACAATACAAGGATAGTGTTAAGAAACACAAGGATTAGGATGGATATCCCAATGTTATGAGGTGTTGATTGGATTTGATGATGATAACATTGTTGAGGATACACAACAATACAAGGATAGTGTTAAGAAACATGAGGACTGAGATGATGATGGATTGATTGGGCTTGATTGATCAAGATTGATGATCATAACATTTCCAAGGATACACAACAATGCAAGGATAGTGTTAAGCAACACAAGGACTAAGATGATGATGGATTGATTGGGTTTGATTGATCAAGATTGATGATGATAAAATTGTTGAGGATAGACAACCATGCAAGGATAGTGTTAAGAAACACAAGGACTAGGAAGGATATCCTGAGATGGTGATGGATTGATTGGATTTGATTGATAAAGATTTTGAAGCTTGATTTAGAATAAAATCTATTTGAATGATTTGGTGTGATGTTGAAGCACATGTTAGATGCAACTAATATTGATTGTTTTGATCGATGTTCGATTAAAGATAAAACTTGATAATGAACATATTCTCATCAAAATATGCCATGGGCTAGTGATTTGGATTCTTTCTCACAAGTGGTTTGACCAATTTGATTTCACATTTTCCAATATCTAGATAACCACATAAGTTGAAAGATATAGATCAAGATTTATTCTTGAAGAAGTGATTTGAAAAAATTTATTTCACATTTTCGAATAGATAACCACATAAGTTGAAAGATATAGATCAAGATTTATTCTTGAAGCAAGAAGTAAATATCTTCCCCCAATGTCTAGCAATGTATGGAATTCCATGGATGGATTCATGGATGGGTGTGTGGATGGATGGATCTAGTAAGCACACAAATGATGCCAAGTGTTATCTTATTAAAATATAAGGTGTTCAAACAAAGGATGCTCATTTGGATAATGCTTCATGGCTCAAATAATGTTGGGTAGGATAGGATAAATGAAAATGAATCATGTCAAGATGTTTACCATAAGAAAGTGTAAAGTGTGCGCCAAAATTTTACCAAGATCAAGATAATTTGGACTATGGATGTAGATGGATGAAAATTGGTTGAATAAATGGTTCATGTATGAATGTCTTTATTATAGATGAGATGGATGGAATGTTGGATTTATTAGGGATGTGATAAGATGATTTCACCTAAAGTGGCACATGTAGATGCTTAATTCTACACATGACACAAGTTAATATGCTAGGTTTTCATCATGGTACCAGCCCAAAGTGCCACCATAGTGGTTTTCACTAGAGGATGATTTTTTATCTTTACTATTTTCAATATTTTTTTATTTTTTTTTGTATTTCTCTGTGAAAGATTATTAAGCCAATGTTGGACCACCTGGTGGTGTTGATGTAGATGCTTATGTCATAATGTTCCATAATTATCCTTATTGAAGAATTTGCTTTGCTAAGATACGTGCACTTGAATGCAACTTTTGAGATTCTCAATCTTCTTTATTGATACTGGAGTTAACTTTTCCTTTGTGCGCACATCGCAATAGATTACCTTTTGAATAATTATGATGAAGGGTGGCTACTAATATATGTTCAATGTGAGAATTGGATATCATGCATGGAGGAGTGGATGGAGTGTGTTTAGGCATAACAGATGGATTGGTTGATAATTTGGAACCTTTGACTCTCCAAACTTTGCAAGATGAGCAATGATGGATGGATATGAATGTGTGTGTGGAATTAGGACCAACTGCTTGATATAATTTGTGCATTGCTTGAGAAGCCTACTTTTTCCTTTATGGACATCTTTGCTGGATACTTTTCCCTCTTTTAATTTTCCCCATAGTTTCTTTAACTAATAGAGTTTGATAGGGATAATCTCTCTTTTTATTCTTTGGTATCAATGTGTATTTAATTTGTCCATTATGCTTCTTATCTTCTTTTTCTTTGATAAAATTCTTCTCTCTTTGATTCACATCCTTCTTTTGATGTTGGGCCTAATTTTTGGATGGGGTGATGGGTGGATGAAGATTCATGATGTGGCTAGTTGTTGTATTGGCATTGGTTTCATCATAAGGATTCTTTGTGCTTCCTATGTTGACATTTTCTTGAGATGAAGTTGCCCCTAGTATTGAATAACCAAGACCTTGATGCTTAGTATTTCCAATAATCTACACTAGTTCTAGGATACCCTATTCATGTAGGCTTAATCCTCTACCCTAATAATTAATCTAATGAAACATTTTATTTGCAATAGGATATGATTTACCTTGGAAGCAAGGTGCTAATCCTCCTTTTCTCTCTTATGGATCTTCAAAGGTGATAGCTTCTTCATTGATAAGATAGCTTTCCCTAGAAAAGTTAAGTGATCCAAGTTTATAAGTGATAGGATCCTCCATAAGTGGGATAACTTCCTAATTCATATCTTTGGCTTGATCTTGTGAAATGTTAGATTTTAATGCTTCTTCAAGAGGTGTGGATGATTCACTGTCCACGTAAAAGTATTCCTCATAAATAATTTTTGATATGCCTTCATAGGATGTTTCTAATTCACAACTTTTGTAGAAACCTTCTTCACAAACCATTTCTAATATGTCTCTATATTTTTCTATATCTTGATCATGCGTACAGATGTTAAGAGTAGGAGACTCAAGTTCCTTGGTAATGATATCAAGAGTATGAGACTCTTCTTTATAATGAAGATCATCTACATGCCCATTAGGAGTAAGCATCTCATGGGTAGATGGAGGAATATGTGCTATATGGATATGATAATCATTTGAAACATCCTGTATAGATAAGAGAGTTCCCATTAGATCATTGTAGTATTGTGGAGATACAAATTATTGATCTTGATTAATTTTGGAATTGCTTTTGACATGCTTTGGATCAAGTTCTTGACATGGGTCAATTTCAAATGATGGATTTCTTATAAATGGTTCTTGGATATCTTCATTAGGAATGCGAAGTGGCTCACTATCCTCTTGATATTTGAGTGGGTTTGGATCAAGCATGGAGTTGAACATTCCTTCAATATCTACAACCATGAGGTTGAAGGATGGCAATATGTCTTGGAAAGGACCATTGCTAGACTTTAGTAAAATATGTTGATCATGATTCAAAATAAATTCTTGAGATATGTCCTCTAACTCATTAGGTGAGGTAGAGACATTTTGAATATGATCATTGGTCGATGGATCATGGATTATGTCAATAGGATCAAATAATTTAACACTCCTTGAAATAGATAATTGTTTGAGGGGTTTTGATTATGACTAAAAATTGACTTTTGATTTATGATGATTTTATCATTGGATGAGGTAGAAACATCTTCAAGGTGCTCATTAATGGATAGATCTTGATCATTGTTTTCAAAAATTGTGGTGGAAAGATTGTCACTACTATCACTAGTGGTTGAATCTTCATCATTGTCCTCAATAGTTATTTTTTTTATCAATAAGGTCTTGGATGATATTTTTGAGTCAAATACAATTTGATGTTGTGTGTCCCTTTATTTTGTGAAAATCATAAAGGTGCTTCTCATTATACCCTGGTGGTTTAACTTGAGGCTCTTGATAATTTTCATAAAAGGGGATTTTGATGAGATTTTCTTGTACCAACTATTGCATGGCTGATTTGATTGGTCCCCCAAGTGGTGTGTATTTTAATTTGTTACCTTGTGAGATTTGTACTTTAAATTGACCTTGTGGTGATTGATTTTGGAGATGTAATGATTGATCTTTGAGATGTGGTGATTGGATTTATTGTTGATGTTGATCTTGATATCCAACCTCTTGACATTGGAGATGTTATTCTTGATGTGGTTGTGAACACAACTCAATGCTTTGATGACATGGTTTAACCAATGGAAGAGTGTATTAATTTGGGGTGGAGATGTCTCTTCATGCAAAGAGTCAATTATTTTGGAAAGTGAAGAAATTTGATCTTAACACCATTGATATAATTGATTTGGTTTTTGTTCAAGCAGATTCAGAATGTATACTTGTGTTGTTTGAATGGGATCATGGACAAATTTATTTTGGACAATGTTCTAATTTGGGATGATGTTTAGATTTGGCATGATAGGTTGAAATTGAACATTGTTGTGGTTGGGAACCACATTTCCTTGATTTAGGTAACTTTTATTTTTCATGGTGTTACCTTGACTTGGATCAATACATGGAGTCATTAACATCTTGTTTGGACTTTGAACAACATTTCTATGATTCAGAAACATATCTATCCCAAATTTTACCAAGTGTGTATTTGAAATGTTCATGTTTGGTAAACCTATACTTAGTATATTGACATTTGGCATGTATGGATTTGGTGGGATAATGTTGTTTTGTTTAAGACTCATGCATTGATTTTTTGGTTGATAGATTTTTAGGTTTGAACTTTGATTTAAATCTACCATAGGGAAAGGTGTTCAAAAATTTAGATTGGGCATACTCACATTTTTTGCACCATTGATTTTTGTAGGAGATAATGATCCCATGTAGGGATTGTATAAATTTGAGTTTTGATAGTTTGGTTGACTTAGATCACTCATGATGTATAAAGAAATTTTATATTAAATGTTCTTCTTGTGTTTTGACCTTGTTGACCTTTAAGGGATTTAGAACCAATGATGAGATGAAGGATGAAAGGGGTAAATGATATGGGTTTTGAACTTTTAGGAACTTTGGATCAATACTAGACTTTAGGATTTGATTTGATTTGGATAATGGACTTGTAAACCCCAAGATGCTGGATTTTATCTTGTAATAAACTTGTCCACAAAGGGTGATAATTTAACTAAGTGTGTGAGGAAGGATTCATCCATACACACCTAACTAAATAGATTATTTTGATTTGGTTTAAGGATGTACCCAAGTCTAGATAATGATGTTCCTAGAGATCTAAAGTTGTTTGTGGGATGAAGATGATAAATTTTTGGGATGAATGAAGTGTTTGATTTTATCCTAAATGAACCTAAGGAGAACCTTGTTTATAAGATGAAGATAGTGAAGAAAATGTTTTTCCCTAAGAGTGGTTCAAACCAAAAGACCAATATTTGCATGGAAAACTATATGACCAAAAGATACCAAGCACATTTGTGGGGTTAAATTTGAGTTAATCTTGATTAATGACTTACTTTTACCACATCCACACTTCTTTCTTATCTTTTCAAACTAGATGTCTATGTCTAAATTTCCTTTTCATCCAACAAGGTCCATTATGTGGAAATTGAGAAAAATTAAGACAGTAGTTCCTTATTGTTTACTTTAGAGAGAGAAAATGGAGGTATGAGTCCAAATACTTAGAAACCTGTAAGGATGGAATCCCTAGGGTCAAGCAGTAATACTTGGAATTTTCAAAGGTATTTTCTCTTTCAGAAGGTTTGAAATTTGATGTCCTTGTTGAATGTTCATTTTCAATATTTTGGATCCAAACAATGTGTTTAATTGACTCAAAGATTGCACAACCCTAGGATAGAAGAGAAAATATTTGTTGAGTTCACACTTGGATAAATCTAGTTGTGCTTATTCAAAGCAGATGACTAGAAGCTTGACCACACTGGCTCCCCTCCACTGTACTCACTTCTACAGGTCAGCCAAGCTTCAGTTATCATGAATCTCCCATGATGAACTTTTCATCTCTAAAAGAATCACAAATATGTGGGATGGCTCTGAAGGTCTAACCTCTTGACGCCAAAAAATATTGGGATTTTGGATTATAAACAAAGGTTCATAGTAAGGGCATCTAGTTTAGGGGGTGCAATGATAAAATCCTTGTGAGATATCTCCCAACCCTTTGAACAAGGGCTTTACACATCATAAAGATATTGGGGGAGAGTTATCATGCACCACTTCCCATTGTTTATGATTTTCATTGTAGCCACAAATTTATACAGTAGTTTGGAAGAGCTTGGCTTATGCTCATTATTGCTTGGGTCATTCCCTTAGGGTGATCACTTTTTCCCACCAAGGTTGGCCCTCTAAAGGTGAACAAAAGCAAGTAAATCTGTAGTTCAATCAATCTTTGTTTGCATGAACAAAGAGAGAACACATGCAATGCCTTTTCTCATGCTAGAAAGATTTGTTCAATTTTAAAACCCCAAATTGAAGTGTGGAGGAAATATTTTAGACAACCTAATGTGGAAAATAAGAGGCCACATATGTGTCTCTATTTTCTCCAGTGTTGTTGTTTGACCTAGAAAGACAAAAAATAGAAAAAACTATGGAAATGGCCAAAAAATGTGTTAATTTTGAGATTTATGCCCTCCTTCTAGTGCCAAAATGTGAATTATTCATCTAGACCTACTCAAACATAGACAAACAAACCAATGTTAGTCAATAAACAAATATAAACTAGCATTCCCCATGAGATTCATTCAAAACATAATGAACAAGAAATGAACCAATATTAACCAAATGAAAGCTAATGAATCCTATTCAAATGCTCAAACCCAACATCCCATGGGGGAATTGTTACTTCTTTGATGTTGAAAGAATCCCTTTCCCAATCCCTTGATAAGCTTGATGATGACTAATTGATCCTTGGTGCAAAATTCCAATAACCTTGCTATGAATGATGAAATATTATGCTAGCATGGATGAAATGTGGATGAAAATGAGAATAATGATCTTGCATGGATTGTGGATGCTAAATCAAATAGAGGAGGCCTCTATTTATAATGGAGAAGGATTGAAGAATAAGGAATAGGAAGAATTTGGGATTAAACTTGAACCAATGGCATTGTGCCACTTTTCAACATGCTAATGAAGGGAGGTGGAGCACATTTTGAACAATGTGCATGTTGAATGCATGTAGCTAGATTTGAATTTGAAGAAGTGACTTGCACAAGAGGGGATGTATGTGGAGTTGATTCCAAGTTTGCTCAAGAAAAAGGACATGTAAGAGCCTTAAATTCCATGTTGGAAGACAAGTCCTTTTGGGAGGGATATTTCAAATTCGAGGAATATTCCAAGAATATTCCATATTTGAATGAAGATAGAGGAATTAATAAATCAAATAAATTGATTTACATGTGCAAGTTGCAAAAGCTAGAGGAATGGAGGATTAGTGTTAGGAGTTAATTGGGATTAATTAACTTAGATGAGATTAGTTGATATGACATTTGATTTAGATATTTAGATTTATTTAAATCAAATGAGAGGATAGTTGGGAGATAAATTTAATTAAATAAAATGATTTATTCAATTAAATGAAGAACATTGGATTAAATATAGTTGATTTATCTAGTTAAAGAGGAATTATGATGAAATAGTCTAATAAAGTGTATTATCTGATTAAGGAGGAAATTAAATTAATTAAATAAAGATTATTCAATCAATTGGATATTGTGGACGTGATTAAGGAAGAATCAAAAGTAGTGAATCAAAATCAAGTGCATGATATCAATCAGGATATTTTGAGTGTCTACATAATACAAAAGATTTTATGTGATATATTCAAATGCATTATGGATGCCAATAATTGGTGTGATTGTGTATTATCTAAATATCTAGATTTGGTTTTAGTTAAGTGGAGAAAGCTACTCGGGTTGGCCACTCAAGGTATTGTTCTTCACTATATCTATTGTTGTTTCATTTTATTTGTTAGATAATTATGTCATTCATGATTGCATCTAAGTTAAACTAGGTTCTAATATCATGGTTATCAATAGTGGATATTATTTTTTATGGATGCATCCCATTACTTAATATCACTTTGGAGAATAGGTTATGTTCATTTCTTAGTTTTGAGCCAATTTTATTAATTACTTGTTAATAGCAGTTTAGTTATAAATTAAGTTGTAGGTACTCATAGCAACTGGTGATAGCTTAATTCTTTTTGTTTTTATGCATTCTTATTATTTCCCAGTAATTAGAATACCTCAAGTAGAATAATTTATGTAGTCTCAAGTCTCTAAAATTATAGATAGTGTAGGAATCATCACAAGTTTACAATCCTTGGTTGATAATTCAATTTAGTCTTTGTAATGTTGAGTGAACTGTTCATTTAGGTTATCCCTTTGAATTGTGTGGTTTTCACCAAGTTTCCAAGGTACTAGTATAGAATCTACACGTACATTCATGAAGTCATCATCTTGGGGTGTGATCAAGATTTCAAGACCTTTATGGCTAGTTGTAGCTCCATTTTGGGGGGAAATTCAAATTTTTGAAAATGTAATCAATGTTCTATTTCCTGTAAACCCTAATTGGGTTTGTTGTAAAACAAGGTGAAGAAAGCTTGCAATATAAACTTCAACCAATAGTAATTGCAAATATGAATGCAAAGATTAATCCTTAATATGAATGTGATTGTAGAATCAAAACAAGTAAAGAAAACCATAACACATGAGACCAAATTTATGTGGAGAAACCCCTAAGGGAAAAAACTTCACCATAGAAAGAGAGAGGAAAGTATACTACTAATCCAGGAGAGATTAAAATAGCAACACACTTCTTTGAATAAATGTGTAGAATATGGAAACACCTTGTTAGCTACAAAATTCAATGAATAAATCTGGCTCAAAGCCCCAATTTATAGAAACTTGTGAGGATGAATACCACCATGGTATTAGCAAACAACATGCAATAGAACCACATAGAAAAACTCATACCTATCTCCTTTCCAACCACAAAATCCATCCAAAATAGAAACTTACAGATGCTCTTATAGTTGTCATAAGGCATCTCTAATGCATGGATGCCTAGGGAAGGAAAATATTATATATAAAATCATAAATGGTGTCATAGTCATCATAGAATATTATGAAAATTTTCATAGTGTCATAGATACTCTTACAACTTATAAAAAAATTCATAACCCTCCAAAAATAGGATATTCCTAATGGGATGCCTAGATATTTTTTCCTTTTCCCAAAAGATAAATAGTAACAATAATTTTGTCTTTCCATGAGTTCTTTCACCATCATTGATTAAATAGTTTTACCTCTTCTGGGAAATTTACAAAAGACATTAGGAAAACAATTAATTAAAGGATTTACAAGGTTGATGTCACCCAAATCCTAGTGTTCTCCCACTTGATGTCATACATTGTAAATTACACCTATAGAGATACATCAACATGAAATTAAGTACAATGATCAAGGCCCATGGCCTTTCTGTACCTGTAGACATGTAAAATATACCAATTGACATTGTGCATCTGATCTTGACTTATTAACATCATTTCATCCTAAATCATTCCTTGGACTAATCAAATTCCCTTATCTGATTAAATTCATCAATTTCCCCCCCTTAATTAAATAAGTCATGTTATCTAATTAAGTCACTTTCTTTTGTTAATTAAATCAATCCATCTGATCTAATTATCCCTATTTAATTAAATAATCAATTTATTTGATTAAATCTCTAAAGTCTATCCATTAAATTAAATAAATTAAAACCTTGTTTACTTTAATCTAACAACCATCTTTTTTTAATTAAATAAATCAAAATCTTTATTTAATTAAGCTTTTGTCATATTCTTCTCTTATTTGATTTAAATAAATCCATAAATTTGAGTCAAATAAGTCACATAATCTAATCTCCTTTTCAATTAATTAACCCTTGATTAATTTAATCTCATCCCATGTCCCATCCTCTAGATTATGCAAGTTGCATAGGAAAAAAGATTTAATTCATTTATTAAATCTTTATTTTCCTCACAAGGCATCCTTTTGGAATATTCTCTCAATTTGAATTCAAAAAACATTCCAAGTCAACATGTACATCAGACAAGGCAATAAATTCATCTTACATGTCCTTTGCCTTGAGCCAAGTGGCATTTATTGCATTTTCCCTTCCCTCTTACAAGTTGTAGACACCGAAATATGGTTTTAAGCCTGCGACTTCCATATTCTTCGTAATTTGTATTCTTCACAGTCATGATTAAATAATCTTAATTATTTAATTAATTCATCTTAACATTAATTATTCTATTAATTAAATAATCTTAATTATTTAATTAATTCACACTTTTCTTTATTCTATTTGATTAATTAAATAAACGCTTTTTATTTAATTATGTTACTAATTAACCTTATCCTTCTTGTCAAATTAAATAAATTCTTATTTAATTTACTCTTTATCATATTTCAACTATAATTAAATAAATTCTTTATTTAATTATTCATTTAAATCCCTTCATCATTTAATTAAATAAATCTTATTTATTTAATTATTCTTCGAATATCGAGTCTTGAATTAAATGAATTATTTAATTCATTAATTCTATTTTAATGCATTCCTCTATATTTTATATAATTATGTGAGTTATCTAAGTATTCACTTTTACTCGACTCGACATCTATTTTAATCACTCAATTAACTCTTGATTTGATATTTGAGTGGCTCTCTCGAGTAATCTCTTTGTCAGATCATTCAATCATCTAGTTCTAACTTATTTGCGTGTACATGCAGAATAAGTAAATATTCTTATTTATTTAATTAAACCTCGTGCATGCATTCGAACAAAGAGTCGTTATAATCAATCTTCATCTTTGTCATGCAAAGATATTTCTTATGTTTTCAAATGCCAAACTGAAGATTAAATTATTTATTTAATCTTTAATAGTATTTCTAGTTTGTATCACTCATGTCACTACTAACAGTTATCAGAATGCATGTCTAATCTATCAATCTCAACCGTCCGTTGATCTTTTAATCTTGACCTACCGTTCGAATAATCAATTTTCTATAAATTGATTTATCATTCTTCATTCCAATCTCTCGCGAATTCTTATGACTTTTGAGAGCACTTTGTCTTGAATCTTCGATATTTTGCTAATCACTATCTTAGGCTATACTTGCACGAACTTACGAGAAATCTGAGGGAAATTATACTACACAAGCAAAATGGAGAAGGGTAATCGAGATGAATCATGGAAATACGTTTGAAATTGGTGAGATTGTTCTAGTTTTGTTTACGTTTTATCTTTCCTATGTACTTTGTTGCTTAAACGAATGAATTTGCATTTTAGATTTAGTATTTCATTGCATGTTTTCTTCTAATGATCTTTGTCTTCTATTGTGCAACTTTTCTATGGCGTTACATTTGGTGAACCTGACATGAAGACACCATCTTCGCGAATTCGTAGATCTTTTATTTTATGTTTATGTAGGTTTTTCGTATGAAACGATGCATCTGAAGTTTCCTGAACTGCAATTGACTTCCTGAACTGCATTTGACAAAGGAAATGATGCATATGTATTTTCCTGAACCGCAATTGAATTCTTGAGCCACAATTGAAGAAGAAACGATGCATCTGACTGGTAACACAGCGACGCAATTGACTAGTAAAATTTATTTCTATTTTTGGAAATCTCAAATTTTCAATTGGATTTTGTGTTACTGACATCTGATTTTCAGCGTGTGGCCATTTGGAGTAAACAAGCTTTTGTAGGATGATTGATGAAGACAATATTGAAAACTACTAACGAGTTTTTCTACAGGACGCTTGTTGAAGACCCTAGTTAATTTTGAAACAAATTATTTGGTAGCATAGCAAATCTTTCATCTGGTTAAAATTAACAAGTGTCTACTATGTTTAGTGTGAAAGCACAGGTTTGGTCACCTTTACGACTAGATACATCAAAGTATCCTCTCCCCTTGCGCATCCGTGTGATCCTGGGTGTAAGAGAAATGGTTACCAACTCTAGAACTTGGGCCTGTTCTGGTGGGAAAAAGTACTTACCCCAGGATGACTCAGACCAGTAGCACCCTAAACCCGAGGGACTTCCAGCCGGTATATAAAAGTAGGTTCTTAGGGAAACCCCAAGAATCATGAGTGTGGTTCCGATGAGATGGATCCAAAAGGGGACTCGTGCCATATGGATCACACCCCACGAATGGAATGCCTATACTAAATACCTTTTGTTTTAGAGACCAACCTATTTGTGGCCGTTGCTTGGTATAGTACAGGGTACAGTATCATGCCCGAAGATTACTCAGTATTGATCCCCTTGAGTAGAGATAGCAGTTCTTGGGAGGTCATTTCCCAAAGAATTCAAAATTGGTGTGCTTGAAAGACATTAATGAGCCGTGGAGGGGAGCCAATGCCACCAAATTTCTAAGCTATCCGCTCTCGAGAAGGAAAGGTGTTCATCACCAATCCAAGGTATTTTGGTGGGCTATACCAAGTATACAAACCCTAGGCCTTTGGCCTATTAGGATGTGCTTGTCTGTTGTCAGTTTAAACATTCTTTGAGTCCAAAATCAAAATTGAAAACACTTTGTCTTATGATTGTCTTTGATTGTCAGAATTTGATCACAAAAAATGGAGTCAGTTTAAAATTCATGTCACTAAAAATTCACAGAGAGTCAGAACTATTCACCAAAAACTCGCAATTGATTTTTAGAGTCACATCTATTAAATCTTGAGTCTCATCTATTAAAATCTGAGTCACAACTATTATTTCAAGTCACATCTATTTAGTCTTGAGTCGCATCTGTCAGGTTTAGAGTCGCATTTGCTAGTTTAGCTCACAATTGCTTTGTAAAAAACTGCATGCATTATATTCTGAGTCCCAACTATCAGTACAAGTCGCATCTGTTAAAAGGATAACCGCATCTGTCAGGGTCAAACTGAACTTTACCAGAGAAATGCAATTGATTACTAGAAAACCACAACTGTTAACTTGAACCGCATATGTTAGATCTTGCAACGCATCTATCTAATTATCAGAAAACCAGAATTCACAGTCACTGTCCAGTCAACACGATTACACCAGTTTCAGTTGTCTTCACACAAAAAATCTTTGAAATGGAAACCTAAAATGATTAGCTTAATTTTGCATCCTTTAGGGTCATTTATTCATTACCATAGTTGTCTTCATTTAGAGTTTATCTTCATCTTAGGGTACATATTACCTTGTATTAGACTTCTAGAAAGGTCACTTTTACAAACTTCAGGAGTAGTCCACCATCTATACTCTAGAAAAATCATAGTGTCAACGAAATTTGTCATTGAACCTAGTCTTGTCATCTTATACTTTGTCCTACGGAGAGTCCTCCTAGCTCATCAGTCTAGTTAGGAAACTCAACTTGTCTTTGATCCTCGTCCTACATTGGTTCCTTGACTTAACTAAATTGACACCTTGGTTTGACTTTAGGTAGTTGGTCCCTTCGTCTTGGGTTTATAGAATTGATCACTTTAGGGTCTTGCTTAGACTTTTCATCTTTAGAGTCTAAACTAGTGTCATCCTAGGACACCCCTTATTCTACATACGAAAAATCCCAAAAACATAGACTAGAGTCATACTGTTCGTAGATATAGTCTTGCATACCCCGCATATTGAACTTGTCTTACATGGTTGAAACTAGGTCTAAGAGAAGGGAGAGAGAAAATGTGTCCAACCCAAACGAGTTCATCAATCCATTTTCTTCAAGACCTCATAAGACTCTATTAGACAAATTCACCACTAGAAACACTCAAGGACATATTGTAGTAGAGGACATAGAGGCTGCCGCACAGGACCCTGAGTTTGCCTCTTTTGTAGATGAATACCTAGCAAATGATCATTAATGATTTTTAGGAAAATTGCTAGCTGAAAGTGCTACTTTACCTCTAGGATTTGATATCAGCACCTTACAAACTCAACCTACATAAGGGACAAATACCACAACTGCTAGTACTACTATACCTCAGGTCAGCATAACTATGCCATCTAGCACATCTACACAGAGTACAATAGTCCATACGTCCCCATTTAGTACATATAGCATGACATTAGGATTTAACTTCATTGTAGGGGCTTCATCATCCACTCCCTTCGGTCCTCTTGTTGGAAGTAAATGACCTAAAACGTTAGCCTCTACACCTTATGTCGGTGTCCCAAGTCCGCAATCAACAAACACCCCTACTGCTAGTCTCATGAGTACCATACCACAGTTGATGGCCATACCTAGTGCTCAAGTCACTAGTACTATACCATGGATTACACAAATAGGGGGTATTCGCTCCTTCCAATATGGCAATCAAAACCCTTTTTCGCAGATGGGTAGTCAGAATCCGTCCACACAGATTCCAAGTCAAAACCCATTTACATCGATTCTGAATCAAAATCCTTTGTCACAAATTGGTAGTCAGAATCCATCCACATAGATTCCAAGTCAAAACCAATTTACATCAATTCTGAATCAGAATCCTTTTTTCCAAAGTGGTACTCAGAATCCATTTACACAGATCTCAAGTCAACACCAATTTATGCCGATTCTAGACCAGAACACATTTGCCAACATTCTGAATCCAAATCCACCTCAGATGCCAACATTTAATCGAAACCCATCATGAGACTTTGGATTTTAGAATACATACCCAGATCTGCATAATCCCCCTAGCACATATTTGACCCAAGTTGACGTCTTACAAACACAAATACAGGCATTACAAACACAAATGGATAACATGTCGATGTCAACTAAGAAATCATTTTCACCAAAGGACATATGCCCATTCCCTTTTGATAGATCATTGTACATGAGCCCTTTCCCTCACGGATATGTCATACTGAATCTCCCTAAGTACAATGGCAAATGAAATCCAATAGAACATATAAGGGAATTTTCTACCATATGCATAGATGTCGCTTATAACCCCATGTATCTTATGAGACTATTTCCAAGGAGTTTTGTAGGAATTGTACTAGAATGGTTTTTGGGTCTAGATTCTGGCATTAGATCTTGGGGTGAACTAGTTGAGAAATTTGTGGAACAATTCTCCTTCAACATAGACCACGAGATAAATATAGCAACTTTGTGTCACACAACACAAGATGAAGGGGAAACATTCATCGCTTTCTTCCAGAGATGGAGAACCATAGCTAGTAGGTGTCCTATCGAGATACCTGAAAAACAAAAAGTTACAATGTTTCAAGAAAACCTTCATGCAAAACTTGGGAGCAACTTAAGTGTACATTGTTGTACGTCTTTTTCAGAACTAGTGGAAAAAGGGGTGATAATAGAGAAGGATCTCATTGAAAAGGGTGAACTCAAGACATCAACATCCAATAGAAACCCAATCGTACAAAACACCCCCACTGACAGAAACATATTCTAGTCTCGCAACAAAAATGTCACCAATGATGAGGTGGTTGATGCTAAAACACTACAAGCAGGACCCCTCCTCACATTACAAGGACCTCATACTTTTGCCAACACGCTTAATGTTGTCAATCAACCTCCTAACATGGTCCCAAATACTCAAATTCCACAACCAAGGAGATTTCAAAAACATGAATTCACTCCCTTAGGGGAACCCATTGAGTCGGTGTTCAAACAACTGCTACAGCATAATCTCATACAACTGCAGGAACCAAGACAATATGATCCAGGATAGTTTAAACTAGCTTGGTGGGGTGACAATTCCTTTTGTGATTATCATAGGACTAAGGGACATAACTTACAAAACTGTTGACAACTGGAGAATATCATACAGGATCTAGTCGAAAAGAGAATTATTGAAGTTAGTGGACAAAAACAGAAATCATCAAACACTAATCATCAAGTATTTTCTGACCCACTACATGACCATGGAAAAGGAACTGTTCCTAGTTCGAGTACTAAGACCAATATGTCAGCCAACTATGCCAGTGTCAAGCATGATTATAATGGTGGAAAAACCATTAATTTCCTTCACGCCGCCAATGAGAATATCAATACCATTACCATCCATACAAATCTTGAGTGTGCAATCAATACTCATAGTACTAAATTCACTATTCAAGGCCCTCCATCGCAACAAACACCCCAAACTTCCAAGTTACAATATAACCTTCTTGACCAGTTGGGCAAGACCCCAGCCCAAATCTCAATCTTGGAATTGTTGTGTATTTCCCCTAAGCATCGGTCTATCCTTGATAAAGCTTTACAGAATACCATGGTCCCTAATGATCTAGATGTCAATCATTTCTAGGAAATGGTGTGCTACTTGACCAATAATCACCATGCCACATTTTCTAAACAAGACTATGAAATAGAAAAGACAAACCACAATGACCCTTTACATCTAGAAGTCCTTGTTGATGATACCAAAGTTAGACGAGTTTTGGTAGACGGGGGAGCAGGGTTAAATCTTTGCACTTTAAAATTAATTAAGGCTTTAGGTATCTCAGAAGCATGCGTAGACACGACCAAGAGTATTGTTATTAAAGCTTAGGATGATGAGGAACGAAAATCCAAGGGGGTGGTAACACTTCCTATTAGAATTGGTCTTACGGTGATGGAGACAAAATTACAGGTCTTGGATCTCACCCTTCCTTATAACCTTCTACTCGGTAGACCATGGATTCATGCCATGAAGGCAGTCCCTTCCATGTATCATCAGTGTCTTAAATTCCCTTACAATGGCACAGAAATAACTATAGATGGTGATCCTGATCCTTTCCAATACTGCACCAATCTAAAAGAGATCCCCCAACGTCAAGTACCAGTGAACCAAGAGGCTTCATCATCTAATCCATCTTCTTACGTTGACCCATCCACACTCACTCGAACATCTATTCCACCCTCACTTCATGCCACTCCTAGGGTTGAGATCCAAGACAAGGGTTGTGGAGAATATTACATGAAGACTTCTTATTGTGTTAGCCGTTTGATTCCTCCTAAGTCATACGGTTTACCTACATCGGATAGGAAACAATCTATGGTTACTATACGCGTTCCTCCCACAACAACTTTTTCTAAATGGGGTGAATTAAGCAAAGAGGCTATGGAGGCAGAAGATGTCACTTCCTAGTTGTATAAGGAAGATGATGAGGAACCCCTTTTACTTTCTCATATTCCTACGAGTCTATATGGAAAGGGTTTCAAAATCATGCAAAGCAAAGGATATGATGGAAAAAGTGATTTAGGCTTAAACCAAGATGGCAGAATTGAACCAATATTTGTTTCTCAGTGGCCAAAAGGAGTAGGGCTAGGGTTTCAACTAATCTAGATTGGCATTCCTAGTACTCCATTACCCTTACTTGAGGAAGTACATGCTTTAGAAGATATTAAGACATCTCACAAACCAGTGGACCAATATCATTGTGACTCCCCTGACTCTAATGATTATGAGTGGGATTCCCTATCCTCTACTTCTTCCATGGACCTCGACAAGTTATTTGGAGAACTTGACTTGATGCTAAGTTCTTCACCCAACCCCTTGAATTCCTATCCACCAAATAAAATGACAAAAGAAGAGTGGTTTAAACACTACTATTGGGAATCACTTGATCCTACCTCTTGGCAACCTGAGCCACCTGTTTCTGATAGTCAAACCTTGGCATTAGGCCCACCTATCAATCCACCTAGATCTAAAACTAAGAGCAAAAAGGACCTGGTACAAGGCTTTTGTGATCACATGAATAACTCAATCTTTACCTTGACTCCATTAAACTTTGATACCTCCGATGATGACATGCCCTTAGTCTATCCCCAACTCATTGATTGGGACCAACAAGACACACCCATCTTAGATATGTTTGAGAACAACGAAGCAATTGCTGAGTTCCTGGGATTATGAGAAAGCATACCAAATGGTGATCATAAGGCTGGTTTTACCATTGACTTGGACAACAAAGCATATTTTTGGGAATCTGTTCAACCCTTCAGTCGCAAAAATGAGAAAAAGAATAAACAAGATAAAAAGGATGAGTCTTTAGGTGAAAACCAAAAGGCACCTTTAGACAATGAAAAATTAAAAAGAAAGGATGCATCTGAAGGTGAAAACCCCTCTGAGGCACCTAAGGATGGAGGTTTGAACATTTTCCCTGTGGCACAAGAAAAGTCACCTATGCTCGTTGAAGAATCAGTAGAAGTCAACATAGGTACCAAAGAGAATCCTCGATTGGTTCATTTTGTAGCATCATTGACAACACAAGAGCAACTAGAGTTCCATAACTTCTTTGCACAGAGATAGATAAATTTTTCTTGGTCATATGCCAATATGCCAGGGTTGGATCCTAACCTTGTTCTACATCATTTTCCCTTACAACCAGGTGCCAAACCAGTGAAACAAAAGTTGAGAAAAATGCACCCACATATTGCTTTATTAGTCAAGGCGGAACTCAAGAAGCTCTTAGATGTTGGTTTCATCAGATCTATCGACTATGCTGATTGGATTTCCAATCTTGTACCAGTTACTAAACCAGTTGGGGGAATCCACATCTGCACTAACTTTAGAGACATCAATAAAGCCTGTCCTAAGGATGACTTTCCTTTGCCTAACATAGACATGATAGTTGACATGACAGTAGGATATGAGATATCCCTTATGGATGGATTCTCAGGATATAACCAGATCAGAATTGCAATTGAAGACCAACATAAGATGACTTTCACCTGTCCTTGGGGAACTTATTGTTGGAATGCTATGCCCTTTGGACTAAAGAATGCTGGAGCAACTTATCAACGTGCCATGACTACTATCTTTCATGACCTAGTACACACTCTTATGGAGGATTATGTTGATGACCTTATTGAAAAATCTAAGACAAGGGTAGAACATTTACAACTTTTAGACAAGATATTTCAGAGGCTAGAGAAGTATAAAGTGAGACTTAATCCAAAGAAATGTGTGTTTGGAGTGAAGTCAAGAAAGTTGTTAGGTTATATTATTTCTAGACGAGGCATTGAAGTGGATCCTACTAAGGTGAAAGCAATCCTGGACATGCCACCACCCACTAATCTCAGTCAACTAAGGACATTACAAGGAAGGTTGTAATCTATCAGAAGATTTATAGTGCAGTTAGCCGATAAGACACATCCGTTTCAACATCTACTAAAGAAAGGAGTACCCTTTGCATGGACTGTTAGGTGTGAAGAGGCTTTTCAATTGATTAAGGAATATTTACTCACACCACATGTCTTAATGCCACCTGTTAAAGGAAGACCATTGATTCTTTATATTATGGCAACCCATTCATCACTCAGAGCATTGCTTGCACAGAATGACGATGAAGGTCGTGAAAGGGCAGTCTATTATATCAATCAGACTTTGGTCGATTATGAGCTCAACTATAGTACCATTGAATGTGCCTATCTTGCAGTAGTATTTGCTACCCAAAAATTGAGACACTACATGCTAAACCATCAAATAATGTTGATTGCTAAAATAGACCCTTTGAAATATCTTCTTAGCAAGGCAGCATTAGCAGGGTGACTGGCCAAATGGGTTATGATACTTAGTGAGTATGATATCCAGTATGTAGAAAGAAAGGCTATTAAAGGAGAGGTCATTGCTGATCAGTTAGCTGACGCACCCATACAGGTAGATCATCCATTGGTTGTAGACTTTCCTGATGAGTTCATATTTGCAATTGACACAAACATAACATGGAAACTATACTTTGTTGGCTCACATACAAATCATGGTTCAGGGGCTGGTATATTGTTTATTACACCACAGGGTGATTCTATCCCTAAGTCATTCAGGATTGCATTCCCATGCACTAATAACATGGCCGAGTATGAAACTCTAGTGATAGGGTTACGCATGGCATTCAAGTGGAAAATTAAGATTTTACAAGTATATGGGGATTCTCAACTAGTAATCAGATAGGTAAATGATGATTATGAGACTAAGGATGAGAAGCTTGCTCCCTACAAGCGCATGGCTGATAGCTTTAAAGAGTACTTTGACAAGGTCGAATTTCATCAAATACCTCATTTTTTAAACAGGGCATCTAACGCTATGGCTACAATTGCACCACTTCTTGACATCCCTAACAACGTGCCTAAGTTTGATTTCTTGGTAGAACAACTTTTGGTCCCAGCCTACGATATCCTAGATTCTGAAATGGTGTGTGACATTGTTGGTCCTGATTCCCCATGGTACAAAGAAATCTATGATTACCTTCATGCCGAAGTCATTCCCACTGGCCTATCAAATAACAAACGTAGGACATTCCTCCGCAAGTTAACCAAATAAACCATCGTCAGAGACACCCTATATAGATGTGCCTTAGATAATACCTTGCTGAGATGTCTTGATTCTATTGAAGCACAATCAACCTTGTGTGGGGTGCATAAGGGTATATGTGGTTCCCATTCTAGAGGTCCTACCTTAGCCAAAAATATTATGAGACTGGGTTATTACTAGCCTACTATGGAAAAAGACTCATATGTCTTTGTAACGAAATGTTGTCAATGCCAAGTTCATGGAGACTTGATACATACCCCAACACAGGAGCTTTGTCCTATCATGTCACCATGGCCCTTTTCCCAATGGGGACTCGACCTCATAGGAAAGATCCACCCCACATCATCTAATGGGCACAAGTTCATTATCACTACCACTGAGTACTTTATGAAGTGGATTGAAGCCATTCCTATGACATACATTACTGGCACACAGATTTCTAGATTTATCCTAAACTATATCATCTATCGATATGGTGTCGCTCAGTCCATAATCACTGATAATGGCCGTCCATTTAAGAACCAAGAAGTTCATCATCTATGTGAAGAATTTCATATCCAACATCACTTTTCCACTCCATACTACCCCCAAGGTAATGGCCAAGCAGAGGCATCTAACAAGACCATCATTAGAATCCTTAAGAAGACTGTTAATGATGCTAGTCGTGACTGGCATTTACAGCTTAACCCTACCTTATGGGCTTATCGTACCAGTATCCATACTCCCACTGGTGCTACTCCATATTCACTGGTATTTGGTTCTGAAGCCATTCTACCTATTGAGGTTGAGATTCCTTCCCTAAGGGTATCCCTGAAAGGTCACATTGATGATGAAGAGTACCGAGTGTCAAGACTCCAAGAGCTAGAATTTTTGGATGAGCGAAGATAGAAGGCATTAGACCATCTCCAAGCATATTAGAATCACCTTCGTCGTAGCTATAACAAGAAGGTATTGAATAGAAACTTTGACATTGGTGACCTAGTTTTAATGGAGAACCCAAAGAATCAACTAGAAAGAGAAAAACTAGGAAATTTTGAACCTAATTGGTTAGGACCTTATGTTGTTACAGAAGCTTTTGGATCAAGAGCATACCAACTCTCTACTCCTGAAGGGGAACCATTGGCCTCACCAATCAATAGTATGCATCTAAAGAAATTCTACACATAGCTTCTGGGAGCCTTTGTCTTAATTAGCAAAAATACAAAAAAATCATAAAATCATAAAAAAATCGTTATCAAGGTGAAAACCTAGCAAACGGGCGTCTTGGTAACATCAAAAAATTTAAATAATCTGGAAAATAGTAAAGAAAAATCATTCATCCAATAGTGAAAACCACTTCAGTGGCGCTTTGGATACATACCCTAGTGAAAACCTAGCAAACAGGCACCATGTGTACTCAACTTTACTCCTTTGTCTACTATTATTCTACTACCTTGCACATAGTCCACTTTCCTGTACATAGTCCACTTTCCTTGTACATAGTCCACTTTCCTGTACATAGTCCACTTCCCTGTACATAGTCCTTATCCCTGTACATACTGACCTATCCTTATACTTATCCCTTATCTTTTGTGTCCATCGCTTCTATATATCATTCCTAATAAGTGGTAGTCTTTCCCAGAACTTGTAACGATTGACATTGAGTGCATTTCATATTCCCCATATTACCCTATTCATAATCAATTGGTCTTATACTTGACTGGGGGAAAAAACTTGACATGTGTCATATTGGTTCTTACATTAGCTATGTTGAAGACGTAAAACCATGGAAAATCCACAAACATCAAAAAATGACCTGAGAAAACACAAAAACATCAAAAAACTTCAAAAAGACAAAAAATCAAAACATTTCAAAAATCCAAAAAAATAGAGTCAGAGTCAGTCGCTGGTGTGTATGGTGCTCCAGGGTTTGCTTGCACCAACCTACTAGAAGACTTCTCTCTGCCTTCACCCAAGAACCTAACAACTTCTAGTCTCTGATTAGACTTAGGTCATTAACTAAGTCTTGCTTCAACTCTGTTTCAAGAGTCTCACTCCTTGTGCTTAACCTTGGAGGACTTAACACCATTTGAATTTGCAATCTTCTTCCAACACCTAAAAGGATCTAAGTGCTAACTTCATCATCAAACTTGAACTACTTTCAGGGGTGTTAGAAACTATGTTTCCTTGCATTTCACATTCACTTGAACACATCTTGGAGGGTCTTCAGTCTTCAATCCTACCGATCTCAAGATTTTGCCTTGAAGAGGCCTATTTCTTGTAGCCCTTACCAGTCACTTTTCTGCTTTTCTTGGTTTAACTCTCCAAGCAACCTAGCAAATAAATGGCACTTTTAGATACCCTTTTTAGTCTTTTAAAATATTCATAGGGTTTCAGACCCTTGTCTCCTCCGTACAATAGCTTCCTACAATGAAGGGTGAAAAGGGCTATTAGGCCTAATTCTTAGGGTTTCTCTAGTTTCTTATTTCTTTCTCACACAAATGGATTGGTCAAGCCTTAATACTTCTAGCATCCTTGTATTCGGTCATGTCCCACCTGGAACTGTACTTTTTCCATACAGTACTTTCTTCCCCTGCCTAAGTTCTTAACTTTTCTCTATCAAACTCCTAACTGGACTGTCCTAGCTCGCCTAGGGTTTGATCTTAAAAAGACTTGCTCCATTCCCTACACTCCCTACTGCTAAATATATACAAGTGATTGGCTCCCATGTCATTTCAATCCAATCTCAGGGTGATCCCGTGGTTAGATTTTATGGGGGAGCCATTTAAAAACTGACTGCTCAAAACAAAGATTACAAACCCTCTACAACCTAATTTATGAATTCAAAACAACTCTACTCTAAGCAACCTGATTACCAAATGAAAGATTCTCAAAACTATTCTATGAACTCAAATACAGTGCTAATTTAGTATATACAGTGCCTTTGATAGGTCTGTTTCTCAAGATACATGGGTAAACACAGGAAATGCAGAATTTCTTTATTCACACCAAAACCAAAACTTGATTACAATGCCTTCTAACTACTATCTACGAGCCACCACACCTACTTAGATGCCTTTGCCATATTTTAAGTGAAGTTGATCGATCCCACACTCCTGATTTCTAGGGAATCCAATGACAACTAAGTTGCATGCAATCTCATAAAATGTTGTCATGCAATTTTACAACTTTTGCAACTTCCATCATTATGTCATGATCCTAAATCTTAGGACCTCTAACTCCTTGATTTCAAACCATCAACTTCCGCAACTACCTCTTGGCATCTTCTAACAACAAGGATGTGGTTATAACACACTTAAGGCTCGACCTTCCAACATAAACTATCCAAAGCTAAATAAAGCAACATTTAACAACAATGATTAACTAAGATGACTTTAGTCCTAGTGACTAACTCATCACACAAACAAGACCTTCTAAGGTCCAAAGAAAACACACTAATACCCTAACTTGGCTAAGGTCAGGTACAAGCCAAAATTGATAACAAACACAATGGAGGTTAGCCTAGGTGCTCCTGCACCAGTCGCACTTGTTAGTTTTTGTCATTTGTCGAACTGCGTTGCCTCTACGACTAGACATAGGCAAGGCCATCTGCCGATGTGCCCCCGAGGCATTAGGTCAGTCTGTTTAGGTTTTTTTGTATAAATTCATGATTTAATCCATACGTCTATATGACAAGGTCATTGGTTGTGTCGAACTATGAGGTCTCTATGAGTATAGCGTAGGCAAGGCCATCAATCGATGAGCCCTCGAGGCTGCACTAGGTCAGTCAATTAGGGTTCATCACATTCACTTTCACACACATCTTCTATTTCTAGTTAGTCTTGTCACTCACAGTCAAGTTGAACTATGAGGTCTTTGCGTGTATAACATAGGCAAGGCCATCAATCGATGAGCCCCCGAGGCCGCACTAGGTCAGTCCTTTAGGGTTTGTCATCACACATAGTCAATTGTCAACACTTCATATCAAGTCATGCATCAATCTGGTGAACAAGTCAGCAATATCTCTAAGTCAAATCAATCAAGTTGCCAAACAAAACAATCAAAATAGATCAACTACAGTCTGCTACAGGATGTGCCCTTCTTGGAAACAAACGTTAGCAAAACAATCTATGTCTTATATAGGATGAGTCCTTCCTGCATAATCGACAAGGTCAAACATAGCCTTACACAGGTTATCACATCAACGGCATCTGACTCAATGTCTTATATGATACATGTCTTTCTGAAACTAGGCTTTTTCATGCCCTATACAGATAGTCATAACATCGAAACCAGACTCACAATCTTATTCGGTATGTGTATCTCCTCACATCAGGATCTATCAATCAATTCTTTTATCAATCAAACAAATCAAATAAACAAGATCAAGTTTTGGGAAAATATTTTACTGGATTTTTGACTCTATGCTTATTTATCTTATCATTTATCTTGAATTGATGATTGGGATTCATGTTACTAGCTTTCTCAAGGATGTCCCATGAAGGATTTAGAGAAGCAACGATGTATCAGAATTCTATTTTCTTTGACTGCTATTTGTCAACTGTCTTTTAAATTTGATTTTGAGTCATGTTACTAGTTTCCTCAAGGATGTCCCATAAAGGATTTAGAGGAGCAATGAAATCTCATGACCCGTCTTTTACTTTGTTTACTATCTATGGTTTGTCTTGACAAAAAGACTGGGGCAACTTGTGTCCTTAGTATGAGTTAACGACACTCCTTGTCTACGACTATCTATTATTAGCAAGTGGGTGATCTTGCACACCTTGATCTATGTCATATCATGGTGTTTTTCTCCATTTGTATTAGTCCCACCCAAAGATGATAAAGTGCAATACCTTTTGTGATACAGCAAAACATCGAAGATTGCTAATACTAACATCTATCTTCTATCTTTCATTCTTTCTTGATCTTTCTTTTCGCACTAACAATTCTTCTATCTTGCATTATGATGGAGTCCTGTGACACAAAATATTATATATCATCCTGCATCAACATACATGTTAGAAAAATACATGCATATGAACATATCTCATATCTAGATCATCATGGCATAATAGACAATCATCATCACACAATACATATCGTAAGCATTTCATGTACAAAGCAATTGTAAATACATACATCACATTATTTCTATATAACATACATGTAGTATCCATCATACATATTGACATCATATTTCATTTCATATTTCTAAATTGCATACATCATATAGAATCATACATCACATAGAACCAACATTATCTCATTAGCTGCATAAACATCATAAAATACATATACTCATCCATCACATAGGCATATCATATAAACATCACATGTATACATAAAGACTGCATAATCAATACATAGAAATGCATATCATGGGAATCACCGCCAAAATCATATATTTATATCGCTCAAATGTGTCACATCACAATGTCATAATGTATCAATAATACATGGAAGCCCGTAGGCTATAAGATCAAAATACAGTGTCTCGACATACGGTACCCCTATCCTGAGCTGCCACTGCCATCATGCCAGGAGTGTGTGGGGGAATGATGATGGGACCCTGATGATCTCTGAGCTAAGGGAGGTATGTCATATGGCCCTGCTCTACGTGGTTGATCCACCCCCTCTATACTAACTGTCCGTGTGTGGGTCCTAGTCTGGGACCTACTACTATGTGCCACTAAAAAATTGGGAGCCCATCTCTCTAGGGGAACCTCTGCCTCATATAGGTCCCGATAGTATCTCTCCCTCTCTCCAGCCCTAACTAGCTCTCTGGTGAATGCAACTAATGGTCCTATACATAATGCCTTGAGCTCTATGAATCTCTACTCAGTCTCCTGTCGCTGAGCTATAGCCTGATCCTTGTCCATCAAAGCTCTGTCCCTCTCCATCCGATAGGAATACCTCTCAGCCATCAACACTCTCATCTGCTCCTCCAAGGAGGCAAGCTGGGCTCACAATGTATCCATTTCTAGATCCTCTGCCCCTCTCTCATCCTATATGGCCCTATCTCTCCCATCCTCCTCCTCATCCAACTCCTCCAAGATCTGATCTCGGACCTCTCTCTCATGATCGTCATCCTCATCATCATCCTCCTGGTACACACCTAACAACCCCAAAGCATCAACCTCTGCCTCCTCTTTGCCTCCCTCCTCGGCACCTGCCTCCTCCTCTACCAGGATATCTAGGATATCTGGGATGGATGCCTCCACTGGCTGTGCCTCCTCTCCACCTCTGGCCACATCTAGCATGGCTACATCCTCCTCTCCTCGCCCCTCCTCACATATCGGTGATAATGGTGGTCCTCATCCCTACCAACCACGCCTCCCTCTCCTACCTCCATGCCATCCACCTTTGCCATCATCCCCTCCATCACCATGACCTCCTCTACCTCCTTGGCCTCTCCCTCTATCACGTCTGCCTCGTGGACCTATCCCACGCCACTCTACCGGTGTTGGCTGCTTTGGGTCTGTCAAGGGGATCGGCATGTGTGCTGCCCACCACTGATCATACTCTGCTATGGTCCCTGGGTTTGCTGGTCTGTACCTCCATCCCCTTGGAAGTGCCTGTAGCCCATCAATATCTACCTATGTAGTGGCCACTAGAATCTCTGGCCCCCATAGCGGGACCTCTCGCGAGGATCTCGCAAACTCTGCTCTACCTTGAGGTAAATCCTGTACCTCTCCAAACTGCCTCAGGACCTGATCTGGCAACTGTCGCTCTATAATGTGCACATGCAATACTATCTGCCCAACCAAATACTATGCCTATCTGCAAAATGGCAAGTGCTCATCCTCATCTAACCACACCTCACATCCCAAGTATGGTCTCCATTTGAACTACTGCATGGTATCTATGGCGTGTCTGAAATAGCCTATATCCCCAATATGATGCTATGTGGTCGCTCCTACATAACAGAAGGCGTATGGAGCTCCATGAGGTAGGTCAACTATAACAGGTGGCCGAAAGGTTGCTATATCCTCCCACGCCCATATCATCAGGAGTGTAGTACCACAGCTCATTGACTATGCCTCTCGGTAGGCAATGTCATGCAGATGGAAATATAACATCCCAAGTACATAAGAACCCCAGGCATACACAACTCATCGCTCGAGTATGCCCACTAACATCTCTCCCCACCCCATAGGAAGTCCATGACCTCAGCGGTCAGGTAGTACTATACCGCCTATCAATATAGCTACTAGACAGTCTAGCTATCTATACCTCTGGGCCAACACCTGCCACCTAATCTCATAATCATCAAATCCTAATTGTCTAATATCAACATAGGGGTAATATCTACACATCTCAGCAACACCCCTCTGAGTATCATATGCCACCCATGTGCCTCTAATAGGCAGTCTAAGGATCCTATATACATCCTCCAAGGTCACTGTGGCCTCTCCAGTCGATAGGTGGAAGGACGATGTCTCCGAGTGCCACCTCTCACATAACACTATCAACAGTCCCCAATTTGCCCGAATTTGGGGCATATCGGTCACATGCAATAATCCAAGATGCCATAGAGTCTGTCGCTTGGCCGGCCGCAAGCTATCTCTGAATTGAAACGTCATGGGTCTTGACTCCCGTGTATAAATCATGTCCAACACAACCTACAATGGCATTATACATGCCTCATGTTAGCCTCAATCATCTATTTTAGTGCAAAATGGCTATACTACATAAAATGCAAATGTGTTGTTATTTTGCATATGCATCATTCTTTTTCACATGCGTCACTTTTTATCAAATGCGGTTCATAAAATTCAAATGAGTTTCTTTTTCACAAATGTGGCTCATTATAGCTTATGTGTTACATTGCAGACATATGCGTTGCAAAATTACAAATGTGGTGCATAAAAATTCAAATGCGTTTCTAAATATACATATGCGGTTTATGTAAATGCAAATGTGTTTCACAAAGTCACATGCGTTTCCAAAATAAACAAATGCGTTTAACTGCTAAACACTATTCAAAATGACCCATGTAAAACTATAGATGCGGTTTTCCGCATACACATGCGTCTTTCGCGCATGCATATGCAGTTCATAATTAAAGTGACGCATAAGTAAAACATGAATTAAATGCATTAAATGGACGCAAATCAAAAATTTCAAAAAGGAAAGTTTTAGGTCCATACCGGGGGGTCCGCGCCGGCTGGTCTCAGGTATGTCCAGATCCTGTATGCACGATGGTGAGTAGCTGGAATTGGAGACATCCTCGCTAGACAGTCAGAGCAAAATCTCAATTTCTCAACTAGGTGGGTGCAAATGAATAGGTTTTTACCCCTCTTTCTCATATATACCTAGGGCCTAGGTGTCATTTCTCTCCTACTGGCCATGTTAACTTCCATTTTCAATCATCCTGTACCCATCCCTCCCATTTCCAAACTCCATTCTATCAACTCCACTACATTTCTATCTATCCAGCGGACTAATCGGGAGCATTTCCAAAATTTTCTTAACTTTTCAAAAAAAATTCAATTTTCTCGAGGGGGCATACCTTCACCTATTCTAATCTGGGGCATTACTGGGGCATTTTTTTATCGATTTTCTTTGACACAATACCGAAATGACATTGTATCAAAGAGGGGCAAATGTAGACACCGAAATCTAGTTTTAAGCCTGCGACTTCCATATTCTTCATAATTTGTATTCTTCACGGTCATGATTAAATAATCTTAATTATTTAATTAATTCACATTTTTCTTTATTCTATCTGATTAATTAAATAAACGCTTTTTATTTAATTATGTTACTAATTAACCTTATCCTTCTTGTCAAATTAAATAAATTCTTATTTAATTTACTCTTTATCATATTTCAACTATAATTAAATAAATTCTTTATTTAAATCCTTCATTATTTAATTAAATAAATCTTATTTATTTAATTATTCTTCGAATATCGAGTCTTGAATTAAATGAATTATTTAATTCATTAATTCTATTTTAACGCATTCCTCTATATTTTAGATAATTATGTGAGTTATCTAAGTATTCACTTTTACTCGACTTGACATCTATTTTAATATCTCAGTTAACTCTTGATTTGATGTTTGAGTGGCTCTCTCGAGTAATCTCTTCGTCAGATCATTCAATCGTCCAGTTCTAACTTATTTGTGTGTACATGTGGATTAATTAAATATTCTTATTTAATTAATTAAACCTTGTGCATGCATTTGAACAAAGAGTCATTATAATCAATCTTCATCTTTGTCATGCAAAGATATTTCTTATGTTTTCAAATGCTGAATTGAAGATTAAATCATTTATTTAATCTTTAATCCTATTTCTAGTTTGTATCACTAATGTCACTACTGACAGTTATCAGAATGCATGTCTAATCTGTCAATCTCAACCGTTTGTTGATCTTTTAATCTTGACCTGTCGTTCGAATAATCAATTTTCTATAAATTGATTTGTCATTCTTCATTCCAATCTCTCGCGAATTCTTATGACTTTTGAGAGCACTTTGTCTTGAATCTTCGATATTTTGCTAATCACTATCTTAGGGTATACTTGCATGAACTTACGAGAAATTTGAGGGCAGTTATACTACACAAGCAAAATGGAGAAGGGCAATCGAGATGAATCATGGAAATACGTTCGAAATTGGTGAGATTGTTCTAGTTTTGTTTACGTTTTATCTTTCCTATGTACTTTGTTGCTTAAACGAATGAATTTGCATTTTAGATTTAGTATTGCATTGCATGTTTGCTTCTAATGATCTTTGTCTTCTATTGTGCAACTTTTCTATGGCGTTACACAAGTCATTTCAACAAATTTGAAATTTAAAAATAAGCATTTTTGACACAATCTCCAAATCCTGCACATCCTCTATCCACTCATAGATTGACAAGTGGCCTCATTCCATTGGATGAATGTTAGTCCCACATTGCTCAAATTTGGACATTCATCCATCTTGGTATTCCATAAATAAAGAGTTCATATCCTCATTTTCTCATCCACCAATTATGCAAAGTTAGTATGCTAAAATATTTAGTCATTTTCATCCATCACCATTGAGTTCTTAGCTAGGTTTTTGAGATTTTTGGCTTGGAGCTCTCACCCTTCATCAAAAAAGTGGATCAATCATCATCAACACATCAAATTTGCATCTTAGGAATTGGGAAAGGGCCAATTTTCATATCAAATGGCACCAATTCCCCCATGGGATCTTATGTTTTCTATTTGTAATTAGGATTGAGTTTGTATTTTCTTGTTTCATTGTGTTCTTTGTTATTTTCTTTCCTAAATTCGAGGTTCATAAATGGATTTCATGGGGAATCCTTGTTTTGGCTTGCAATCTCTAACTTAATGTGTTTATTGGTTGTGTTTTGCATGTACCAAGATTGGGGTTCACACATTTCATTATGTGGATGCCAAATCTGCATAATGTTAGTCTTTGGCAAGCATTATTATTGAAGTCAAATAAAACATAACAAATCTATTATCCCTATGAAATATTGTATCATGTTTGATATGCTAAATAAGATATTAAAACAGCAAGAAAAATTAAATGAGCATATAAACAACATGAATCAAACTTTATTTCATAGTGGATTGGTGCTTCTATGGAAAGAAGCCCTTTCCTAATCCTTTGCTAAGCTCCATGATATTGATGATATGAAGTTGCTTTGAAAATGATATAAGGTGGGTAAAATCAATTCTCAATTGAAGAGAGTGACTTTGCATGAGATTGTAGAGATGAAATTCCAAGATTGTGGAGGATTTGTTGAAGAATAAGCCCTCTATTTGTAGATTCTCAAATGCTAAGAGTGCTCAAGAGGGAGCAATGTGGGATAAAGATTGGACCAATGAGATGAGGCCACTTGTCACATTATGATAGGTTGAGGAATGTGCAAGTTTTGGCCAATGTGCCAAAGAAGGGGAGATTCAAATTTGAATTTGTGAATTAAATGCTAAATTTGACCTTTGCAAGGGGCATGCAAGAGACATGTAAGACCTATTAAATGCCTTGTTGGATGTACATTTCAACTTGCTTTTGAATTCAAGTTCAAGGGAATATTCCTCAAAGATGCCATGTTGATGGAAAATGTTGATTTTATAAATGAATTAAAATGCTTTATTGGTGCAAGTGGGAAAAGGTAGAGGATGTGATGCGTGGTTAGATTAGGTTAATCAGGATTAGCTTAACTTAGATGATGATTAGGGGATTTTGACCCACTTGACTTAAATATTTTGATTTATTTAAATCAAGAGGGAGAAATATGACTTTTGAGATTTAATTAAATAAAGGTTTGATTTATTTAATTAAAAGGATGATGATAGGATCAAGTTGATTTATTTGTTGAATGGATGAATATGACCTAATCAAATGCATGATGTCAATTTCATGTGTCTACAGTACCAAGAAAACTTATTTGTGGTTATTGGCTTCATGAGAGAATCTACAAAATTATCTAAAGTTTCAACTTTTTCAATCAAGACATATCCATTCTCAACCATTTCTTGCACAAAGTGATACTAAAAATCAACATGCTTTGTACAAGAATGATACATAGGATTCTTAGACAAACATATGGCATTCTAACTATCACATCTGATCTTTGTTATCCTACAATCAAAACCAGTACCAATACCAAGTCTCCATAGAAGCATGAGTAGTAGCCATATATTATGCTTTAGTGGTGGATAATGCAACTATAGGTTTCCTTTTACTCATCTAACTCCTATACCTTCAAAAAAAGTAGACACATAGCACTAGTGAACCTTCTACTATCGAATTCACCTTCCCAATCTACATCAACAAAACCACATATATCAAATAACTTATCCACATTATCAGTACAATTATAAACCAAATAGTAATCATAAATACCATGTGAATATCTAAACACCCTCTTAATAAAAGTCCAATGCTCTCTACCAAGGTTAGAAATAAATCTAAAACATAGAAAAATAGGTGGAATTCAAATATGGGATGTGTTGGTTCTTTTTACTATAACCAGGTTGGTCATCTAATCTACCTATGGAATTGCCAATTTCAATCAAGGGTAGCTCGAAGGACTTGGACCAACTGATGAGGATTTTAAATACCTCCTATACTTTTGGCTCTACAAGACCCAAGAGGGTGATCCCTTAATGCATTTACAACATTTGCACCATTATCATAAACAACATTAGAAACAATAGATAATCTCATTTAATAGCTCAACATAATAGGATAATACTGAATAGAATTGGTTATTCATCAGTAATATCAACTATTTGGAGCATGAGATAACTACAACAAATAGGGATTTAAAATTATTTTGAATTTATAAAATGTTTCTAAGATGCACTAAGATGCAAGATAAATCAGTGCCTAATTCTAGGTCATGGAGTCAAACACATAAAAAAGAATTCATCAACAAATAGCATTCAACCAATGGATTTAAATTATTAATGATTTGCATTAACTATTAGTGCCTTACACCAACAATCCCCATCCTATTATCAATCAAACTCTCCTTACCAAATCCAACCTAGACACTTGAAATCACTATTATCTTCTCAAAGTATTTAACCATTTATTTGAAATAGACCCATAAACAAATAACACAATCTCATGAAATTTGAGATGACAAACTCAAAGATACTTGCATTATTGAATTCATATGATTAAATTGTACAAGTATGGAAACAATTTGAAGATATTCATGAATGTACAAACACTTAGAATACATTCATGATATATTAGCACAAACTGGTTGTATTTGCTTATAAAATCAGTAATAACAGTTTATAAACTCAAGAAATGACTCCAAACTTGACATTTTCTATCTACCTAGCCCCATACAAAATCCCAAAACCCACAATAATGAGAAAAGAAGAGAAGAAATAGAAGAATAGAAGTATCCAGAAGAAGCCCTAAAGCTGATATGGAGATGCCATTTGGAAACCTCTTCACCATTGGTCAACAATTTGTAAAGCCTCTCTCATCTATCTGTAACAAACTGAATTTGCCACTTAATCTTCCTTTGTACCAAGTTGTTCTTCAACTGAAAATATGCCCATGTGTCCATGTGATGGAATTCACCATTTACTAGTAGCTATGTGAAAATATGTCTCTGCTCTTGTGAAAATATTTCATTTTCCTTTACTAAGTTGCACCTTCAATTTTATCTCCCAGCACATTATATTTTCCAATTCACTTTATCCTTAGTAAATATTTCACTTTGCTTTTGATACTAAATTCACATTACAGAAGTGAAAGTCTAAAAAAATGAAATATTCAACTTCCAGCCAACAAAATAATATTCACACAGTGAATATTCATCTATGTTATAAAACATTTCCCCTTTATGCAATGTTTAAAATACTTGCCCAACAAAGTGAATATCAAATTCACTTTTCATTAAAAAAAAAATTCCTTGCCACATTTAAAATGTGGGCCCATTTATTCATGCCCTTTCCATATTTTAATGCATATTTGAGACCTACTATAAGGAACTTTATATTTTATTTATCTCTAGCATTAAAACACCTTTTTCTTCATATATTTCTTAATGAAGGCTCTTAAATTTCTATGGGGTAACTATGCTTTTCACCAATTGGACCCACCATTTAAATATTTCATCACTGGAAATATTCAATTTTCAAATGTTTTTCTATTTAAAATCCTTGAAATATTCACCATCAAAAAAATTCAATTTACTCGTGCCTTCAAGCTTTCTAGGGCCCGCCAACCACGTGCCCTGTTTTCGTTGATCTCGTTCAAATTAATGAGCTTGCATTTTTCACCTGCGAGCTAGCAGGGAAAATTATTTTAATGCTTTTCCCTTTATTTTATTTCATTGGGCCTCTTTAATATATCTTCACTCGTCCATTCGAAGAGAAACCACTCTAGGCCCACCTATGCCACGTGTCACCAGCCCACCATTTCGTGAGAAATAAAGAGTGAGCATGTTTGAACCATGATATAGCAGGAAATGGTGGAGATTATTCTGCATTGTGTCTTCATTTTTCTCCATCATTGATTTCCTCTTGGAATTTTAGTTTTCCCTAATCCTCTTTGTCGTGCCTTTCATGCATCTGCTTTGGCTATAGCGATTACATTTTATAGAGGATGAACTACATTTGTTAAATTTTTTTTGAGGCCATCACATATGTGGGTGCCTCCCTAGATTGGTGTATTCACTACTCACTAATTGCATCTACTTACAAGTTTCTTGTGGCCTATTCAATTTGTGTAATGTGGTTTTCCTTTCAAACTGTGTTAACTTGTTCATTGCAATGTAGCGCTTGGGCCTCATCAAGCTTTTATGGATGTGCACCTTGTAGTCTTAGCCTTTCCTTTTCTTGGATGATGGAATTTTGCAATTCAAATAATATCAATCTACTCTCTAAGGCACCCCTATTCAAAGCATCTTGCCTAAGAGTCTCTAACGCCTTTTCAACAAATACAATATTATGCATATGCATAGCATCCTCGAAGTTCCCTCTTTCCACATGGTGGTTGTCTTGGTCTGCACATTGCAAGTGCATCCCTCTTTTGGCACCATCCTCTCACCTAGTAATTTTCTTGAAAGATACAAAAGCCTTAAAGTATTAACAAATCTACCCCTTTAATGGTAAACACGTAGCCCTGTTCTTTCTCACAGCTCCATCGAACTCCTCCAATACCCATTGCATTTGCTTGGAGGTTTATAAAGCATATTCAATGATATAATTTTTTATATTATGCTTTGAAGAATGTCTATACCCTCTTTGGCGTGGGCTAGCTTTGCAAGCTGCATATGCCTGGAAGTTTCAAAATCCTTTAAATGAAATCATTTTGTGTGCATCCTACAGTCGTGGAATCTTATGGAATCACATTTTTCTGCAATCTTTTGGAGCTCACACGCCTTGTCTAAGCTATTTTGAGTCCTTTTGGAATTTTTGTGGACTCTTTAACATTTACACTTTGTAACTAGTATGATGACGTTTCCTTTGGTGTGCCCTCCATTCATCTCTAGGTCACACTCTTAAAAGATCTAAAGACTTTTACTAAGTCTGCTTTGTGTATGTGTTGCATTCCTCATGCTTTGTATCCAATCTTAAATGAGAAGTCAATGCCAAGATTGGACTGTAGGATGGAGTTCTGTCCATTTCAACTACCTTTCCAAAGAGTGTGCCATGGCTACAACTGGGAATATGGTGTTCCATTGAGCATTTGTTAAAAGCTTTGAAATCTTTACAACATATCCATTTTGTGTACATTCTATAAATTGCACTTTCTAGCACACCCCATACTTCATCAAATATATTTATATTGTATGCCTTCTTCATTTCATACCACATTTGTTAAAGTTCCTATAGCATTCAATAATTCCACTTTGTAAATTATCTCTATGAATTGAAACACGACAGCCTACATCACTTTATATAGAATACTTCATAACCCCTCTTTATCGGTGGCTCCATTTTCTCGAGAAAGTATTGTCTCTTTTCTTCATGGAAAATGCCCCTTTCATTCACTTAATAACTTCTGAAATGTCTTCAATAATCTACTTTTTAACACATGCTATAATTGTAAAAATGCATTAAGATACGAAGAAAACCCCTTCTATAGTGTGCACTCTAATCAAGTTGAGGGTTAATTAGATCTTTTTCTAAACTTGGGCCATGGCTTCATCTCTATTTTCTTGTCACACCTTTATACTTTTATAGGGTGAGAAAAATACCTCTCAGTTATGTGGCTACTTTCCCTATGCAAGATGCAACAACAGTTTTACTTTCATATGTGCAAAGCATGTCGGGTCCCCAGGTGGGCTCAACTAAGAAAAAAAAACATTTTCATACAACTTTCAATCTTAAATTGCTCTGAGACAACTTCTGAATTCTTCAAGAGTGAAATAATGAAATGGGTTTGCATCAAAATTTGCTTTATGTCCCTTTTGGAAATTGGTGAAAATTAGGCAAACAAGCTCTAGAATTGCCTTTGAAAACTAGGAAAATGACCTCGTGGAAGTGTGAAAACTTGCAAGCTTTTAGACAATGGTCCATAGAATACAATGCAAAAGATGGATTGGAGAAAGGAGTCACGAGGTGAAAGATAATCAACCTCAAAGTAGCTGAGTTGAACTTTTCTAAAATTGTAGCCTTTTTGAACCAATTAAAACTAGCCCAATCACCAATTTGGAAAAATAAAAAATCAATTCTTGAGAGGCTACCACCAAACACACAAGCACATTTTGGCACAGTGAACACATGTACAAGAGGGATTAGCTTGAATCATAGTTGAGCAATAGATATTGACAGTCAAAGTGGACCTCCCAAAAAGGTTTTTGGAAAAGCATATGCAAAACTGAAGAAATTTCATTTGGTTTTGATTTGTTAAACATAGCAAATCAATTCATGAAGCCCTAAAAAATAACATGTGAACTCATTTTGGTATGGATAATATAGAGCAACAATCATTTTGGCATGACGATCATCTGGTTACAAAATGCAAGCTCAAACAAGAGGCAACTTTGCAAAACTAAAAGTTTGCAAACTGCAAAATAATGACAAAACCCTCCAGCTTCGCTTTCAAAACACTAACAAAACTCATCATGAGAAGCTAAAAATTGACATGCCTACTCACATAGGACATATGAGTGTATCTACAAAGGGATTTTGCTTCAAAATCAACAGGCTCTGAAATATTACCCTCCAAAGTGGGTCACTTAGGTAGATTCTCAAGTGCACTTCTGAAAGTACAGAGGAAATTTTTTGAAATGGGCACTTCAAATTTAGGAAATTTGAGAGTTCCAATAGTTGGTAGGTGAAGGGACCTATTTTCCTTTATTTCATTAGGAAATAAGATTCCCACAAAGAATTGATTTACAACCCTTAGGTGAGTCAAACTTAATGAGGAAATATACTAATTTCCTTATGATTGAGGAGGGGGTATCATCCTAAACAACACTTTTGAGAGAAACTAAAAATAGTAAATTAATTGAATTATACCATTCAAACTTGAATCATCAATCCAAAGCATTATACAGATAGGAAAAAGTAACGTTCTAGCAGATCCAGAAATGGTAGAGTTATGTGTACCTGACACCAAGATGTAGTTTCTAATGGTTTTCTTGGACTCTTTTTCCCATGGGCGAATGGGTCTTTGTGCAGAGGTTTTTCTCATCTTTTGGGATCCTCTAGTGTTATTCTATAACTTTAGTTTCATCTAGGTTTCATTGTTGGACAATCAGAAATAAAGTTTGTAGGTGGGTTTCCATGAAATGATAACAAATATGAAACTTCTTACAATTTTGCAAAATTTCTCTTTTGAGATCTTCAACTTTTCTTCAACTTGTAAACTTTCACATTCACAAAGAGGAAAAAAAAAATTATTTTTTGTTAAATAAGGGTTTCCCTTGGTTAAACCTTGTTTTGGTAATTAAACCTTGAATTGAAATAATGAAAAATGAAAGGAATGATGAATGAATAATGCTATGTTGTAACTCAGAAAACCCTTGAATAAACCTTTAGAAGATTGAAATATGTGTCTTTATCTTCCATGAAATGGCTTCAATGGATGTGGATCTTGATACTTGAATTGATGATTGAATTCTTTGGCTTGAATCTTTGAAACCTACATCACAATGTTAGCTCCAAAAATACACATGATGAAAATTAAGACTTTGAAATGATGCTTGAGATCTTGATTGTTGTAATAAATCACTAATAAATCTACCCTTGAATTCTATTGATCATAATCTTTTCTCTTGTGAAGGTTTCCTGAAAGTTCTAGCTTGCTTCTTCAAAACTTCTAGCATTTTAATTGATAAGAAGACCTTTTATTTATAGATATCTATCCTTAATTTCTTGAAAATTAAAGATTACAAGTCAAATTTTAAATTTAAATTTTAGAACATTAAAATATAAACAAAAAAATATTTTAAATTTGGGTTCCAAGGCCTAGGGAGGACCCATTCACCCATGGTCCCTATTCTTGGAACACACATTGCTTTAGATAATGTATTATGTGTTGGCATTAATTGTTGTCAGGATTCTCCTTCAGAAAATATAATTTATTAGGATTTTAGATGTAAAATAGGGCTTATTAAGGCATAATTAAGTCCAATTTAATTAAAGGACCGAATATTGTGTGAAAATGTAAAGGAGTACATTTTTCTACACTAAAAAATCTGCTCAAAACTCCCACTACTTGGGTTATATTTGGTCTAGTGCAAACCATTGCATACATTAAACTACCAATGACACTAGCATAAGAAATGGCATCTCTTCAAAATCATCATCATAATTAGGGCACATGTCTAAATTCAACTTAGTACCAACTAGAAATGGAATATTTACTGGTTTACAGTCATGCATATTAAACCTTTGCAAAATAGTAGCAACACACTTACTTTGACTTAACCAAAGCTTTATTTGATCTCGATCCATACTGATCTCCATCCCAAGAATATATTTTGCAACCCCCAAATCCTTCATATCAAATGTGCTAGAGAGATAATTCATAAGCTCCTTTATCATCACCTTGATGTTACCCATAAACATGTCATCAACATACAACATAATGATTAGAATCTTATCAACAATAACCTTAATGTAAACACAGTGATCCTCATCACTTCTATCAAAACCAGAATTCAATGCAAATGCATCAAAATTATGGTACCACATACTGGGTGACTATATCAACCCATATAAATATCTCTCTAACCTCCAAACCAAGTGTTCTTTTCTTTTCACAACAAAACCATCAAGCTATCACATATAAATTTCTTCCTCGAGATCCCCATGCAAAAAAATAGTTTTAACATCCATTTGCTCTATTTCAAAATCATAAGCAGTAGCAATAGATAATAGGAATCTAATAGAGGTTAACTTAGCAATAGGAGAGAATATTTCATTGAGATCAACTCCTCTCTAGGAGTAGCCCTTGGCAACCAATCTAGCCTTGTATAGATTTAACCGACCATCTACTCCAAATTTATTTTTAAACACCCACTTGCAACCAATGGGCTTCCTTCATTTGGGAAAAATCACAAGATCCCAAGTATCAAAAATATCTAGAGCCATCATCTCCTCTTGCATGGCTTGCATCTAAGACTCACTTTCTTCTAAAGAAAATTAGCTTCTCTATAGGATCTAGGTTCATCTTCAGTGCTCAACAAAGAAAATAAGTAATGGAAATTAGGTGGGATAGACCTATCAATTAGATTTTGTTGCCTTGTGGATCTTCGCAAGGTAGGAGTAAGGCTCTCTTGCTACTCTTCTTCTTCATGCTCATCTTGCACATCATCCAAACTTTTTGAACTCTTTGAACACTCTTCTTCTTCTCCACCCTCTAATCCATCTAGTTTTTCTTCCACATGTGCATCTTCCTACTTATCAATATTTATCTCAAAATGCACTATTTTTGTTTTATCTTTCTTCTTTGGTTGTTCTTCACCCAAGTAAGCTCTAAACTCCCTAAAAATCACATCTCTAGAGAAAATCATTTTACGGGTTAATGGATTCCAAATCTTATAACCTTTTACATTCTCACCATAACCAAAAAAGATGCATTTATGTGTTTTTGGATCCAACTTAGAATACTTCTCTTGAGGAACATGAATAAAAGCATCGCAACCAAAGACCCTTAAATGTGAAACAGAAGGCTTTCTACCTATCCACACTTCATAAGGATTTTTATCAACAAGAGTTGAACAAGGAGATCTATTAACCAAATAACATATAGTACTTACAACTTCTACCCAAAAGAATCTATCAATCTTAGCACCACTCAACATGCTCCTAGCTCAGATTCCCATCAAGTTTTAGTTCATTCTTTGTACTACCCCATTTCGTTGGGGAGTATAAGGTATATTATTTTTCCTAATAATACCTCATGCTTGTAGAACTCATAAAACTCCCTAGAACAATATTCACCCCCATTGTCAGATATCAACACCCTTATCTTATAATCTATTTGCTTCTCAACTAAGCCTATAAACTCCTTAAACTTAGTAAGAAATTCAAATTTTGCATGCATAAAATAAATCTGTGTATCTTGACACATCATCAATGAAAATAACATAATAGTGAGATTTTCCAAAAGAGTCACAATCCATTGGTCCAAAAAAATCTGAATGAATGGTCTCTAACAATCTCTTAGGTTTATTAGTCCCATAAGGAAATGATGATCTATTTTGTTTACCAAACACACAATTCTCACAAAAAACATTTTTACCAAAAAAATAATCAAAAATACCATCAACAAACTTTTTATTCAAAATTGTCTTAAGACCTTTTTCACCTAGGTGACCCAATCTATGGTGCCACAACATATATGTATTTTCAATTCTAGTTACATTGGAAAAATTACAAAAAGTGGAAGCACTAAACCTAAACAAAGTCCCAATCTAAGATCCTTTAGCTATCACCAAACTCCCTCTTACCAACCTCCAACCAAACTTGTCAAATATTAGATGCATTCAAAAATCATTCAACTTGGATATTGAAATTAAATTTCTCACAAGTCTCAAAATATGTAAAACATAATCAAGATTTTTAACCCTCCCATCACTGAAATGCAACTTTAATTTTCCCTCACTAGCAATCTTCATTGTGATATCATTAACAAGGAAAATTTATCCCCCATCATAAGTTGAATATGAATTAAGCCACCCCTCATGAGGATTCATAGAGTAGGAGGCACCTGAATCAATAAACCAAGCATCATTACTAATAGTGCCAATAAAAATAAACAAAGCATCATAATCACCATCATCAAAGGACTTTTTTGTGGAATCATCTAAACTCTTTTTCTTGTTTCTAAACTCCTTTTTCATATGCCCTCTTTTACCACAATTCTAACACTTTTCTCTTCCTGAGGGTTTTAGAACGTCCTTTAGACTTGTCTCTCTTCTTGTCCCCTTTAGGTCCTCATTTTTCTTTGAACCCTCCTCACACATGCAAGGCATCTTGGGAGCCTCAATTCATGTACTTCCTCCTCATCTCTTCCAAAAGAAGTATTACAATGAGACTATCCATCTTCAGTTCTATACCACTAACACTTATGGAAAAAAAAAGATTTTCGCAAGATTTGGGTAAAGAGAAAAGTAAAAAATTACATTCATATTATTCTTCTAACTTAAAATCTATATATGCAAGATGACTTAAAATCATATTAAAAGCATTTTTTCTACAATAGAATCACCGTCCTTTATTTTCAGAGAATACAAACATCTTTTTGTACACAACTTATTAGTTAAACTTTTAGTTTGATAGATATTACCTATCCTCTCCCACAACTTGTATGTGGTGGATTCATCTAAAATATTTTTTTAAAAAAAATTATCATTATTCTGCCAAGGTTAGAGGAGATCATTCATTTTCTAATTCCATTTCTCCTTTTTGGAATGAAATGAGAAGCAAAGCTATATATTTCCCATTGAGCAAATAGAACCAGTTAACAAAACAAATGTTTGAATGAAATGTTTCATTATTTTTATAATCCTAATAGTTATTATTATGTTATAAAATAACTATAAATTCTATTATTTCTACTTAATGCTCAAAATTTGTAACATTTTCCAAATTTCTAGTAAATGAAAAAACATTGCAGAAATGCGGATGCATAAAAAACCATTAATTAGTTTTTTTTTTTAAACCATTCTAACTAGATCAATCCAATTTTCTAATTATTTCTAAATATATATATATATATATATGTAGAATTTGTATCAATTATTATCTATCATTAATCTACAATTTACAATAAATAATAAGTAAAGATAAGACCTTACCTTCCTTTGTGTGCAAAGAAGGATAAGATCTTATCTGTATTTTTCAATTTTTACTTTCATATGTGCAATATCTCTTATAGATATACAATACATATGTTTTCTATAAAGACGATCCTAATCCAAAATAATAATTATAGAAAAAAATACCTATTAAACCAATAACGAGAATATGAGTTAAAGTACCTATCAACCAAAGAGGGATCATTCCAATGGTATCAATCATTTCTATTACTTCCTTTCACGTTTTCATAAGTATTCATGCTCAAGACATAGATATCACATATCCTCTTCCACAACTTGTAAGTAGTGGCTTAATTTGAATCATTCAAGAGGATGGAATCTAAAAGACACAACTAAATGTTTCCTTGTACCTTCTTATCCATTTTCTTCCAGTCTTCATAAAAAATTCTATAGTTTTTTTTTCCTCAAAACTTTCAACCACTAATTTCCCTCTTCAAGGAGATACTCCATATTAAAATTCCACATCTCGTAGCCAATTCCATTGAATTTCTCAATAGCTAGATGAGAGGAAGAAGCCATGGTTCACAATATTTTACAAATCTATAGAAAACCCACAAGTAAAAGCTATGACTATAGATAAAAATGTTCAACACTCAAGAGAAATGTGTCCCTTTCTCAATAGAACCATTAGCTATGATACAAAATGTTGTAAAAAAATGTGAAGAAAGCTTGCAATATGAAATTTAATAAATAGTAATTACAAATTTGAATCCAAGGATTAACCCTTAATATGAATGTGATTGCAGAATCAAAACAAGAAAATAAAACCATAACACAAGAGACCATATTTATGTGGAGAAACCCATAAGGGAAAAAACTCCACCACAAAAGAGAGAGGAAAGTATATTTTTAATCCAAGAGATATTACAATAGTAATGTAGTTCTCTAAATAACTCTATAGAATCTGCTAACACTCTGTTACTTGCAAAACTAAATGAATAACTATAGCTCAAGGCCCCAATTTATAGAAACTTGTGAGGATGAATACCACCATGGTATCACCAAACAACATAAAAAAAAAACCACATGGAAAAACTAATTCCTATCTCCTTTCCAACCACCAAATCTACCCAAAATGGAAACTTACACATGCTCTTGTAGTTTTCATAAGGAATCTCTCATGCATGGGTTCCTTGGGAAGGAATTTGTCATAAATACAATCATAAATGATGTCATAGTCATCATAGAATCATATGATAGTTGTCATAGTGTCATTGATACTCGTACAACATATGATAAATGCCATAACCCTCCAAAATAGGAGATTCCAAATGGGATTCCTAGCTATTTTTTCCTTTCCCTAGAAGAAAACTGATAATAGTAACTTCATCTTTACATGAGTTCTTTCACCACCATTGGTTAAACGGTTTCACCTCTTATGGGTAATTTACAAAGCACATTAGGAAAAAAATTAATTAAAGGATTTACAAGGTTGATATCACCTAACTCCCAATGGGGTAAGGGTTAGGACTTTGAATTAAAGTATGAAGTTATGCATGCACTATAAAGGAAATTTTTTTTGTTTTGGTTTGGGTTCTACTCTCCAAACTTTGTAAGTATTTTTCTTATCTAGTATAGTGTTCTTCTTCTATGCCTAGAATATAAATGTTGTGAGAGTTTTCTCTATAATATCAATAGATGACCTCAATTTCCATTACATTGTACTTAATGTTATGTATTAGTTTTATCACGTTCTCCACTATTGTATGCATTACCTTTGAATCAATGTAATCAAGGATTGTATTTTGGTTCTTGTTTTACATTTGATGTCATGAATGTATGAATTATTAGTCTGTATTCAATGAATGGTGTAATTTCCTTTCAATTCATATATTAGGGTTGTGTTGAACACTCAGTATACTAAGAGGGAAGGTAAATTGGTATACTATTAAACTAATTGATCATAAACCATCCACCAAGTAGTATACATCCAACTAAAATAATAAATGAAAGCATTAAGGAATCAACACATTTAATAACATGGGGCAGTGGGCCTAACTCAATTGGCTAAAGCATCCTATTGTAGGCAAGAGATCATGAGGACTAGTCTCCCCACTATCCCCATGGTACCAAAGGGTGTGTCACACTAGTTCCATTAGTCATGTGAAATTTTTTTACCATGCACACTATAGTTTATAGGGGGATGGATACCTGACCAATTCCTATAGTCTAAAATAAAACACATTTGATAACACATAAACACTAGGATTTTTGCGTGTAAAACCCAGAAAGGGAAAAACCACGGTGATGATTAAGTCATAATATATTATAATGGGTATAAGATATTATAATGGCTCACTACTAGGATGCACTGTCCTTATGAGGCTCACAACCCAAAATGATTACAAAATAGAAAATGGCTCATTGCCAAAAGGTGAACTAATAGAATGCACCTTTCTTGTGTTGAATTCAATTCCTTTAAAGCTTAGATTAAAAAATTACAACTCTACTTTGTAAATTCTCCATAATCTCATAAATTTTGCAATTATTCAAATCACACACACATACATATTTCATAGATTCATCCATACATTTTTTATCTCAAAAGGATTCTGCATTTATACTCAATACATTTGCATACACTAACTAGGCTAGCCTAATTAAGTGTAGCCCTATTTTAATTCAAAATTGTCTTTTCTAGCTTCATATTTGAATATCTTCATGCTCAAACCAAATGTGCAACACTCTATTTAGGTTGACACAAACCTAAGTTGGATCACCTTAATATCCATAGATCATACTTAATAAAAGAAAAGGATTAGGTTAGCCAAGAGTTATATTTAATCACAAAATAACCCAACTGATCAATTACTGACGAATGATATGAACACAAAATAACATACAATATAGAATATATAATGTACGAACACCTATATAGAACCTCCTAAAATTGTAGATATTGAGTTTAAACAGCAAAGTATGGATCAAATTACACATCCCTACTTCACTGAATAAAACCAAAAATTGAATGTTGAACTTCAGTTATTTATAATTCTCATTTCATACATCCAAAAAATATAAAAACTTGATCATATATGAACATAATGGTTAGGAACAACATATTAGAGCCACACAATCCAATCTTACCATATGATAAATTGTGGACCAAAATACAGGATTAGAGTTTCTTTAATCTAATCATCAAAGTAGATAGACTATTAATCAAAAATGTTGGCATCAATGAAAATGCACAAAAAGGGTTCATTCTTCATTCTTCCAAAAATATCCTCCTTTTCCATTTATGGAAACATATATGAGAACAAAAACTTAAAATAAACATCAACTGTCTTAACCAACAATCTCCTTCTTTCCCAACTAGTTTTATTTTTATCTTCGTCATCTCCCCATTTGACATCAAGGACAAAGGGCATGCAACCAAAGACATGATACATATGTTCAAAAAAATATGAAATGAACTAACTCCCCCTAAGAGAGTTATTCAAGAGGAATGATACACCCTTATGTATAGAAATAATATGCAAGTGAAGACTAGATCAACTAGAAGAGTGGGACTTTTCAAGCTCCTTGATAATTGATTCCCAAGCGGGCTTTCCTTTATCCCAAGTCTTCTTAGTTGTAAGAAATTTGTACATTGAGTCTAGATCAACAATGTTCTCATTTGATTATTCTAGAGTGCCAATATTTGGATTTATCTTTGAAAATTACTCAGCATTTGCTAGAGCACCTAACACCAAAATGTGCTTGGATTTAACCAAGTCCCCAAGCTAACCAAATATCTTTATTAAGTCTTCATTGTGCCTTTGCAAGGTGGAAAACTTATTCTAAAAATTTGTGATGGCATTTCATTCAATATAATCTTTGTCATGGACTAGGTCATAGGATCTGATGGCATTATTTATTTGTGATTCAATAGAGTCCATTGAATCCATAATTCCTTGGGTGGCATCTGGCCATTTCATATAATTTACAAAAACAATTTTTAGCTTCTTCACATTCTTGCACTTTTGTTATACACTTTCCTACTTTTTCATACATGGATGCACATCTATCCTATAGATCAAATAACCTCTTCTCTACAATTCTTGATTTGTTTTCTTTTTCATTCTACACTTTTAGACTAGAAGTGTATTCTCTAAGAGATTCAACAATAAATTTCAATTTTTTAATAAAAGTGAGAGAGTCATCAATAACTATTCCAGGAGTAGCAGCATGTAGTGTTTTATTGCATCATTGATCAATTATATTCTCTTTTGGTGTGTCTCTAAAATTACTTTCCTTCCAGAGGAAAGGAAGACGTCTCTGAGCTCCAATCTTTGAACTAGTGGAATCTTTTTGAGATCCACACTTCCTTGGTACATTGGGAGCTATAGCAATTGGGGAGGTATGGTCAGTTGGATTCTTATCTATTTTTTCAAAAGACCCTTGAGTTGTATGCCAAAAGATTCTTCAGAGGACTTTGGAGGTTCCATGGTCTTTTGAGACACGTCTTCATTCTTTCCAACTTCAAACTCATCTTTACTCTCTTCTTCCTCTTCTTCACCAGAGGGTTCTTCCTTTTGTTCATCTTTTTTTCATCCTCCTTTTTCTTCTTGTCATCTTTCTTGTTTTTTTCTTCTTTCTCTCCTTGCCATTCTTCTTCATGTTATCCATACTTTCATCAAAAATAGCCATATATTAATAAAGGAATTTATTATTGTTTCCTTACCTTCTTCATAAACTTCATCATACAATTCGACAATTGCTAATAAATCATTAGATTCTTTCATGTTGTTCACCAAAGGTTTTGTTTTCAAAGGTGAATGGGTTCTTATCAAAGGAGTCTTGGACTTTTCTTTCTCAGGATTTGATGTTCTTTCATCTATTTTCTTTTCATCTTTTTGCTTCTCATGCACATGTATTATGGAAGGTTCTTTCTCCTTTTCCATATCCTCTTCTTCAAAGGTGTCCACAATATTTCCTTTAGCTTTCTTGAGTTCAATACCAACCTCTTGTGAAGCTAATTCATTGTTGGTGGAAACATTGCTTTTCCTTTTTCTTGTCAATTGTTCTTCAAAACCAAGTTCAATTTCCTCTTCCACAACATCACTTAAATTATTTTCTCTTCTTTCTTTTTGTTTCTTTATTTTTATGGAGGTGGAAGGAGATGCTACTAGGGGTAAATCTTTCTCTTTGTGGTCTAGCTATTAGGTCCAAAGGGAGAAGACATGTTAACTAATACTGGAGCACTAGGATCCACCTTCTTCCCTTCAACTATAATTGTACCAGATGTTGTTGGCAATGCAAAGGAAGTGGTGGAAGTTGATCTTCTAGATCCATGTGGTCCAGAGGGCTCACCAATTGCTTTATCCATCTTCTCTACAACTCCCTCAACCTTTCAACATCATATTTTTACAGTTCATGTAGTGCAAAGAATTGTTCAACCTATTTTCTCACTCTTTTAGCTCTTTCAAGTGCTGAAGTTTCCAAAAATACTTTAGTTGATTTTTCTTCATATGTGCCATGTCTAGGCATGGAAGGGCCTTTAGGGTTGTTTAACAAGATTACAATGAGTCCCTTAGCCATTTTCTCATTATTATCATATCCCAAAGGCTCTATCCATAATATTCTAGGTTCAAACACCTCTATTATGCATTCATCAGTGGATACAAGAAAGCTTATATCATTTGCATATTTTTCCATTAACCTTGTAGGAATTATTTCTCTCTTATGCATGTTCTTTTGGAATACTATGAAAAATTTAGTCAATGCATCATCTTGAGCTTTATAGTCTCCAATTTCATGTAAATAATAAAAAAATTGGTGTGCTACTAGTCTGCTTCTGTCCCACAAATTTTTTTTTCCTTCTAGTTAGCTCTCTGAAGAAGTAGAGTAGCAAGCACACAATCATTGTTTCTAATTTGAAAGCATACTTTTTTATTTTGGTCTAATGCAATTTCTCTAGAAATTGTTGTTTGAGCAACTCACACAAGTCATAATATGTCCCATTTACCACCATGTCATGTGCAACATAGATTTTAGTTGCATATATTGAGTTTTCTCTATTGGTAAATTATATTTTGTGGCCAATCATGATTGATGCATACTTCATAGTAGGGTTGATGATAGGTTTGGTAGTTAATTCTCTCCTTTCAAATGTGGCACCAGTTAGCTACATAACCACGTCATTATTTATAGAATTTAACATCGATAAAGGTCTAGGGTCGCACAGACTAGTCACAGCCTTGATTACATCCTTAGAGATTAATTTGGGCCTATCTATCCACGTGAATTTTCTAGGCATTCTTCTCAAAGCTATCCTCACATATTTTGCATTCAATTCACTACTAAAATTAGGAAACTAGTTCCAAACGACTAGCTTCTTTTGTACTAGGATTACATACTATGATTTAACCAAGAAGTTATCTCTAGTTATCTCACTTTACCATTGAACATTAAGAACTTGATGGTCATATTCTTCCAATTTTCCATTTATGTAGGTTTTTGTATCCTCAATGGGTAAAACCTTATTTGGAATGCTCAAAAATGCATTGACATGGTCATTATTGAAAACTTTCCATGAAAACCTCTTAAACTTCGTTCTAGGTCTTTTAGTCATCTCAACTACAGTTAGTGTAGCCATTTAACCTCAATTCTATCACATATGCTTATGAAATTACTTCTAATTCAAACCCACAAATCACAGATAGTTGTAAATACCTTTTTCGCTCTCAATATGAACTAGGGTTTGTACCAGATTGCTTTGTGTTTCCTTTGATTACTCCTTTAATTCACTCTTCTTTTTCCCAAATATGAAAAAGTGATTAGGAATGACTTGTAATTTCATTTTATACTTTACCAATCTGCCCTAATTTTGCATTTATTGCACCTAATTTCTAAAAAGTTGATAAACACTTCATGGATACACTATAAACCCTAAAATGCTCTATAATCCTTTAGATTTGCATATTTTGTACCAGAATCTTTTTCTAGAGCTCAAGAATATCATTTAACACCATATATCTTTGTGCCATTGCTTGACACCTCATGCATTTAGGGGTTTGTTGGATTTATTTGTTATTTTCCCCCCAAACCCATGTTTGGATTTAGATTTTAGAAGAATTATATACACCAAATGGAGGTATAGATGTATTTGATTCGTCCTTGTTCTTAGGTTCCTCTTTCTTTTTCTATATCTTCTCAATATCCTTCTTGATTTCAATAGGATCAAATTTGTTCACAGGTTTATTCCTTTGTTCTAGATTAGTCTATCTTCCATTTTTGCTTCTACAAAATCTTGAAATATGTCTAGGTTTGTTGCAAGTGTAGTATACAACATTTTTCTATCCAAACTAACTTCTATTCATTCTTTATTTTCACTAGTTATCCTTGTGTCCAAATACATTGCATGTGTAATAGTAGCCATTGAAATACTTAACCATTCTACCAGTATAGAATCTATTTGTCATTTTCCTTCTACACTTATTAGCTCTATGTCCAAGTTTCTTGCATGCAAAACATTGTCTAGAAAATAATCCAACATTATAATTCATCCTAATTATACACTTTGTTTCCCTATGACCAAATTTATTGCATGAAAAAAAAATTCCATAAAATATGGGTACCTTTGGGCATTAGGTTGTCTAATAGGAGTCCTTCTAGTATTACTTCTTTGATCCTTGATTTTTCTACCATTTCTTTGAGACTTTATTTTATTGTAAAAATTATTGTGAGTCTTATTAGTCTTTGATATTTATCCTTCTTCAAGTCCCAAACCTCCTTTATCTTTATATGGTTTTTTTCCTACAGTCATTTCATCTAGTTTTATCGAGCTTGTCTTGAATTTTTCTTCATGAATTCTTTCCTTCTCTAGATCTAATCTCAAAGTTACTAGTTCTTTCTCAAGTCTTGTGCATTCATCCAATTTAATTTTTATTCTTATATTCATACATTGCAAATTATTTTCTTTTTTTCCACTTGAATTTTCAATATGGTGATGTCATCATTTTCTTTCTTCAACAAATCATTAACTTATCTATGTCTTTCTCTGAACTTTTTGGTTTGTTATCTCAACTTTTTGATGCATTCATTTGCTTCTTTGAGATTTTACTTTTGATCTTTATTCTCTCTTTCAATTTTTTCAAGATCTTAAAGAGAAATTTCAAGTTCTCCTTTATCATTCAAACACTCACTTTCAACAATAAAATTAGATAACTCTTCATCATCCATTGTTCAATTTATAAGATCTTCCTCAAGTTGTTAGGCCTTTTAAGAGGAACAAGGCTCTGATACCAATTGTTGAACACTCAATATATTGAGAAGGGGGGTGAATTAGTATACTATTAAACCAATTGATCATAAACTATCTATTTATGATGTTTTCTACAAAACAACAACCCAAATAGAATATAATATCCTATCTCTCTTAAAAGGTAAGTTTTTATCAAAAAGCCTCAAGAAACAACCCCAAGGTCTCTTATGTCATGTCTTGACAATGCAACAAACAACTCAGCGATAATAGTGTTGAAAAAACAAGGACACACAACTAAGAGGGGGGTGAATCAGTTGTGATAGAAACTTAAAATTTTCTTATTTAACTCAATTTAATCTCAGATCCGATGAATAAGAAATTAACCACAAACAATTAACACATCAGAGAGACAAAGAACACCAATATTTTTTTATGTGGAAACCCTGTTATGGGAAAAACCATGATGGATGTTAGTCCACAAGATTATACTCTATTAAAAGTATAATGAAAAATAATAAGGGGAATGCACATGCATTCAGGCACATTTCCTAGAGCTCACTGCTCAAATACAAAAGAGGACTCATTTTCCAACAATACAAAAATATGGATTAGATAAATAGAGTATGAACTGAAAGAATAGCTTCTACACAAGCTTGATTACAATTCCAATTAAGCATAGAAAACCTTCTTCTCACTTCACTCAAATTTCTTCACTCTCTGCTTTGCAATCGAATGATAGAAACACTATTCACTCATTTACACTTTCTCTACCATAAATTCACACTTATGCACACACTAAATTTTCTCAACCAATCATTCTTATATATCCACTACATGTGATTTCATCATAACTTAGTCGGCCAGAAAAATAAAGCATAATTTCAATGTTGGCCCAAATTCATAAATAAATTTCTAATGAAAATCAACCAAGGTTGGCCACAACATAGTGGATACCTAAATTAACATCTCCAATATGAAAATACTGTAATTAATTTCACCACTAACATCCACAACACGCTACCATCAACATGTTGGCTAGGAACATGAAAAACCAAACATGTGCAAGAAAATATTTTCAACCGTGAGCTTTTTGAGTAATGTGGACATACCACAAAGATAGAGAATTATCTAGAGACATTCGAAAACACCAAGAAAAACTAGAGAAGCATCTACAACAACTAAGATTACTAGAATAACACAATCTTCATTCAGGAACACTGATAGAGACCACAGAAACACTATCTAACCACAACACAATCAAAACATTATGCAAACTTCTGAAAATTCCAATAGATGATCTAGAAACATCCAACATTAAACCTTTTAATCCATACCAACCAATATTTTATGTACATAACAAGACACCTTCATGACTTGCACAGTTCCACTAGGACCTAGAACACTTCCTCTTACAATTTTCTCAATATCCTCAACATATACAACAACTAATATACCAAATGCTAATAGTGTTGACATCAATGACAACCACATATTAGAAACCATATCCACATCATCTAATAGTCTCCCCCTTTGGTATTGATGGCAACACAAGATGTGAAAAATACCATCAACCCAACACACTAACTTCTTCTCAACTGCACTTCTCCCCACAAGGCTCTTTTCCTTAGAAATATATTTCACAATGCACTTCTCCCCCTTTGACATCAATGGAAAAGGTAACAATGACCTTTCCATAAACATGCTTTGAACCACATATCAACACATTTGACTACTCCCCCTGAGTAGCGGCCACAGAAACATCAATTCATATTAGAATGTAGCAATATAGCCCACAGTCGATGCAAGTAAATGCATGTTTTAGTTCTTATCAAGAGGGGTAATTACCCCTAGAATTCCTCTAAGATACACAAAAGTATCCTTCAGCATTGGCTTAATAAATATATCTACAATCTATTCTTTGGTAGGCACAAATTCCAATCTGACTTCTTTCTCATTCACTTTTTCCCTCAAGAAATGAAACTTGATCGATATATGATTAGTCTTGGAATGCAACACCATATTCTTTGAAATATTTATTGTACTTGAATTGTCATAGTATATGGAAATAGGATCTTCATATATTATCCTGATATCTCTCAACATTTTTTTCATCCATATCACTTGAGTACAATTATTAGCAGCAACAATGTATTCTGCTTCAGCAGTAGATAGAGAAATGGTATTCTACTTTTTTCTTAACCACAAAACCAATTTATTCCCTAGGAAGAAAGAACCACCACTAGTACATTTCATGTCATCTACATCTCCAACCCAATCCACATCAGTAAATGTGCACAAAGTGAGATCATCATCCTTTGGATACCAAATTCCAAAGTCAACTATTCCTTTTAGATATCTAAAAATTCTCTTCACAGTAGTCACATGTGATTCTTTTGGATTAGCCTAAAATCTAGCAACCATACATACAACATTCATAATGTTTGGTCTAGTCTGAGTTAAATAGAGCAATCCACCAATCATTGACCTATACCTAGTTTTATTTTCCTTAGGAGAATCATCATTTTGTGTCAACTTACATCCAGTCACCATGGGGGTACCAATAGGTTTTGATTCATCCATTCCAAACTTCTTCAACAATTCTTTCACATATTTGGATGGAGACATGAAAATCCCCTTGTCCAACTGTGTGACTTGCAATCCCAGAAAGAAATTCATTTTTCTCCAATCATACTCATCTCAAATTCATTCTTCATTTCATCAACAAACTTCATACATAGATTATCATTTCCTCCAAAAATGATGTCATCAACAAAAACTTCTATAATTAACTCCTTATTATTATCTAATTTGAAGTATAAGTTGCTATCAATAGTACCTTTAGTGAATCTGAGCTTCAGTAGATATTTGTCCAATCTAGCATACCATGCTCTGGGGGCTTGCTTAAGTAAAAATAGAGCTTTCTTCAATCTACAAACCATGTCTCCTTTGTCTGTTAGCTAAAATCCATTTGGTTGTTGAATTTACACTTCTTCTTCTAGTTCTCCATTCAAAAATGTTGACTTCACATCCATCTGATAGACTTTGTAATTCTTTTACGCAACATAAGCAAGAAATAATCTAACAGCTTCAATTCTAGTAACAAGGGCAAAGGTTTCTTCAAAATCAACACCTTCCATTTGAGAATACCCTTTACATATTAGTCTTGCTTTATTCTGGACAACTTCACCTTCTTCATTCAACTTGTTTCTCAATACCCATTTAGTAGCAATTACATTTTTTTCTTTGAGTCTCATAACCAGTAGCCATGTGTCATTCTTTTCAATTTGTGTCACCTCTTCCTTCATAGCTTCCAACCAATGTTCATCTTTAATAGGCTTTAGTGACATTTTTAGGTTCAATCTTGGAAATCAAACAATATTCTTCTACAACTTTTCTTCTATTTTGCACTCCTTTACTCTTATCTCCTATGATTTTATTTTTAGAAAGATTTAGCCTTACATACCTTAGAGTTTTGGGACATTCTTGAACTTCTAACTCTTCTGATATTTCTTTTACACTTGCACTTGTCTATGCCTCCTAATTTTCTTGATTTACTGGAACAAATTGAGGTTGCTTCATCAGTACATATGGAATAATCTGAAGTAGATTTTGTGTTTGAGTATTATTCCTTTGGATTATAATGTCTTCGTCTAAATCATAACTATGATGTCTAGATGATTTGATAGAGTCCTCATCAACTCTGACATTTTCACTTTCAACCATCTTTCTCAATCTTTTGTTATAGCACCGGTAGGCCTTGCTTTTAGTGGAGTATCCTAGGAAGATTCCTTCATCACTTCTTGCATCAAATTTTACTATATCATCATCTCTCCTGACATAACACTTGCTTCCAAAGATTTTGAAATACTTAATAGTAGGCTTGTGACCAAACCATAACTCATAAGGGGTCTTACTAAAATTACCATTAACATTTACCCAATTCAAAGTATACACAACAGTTCTTACCACTTCACTCTAGTACATTTGAGATACATTTCCTTCCATCATCATTGTTCTAGTAGCATCCAGAATTGCTCTATTCTTTCTCTCTACAACTCCATTCTATTGAGGGGTTCGGGTAGCAAATAATTTTCTTTTAATTCCATGCTCTTCACAATAAGAGTTTAACTCCTTATAAATAAACTCACCACCTTTTTCAAATCTCAAGAACTTGATTTTCAGACCTTTCTCATTTTCTGCCATAGCATTGGAACTTTGGAACTTCTCCAATGCTTCACATTTTTCTCTTAAGAAGGAAACCCATATCATTCTAGAGTAATCATCAATAAGCAACATGAAATACCTTTCAAGCCATTAATACTTCTCACTCTAGAGGGACCACAAAGATCAATATGAAGTAGCTCCAACAAATTATTTGAATGAAACTATTTGCTCCAGAAAGATACTCTAGTTTGTTTACCCATTTGACATTCCTTGCAGATTATATTAGCAAGGCTTACGAACCTAGGAAGATCTCTTATTGCTTGAGTAGAACTTATCTTGATAATGTTGTCAAAGTTTACATGAAACAACCTCCTATGCCACAACCATCTTTCATCTACTTGAGAAATTAAACAACTCCCACTAGCAGTATTCAGATGAAAAATATTACCTTTTGTTTGTTTTCCTATTGCAATCGTATTCCCATAACTTCCACGTATCTTGCATATTCCATCTTTGAACTGAAGATCATAGCCCTTATGCACCATTTTTCCAACACTCAACAAGTTAAAGCCTTCAACATAAAGAACATCATCAGTGTTATCCTTACTACCATGACAAATAGATCCTTTTCCATGAATCACACCAGCATTATTATCTCCGAATCTTACAACCCCACCATCATACTTTTCTAGACTTACAAATTTTCTATTATCACGAATCATATGATGTGAGCATCCACTTTCAATGACCCACTCATCCTTTTCTTCAACTTGGGCTGCAAGATCTTTCTCATCTTTAGTGGATTCAATAGCCACAAAATTATCTTCAATGGTAGCAATGAAAGCCCATTCATCTTCTTTTCCATTATCTTTATCAGACTCATTATCAGTCACTTCTTCTTTAGCAAAGTAGCATTTCCTTTGGAATCTAGA
>VDFB02271358.1:742125362-742170274 GCA_007258455.2 Sequoia sempervirens | reverse complement strand
AGCCCACCATTTCGTGAGAAATAAAGAGTGAGCATGTTTGAACCATGATATAGCAGGAAATGGTGGAGATTATTCTGCATTGTGTCTTCATTTTTCTCCATCATTGATTTCCTCTTGGAATTTTAGTTTTCCCTAATCCTCTTTGTCGTGCCTTTCATGCATCTGCTTTGGCTATAGCGATTACATTTTATAGAGGATGAACTACATTTGTTAAATTTTTTTTGAGGCCATCACATATGTGGGTGCCTCCCTAGATTGGTGTATTCACTACTCACTAATTGCATCTACTTACAAGTTTCTTGTGGCCTATTCAATTTGTGTAATGTGGTTTTCCTTTCAAACTGTGTTAACTTGTTCATTGCAATGTAGCGCTTGGGCCTCATCAAGCTTTTATGGATGTGCACCTTGTAGTCTTAGCCTTTCCTTTTCTTGGATGATGGAATTTTGCAATTCAAATAATATCAATCTACTCTCTAAGGCACCCCTATTCAAAGCATCTTGCCTAAGAGTCTCTAACGCCTTTTCAACAAATACAATATTATGCATATGCATAGCATCCTCGAAGTTCCCTCTTTCCACATGGTGGTTGTCTTGGTCTGCACATTGCAAGTGCATCCCTCTTTTGGCACCATCCTCTCACCTAGTAATTTTCTTGAAAGATACAAAAGCCTTAAAGTATTAACAAATCTACCCCTTTAATGGTAAACACGTAGCCCTGTTCTTTCTCACAGCTCCATCGAACTCCTCCAATACCCATTGCATTTGCTTGGAGGTTTATAAAGCATATTCAATGATATAATTTTTTATATTATGCTTTGAAGAATGTCTATACCCTCTTTGGCGTGGGCTAGCTTTGCAAGCTGCATATGCCTGGAAGTTTCAAAATCCTTTAAATGAAATCATTTTGTGTGCATCCTACAGTCGTGGAATCTTATGGAATCACATTTTTCTGCAATCTTTTGGAGCTCACACGCCTTGTCTAAGCTATTTTGAGTCCTTTTGGAATTTTTGTGGACTCTTTAACATTTACACTTTGTAACTAGTATGATGACGTTTCCTTTGGTGTGCCCTCCATTCATCTCTAGGTCACACTCTTAAAAGATCTAAAGACTTTTACTAAGTCTGCTTTGTGTATGTGTTGCATTCCTCATGCTTTGTATCCAATCTTAAATGAGAAGTCAATGCCAAGATTGGACTGTAGGATGGAGTTCTGTCCATTTCAACTACCTTTCCAAAGAGTGTGCCATGGCTACAACTGGGAATATGGTGTTCCATTGAGCATTTGTTAAAAGCTTTGAAATCTTTACAACATATCCATTTTGTGTACATTCTATAAATTGCACTTTCTAGCACACCCCATACTTCATCAAATATATTTATATTGTATGCCTTCTTCATTTCATACCACATTTGTTAAAGTTCCTATAGCATTCAATAATTCCACTTTGTAAATTATCTCTATGAATTGAAACACGACAGCCTACATCACTTTATATAGAATACTTCATAACCCCTCTTTATCGGTGGCTCCATTTTCTCGAGAAAGTATTGTCTCTTTTCTTCATGGAAAATGCCCCTTTCATTCACTTAATAACTTCTGAAATGTCTTCAATAATCTACTTTTTAACACATGCTATAATTGTAAAAATGCATTAAGATACGAAGAAAACCCCTTCTATAGTGTGCACTCTAATCAAGTTGAGGGTTAATTAGATCTTTTTCTAAACTTGGGCCATGGCTTCATCTCTATTTTCTTGTCACACCTTTATACTTTTATAGGGTGAGAAAAATACCTCTCAGTTATGTGGCTACTTTCCCTATGCAAGATGCAACAACAGTTTTACTTTCATATGTGCAAAGCATGTCGGGTCCCCAGGTGGGCTCAACTAAGAAAAAAAAACATTTTCATACAACTTTCAATCTTAAATTGCTCTGAGACAACTTCTGAATTCTTCAAGAGTGAAATAATGAAATGGGTTTGCATCAAAATTTGCTTTATGTCCCTTTTGGAAATTGGTGAAAATTAGGCAAACAAGCTCTAGAATTGCCTTTGAAAACTAGGAAAATGACCTCGTGGAAGTGTGAAAACTTGCAAGCTTTTAGACAATGGTCCATAGAATACAATGCAAAAGATGGATTGGAGAAAGGAGTCACGAGGTGAAAGATAATCAACCTCAAAGTAGCTGAGTTGAACTTTTCTAAAATTGTAGCCTTTTTGAACCAATTAAAACTAGCCCAATCACCAATTTGGAAAAATAAAAAATCAATTCTTGAGAGGCTACCACCAAACACACAAGCACATTTTGGCACAGTGAACACATGTACAAGAGGGATTAGCTTGAATCATAGTTGAGCAATAGATATTGACAGTCAAAGTGGACCTCCCAAAAAGGTTTTTGGAAAAGCATATGCAAAACTGAAGAAATTTCATTTGGTTTTGATTTGTTAAACATAGCAAATCAATTCATGAAGCCCTAAAAAATAACATGTGAACTCATTTTGGTATGGATAATATAGAGCAACAATCATTTTGGCATGACGATCATCTGGTTACAAAATGCAAGCTCAAACAAGAGGCAACTTTGCAAAACTAAAAGTTTGCAAACTGCAAAATAATGACAAAACCCTCCAGCTTCGCTTTCAAAACACTAACAAAACTCATCATGAGAAGCTAAAAATTGACATGCCTACTCACATAGGACATATGAGTGTATCTACAAAGGGATTTTGCTTCAAAATCAACAGGCTCTGAAATATTACCCTCCAAAGTGGGTCACTTAGGTAGATTCTCAAGTGCACTTCTGAAAGTACAGAGGAAATTTTTTGAAATGGGCACTTCAAATTTAGGAAATTTGAGAGTTCCAATAGTTGGTAGGTGAAGGGACCTATTTTCCTTTATTTCATTAGGAAATAAGATTCCCACAAAGAATTGATTTACAACCCTTAGGTGAGTCAAACTTAATGAGGAAATATACTAATTTCCTTATGATTGAGGAGGGGGTATCATCCTAAACAACACTTTTGAGAGAAACTAAAAATAGTAAATTAATTGAATTATACCATTCAAACTTGAATCATCAATCCAAAGCATTATACAGATAGGAAAAAGTAACGTTCTAGCAGATCCAGAAATGGTAGAGTTATGTGTACCTGACACCAAGATGTAGTTTCTAATGGTTTTCTTGGACTCTTTTTCCCATGGGCGAATGGGTCTTTGTGCAGAGGTTTTTCTCATCTTTTGGGATCCTCTAGTGTTATTCTATAACTTTAGTTTCATCTAGGTTTCATTGTTGGACAATCAGAAATAAAGTTTGTAGGTGGGTTTCCATGAAATGATAACAAATATGAAACTTCTTACAATTTTGCAAAATTTCTCTTTTGAGATCTTCAACTTTTCTTCAACTTGTAAACTTTCACATTCACAAAGAGGAAAAAAAAATTATTTTTTGTTAAATAAGGGTTTCCCTTGGTTAAACCTTGTTTTGGTAATTAAACCTTGAATTGAAATAATGAAAAATGAAAGGAATGATGAATGAATAATGCTATGTTGTAACTCAGAAAACCCTTGAATAAACCTTTAGAAGATTGAAATATGTGTCTTTATCTTCCATGAAATGGCTTCAATGGATGTGGATCTTGATACTTGAATTGATGATTGAATTCTTTGGCTTGAATCTTTGAAACCTACATCACAATGTTAGCTCCAAAAATACACATGATGAAAATTAAGACTTTGAAATGATGCTTGAGATCTTGATTGTTGTAATAAATCACTAATAAATCTACCCTTGAATTCTATTGATCATAATCTTTTCTCTTGTGAAGGTTTCCTGAAAGTTCTAGCTTGCTTCTTCAAAACTTCTAGCATTTTAATTGATAAGAAGACCTTTTATTTATAGATATCTATCCTTAATTTCTTGAAAATTAAAGATTACAAGTCAAATTTTAAATTTAAATTTTAGAACATTAAAATATAAACAAAAAAATATTTTAAATTTGGGTTCCAAGGCCTAGGGAGGACCCATTCACCCATGGTCCCTATTCTTGGAACACACATTGCTTTAGATAATGTATTATGTGTTGGCATTAATTGTTGTCAGGATTCTCCTTCAGAAAATATAATTTATTAGGATTTTAGATGTAAAATAGGGCTTATTAAGGCATAATTAAGTCCAATTTAATTAAAGGACCGAATATTGTGTGAAAATGTAAAGGAGTACATTTTTCTACACTAAAAAATCTGCTCAAAACTCCCACTACTTGGGTTATATTTGGTCTAGTGCAAACCATTGCATACATTAAACTACCAATGACACTAGCATAAGAAATGGCATCTCTTCAAAATCATCATCATAATTAGGGCACATGTCTAAATTCAACTTAGTACCAACTAGAAATGGAATATTTACTGGTTTACAGTCATGCATATTAAACCTTTGCAAAATAGTAGCAACACACTTACTTTGACTTAACCAAAGCTTTATTTGATCTCGATCCATACTGATCTCCATCCCAAGAATATATTTTGCAACCCCCAAATCCTTCATATCAAATGTGCTAGAGAGATAATTCATAAGCTCCTTTATCATCACCTTGATGTTACCCATAAACATGTCATCAACATACAACATAATGATTAGAATCTTATCAACAATAACCTTAATGTAAACACAGTGATCCTCATCACTTCTATCAAAACCAGAATTCAATGCAAATGCATCAAAATTATGGTACCACATACTGGGTGACTATATCAACCCATATAAATATCTCTCTAACCTCCAAACCAAGTGTTCTTTTCTTTTCACAACAAAACCATCAAGCTATCACATATAAATTTCTTCCTCGAGATCCCCATGCAAAAAAATAGTTTTAACATCCATTTGCTCTATTTCAAAATCATAAGCAGTAGCAATAGATAATAGGAATCTAATAGAGGTTAACTTAGCAATAGGAGAGAATATTTCATTGAGATCAACTCCTCTCTAGGAGTAGCCCTTGGCAACCAATCTAGCCTTGTATAGATTTAACCGACCATCTACTCCAAATTTATTTTTAAACACCCACTTGCAACCAATGGGCTTCCTTCATTTGGGAAAAATCACAAGATCCCAAGTATCAAAAATATCTAGAGCCATCATCTCCTCTTGCATGGCTTGCATCTAAGACTCACTTTCTTCTAAAGAAAATTAGCTTCTCTATAGGATCTAGGTTCATCTTCAGTGCTCAACAAAGAAAATAAGTAATGGAAATTAGGTGGGATAGACCTATCAATTAGATTTTGTTGCCTTGTGGATCTTCGCAAGGTAGGAGTAAGGCTCTCTTGCTACTCTTCTTCTTCATGCTCATCTTGCACATCATCCAAACTTTTTGAACTCTTTGAACACTCTTCTTCTTCTCCACCCTCTAATCCATCTAGTTTTTCTTCCACATGTGCATCTTCCTACTTATCAATATTTATCTCAAAATGCACTATTTTTGTTTTATCTTTCTTCTTTGGTTGTTCTTCACCCAAGTAAGCTCTAAACTCCCTAAAAATCACATCTCTAGAGAAAATCATTTTACGGGTTAATGGATTCCAAATCTTATAACCTTTTACATTCTCACCATAACCAAAAAAGATGCATTTATGTGTTTTTGGATCCAACTTAGAATACTTCTCTTGAGGAACATGAATAAAAGCATCGCAACCAAAGACCCTTAAATGTGAAACAGAAGGCTTTCTACCTATCCACACTTCATAAGGATTTTTATCAACAAGAGTTGAACAAGGAGATCTATTAACCAAATAACATATAGTACTTACAACTTCTACCCAAAAGAATCTATCAATCTTAGCACCACTCAACATGCTCCTAGCTCAGATTCCCATCAAGTTTTAGTTCATTCTTTGTACTACCCCATTTCGTTGGGGAGTATAAGGTATATTATTTTTCCTAATAATACCTCATGCTTGTAGAACTCATAAAACTCCCTAGAACAATATTCACCCCCATTGTCAGATATCAACACCCTTATCTTATAATCTATTTGCTTCTCAACTAAGCCTATAAACTCCTTAAACTTAGTAAGAAATTCAAATTTTGCATGCATAAAATAAATCTGTGTATCTTGACACATCATCAATGAAAATAACATAATAGTGAGATTTTCCAAAAGAGTCACAATCCATTGGTCCAAAAAAATCTGAATGAATGGTCTCTAACAATCTCTTAGGTTTATTAGTCCCATAAGGAAATGATGATCTATTTTGTTTACCAAACACACAATTCTCACAAAAAACATTTTTACCAAAAAAATAATCAAAAATACCATCAACAAACTTTTTATTCAAAATTGTCTTAAGACCTTTTTCACCTAGGTGACCCAATCTATGGTGCCACAACATATATGTATTTTCAATTCTAGTTACATTGGAAAAATTACAAAAAGTGGAAGCACTAAACCTAAACAAAGTCCCAATCTAAGATCCTTTAGCTATCACCAAACTCCCTCTTACCAACCTCCAACCAAACTTGTCAAATATTAGATGCATTCAAAAATCATTCAACTTGGATATTGAAATTAAATTTCTCACAAGTCTCAAAATATGTAAAACATAATCAAGATTTTTAACCCTCCCATCACTGAAATGCAACTTTAATTTTCCCTCACTAGCAATCTTCATTGTGATATCATTAACAAGGAAAATTTATCCCCCATCATAAGTTGAATATGAATTAAGCCACCCCTCATGAGGATTCATAGAGTAGGAGGCACCTGAATCAATAAACCAAGCATCATTACTAATAGTGCCAATAAAAATAAACAAAGCATCATAATCACCATCATCAAAGGACTTTTTTGTGGAATCATCTAAACTCTTTTTCTTGTTTCTAAACTCCTTTTTCATATGCCCTCTTTTACCACAATTCTAACACTTTTCTCTTCCTGAGGGTTTTAGAACGTCCTTTAGACTTGTCTCTCTTCTTGTCCCCTTTAGGTCCTCATTTTTCTTTGAACCCTCCTCACACATGCAAGGCATCTTGGGAGCCTCAATTCATGTACTTCCTCCTCATCTCTTCCAAAAGAAGTATTACAATGAGACTATCCATCTTCAGTTCTATACCACTAACACTTATGGAAAAAAAAAGATTTTCGCAAGATTTGGGTAAAGAGAAAAGTAAAAAATTACATTCATATTATTCTTCTAACTTAAAATCTATATATGCAAGATGACTTAAAATCATATTAAAAGCATTTTTTCTACAATAGAATCACCGTCCTTTATTTTCAGAGAATACAAACATCTTTTTGTACACAACTTATTAGTTAAACTTTTAGTTTGATAGATATTACCTATCCTCTCCCACAACTTGTATGTGGTGGATTCATCTAAAATATTTTTTTTAAAAAAATTATCATTATTCTGCCAAGGTTAGAGGAGATCATTCATTTTCTAATTCCATTTCTCCTTTTTGGAATGAAATGAGAAGCAAAGCTATATATTTCCCATTGAGCAAATAGAACCAGTTAACAAAACAAATGTTTGAATGAAATGTTTCATTATTTTTATAATCCTAATAGTTATTATTATGTTATAAAATAACTATAAATTCTATTATTTCTACTTAATGCTCAAAATTTGTAACATTTTCCAAATTTCTAGTAAATGAAAAAACATTGCAGAAATGCGGATGCATAAAAAACCATTAATTAGTTTTTTTTTTTAAACCATTCTAACTAGATCAATCCAATTTTCTAATTATTTCTAAATATATATATATATATATATGTAGAATTTGTATCAATTATTATCTATCATTAATCTACAATTTACAATAAATAATAAGTAAAGATAAGACCTTACCTTCCTTTGTGTGCAAAGAAGGATAAGATCTTATCTGTATTTTTCAATTTTTACTTTCATATGTGCAATATCTCTTATAGATATACAATACATATGTTTTCTATAAAGACGATCCTAATCCAAAATAATAATTATAGAAAAAAATACCTATTAAACCAATAACGAGAATATGAGTTAAAGTACCTATCAACCAAAGAGGGATCATTCCAATGGTATCAATCATTTCTATTACTTCCTTTCACGTTTTCATAAGTATTCATGCTCAAGACATAGATATCACATATCCTCTTCCACAACTTGTAAGTAGTGGCTTAATTTGAATCATTCAAGAGGATGGAATCTAAAAGACACAACTAAATGTTTCCTTGTACCTTCTTATCCATTTTCTTCCAGTCTTCATAAAAAATTCTATAGTTTTTTTTTCCTCAAAACTTTCAACCACTAATTTCCCTCTTCAAGGAGATACTCCATATTAAAATTCCACATCTCGTAGCCAATTCCATTGAATTTCTCAATAGCTAGATGAGAGGAAGAAGCCATGGTTCACAATATTTTACAAATCTATAGAAAACCCACAAGTAAAAGCTATGACTATAGATAAAAATGTTCAACACTCAAGAGAAATGTGTCCCTTTCTCAATAGAACCATTAGCTATGATACAAAATGTTGTAAAAAAATGTGAAGAAATCTTGCAATATGAAATTTAATAAATAGTAATTACAAATTTGAATCCAAGGATTAACCCTTAATATGAATGTGATTGCAGAATCAAAACAAGAAAATAAAACCATAACACAAGAGACCATATTTATGTGGAGAAACCCATAAGGGAAAAAACTCCACCACAAAAGAGAGAGGAAAGTATATTTTTAATCCAAGAGATATTACAATAGTAATGTAGTTCTCTAAATAACTCTATAGAATCTGCTAACACTCTGTTACTTGCAAAACTAAATGAATAACTATAGCTCAAGGCCCCAATTTATAGAAACTTGTGAGGATGAATACCACCATGGTATCACCAAACAACATAAAAAAAAAACCACATGGAAAAACTAATTCCTATCTCCTTTCCAACCACCAAATCTACCCAAAATGGAAACTTACACATGCTCTTGTAGTTTTCATAAGGAATCTCTCATGCATGGGTTCCTTGGGAAGGAATTTGTCATAAATACAATCATAAATGATGTCATAGTCATCATAGAATCATATGATAGTTGTCATAGTGTCATTGATACTCGTACAACATATGATAAATGCCATAACCCTCCAAAATAGGAGATTCCAAATGGGATTCCTAGCTATTTTTTCCTTTCCCTAGAAGAAAACTGATAATAGTAACTTCATCTTTACATGAGTTCTTTCACCACCATTGGTTAAACGGTTTCACCTCTTATGGGTAATTTACAAAGCACATTAGGAAAAAAATTAATTAAAGGATTTACAAGGTTGATATCACCTAACTCCCAATGGGGTAAGGGTTAGGACTTTGAATTAAAGTATGAAGTTATGCATGCACTATAAAGGAAATTTTTTTTGTTTTGGTTTGGGTTCTACTCTCCAAACTTTGTAAGTATTTTTCTTATCTAGTATAGTGTTCTTCTTCTATGCCTAGAATATAAATGTTGTGAGAGTTTTCTCTATAATATCAATAGATGACCTCAATTTCCATTACATTGTACTTAATGTTATGTATTAGTTTTATCACGTTCTCCACTATTGTATGCATTACCTTTGAATCAATGTAATCAAGGATTGTATTTTGGTTCTTGTTTTACATTTGATGTCATGAATGTATGAATTATTAGTCTGTATTCAATGAATGGTGTAATTTCCTTTCAATTCATATATTAGGGTTGTGTTGAACACTCAGTATACTAAGAGGGAGGGTAAATTGGTATACTATTAAACTAATTGATCATAAACCATCCACCAAGTAGTATACATCCAACTAAAATAATAAATGAAAGCATTAAGGAATCAACACATTTAATAACATGGGGCAGTGGGCCTAACTCAATTGGCTAAAGCATCCTATTGTAGGCAAGAGATCATGAGGTCTAGTCTCCCCACTATCCCCATGGTACCAAAGGGTGTGTCACACTAGTTCCATTAGTCATGTGAAATTTTTTTACCATGCACACTATAGTTTATAGGGGGATGGATACCTGACCAATTCCTATAGTCTAAAATAAAACACATTTGATAACACATAAACACTAGGATTTTTGCGTGTAAAACCCAGAAAGGGAAAAACCACGGTGATGATTAAGTCATAATATATTATAATGGGTATAAGATATTATAATGGCTCACTACTAGGATGCACTGTCCTTATGAGGCTCACAACCCAAAATGATTACAAAATAGAAAATGGCTCATTGCCAAAAGGTGAACTAATAGAATGCACCTTTCTTGTGTTGAATTCAATTCCTTTAAAGCTTAGATTAAAAAATTACAACTCTACTTTGTAAATTCTCCATAATCTCATAAATTTTGCAATTATTCAAATCACACACACATACATATTTCATAGATTCATCCATACATTTTTTTATCTCAAAAGGATTCTGCATTTATACTCAATACATTTGCATACACTAACTAGGCTAGCCTAATTAAGTGTAGCCCTATTTTAATTCAAAATTGTCTTTTCTAGCTTCATATTTGAATATCTTCATGCTCAAACCAAATGTGCAACACTCTATTTAGGTTGACACAAACCTAAGTTGGATCACCTTAATATCCATAGATCATACTTAATAAAAGAAAAGGATTAGGTTAGCCAAGAGTTATATTTAATCACAAAATAACCCAACTGATCAATTACTGACGAATGATATGAACACAAAATAACATACAATATAGAATATATAATGTACGAACACCTATATAGAACCTCCTAAAATTGTAGATATTGAGTTTAAACAGCAAAGTATGGATCAAATTACACATCCCTACTTCACTGAATAAAACCAAAAATTGAATGTTGAACTTCAGTTATTTATAATTCTCATTTCATACATCCAAAAAATATAAAAACTTGATCATATATGAACATAATGGTTAGGAACAACATATTAGAGCCACACAATCCAATCTTACCATATGATAAATTGTGGACCAAAATACAGGATTAGAGTTTCTTTAATCTAATCATCAAAGTAGATAGACTATTAATCAAAAATGTTGGCATCAATGAAAATGCACAAAAAGGGTTCATTCTTCATTCTTCCAAAAATATCCTCCTTTTCCATTTATGGAAACATATATGAGAACAAAAACTTAAAATAAACATCAACTGTCTTAACCAACAATCTCCTTCTTTCCCAACTAGTTTTATTTTTATCTTCGTCATCTCCCCATTTGACATCAAGGACAAAGGGCATGCAACCAAAGACATGATACATATGTTCAAAAAAATATGAAATGAACTAACTCCCCCTAAGAGAGTTATTCAAGAGGAATGATACACCCTTATGTATAGAAATAATATGCAAGTGAAGACTAGATCAACTAGAAGAGTGGGACTTTTCAAGCTCCTTGATAATTGATTCCCAAGCGGGCTTTCCTTTATCCCAAGTCTTCTTAGTTGTAAGAAATTTGTACATTGAGTCTAGATCAACAATGTTCTCATTTGATTATTCTAGAGTGCCAATATTTGGATTTATCTTTGAAAATTACTCAGCATTTGCTAGAGCACCTAACACCAAAATGTGCTTGGATTTAACCAAGTCCCCAAGCTAACCAAATATCTTTATTAAGTCTTCATTGTGCCTTTGCAAGGTGGAAAACTTATTCTAAAAATTTGTGATGGCATTTCATTCAATATAATCTTTGTCATGGACTAGGTCATAGGATCTGATGGCATTATTTATTTGTGATTCAATAGAGTCCATTGAATCCATAATTCCTTGGGTGGCATCTGGCCATTTCATATAATTTACAAAAACAATTTTTAGCTTCTTCACATTCTTGCACTTTTGTTATACACTTTCCTACTTTTTCATACATGGATGCACATCTATCCTATAGATCAAATAACCTCTTCTCTACAATTCTTGATTTGTTTTCTTTTTCATTCTACACTTTTAGACTAGAAGTGTATTCTCTAAGAGATTCAACAATAAATTTCAATTTTTTAATAAAAGTGAGAGAGTCATCAATAACTATTCCAGGAGTAGCAGCATGTAGTGTTTTATTGCATCATTGATCAATTATATTCTCTTTTGGTGTGTCTCTAAAATTACTTTCCTTCCAGAGGAAAGGAAGACGTCTCTGAGCTCCAATCTTTGAACTAGTGGAATCTTTTTGAGATCCACACTTCCTTGGTACATTGGGAGCTATAGCAATTGGGGAGGTATGGTCAGTTGGATTCTTATCTATTTTTTCAAAAGACCCTTGAGTTGTATGCCAAAAGATTCTTCAGAGGACTTTGGAGGTTCCATGGTCTTTTGAGACACGTCTTCATTCTTTCCAACTTCAAACTCATCTTTACTCTCTTCTTCCTCTTCTTCACCAGAGGGTTCTTCCTTTTGTTCATCTTTTTTTCATCCTCCTTTTTCTTCTTGTCATCTTTCTTGTTTTTTTCTTCTTTCTCTCCTTGCCATTCTTCTTCATGTTATCCATACTTTCATCAAAAATAGCCATATATTAATAAAGGAATTTATTATTGTTTCCTTACCTTCTTCATAAACTTCATCATACAATTCGACAATTGCTAATAAATCATTAGATTCTTTCATGTTGTTCACCAAAGGTTTTGTTTTCAAAGGTGAATGGGTTCTTATCAAAGGAGTCTTGGACTTTTCTTTCTCAGGATTTGATGTTCTTTCATCTATTTTCTTTTCATCTTTTTGCTTCTCATGCACATGTATTATGGAAGGTTCTTTCTCCTTTTCCATATCCTCTTCTTCAAAGGTGTCCACAATATTTCCTTTAGCTTTCTTGAGTTCAATACCAACCTCTTGTGAAGCTAATTCATTGTTGGTGGAAACATTGCTTTTCCTTTTTCTTGTCAATTGTTCTTCAAAACCAAGTTCAATTTCCTCTTCCACAACATCACTTAAATTATTTTCTCTTCTTTCTTTTTGTTTCTTTATTTTTATGGAGGTGGAAGGAGATGCTACTAGGGGTAAATCTTTCTCTTTGTGGTCTAGCTATTAGGTCCAAAGGGAGAAGACATGTTAACTAATACTGGAGCACTAGGATCCACCTTCTTCCCTTCAACTATAATTGTACCAGATGTTGTTGGCAATGCAAAGGAAGTGGTGGAAGTTGATCTTCTAGATCCATGTGGTCCAGAGGGCTCACCAATTGCTTTATCCATCTTCTCTACAACTCCCTCAACCTTTCAACATCATATTTTTACAGTTCATGTAGTGCAAAGAATTGTTCAACCTATTTTCTCACTCTTTTAGCTCTTTCAAGTGCTGAAGTTTCCAAAAATACTTTAGTTGATTTTTCTTCATATGTGCCATGTCTAGGCATGGAAGGGCCTTTAGGGTTGTTTAACAAGATTACAATGAGTCCCTTAGCCATTTTCTCATTATTATCATATCCCAAAGGCTCTATCCATAATATTCTAGGTTCAAACACCTCTATTATGCATTCATCAGTGGATACAAGAAAGCTTATATCATTTGCATATTTTTCCATTAACCTTGTAGGAATTATTTCTCTCTTATGCATGTTCTTTTGGAATACTATGAAAAATTTAGTCAATGCATCATCTTGAGCTTTATAGTCTCCAATTTCATGTAAATAATAAAAAAATTGGTGTGCTACTAGTCTGCTTCTGTCCCACAAATTTTTTTTTCCTTCTAGTTAGCTCTCTGAAGAAGTAGAGTAGCAAGCACACAATCATTGTTTCTAATTTGAAAGCATACTTTTTTATTTTGGTCTAATACAATTTCTCTAGAAATTGTTGTTTGAGCAACTCACACAAGTCATAATATGTCCCATTTACCACCATGTCATGTGCAACATAGATTTTAGTTGCATATATTGAGTTTTCTCTATTGGTAAATTATATTTTGTGGCCAATCATGATTGATGCATACTTCATAGTAGGGTTGATGATAGGTTTGGTAGTTAATTCTCTCCTTTCAAATGTGGCACCAGTTAGCTACATAACCACGTCATTATTTATAGAATTTAACATCGATAAAGGTCTAGGGTCGCACAGACTAGTCACAGCCTTGATTACATCCTTAGAGATTAATTTGGGCCTATCTATCCACGTGAATTTTCTAGGCATTCTTCTCAAAGCTATCCTCACATATTTTGCATTCAATTCACTACTAAAATTAGGAAACTAGTTCCAAACGACTAGCTTCTTTTGTACTAGGATTACATACTATGATTTAACCAAGAAGTTATCTCTAGTTATCTCACTTTACCATTGAACATTAAGAACTTGATGGTCATATTCTTCCAATTTTCCATTTATGTAGGTTTTTGTATCCTCAATGGGTAAAACCTTATTTGGAATGCTCAAAAATGCATTGACATGGTCATTATTGAAAACTTTCCATGAAAACCTCTTAAACTTCGTTCTAGGTCTTTTAGTCATCTCAACTACAGTTAGTGTAGCCATTTAACCTCAATTCTATCACATATGCTTATGAAATTACTTCTAATTCAAACCCACAAATCACAGATAGTTGTAAATACCTTTTTCGCTCTCAATATGAACTAGGGTTTGTACCAGATTGCTTTGTGTTTCCTTTGATTACTCCTTTAATTCACTCTTCTTTTTCCCAAATATGAAAAAGTGATTAGGAATGACTTGTAATTTCATTTTATACTTTACCAATCTGCCCTAATTTTGCATTTATTGCACCTAATTTCTAAAAAGTTGATAAACACTTCATGGATACACTATAAACCCTAAAATGCTCTATAATCCTTTAGATTTGCATATTTTGTACCAGAATCTTTTTCTAGAGCTCAAGAATATCATTTAACACCATATATCTTTGTGCCATTGCTTGACACCTCATGCATTTAGGGGTTTGTTGGATTTATTTGTTATTTTCCCCCCAAACCCATGTTTGGATTTAGATTTTAGAAGAATTATATACACCAAATGGAGGTATAGATGTATTTGATTCGTCCTTGTTCTTAGGTTCCTCTTTCTTTTTCTATATCTTCTCAATATCCTTCTTGATTTCAATAGGATCAAATTTGTTCACAGGTTTATTCCTTTGTTCTAGATTAGTCTATCTTCCATTTTTGCTTCTACAAAATCTTGAAATATGTCTAGGTTTGTTGCAAGTGTAGTATACAACATTTTTCTATCCAAACTAACTTCTATTCATTCTTTATTTTCACTAGTTATCCTTGTGTCCAAATACATTGCATGTGTAATAGTAGCCATTGAAATACTTAACCATTCTACCAGTATAGAATCTATTTGTCATTTTCCTTCTACACTTATTAGCTCTATGTCCAAGTTTCTTGCATGCAAAACATTGTCTAGAAAATAATCCAACATTATAATTCATCCTAATTATACACTTTGTTTCCCTATGACCAAATTTATTGCATGAAAAAAAAATTCCATAAAATATGGGTACCTTTGGGCATTAGGTTGTCTAATAGGAGTCCTTCTAGTATTACTTCTTTGATCCTTGATTTTTCTACCATTTCTTTGAGACTTTATTTTATTGTAAAAATTATTGTGAGTCTTATTAGTCTTTGATATTTATCCTTCTTCAAGTCCCAAACCTCCTTTATCTTTATATGGTTTTTTTCCTACAGTCATTTCATCTAGTTTTATCGAGCTTGTCTTGAATTTTTCTTCATGAATTCTTTCCTTCTCTAGATCTAATCTCAAAGTTACTAGTTCTTTCTCAAGTCTTGTGCATTCATCCAATTTAATTTTTATTCTTATATTCATACATTGCAAATTATTTTCTTTTTTTCCACTTGAATTTTCAATATGGTGATGTCATCATTTTCTTTCTTCAACAAATCATTAACTTATCTATGTCTTTCTCTGAACTTTTTGGTTTGTTATCTCAACTTTTTGATGCATTCATTTGCTTCTTTGAGATTTTACTTTTGATCTTTATTCTCTCTTTCAATTTTTTCAAGATCTTAAAGAGAAATTTCAAGTTCTCCTTTATCATTCAAACACTCACTTTCAACAATAAAATTAGATAACTCTTCATCATCCATTGTTCAATTTATAAGATCTTCCTCAAGTTGTTAGGCCTTTTAAGAGGAACAAGGCTCTGATACCAATTGTTGAACACTCAATATATTGAGAAGGGGGGTGAATTAGTATACTATTAAACCAATTGATCATAAACTATCTATTTATGATGTTTTCTACAAAACAACAACCCAAATAGAATATAATATCCTATCTCTCTTAAAAGGTAAGTTTTTATCAAAAAGCCTCAAGAAACAACCCCAAGGTCTCTTATGTCATGTCTTGACAATGCAACAAACAACTCAGCGATAATAGTGTTGAAAAAACAAGGACACACAACTAAGAGGGGGGTGAATCAGTTGTGATAGAAACTTAAAATTTTCTTATTTAACTCAATTTAATCTCAGATCCGATGAATAAGAAATTAACCACAAACAATTAACACATCAGAGAGACAAAGAACACCAATATTTTTTTATGTGGAAACCCTGTTATGGGAAAAACCATGATGGATGTTAGTCCACAAGATTATACTCTATTAAAAGTATAATGAAAAATAATAAGGGGAATGCACATGCATTCAGGCACATTTCCTAGAGCTCACTGCTCAAATACAAAAGAGGACTCATTTTCCAACAATACAAAAATATGGATTAGATAAATAGAGTATGAACTGAAAGAATAGCTTCTACACAAGCTTGATTACAATTCCAATTAAGCATAGAAAACCTTCTTCTCACTTCACTCAAATTTCTTCACTCTCTGCTTTGCAATCGAATGATAGAAACACTATTCACTCATTTACACTTTCTCTACCATAAATTCACACTTATGCACACACTAAATTTTCTCAACCAATCATTCTTATATATCCACTACATGTGATTTCATCATAACTTAGTCGGCCAGAAAAATAAAGCATAATTTCAATGTTGGCCCAAATTCATAAATAAATTTCTAATGAAAATCAACCAAGGTTGGCCACAACATAGTGGATACCTAAATTAACATCTCCAATATGAAAATACTGTAATTAATTTCACCACTAACATCCACAACACGCTACCATCAACATGTTGGCTAGGAACATGAAAAACCAAACATGTGCAAGAAAATATTTTCAACCGTGAGCTTTTTGAGTAATGTGGACATACCACAAAGATAGAGAATTATCTAGAGACATTCGAAAACACCAAGAAAAACTAGAGAAGCATCTACAACAACTAAGATTACTAGAATAACACAATCTTCATTCAGGAACACTGATAGAGACCACAGAAACACTATCTAACCACAACACAATCAAAACATTATGCAAACTTCTGAAAATTCCAATAGATGATCTAGAAACATCCAACATTAAACCTTTTAATCCATACCAACCAATATTTTATGTACATAACAAGACACCTTCATGACTTGCACAGTTCCACTAGGACCTAGAACACTTCCTCTTACAATTTTCTCAATATCCTCAACATATACAACAACTAATATACCAAATGCTAATAGTGTTGACATCAATGACAACCACATATTAGAAACCATATCCACATCATCTAATAGTCTCCCCCTTTGGTATTGATGGCAACACAAGATGTGAAAAATACCATCAACCCAACACACTAACTTCTTCTCAACTGCACTTCTCCCCACAAGGCTCTTTTCCTTAGAAATATATTTCACAATGCACTTCTCCCCCTTTGACATCAATGGAAAAGGTAACAATGACCTTTCCATAAACATGCTTTGAACCACATATCAACACATTTGACTACTCCCCCTGAGTAGCGGCCACAGAAACATCAATTCATATTAGAATGTAGCAATATAGCCCACAGTCGATGCAAGTAAATGCATGTTTTAGTTCTTATCAAGAGGGGTAATTACCCCTAGAATTCCTCTAAGATACACAAAAGTATCCTTCAGCATTGGCTTAATAAATATATCTACAATCTATTCTTTGGTAGGCACAAATTCCAATCTGACTTCTTTCTCATTCACTTTTTCCCTCAAGAAATGAAACTTGATTGATATATGATTAGTCTTGGAATGCAACACCATATTCTTTGAAATATTTATTGTACTTGAATTGTCATAGTATGTTGAAATAGGATCTTCATATATTATCCTGATATCTCTCAACATTTTTTTCATCCATATCACTTGAGTACAATTATTAGTAGCAGCAATGTATTCTGCTTCAGCAATAGATAGAGAAATGGTATTCTACTTTTTTCTTAACCACAACACCAATTTCTTCCCTAGGAAGAAAGAACCACCACTAGTACATTTCCTGTCATCTACATCTCCAACCCAATCCACATCAGTAAATGTGCACAAAGTGAGATCATCATCCTTTGGATACCAAAGTCCAAAGTCAACTATTCCTTTTAGATATCTAAAAATTCTCTTCACAGTAGTCACATGTGATTCTTTTGGATTAGCCTAAAATCTAGCAACCATACATACAACATTCATAATGTCTGGTCTAGTCTGAGTTAAATAGAGCAATCCACCAATCATTGAACTATACCTAGTTTTATTTGCCTTAGGAGAATCATCATTTTGTGTCAACTTACATCCAGTCACCATGGGGGTACCAATAGGTTTTGATTCATCCATTCCAAACTTCTTCAACAATTCTTTCACATATTTGGATGGAGACATGAAAATCCCCTTGTCCAACTGTGTGACTTGCAATCCCAGAAAGAAATTCATTTTTCTCCAATCATACTCATCTCAAATTCATTCTTCATTTCATCAACAAACTTCATACATAGATTATCATTTCCTCCAAAAATGATGTCATCAACAAAAACTTCTATAATTAACTCCTTATTATTATCTAATTTGAAGTATAAGTTGCTATCAATAGTACCTTTAGTGAATCTGAGCTTCAGTAGATATTTGTCCAATCTAGCATACCATGCTCTGGGGGCTTGCTTAAGTAAAAATAGAGCTTTCTTCAATCTACAAACCATGTCTCCTTTGTCTGTTAGCTAAAATCCATTTGGTTGTTGAATTTACACTTCTTCTTCTAGTTCTCCATTCAAAAATGTTGACTTCACATCCATCTGATAGACTTTGTAATTCTTTTACGCAACATAAGCAAGAAATAATCTAACAGCTTCAATTCTAGTAACAAGGGCAAAGGTTTCTTCAAAATCAACACCTTCCATTTGAGAATACCCTTTACATATTAGTCTTGCTTTATTCTGGACAACTTCACCTTCTTCATTCAACTTGTTTCTCAATACCCATTTAGTAGCAATTACATTTTTTTCTTTGAGTCTCATAACCAGTAGCCATGTGTCATTCTTTTCAATTTGTGTCACCTCTTCCTTCATAGCTTCCAACCAATGTTCATCTTTAATAGGCTTTAGTGACATTTTTAGGTTCAATCTTGGAAATCAAACAATATTCTTCTACAACTTTTCTTCTATTTTGCACTCCTTTACTCTTATCTCCTATGATTTTATTTTTAGAAAGATTTAGCCTTACATACCTTAGAGTTTTGGGACATTCTTGAACTTCTAACTCTTCTGATATTTCTTTTACACTTGCACTTGTCTATGCCTCCTAATTTTCTTGATTTACTGGAACAAATTGAGGTTGCTTCATCAGTACATATGGAATAATCTGAAGTAGATTTTGTGTTTGAGTATTATTCCTTTGGATTATAATGTCTTCGTCTAAATCATAACTATGATGTCTAGATGATTTGATAGAGTCCTCATCAACTCTGACATTTTCACTTTCAACCATCTTTCTCAATCTTTTGTTATAGCACCGGTAGGCCTTGCTTTTAGTGGAGTATCCTAGGAAGATTCCTTCATCACTTCTTGCATCAAATTTTACTATATCATCATCTCTCCTGACATAACACTTGCTTCCAAAGATTTTGAAATACTTAATAGTAGGCTTGTGACCAAACCATAACTCATAAGGGGTCTTACTAAAATTACCATTAACATTTACCCAATTCAAAGTATACACAACAGTTCTTACCACTTCACTCTAGTACATTTGAGATACATTTCCTTCCATCATCATTGTTCTAGTAGCATCCAGAATTGCTCTATTCTTTCTCTCTACAACTCCATTCTATTGAGGGGTTCGGGGAGCAAATAATTTTCTTTTAATTCCATGCTCTTCACAATAAGAGTTTAACTCCTTATAAATAAACTCACCACCTTTTTCAAATCTCAAGAACTTGATTTTCAGACCTTTCTCATTTTCTGCCATAGCATTGGAACTTTGGAACTTCTCCAATGCTTCACATTTTTCTCTTAAGAAGGAAACCCATATCATTCTAGAGTAATCATCAATAAGCAACATGAAATACCTTTCAAGCCATTAATACTTCTCACTCTAGAGGGACCACAAAGATCAATATGAAGTAGCTCCAACAAATTATTTGAATGAAACTATTTGCTCCAGAAAGATACTCTAGTTTGTTTACCCATTTGACATTCCTTGCAGATTATATTAGCAAGGCTTACGAACCTAGGAAGATCTCTTATTGCTTGAGTAGAACTTATCTTGATAATGTTGTCAAAGTTTACATGAAACAACCTCCTATGCCACAACCATCTTTCATCTACTTGAGAAATTAAACAACTCCCACTAGCAGTATTCAGATGAAAAATATTACCTTTTGTTTGTTTTCCTATTGCAATCGTATTCCCATAACTTCCACGTATCTTGCATATTCCATCTTTGAACTGAAGATCATAGCCCTTATGCACCATTTTTCCAACACTCAACAAGTTAAAGCCTTCAACATAAAGAACATCATCAGTGTTATCCTTACTACCATGACAAATAGATCCTTTTCCATGAATCACACCAGCATTATTATCTCCGAATCTTACAACCCCACCATCATACTTTTCTAGACTTACAAATTTTCTATTATCACGAATCATATGATGTGAGCATCCACTTTCAATGACCCACTCATCCTTTTCTTCAACTTGGGCTGCAAGATCTTTCTCATCTTTAGTGGATTCAATAGCCACAAAATTATCTTCAATGGTAGCAATGAAAGCCCATTCATCTTCTTTTCCATTATCTTTATCAGACTCATTATCAGTCACTTCTTCTTTAGCAAAGTAGCATTTCCTTTGGAATCTAGACTTCTTAGGCTTAGACCTAAGAACTCTTTCAAGACATTTTCATGCAAAATGACCTATTTTACTACATGAAAAACATTTAATAGGAAATACATCTTCATACTTACCTTTTCCTCTACCTTCTTGATTTGCAATTAGTGATTCCAGTTCTTCTACCTCTCTTTCTTTATCTTCAAGCTATTTTAGTTCTTCATCATACATGGATATCTTTCTAGAACTCTCTCCAGGACTATATCTTTTCTTGATACTTCTAGATATAGTGGCCTTGAATGTAGATTCAATCTTTGGTGTAGATTATCCAAATTCACTTATTTCAAAAGTAGAAAGCTTCCCAATCAATGTGTCTCTTGTCATCTTGTTTACTGATTTGAACTCCTCAATAGCATGAACCTTCATTTTGTACGAAGGAAGTAAGGATCTGAGTACTTTAGCCACAATTTCATCCTCATCCATAGAACCACGGGCACATGTAATACCCATCATTATTTCATTTACTCTCTACATAAAAGAAGTGATATTTTCATCCTCACCCATCTTCAAATTTGCATAATTTCCCTTCAAGCTTTGTAGCTTAGCCATCTTCACTTGTGCATCTCATTCATACAAAGTTTCTAGTTTATTCCAAATCTCATGAGCTATTTGCAATCCTACCACATTATCCATCTCTCAATCTATCAAAGCACTCATGAAAGATTCAATAGCCTTAATATTATTATTAGCATCTTTGATCTCATCAACAATAGAGGGACCATTATGAGGAATAGTATATGGATCTCTTGTAATTTTCTAGAAAGCTTCACCAATACACCTTAAGTGAAATTGCATCATAATTTTCCATAGAGAATAGTTGGTGTCATAAAATCTTAGAATGTCCTTCTTGAAAGTTTCCATCTTGGATCACCTCAAGCTTTTAGACTTCTTCAGAGGAATCAGCTCTTATACCAATTGTTGGAAAAAAAAAAGGACACAATTGAGAGGGGGGGTGAAGTAGTTGTGACAAAAACTTAAAATTTTCTTACTTAACTCAATTTAATCTTAGATATGATGAATAAGCAATTAGCCACAAGAAATTAACACATCACAAAGAAAAATAACATCAAGATTATTTTATGTGGAAACCCTACTAGGGGAAAAACCATGGTGGATGTTAGTCCACAAGATCATACTCTATTAAAAGTATAATGAAAAATAATAAGGGGAATGTACATGCATTCAGGCACATTGCCTAGAGCTCACCACCCAAATACGAAAGAGGAATCACTGTCCAACAATACAGAAATATGGATTAGATCCATAGAGTATGAACTGAAAGAATAACTTCTACACAAGCCTAATTATAGTTCCAATTAAGCACATAAAACCTTCTTCTCACCTCCCTCAAACTTATTCACTCTCTACTCTGCAATCAATAATAGAAACACTATTTCTCATTTACACTTTCTTTGGCATACATTCACACTTATGCACACACTAAATTTTCTCAACCAATCATTCTTATATATTTGTTACATGTGATTTCATCACAACTTAGCCGGCCAGAAAAATAAAGCATATTTTCAATGTCGGCCCAAATTCATAAATAAATTTCCAATGTAGATCAACCAAGGTTGGCCACAACATAGTAGAGACCTAAATTAACATCTCCAATATGAAAATACTTTAATTAATTTCACCACTAACATCCACAGCATGCTACCATCAACATGTCATCTAGGAACATGAAAATCCAAACATGTGCAAGAAAAGATTTTCAACCACAAACTTTTTGAGTAATTTGGATGTACCACAATGATATAGAATGATCTAGAGACATGAGAAAACATCAAGAAACAATAGAGAAGCATCTGTAACAATTGAGATTACCATAATAACACAATCTTCATTCAGAAACACTGATAGAGACCACAGAAACACTGTCACACCACAACACAATCAAAACATTACGCGGACCTCTACAAATTCTAGTAGATGATATAGAGACATCCAAAATTTAACCCTTTAATCCACACTATCCAATATTTTACATATAAAACAAGACACCTTCATGACCTGCACAGTTCCACTAAGAACCTAGAAAACTTTCTCTTACAATTTTATCAACATCCTCAACATATATAACAACTGATATACCAAATTCTAATAGTCTTGACATCAATTACAACCACATATCAGCAACCATATCCATAGCATCCAAAAAATAGTGGAAATTTTGGTAATCACAAGGGGCCTTACAAATTAACAATACTAGAAGCTTGAATATTCATCAAATATAACAATGTGGTGATGCTTTCAATCCTAAAACTAACCCATATTTTAAAAGAAAGATCAAAAGAGATAAGGGTTAAAGAGATCCTATTTTACTCCTAAGATGAGTAACAATAATTTAAAATACTTCAAATGGATAGATCTCCAATAAAACCAATTTCTACTTGTTCAAGGGAAAGCCTACAACTACACAGAAACACTGCACTCTTCTAAGGAAATCAAAATATTTTTAGACCATGAACATTCATCCATATACCCAATTACTAGCACAAGTTAAACAAGAATTCATAGTTTAACTTAGCACAATATAGTGCCTAGAATAACTTAACACAACAACCTTCAATCAACAAATTGGAAAAAGTATGGACCAGAGATCAATCAAACATCATTCACATTTCACCATCATTGCAAAAGAACTAAAAACTAACATATAATATTGAGAATCAAGAACAAGACATAAGACTATCAAATTTCAACACAAATTTTTCCAAATCAACAATCCAATTGCATTAACTTCTCCAAAAATTACATAACAATTTTGAGCTCTCTCCTCTCCTATAGCTACTAACTTGCAAAATCTAAATTCTCCTAACTTAGCCAATTATAGCTTTCTAACCTAGTCTAACTCTTTACAAATAAGAAGGCACTGGCCTTTTATATATTTTACATTGCAATTTCAATGGCTAGGACTAAATCAATCCAATGGAAAAGATTACACTTCTAGAAGCATCTAGTAGTTACATTAGGTTTTGGAAAATGTGGTACATCATCATCCAACGAGAAAAATCATTTACAAATTTGGAGCAATGAGAAAAAAGTAATCTTCCACTTTGATCTTGATAAAAAATTTGATTGGTGAATAAAAACAACTTCGTGTTTCCTCTCGTATTTGAAGCATATCCTCCATCTATAGATAGGTTGTGGCATGGATTTATAGGTAGGCCCCACATTTAATATCTGAGTTTACAGTTAATATTCAATTACAATATTTTCTAGATTTTCCTCTTGGCACAAATCCACATGCAAGTCCCCTTTTTGATTTATTTAATCCTAAAAAATAAATATCATCATTAGTAGCTCACATGTAAAAATACAATCCATAAAACATTAAAATTTAGCTCAAATAATCCCTTGGAGAAAATTAACTACGTCATAAAATTTTGGAAATTTAACCCTATTAAGAAATTTCATTCATGACAATAAGTTCAGGGAACAAGAAGGATTTTCTGAGTGATAGGAGCTTCGAGGAATCCACAACGGGAAGGATTTTTAGAGTGACAGGGACTTTGAGGAATCTAGGATAGGAAGGATTTTCTGAGCGATGGGAACTTCAAGGAATCCATGATAGGAAGGATTTTCTAACAAGAACTTTGGGGAATTTGTGATAGGAAGGATTTTCTGAGCAATAGGAAGTTTGGGGGAATCCACGACAAGAAGGATTTTCTAAATTTCTTACACGATCAAAATCTTTGAAACCCCATAACTTTTTACCAAGACAAAATTTTCAAAATTTTCAAAAAGAAACCTAGCCTAATTTTTCATTCTCTATCCATGGGTACAAAAAATATTTACATGTGACATTGAAAATTCACTTCAAAATCCCCATTTCCAAAATCCATAATAGGTGTATTTCTCCTAAACTCTCAAGATGTCTTAAAATATTGTCTTCATCAAATCAAATCTAGGACTGAATCCCAAAATAACCTCTCAAGAAAAGAAAAACTAAAAATTTGACAAGGCCAAGATGCAGAGACGTAAAATGAAAAAGGGGGTCCATGCCTTCAGTGGGGCATGTGTGCAAAAAGTGTACAATAAATGGTGACTCCTATTGAGGAAATGCTTCAAAGCATTTCAATGACAAGCTTGAATCAAGAACCTAGATTCTCTAGTTTTGATCCTTACATCACGTCAACCAATAAACCAAAGGTTCAAAATCAATGGAAAAGTTAACCCTTCCTTTGCTAAAAATCCAAGTGTGTGCAAATGTATTAATTTCCCTCCTTAGGGTACAATAGAAACCAAGTTCAATCAAGTTAAGATATGTGGATGATTCTAACTCCAAAAGCAACCTAGATAGAGCCTTCCTACCAATCAGGCATCCATAGGCCTAACAAGGTTATCACTATAATTCTCTTGAACATAACTCTACTTACATCCAGGCGTCCATAGCCCTAGTAGAGATATTTGGATCATCTTGAAAAGTTGAATTTCTTTTTATTTTTAATATTTTATTTTCTTTCCTTTCTTTTTCTATTTTCTTTCCTTTCTTTTGCTTTTTTTCTTTTCATCTCTTTTTAATTCAACATGTAAGCAATGAAGCTCACACTCATCGATGAGAAACACAGTGGCACTGAAGAAGAAATCTAATATTTTTTACTTAACAAGACCTTACAAGGAACCCAATATCAACCTAAAGATTCTTAAGATGTATATAAAATGTAATATTTGAGCATATTTAGGAATAACTCAATCCAATATCCACTTTATATGTTTAGTACATGTGACACTAGACAAAGCACTTTCACCATTGCTTTTGGAAAAATGATTAGAGTTTTTAAAATAAATACTTAAAATAGTCCCAAATAAATAAATTGGTTGTTGTGCATTAAGAAACTCCCAACAGAAAATAGAGGGACCCTGAACTAGAGAAGCAAGAAAAATGAAAGAAAACCTATACTAACCAAAGTAGGAAAGGAAAAGAAAATAGAAGTTAGCAAACCTAGACTAACCAAAAGTAGAAAAATGAAAAGAAAAAAAAACTACCTACACCAAAAGAAAAGAAGAGAAAATTGCATTTATTCAAATCAAAGCTATATACAAAAGACTCAAAATGAATCATGATCAAGAAAGGAAAACTAAAACCCACCATCAATGCATGGACAAGCAATAAGGTGATAGTAACATTCCTAAATAATGAAAATTCATCTTTATATCTAGAAAAATAAATCTCCACATTGCAACACTCAAACTTAATGTTCAACTTAGGGATGATCAGTAATTGTGGAAATTCATGAGAACTATGATCAATCCAAATGCAAGTTGTCTTCTCTAAAACTCCATAATCAAATTGATAAAATTCAAAACTTTCAATAAGGAAAGAAACAACCTGGTGTGACACTTGTTCAAGAAAAATGCCATGTTTATCATCCTCCAATTGTGAATATTTGATATCCATGTCATCAAGAGGTCTCCACTAATGGTGCAATATCCCTCATGCACTCAAAATGTGCAAAAAAGAATTGGAGTTGTTAGTAAACAGGGTGAAATTTAGATTGAAAAAATTTAGATTTATCAACATGGAACATTTCTTCTATTTTCATATCTTCATGAGGGATTAGTGATGAATTTTTAGTAATGTCTTCTTGTGCAACAAAGTCCTCAATAGGATAGTCATCAAGAGGAATCACAGATTAATTTCTAAGCACATTTTCACTTGCAGCTATGTGTTCATGCCCATCAATGGTGACTGTAGCATTACTACTTTCAATATTAGGTACCTCATCCTTGATACTTAAAATATGTGAATTTTCAATGTTTAGTTCATCAATAGATAGAGGAAAAACCAAATTTGATAAATGAGTGAACTCCCTGAATTCATCTTCTATTGGAATTGGTTTAGATTCTTGTTCATAGCCATCAAGAATATTGACTCCTCCATTAGGTGCTTCCTCATGTTCTTCAAGACATTCTTCAACTACTTGTTGAAGTTCCTTGATTGGAGATCCATTTGATGTATCTTTTTATGCATCCTTAGTATGGTTTGACACTTGCACTCATTCTTCCACCTCCTTAATTACTATCTGGCATTGGAAGCATTTGAATTAAGAATGTTCCTCTTCATGTATCTTGCACCAAGATGGTACAAACAACTCTTCTAGGAAAAATCTATATCACAAGTCTAACCAATCCTTCATAAATTTGGTAACAAACTCATCATATCTAGCCTACGTTGGATCATCATCATGAATAGAAGGATTTTGGATAATCTCTCCTTTCTCTTGTGGTTCATGCTCTATTGTATTTTCCATTTTGGACCCTTGGCTTGCCTCTGTAGGACCATCATCCTTGATCTTTATAGGAAACTCTTCACTTAAATGTTCATCAGTTACCTTTGTTTCCTTGGATATTTTAGATTCTTCCTTCTAGTATACTACTTTGTTTGTGGATGGCTCAACACATACTACACATTCTTCAAAACTATAATTTTTTGGATTATTTGTAATGCATTCCTTGACTGACTATTTTTTCCACTCCAGATGTCTCCCAACTTTAACGATAATTTCCATGCATGAATGGAAAGTGAGTTTTGAATGGGATGTATTATGAACTTTGCACCATTTAGATAGGACAAAATATTGTAGACACCTATCGCCATTGAGCTAATCTTTAACTAACTCTATGAATAATTCAACTAAAGTTTCAATAAACTCTAAATCTATAGAGGCTAGTGGTTTAGGTATGTTCCACATGAAAATATCCCTTTTTAAAACCATCTCAATTTTACCCAAAAAGGCCAAAAATTATAGCTCATTGTGCCTATAGGTATTATGAATTATGCACTTGTCTAGTAACACATAGTAATACAAACCCTTACTATTCCAAAGATACAATCTCTTATTTAGAGACTCCCAAAGTTGAGTAAAATCAATTTGAAGACTATTTCCATCATGAAAAACATAAGCTTGCTTTTCCATCTTGACTCAAAATTTATACTTTCAAATTCAAAAATCTACCATATCTCATATTTTCAACATGAAGGCTCATTCAACTTCTAGTGGTGTTGCTTTATGCTCATGCCCTCCTTCTAGAACCAATCTATTGATGGTGTTTTTAGCATTGCAACAACTTAGATAGAATATAATATCCTATCTCTCATGAAAGGTAAGTTTCTATCAACAAGCCTCAAGAAAAAAACCCAAGGTCTCTAATGTTAGGTCTTGACAATGCAACAAACAACTAAATGATAATGTGTAAAATGTTGGTAATCACAAGGGGCTTTACAAATTAACAATGTTGGAAGCTTCAATATTCATCAAATATAGCAATGTGGTGCTGATTTTGTTGAAAGGCACAATAAAATTGAGAGGGGGGTGAATCAATTGTCACCAAATTCAAGCACAAAACTTCAAACACTTATCAACTTCATAGCCACTCAATTATTTTATTAAGTGTGAACATGAAATACAAATAACAAAAAGAAATAACATAGAAAACACCAAATTTTACATGGAAAACCCAATAAGGGAAAATCATGGTGAGGATTAGCTCACAATATAAAGTAATAGTACAACTGAATACAAAGAGGCTCACTACCAAGGGCTCACTACCCAAAAGGACTCACTATTTGGATATAAAGGCTCATTGCCTATAGATAGGACTCACTATCCAGAAGGAGGCTCAATGTCTATAAAAAGAAAAAATTATAGAAAAATCCACCACTGTAAGTTACACACATTTGTAGCCTAATCAAAAGTATTAATATCAAAACTTGTGGCTTACTTGATTGAATAATTTGTAACATCTTGACTTGTATTTATATCATCCTCAACCTTAGAAACTTTCTCCAAGGTTGGATACACACACTTCATTTCATAAATTCAAATTAGGTTGGAAACTCAACATTCCCACGGTAGAAAGGAATGAGAATGGACCAAACCAACACTTAACCAAGACCCAAAACATCATCTCAGATCAATCACATGCTTCCTTAATTAATCCTTAATCCTTCATATGAAGTATAAACACCAAGACAACCAAGCCTAATGAAAACACAAATGAACTTTGAAGTATACATTTCCACATCAAGATAACATGTGGACCACACAACATCCTTCACCAATCACTGTAACACATCTCAAATTCCTTTCGACTCATTCACATCAACTACAACAACCTTCAAACTCAAAGAACTTCTCACTAGTTCATCTGGACTGAACAGACACACACAACAACATAGAAAATCAACTTTTGAAGCACCAAACCATGAACATCTTTTCCAAAACACAAATAACACCATTACAAGACATATTCCAGATCTGTAAGACCTAAAACCAACCAGTAGAGGACTACAAAGTAGAAACATTTCTCCCAGTCTATAGACAAATAGCTTTGTTAAAACAGTTCACACACCAATGAAAACATCTTTCACTCTCCATCCAACTAGAAGCTACAAACTAGGAGATATCACCAAAAGATTCCCAAAAACAATTCATTAGATCTTCACAAGCATAGGATTAACATAGAAGAAATTTGAAGCTCAAATCAGAGCACATTCTAAACACAACTCCGACTTCTCTATTTATTAATTTTCTCAAGAGCACTTGGTAACCCATCATATCAACACATCTACAACATCATAAAGATATCCCATGTATTCACAACATCTCATCAATAGATAAACTATAGATGCACAACCTACAACATCCTATACTATGTTGACATCATTGACAACACAACCAAACTTACTCATACTTGCAACAACTTTCAATCCTAAAAATAACCTAGATTTTAAAAGAAATATCAAAAGAGATAAGGGTTGAAGAGATCCTATTTTAACTCCTAAGATCAATCAAAACAACGAAAAATGATTCAAATGAATAGGTCTCCAATAAAACTAATTTTTGCTTAGTCAAGGAAAAGCCTACAACTACACAGAAATAGTGCAATCTTCTAAGGAAATTAGAATGTTTTCAGACCATGAACATTCATCCACATACCCAATTATTGGTGCAATGTAAACAAGCATTCACAGTTGAAATTAGCACAATACAAGGCCCAAACTAACTTTATACAACAACCTTCGATCAGAAAATTGTAAAAATTATGGACTGGAGATCAATCAAACATCATTCACATTTCACCATCATTGCAAAATAACTAAAAAACTAACATCAAATATTGATAATCAAGAACAAAAAACCATGTGAATTTCAAAGTTCAACACAATTTTTTCCAAATCAACAACATTAACTTCTCCAACAATTACATAACAATTTCCAGCTCTCTCCTCTCCTATAGCTACTAACTTGAAAAATCTAAGTTCTCCTAACTTAGCCAATTCTATTTTTTTAAGCCAATCTAACTCTTTACAAATGAGAAGGAACTAGCCTTTTATAGATTTTACATTACAATTTCAATGGCTAGGACTACATCAATTCAAGGGAGTATATTACACTTTTAGAAGCATTTGGTAGTTACATTAGGTTTTGGAAAATGTGGTACATCATCATCCAATGTGAAAAGTTGATTACAAATTTGGAGCAATGAGAAGAAAGAAATCTACCACTTTGATCTTGATAAAAAATCTGATTGGGTGAATAAAAATAACTTTGCATTTCCTCTCATAGTTGAAACATATCCTCTAGTTATAGATAGGTTGTGGCATGGATATATAGGCAGGCCCTACATTTAATATTTGGGGTTACACTTAATATCCAGTTACAATCTTTTCCATTTTTTCCTCTTGGAACAAATCCACATGCAAGTCCCCTTTTTGATTTGTTTAATCCTAAAAAACAAATATCATCATTAGTAGCTCACATTTAAAAATATAATCCATAAAACATTAAAACTAAGCTCAAATAAACCCTTGGAGAAAATTAACACCATCATAAAAATTTTGAAATTTAACCCTATCATAAATTTTTTGAAATTTAACCGTATTAATAAATTTTAGAGTTTAGGAAATTTGTGACTGGAAGTTTAGGGAATCCACGATAGGAAGGATTTTCTAAGTAACAAGAGCTTTGTGGAATCCATTAGGAGGCAGATTTTCCAAATGACATGAACTTCTAGAAATCTATTAGGAGGTGGATTTTTTGAGCAACAAGTAGTTTGGGGAATTTGTGACAAGAGGGATTTTCTGAGTGACAGGACCTTCAGGGAATCCACGACAAGAAGGATTTTTTGAGCAATAGGAACTTTGGCGAATCCATGATAGAAAGGATTTTATGAGTGAAGGGAACTTTGGGGAATCCATGATAGGAGGGATTTTCTGAGTGATTGGAAGTTTGGGGAATTTGCGATAGGAAGGATTTTCCAAATTCCTTATCCGATTGAATTCTCTTAAACCCCATAATTTTTTACCAAGAAGGAATTTTCAAATTTTTCAAAAAGCAACCTAGCCTAATTTTTCATTTTCTATCCATGGGTGCAAAAAATATTTACATATGACATTGAAAATTCACTTAAAACTCCCCATTTCTAAAATCCATAATAGGTGGATTTCTCTAGAACCCTCAAGATGTCTTAAAATATTACCTTCATCAAATCAAATGTGGTCTTAATCCCAAAATAACCTCCCAAGAAGAGAAAAACTGAAAATTCACAAGGCCAAGATGCAGAGATACAAAAAGAAAAAGGGGGTCCATGCCTTAAGTGAGGCGTGTGTGCTAAAAGTGCACAACACCATCCACGAAGTAGTATACATCCAATTGAAATAATAATTGAAAGCGTGAAGGAATCAACACATTTCATAGCACATAAACACCAATATTTTTACTTGGAAAAACCAAAAAGGGAAAAACCACAGTGAGGATTAACTCACAATATCTTATAACCACTTATAAGATATTGCAGGGGCTCACTACTAGGACACACTCTCCTTATGAGGTTTACAACCTGAAATGATTACAAAATAGAAAATGGCTCACTGCCAAAAGGTTAATTGATAGAATGCACCTTTCTTGTGCTAAATTCAATTCCTTTGAAGCTCAAATTACAAAAATACAACTCTGCTATAAAACTACTCAATAATCATAGCAAGTCTGTAATTATTTAGATAACACACATACATATTTCATATCTCCATCCATACATTTTTTATCTCAAAAATATTTTGCATTTAGACCCAATACATTTGCATACACTAACAAAGTCGACCTAATTAAGTGTAGCCCTATTTTAATTCAAAATTATCTTTGTAGACTTCATATTTGAATATCCTCATGCTCAAATCAAACATGTAATAGTCTATTTAGGCCAGCATGGACCTAAGTTGGGTCACCTTAATATCCACATATCATACTTAACAAAAGAAAAGGATTAGGTCATCCCAAAGTTAGATTTAATCAAAAAATAACCCAAATGAGCAATTATCGATGAACCATATGAACACAAAATCATGTGCCATCTAGAATATAGAATGTACTAACACCTGTACGCAACCTCCTGAATTTGTAGACACTAATTTCAAACATCAGAGAAGTGCAGACTAGATTACACATCCCTACTTCATTGAATAATACCAAAAACTGAATGATGAACTATTATTTACAATTCTCAACTCGTACATCCAATACATTTGAAAACCTAATCATAGATGCACATAATGGTTAGGAACAACATATTAGAGCCATGCAAGTCAATCTTACTATATGATAAATTGTAAACCAAAATATCGGATTAGAGTGTCTACATCAATGAAAATACACAAAAAGGGTTCCTTCTTCATTCTTCCAATAGGTTGTGTTGCTGCAATAAGGATTTGTATGTAGTTTGATAATATTTTTCTTTTGTTGGTTTCTTGTTGTAAGGCAGTACGTTCATCAGAAGTTGAGGGTTGGTCTATTGTAGGAGTTTTACCTCATTTTTGGACTTTGTATGGATAAGGCACTAATCAATCTAAGTCTTAAAGCCTAAGTCTAAGGTGGATCAAATTTCAAAATCAAAATCAAAATCTTTTACTTTTTGTAATTTTACTTTTATGTCTATTTCTATACTACCAAGAATCAATGAGAATATAGAAGGATTCATAAATGATTTAGCCCATCAAAGGCCTTCTACCATAATAATGTGATGATATGTTACCAAAGGTATTATCACATAAAGGTGTTGTATGTCATTAATGTTATAAGGATACACACCTTGGTTCTACATAGCCTAAAGTGAAGAGAATTCTCCAATCTATCTCTTGTTCATTAGCCATTGACCTAGGGTTTTTTATCATAAGAAGTAACTAATATTTAGGAAAACCTAGACAATCAATTGGAAACATGAGCAGATTGGCAACTCTGCTAGAGATAGAAGAATTTTTTTCCCAGTTTTCTATGTCATAATGGATTGATTCAATATTTTATCCAAATCCATTTGTTAAAAGTCCTAAAAAAGTTGTTAATTCTAATTTTTTTTGTCAAGGTGCATTGAAGAAATAAATATCATTCCCATTGAATTGGGTGGCCACTTTACACTCTGAAAACCAGTTGAAAAGAAGAATATTGCAATCATGCATGGTAGAAGATCCATCCACAATGTTGATCCTTCAAGGAGAATAGAAGGAGAACTCACAAGAGGTAGTACATCTTGGAGTAATAAAGGTCAAAATCAAAGGAGAAGATATCCAAGTTCTATCCTACTTCTGATAAAAATATTGGTTATATTTTGCATAGTGAGGATAGTTCAAATTTTCCTCAAGAAAGATATGATCTATTAAATGAAGAAGAGGGACTGACCAAAATATTGATAAGACCAAAAAATTCAAAGAAGAGAAAGATAGGAAAGGAATGCATCTCTTAACCAAAGTAGGGATAAGCCTGCACAAGAACTTTTGGATCAAAATCCTCCCCTAGGACCTTTTGTGATACAAGAACTACATGGTGATCTTATTGCTTCAAAATGCCATACCTTTTCTTTTGAAAACCCAATTAACCCCCCATTTACTACTGTTATGCCTTTCGAAGTTCCTGCTAAAGCCCCTACCCCTAATAGTGCAATCCAAACTAAGGAAGAAATATTAAAAGATACCCATAATTTGTAGTTAGAAATTTAAATATTGAAACAAGAAATAGTTAGAGAGGCTACAAAACTTAGAGATGATTTGAGGAGGGAGCATGATAGTTTGAGTGTTGCACAAAATTTTACTAGCACCTTCATTCCCATAGCTCAAAACCAAGCCAAAAATATCCATCAAATCAGTTTTATTTTGAATACCTCTCATTTGAGTACATGGAGTAACCCTCAACCAAACACTACTTTACAAAATGTGACTAGTGAAACCTATGTGAGAAATACTTCATCTACAAGTGCATGCCCTTCCAATTCACAAAGTAATCAAGCTATGAGTTCTACTGTTTTAGTTTTCCCTCAAATAAACCCCACCCAAGGCCAATGGTTCTAACATAATACAAATATGGGAAATGTTTCTCAACCACAATATGTGGGACATATTTTAGGAGTTGGGAATTATGTGCCAAATACTCAAGGATAGTATCAAACTAGTCCTCAAGTGTAGTATAATGCTCCACCATATATGGGAAATCAATATATTCCTATAACACAACAATCACATGTGCAACAAACTATTCCTCAAAACCAAGGTGGTTATCAAAATTTTGGAGGAAATATTCCAAGAAGAATACCACTGTAGATGGATAAATACAGATAGCTTGATTTTGTAGGAATCCTTGAATTCCCTAATCTAGTTCTTAATGAAGTAAGGAAATATATGTCTAGATTGTTAGGAAGTGGTGCAATGACTGGTGAAGATCACTTGAGCACATTTTTGAATTTGTTGGATGACTTTGAAGTATAGCATGAAGATGGTGTCATGAAGTTGTTCATGTGGTCTTTAACTACTAATGCAATGGATTGGTACATAAGCCTTCTAGAGGATAATATTGTTTCTTGGGAGGATTTAGAAACTATTTTAAAAGAACAATATGGTGATAAGATAGACCCAAGATTAATTTTGAATGAATTTAATATCATTCCTAAGGGTTAGAATGAGATGGTTTCAAAGTTTAACATAAGATTCCAAAAGGCTATGTCTAGGATCCCAACTTATTTAAGGCCAAATGAACATGTGTGCTTGGTTTCATATTGTAATTTTTTATTCTAAGATGGGATATTGTCTCAAGGATAAGAATACTACTACTTTGACTAATGCATACAAGGTTTCCCTCGATATTGAGAGCAATAGAAGAGCTCCAAGGAAAATAGGGAGAAGAGAAGATGTGAAACTTCTTAAAAACCATAAAGGACAACAAAATGAGAAAACAAATGTAAAAGAGTATAAAATGGATAAGATGACAAGTTTCATTAAATAATTGTGATAAAAAGTTGCAAAAAATTCCATGGCTTTATCTCATGATAAACCAAATTATCAAAGGCAAGAAAGAATGCCTAAGCTTTCAAACCAACCATATAACACAAATTGGCACAATGGTAGACATGTTTAGAAAAATCAAAGAAATATGTAGAACAAAGAAAATCCTAATCCTCTAAAAAGGAATAATACAAACTTTGTGGAATATACTCCTTGGTCTGACCCTTGTCAATTTCCACATTCTTCTTTGCAATTTAAGGTTTCTTAATCCTTCGAGGATATCCATGAATCATACAATGATTGTAATGATTTACATATGGTGGATCAAGGAATATGTTATCTCTCAAAAATGTCAGCAAGATGCCTCAAGAGGCTGCCAATCTCTTGATACGCTTTAGGGTAACAGACAAGGTCAAAAGAATTTAACCTTCTACTCTTCATGTGCTGCCAGACCTAGGCAGGTGTACCTATCTGAATGAAGCAGACTTGACTTATGATTATCCTTCTTGCAATGACTTGTCCACAATGTCAGATGGAAGTGAACAAATGAAATCAAGCTTGGTACAAACTGCAATAGCAATCTTCTTAATCTAAATCCTAAAATGCTCAATTAATAAATGTAAAGAAACTAAATTAATCCAAATGATGAAATGCAGAGACCAATGCCTTATAGAAATGGGAAACTTATTCTGGCAGAAACTCAAATTGTCATCATATGATTTTTTTATAACTTGTATAAACATGCAAGATTACGACTACTAAGCTCTACTTTAATAATCCAAATGAATCTCCCTAATTACTATGATCAACTAAGAGGATTTAATCTCTCCTTGAAAGAACCAATCAATTAATCACACATATACAACAAATGTGTACTGATAAACTGAAAATAAACTTGTTATATCAATTTAAACAACCAAAAAGAATCAACTTGGAGACAGCTTAGCAATACTTTTCAATAAACTCAATAGACAATTGACACCAGAAATAAACTGCCACACCAACTGATTTTCATTGAAATCACCATTTGAAAACATGCATCATAGTCTCTGATATGAGAACTTTATTCTACTGTATCCATTCCTAATCTACCTACTGTAATCTAATCTGATCTAATGATTTCCATTCACAATCGGGAATGAACGTTTATATACCAGCATCTGAACAGACATGTCGCTTCACATTCCAAACATCAGCCAACAGTTGCAATCGAGCAAATCCATGTTAGCCTGCAACTGTATTTAGAAATTCTCATGTTGGCCACAGTGTTTGAGTCTTGTTAATTATCAACAGACATTCACCGAGACAACCCCGTAAGTATGCCAAAGGAAATTGTATCATCAATCATTCCTTTGGTCTTCTGCGCATTGCCATGACTCATCAGAGTCGGGGAAACATCACATAGGCTAGTCTTTGTTATTCTGAGAGGGGCTCCCCAATACGCTTTTCAATTGCTAAGACACAAGGAAACCTCTTACCGAGATACACTTTTCATTTTATTCACTATCGCTATAGCCTTGTGATATTGGAGAGACATCTCATAGAAAATCCCATGTGTTATTGATAACCTTCATGATGCATTCTTGATTGCTGAGACAATCCAATTTTCATGCCGATAGAAACCCTTTTGTTTAATGTCGGAAAGATCAAAGGTCACTCGCCAAGACCTCACTCTGAAAACTTTAACTCTTACTGATATATGCATCCTCCCACCACCGGTCAGTGTGACAATGTGAATTCGTTATGACTTCACACCGAAAACAATTTGTTTGGCCAAAGTGAATCCTTAATGTGCTTGTCGGTGAGACCACAAGAGTTTTCTATGACCTTATATCGACACCGCAACTCTTTCTGAAATGTGTATCATCCTCTATCGCTGAGACCATAGAGAAGTCCTTTCGAATGGTGCCTATAAGTGAAAATCAAATCACCATGACATTAGAAATGTCTTGTCGATAGGAAACATAGACATTTCTCAGAAAAATGGATCGAGGAAACCCTGGCATTGTCATGCCGATATGGAACATGATGTGAATTATGCAAGACCCGATGGATTTTATGGGATAAATATGGACAAAATGTGAGAAAAATGAAATGAAAACAAACCCTTGTGTTTATGATGAGGACACAAATGGAAACTCAAGGGTATGAAAACATGTGAAATTATTCAGAAATTTACAGTCCCAACAGTGGATCCATCTGGGGATGAATGATAGTAAGATCATTGCAAGGATCCAGATCTTTGGGTGAGAAAACCAGACACAAAATGATGAGCAGTGAGAGAAATGGAAATGGACATGAAGCATGATGGAATGAATGGAAAATGAATGCAAAATGGAGATGAGAAAACCCCTAAACTACTATGCATGGAAAAGAATTTTAAAGAGGACCATCATAAGTTTTCCATGCACTGGCAACCTTAAATCCTTTGTGTTTCAACTTCACCTGTTTTGAGTTGTTATGATCTAAAACTCAAACCATACTTTCCCCTGTCAAATACCTGGTTTTGTCTCGAGTTCATCAGATTCTTCTTGAAGATACTCATGCAATCTTTCCTATCACTGTTATTACAAGTTTTTAGAGAATCATCTTGCTCAGTTTGGTCCAAAATCCCTACACCATCCTGCAGTTCAAATTCTTCATCATCATGGGACAGACCCCTATTATTTTCAACATACAAAATGCATGCATATTCAATACAACATTTTATATCATCTCTCTCACTATTATGAATTGTGAAACATTCTCCCAGCTGTATTGAAAATTCACCATCAAATTACTTCTCTTGAGAATCAAAATTTTTTGTCATATCAACATTGTCTAGAACAAGCAAATCTAAAATTTTTTGCACCTCTTCCAAATCATCAGTTGGAGATAATACCTGATTATGACTCATATCTCCAATATCATGCATATATGAACCAATCAAATGTGGACCTTTATCACCCTTGGCATGCAGACAAATTTCTTCTTCACATTAGTTAGAAATTTCAAAAACACATACCTCATCTTGGGTAGACACAGACTCTTGATCAACTTCAAAGGCTTCACCATCAACTTGAGAAATGCACTAAGAGTCATAAGAATCATCACACAAAGATCTTTCACTATCAAAACAAATGTAAGCTGGACACAAAACTTCAAGATCACCCTCATGTACACATCTTTGGTATTCAAGAGTTAGCAAATCTAAAATTTGCTCACTGCTAAGTGAACATGTTTCTACATTTTCATCACTATAGTTATATTCTTCACTTTTGTCATCATCAAAAAGAGGCCTAGGATCATCAAAGAATGAAAAATAAGAAAGATTACCAGCACAGTCATTTGTTCCATAATTTGACACATCACATTGTTTGTCTGAAAATATCTTTTCCTCATCATCAAGGTGATATGAAAATACCTCCTCATCATCAAATGTATCTTCATAGTACTCAACTGTAGTTGGAAGTGTTACTTGTTCTCCATCAAATGGATCCACATTTTCCATTACTTCTTCTTCCTAATCATCACAAGAACTACAAGAATCACCTTGTTGCAAATCAAAATCCACAAATCCATCTTCACAATCTGAATATTCATTGGATCCCTCATAACATACACTGCTTTCCCTGTCATAATCAGCTATACAAGAGAGATCTCTTGAATATTCATCTTCCTCATGCAACCTATCATATGAACCATATTGACCTGCACATGTCTCAACTTCTATTGGTTGCATTGTTTGATCAATTTCTCTATACCCATCAAAAATGCAACCATTGGATTCAACATTGATATTGTCCTCATACCTTATCCACTCCATGGCATCAATGAATTTATTCACTAGATCAAAGGTACCTTGCTTTTGTGGCAAATAAACCGATTTAGGCTCCCATGCTCTTACAAAATGCTCAACAAACATGGCCCTTGTAGGCCTACAATTAGGAGGTAATTGCATACAGATACTTATCATCTTGTTGTATAAAGAACTTTCATCTTCTCCTTCATGTCTCCTTATGCTAAGAAATGCATCAAAGGGGTAAATTCCACATCCTGATTCTGTGATGGAGTCCTGACCTTGAGTATATAGATACTCTTCTTCTTCTTCTTCAAATTGTTGATTATGGCACACATATTGATGCAGGTTTTGATCAATGTCTTTGTCTTCATCAATGATGTCACAATTATCTTCATATCTCTTCCTATCTACAATGTCTGTCCATTCATCTAGTTGATCAAAAGAAACTGGTATCCATGATTCAGGCCAATAAATTGGGTTCAGCTCATACACCTTCATGAATTGTTGAATGATCTCAAACATACTAGGTGGTAATTTAATAGGCATTTTCCTGCAAATATCTGTCATTCTATAGAGAAAAGAACGCCTAGATTCTCCTCTATATCTCCTTATGCCAAGCAAGGCATCCAAAATATTTTTGAAATATTCATCATCTTTAGATCGTTGGTTTCGATACATACTTTGTTGCAGATTCTGACTGACATCTCCAAGTGGGCTAGAGTTGTGTTGCACTTGACATTGATCACATTGACAATCTTGATAACTTGCCAATCTTTGTCCAGGAGGGACTGGATAAACACTTACTTGCTTCGATGTCTATGGAGAATAAGTGCTCTGTTGTGCACGATATGCACTACCTCCATTGTAAACAATTTCAATTGTACTATCATGCACTTGAGGGGCCCAATATCTTCTTGCATTTGTCTATTCATCTTTGTCAATATCTTTCAATTCTTCAATTCTTCTTATCAATTGTTGCTTCTCAAAATACTCTTTTGTTCCATACACAAATTCCATTCTTCATCAAATTTTTCCAAAGTTGCCACCTACTTTTCCAAAAAGTAGGAAAATGATTTTTTTGAAATAACTATTTCTGATCTTTTCCCCAACAGAATCACTTTTTCTTAAACTTCTTAAATTACAATTTTTTCTTCAATGACTCTATATAATTGTCTTCAACCAAATTTTTTGATGTAATCCCCAGCAGAGTCACCAATTTGTTAGCTCTCAAAAACGTAGGCAGAATACCTCAAGAGGCTACCAATCTCTTGATACGCTTTAGGGTAACAGACAAGGTCAAGAGAACTCAACCTTCTACTCTTTAAGTGCTGCTAAACCTAGGCAGGTGTACCTTTCTGAATGAAGTAGACTTGACTTATGATTATCCTTCTTGCAATGATTTGTCCACAATGGTATATGGGAGTGAACAAATGAACTCAAACTTGATATAAATAGCAATAGCAATCTTCTTAATCTAAATCCTAAAATGCTCAATTAATAGATGTAAGGAAACTGAATGAATTCAAATGATGAAATGAAGATACAAGTGCCTTATTGGGTATGCAGGGTCAAATGAAACAGGAGTGAGCAACTTATTCTGGCAGAAACTCAAATTGTCGGCATATGATCTATTTATAACTTGTATAAACATGCAAGATTATGACTACTAAGCTCTACTTTAATAATCCAAATGAATCTCCCTAATTACTGTGATCAACTAAGAGGATTTAATCTCTTCTTCAAAGAACCAATCAATTAATCACACAAATATAGAAAATGTGTATTGATAAACTGAAAATAAACTTGTTATATCAATTTCAACAACCAGAAAGAATCAACTTGGAGACAGCTTAGCAATACTTTTCAATAAACTCAATAGACAATTGACACCAGAAATAAACTACCACACCAACTGATTTTCATTGAAATCGCCATTTGAAAACATGCATCATAGTCTCTGATATGAGAACTTTATTCTACTGTATCCATTCCTGATCTACCTATTGTAATCTAATCTCATCTAATGCTTTCATTTACAATTGGGAATGAATATTTATACACCAACATATGAACAGACATGTCACTTCACATTCCAAATGTTAACCAACAGTTGCAATCGGGAAAATCTATGTCAGCCTGCAACTGTATTTAGAAATTCTCATGTCAGCCATAGTGTTTGAGTCTTGTTAATTATCAGCAGACATTCGCCGAGACAACTCCATAAGTATGTTGAAGGAAATTGTATTGTCAATCATTCCTTTGGTCTTATGTGCCTCGCCATGACTCATCAAAGTCAGGGAAACATCACATAGGCCAGTCTTTGTTTTTCTGAGAGGGGCTCCCCAATACACTTTTCAATCACTAAGACACAAGGAAACCTCTTACCGAGATACACTTTTCATTTTATTCACTGTCTCTATAGCCTTGTGATATTGAAGAGACATCTCACAAAAAATCCCATGTGTTACCAATAACCTTCGTGATGCATTCTTGATCGCTAAGACAATCCAATTCTCACACCGATAGAAACCCTTTTGTTTAATGTTGACGAGAGCAAAGGTCACTCACCAAGACCTCACTCTGAAAACTTTAACTCTTATCGATATATGCATCCTCCCACCACCAGTTGGTGTCACAATGTGAATTTTTTTGGCCGAAGTGAATCCTTAATGTGCTTGTCAGTGAGACCACAAAAGTTTGCTATAGCCTTATATCGATGCCGCAACTCTTGCCAAAATGTGTATCATCCTCTGTTGCCGAGACCGCAGAGAAGTCCTGTTGAATGGTGCCTGTAAGTGAAAATCAAATTGCCATGATATCAGAAACATCTTGCTGATAGCCAACACAAATGTTTCTCAAAAAAATGCATCAGGGAAACCCTGGCATTGTCATGCCGATATGGAACATGATCTGAATTATGTAAGACCCGATGGATTTTATGGGACAAATATGGACAAAACATGAGTAGAATGACATGAAAACAAACCCTTGTGTTTATGATGAGGACTCAAATGGAAACTCGGGGGTATGAAAACATGTGAAAATATTCAGAAATTTACAGTCCCAATAGAATAAACATGTTGTTTGGAATGAGCCTAGATATTGATGAATATTCCTCAAAGGAAGGATGTTTAGAAATTAATGTTCAAGATAGAAGACAACTAAATCATTCTTATCATTTACAATTGTTTTTTATGATGATAATGACATTGCTTGGGTGAACAACTTGGAATCAAGAACACATGTTAGACTGAGTAGACCTTCAAATGAAGTAATTAGATTGTTAATTGTTGTTGTTGTTGCATAATCTAGAAGTAACTATAATATAAGAAATAGAATAGTCAACAAATACCAAGGGGTAAGTGCACCAAGATGGTTTCCAAAAAGGGGGCTGAAGTGGCCACTTTTTTTTTGAAATCAGGAAATACTAACCTTGGACGTGAAATTGAGGATAGCTACACTCAAAATTTTGAGATGGAACAAAAAAAAGGATCGAAGTGCTCTAAGTCTACTTTCTAAACTACTAATTTATTTTGAAAATGGTGAGATTAAGGGGTTCAAAAGAGGGATGTACACAAATTGTTGTTGTTTTTGCTAGAAAAACATAACATAGTAACTCTTGTACAACCCTATCAGGGTGAAATTTTTTGTAGTATTTTTAAAATTGCTATGGACGATAGTTATCCAGAAATATCTAGTTGATGCATAATTTTTTTGATAAATTTTTAATGAATATTTGATTTTTTACTAATTTTCCAAGTGGGCACTTCCTAAAAAGCATAATTTTGGCCATGCTCCCCCTACAAATTTTGGAAAGTAATAGATTTATTATTATTATTATTATTTAAAATTTGTAGAATGGAGTCTAGTTTCTAAAAATCTAATTTATTTGAAATTTCAATGAACGGTTAATTTATAATGAAAAAAGCACCAAACACTGATTTTTCACAAAAAACAGACATAAAAAAAAAAAAAAAAAATTATGGATGAAAGGCTTAACATTGTCAGAAAGGGAAAAAATTACATCATTGGAAAGCTAAGAGAGAACCTAACATTACCCATGTGTTTGATTTTGTTGATATTGAACCAGATGCAATCCTGATGGTGAGTATGAACCCGATTATGTGAAAAATTATAGAATTTGCAAAACATGTATTTGGTTGTTGGGAATTCCCTCCAAGCCTTTAGGTTGGTATTCCAAGGAAAATATCAAATCTAAGGCTCAAGGATTCCCAAAGAAAAATATAATGTGAGAGTGTTATGTGTTAGTTTTGACATTTTTTGCTTCTTTGGGGAACATGTCTAGCAACACATAATGCGCTCACATTATGTCTTCCTTTAGTTAAATGCCACTTTATTGAATTTTTTTTATATGTTTGTATGTATATGTATAATGGTGTGTCATGTATGTATGTATGCATGCTTGTATGTATTCCTATATGTATGTATGTATGCTTCTGGGAGAGAGGGTGAGAGAGGTTGGGAGTGGGAGAGAGTGGGAGAGAGTGTGTGAGAGTGGGAGAGAGTGGGAGAGAGGGTGGCATAGGGTGGCAAAGAGAGTGGGAGAGTGTGGGAGAGAGTGCAAGAGAGTGGGAGAGTGGGAGAGGGTGGTAGAGAGTGGGAGAGAATTTGGGAGAGTGGGAGAGTGGGAGATAGGGTGGAAGGGAGGGAGGAGAGAGAGGAAGAGAGTGGGAGGGAGTTGAAGAGTGTGGGAGAGGTGGGAGAGGGTGGTTGAGAGTGAGAGAGTGGGAGAGGGTTTAGGTTTTAGGGTTGGAGACCATGGGAGAGGATGGGAGAGGGGGAGTGGGGGGAGGAGAGTGGGAGAGTGTATGTGGGGGTGTGGGGGAGAGTGGGAGAGAGTGTGGCAGAGTGTGGGAGAGTGGGAGAGAGTGTGAGAGGGTTGAAGAGAGTGGGGGAGAGTGGGAGAGGGAGGGAGGGAGGAATATAGTTGGAGAGAGGGAGGGAGAGAGAGGGCAGGGTAGAGAGGAGCAAGGGAGACATGGTGGGAGAGAGTGGGAGAGGTGAGAGAGGGTGGGAGAGGGGAGAGAGTGGGAAAGAGGGAGAAGGAGAGGGTAGAGAGAGGAGAGGTGGGAGAGAGGGTGAGAGAGGGTAGAGAGAGTGGAGAGAGGAGTGGAGAGGGAGGTGGGAGGGAGAGTGTGGGAGAAGGGGAGAGAGTTAGAGAGAATCGATATGGGAGAGGGGAGAGAGGAGAGTTGGAGAGAGCTGGTGAGTGAGATAGTGAGAGTGGTAGAGGGTGAGAGTGGGTTGGAGAGGGTGGGAGAGAGTTGGAGAGAGGGAGAGAGTGTGGGAGAGGGTGGGAGAGGGGTGGAAAAGGGTGGTAGAGAGTTGGATAGATTGGAAGAGGTTGGAAAAGAAGTATTTGAGAGTGAGAGAGGGTGGAAAAGGGTGCTAGAGAGTGGGACAGGGTGGGACAGGGTGGGAGAGAGTTGGAGAGTGTGTGAGAGGGTGGAAGAGAGTTGGAGAGTGGAAGAGGTTGGGAAAGGGTGGGAGGGGGTGGGAGAGAATTGGAGAGAGTGGGAGAGGGTTGGAAAGAGTTATTTGAGAGTGGGAGAGGGTGTGAAAGAGTGGGAGAGAGGGTAGGAGAGAGGGTGGGAGACGATTGGAGAGAGGGTGGGAGAGTGTGGGAGAGTGTGGGAGAGAGTTGAAGAGCATG
>VDFB02271358.1:742112082-742122614 GCA_007258455.2 Sequoia sempervirens | reverse complement strand
CCCAACTCATACCGATGATCCTTTGCACATATATGTGTCACTGTGACACCACGTATCTCCCACCGATGAGCGCCTACCAAGAAAGTTACTATAACACCCAATGATCATGGAGACCTCCTGTAGATAACAATGCTTCACCAAAATTCACCAATCATCCCCATGTCACTGAGACAGAGCAACACCTATGCTAAAAGCCACTTGAAAGAACCTTAAGCTCTATTGGTGAAACATGCTCACATCACTAAGACCCTTCAACGAAGACCTGACTCCCGTTGATAAACCATTCCAAGCACAAGTCAAGGAGACACATTGAATTCGGTAAGACCCTATCCCTATAGCCATAAGATATGCCAATAGGAGCCTTCACAGTCACTAAAACAATATGGATGTAATGCTGATAACTGCCAACAGACAAATGCCAGTCGCCACAACAGAAAACATGTCATGTTGAAAACCACCTATAAGAAAAATCCATTCGCTGTGACAAATAATAAGTCTTGCCGATAGGCAACATAGACTTATTGCAAGTGGAAGAAGCACAACAGGTGGGGGAGACAAGAATGAACCTATGCCGATATGGACCCAAACATGAAAAATGCATAACATGGTTGATTCAATGGGACAATATGGAAAAATATAGATGAAAAATGCATACAGTCGGACCAAAACTGGAAGTTTATGAATGAAAACTTATGTAAAAACACCAAATTTTTTATGGTTCTAATAGTGGCTCCATCTGGGGATGAATGATAGTAAGATCATTGCAAGGATCTAGAATCTTGGGTGAGCAGACCAAACACAAAATGATGAACCAGTGAGAAGCAATGGAAAGCGAAATGGATGCAAAATGAATGCAGAATTGAAAATGAGAGTGAAATGGAGATGTATGAAAACCTAAACTACTGTGCATGGAAAATAATTTTTAAAAGGACACACAAGAGTTGTCCATGCACTGGCAACCCTTAACCCTCTGTGTTGCTTAAGAGAAGAAAAGCTTCAAGAATTGTCCATGAATAGGAAATTCTTGATCTTCACCAGCGATGTTCTATAGATAATATGAGTCTTCACCCCTTTTTCCAACAACAACAAAAGGTCCCAGCCACAAAGCTTCGAATTTACCATGCTTTCCCTTCTCCTAATACCTTGCATTCCACATCAACACTAAGTCATTTTCTTCAAACTTTCTATCCTTTGCCTTCTTATCAAATAGATACTTCATATGTGCCTGTAACTTCATGTTTTGACTTTGGGCCTCTCTCCTTACTTCATCCAGCTCAGCAAGTTGCTCCATTTTGTCTTCCATGGGTTCAACAACTTCCAAATCTTCCTGTAAGACAAACCTATAAACTGGTAACAAATTCTACAAAGGCATCCTTGCATGTGCTCCATATACTAATTCAAACGGAGATTTTGCAATTGCCTTTTTCATAGTGACCCTATCAGCCCACACAACCAATTTTAACTTTGAATCCCAAGCCTTATTATTCTGTCCCAGCATCCTCTTTATAATCTTCAAGAGACTCTTATTGCTGGACTCTGCTTGACCATTGGCTTGTGGATGATAAGGAGCTGCATAAGAAATAGTAATGCCATACTTATCACATAAGCTTTTGAATTCATCTAACCTGAAGCACATCCCATTATCAGTGATTATCCTCAATGGTGTACCAAATCTGGTGATAATGTTGTCCATCAAGAAATTTGTTCCAACTTTACTTGTTGCCTGCTTGGTTGGGATTGCCTCCACCCATTTTGTAAAATAATCAGTGGCAACTAGTATCCACCTATGTCCTCCACTTGACCTCTCTTGTATCTCTCCAATGAAATCAATTCCCCATTGATGAAAAGAGGCATCAGCCTGTAAAGGTCGAAGTGGCAAAGCACCCTGATACTTCAATTTTCCAAAAAAAAATTGGCAAGCCTCACATTTTCTCACATGTGAAAAAGAATCATTTAAAACCTTTGGCCAAAAATACCCAACCCTAAGAATTTTGTGCGCAGTTTTCTTTGCTGAATAATGACCTCCACAAACTCCTTCATGCATTTCCTTCAAAACATGCTTAGCCTGTGACTCATCCAAACATAATAACAATATGCCATCCCTATTTTTCCAAAACAGATCGCCATCCATAAAAACATATTTGGACACCTGCAACTTCAAAGTTCTCCTTTGACTATCACTCAATCCATTTGGACATTTCATATATTTAAGATAATGCATAACATCAATATACCAAGGAGTATGTTCAATGCTTGCAACTGTAACCCCTTCCTCAACATTACAGATCAAATTTTCCTCAATATTAGTTTCTGCCATCAGCTTAGCCAAGCCTTGGCCTCTTACTAACTTAGTGATCTGTATTTCCATGTCAAATTCTTGAATCTTGTTGATCCATCTGCATCTTTTCCCTGTGACTTCAGATTGTGTTAAAATTTCTTTGACAACAGCATGAGGGACATAAACAATTACTTTTGCTCCAACAAGATATGGTCTGAATGCTTTAGTAGCCTTCACAAGAGCAAAGGCCTATTTTTCCATTATGTCATACTTCAATTTAGACCCTTGTAATGATTTACTAAAGAAAGACATAGGTTGTTCATAACCATCCTCATTCTTCTATAGCATAACAGTAGCAATAGTATGCATTGAGGCAAAAGAAAAAATCTAAAAGGGCTTTGTAAAATCTGGAGATTTAAGAATAGGAACCTCTTTGATAGCCTTCTTGATAGACATAAAAGCATCCAAAGCTTCAGCAGTCCAATCCATTTTTTGTCCTTTCTTCAACATTTTAGATATGGGCTTGATGATCTCAGCAGAATTAGAAACAAATCTTCTGAAAAAATTAATTTGTCCAAACAATGACTGTATAGCCTTGACAATTTTGGGAATAGGAATTTTATCAATAGCTTCAACTCTTTCAGGATCTATTCTAATTCCCTCCTTTGAAACAATATGCCCCAAGAGTTTACCCTCTATGACTGCAAAATGACATTTCTTTGGATTTAAACTAATACCATATTCAAGAGCTTTAATAAATACCTTTTCAAGATGTTGCACATGATCTTTAGCCTTCTTTGAGTAAGCAGCCAAGTCATCTTGATACACCACCATGATAATATTAATCAAATCAGAAAATGCAACATCCATGGATCTTTGGAAAGTTGCTTCAGCATTAGTGAGACCAAATGGCATTCTTATGTATACATATGTTCCCCAAGTAGTGAATGTTGTCTTGTATTGCTCAGATTCCTTGACTTTGACCTGATTATATCCAGAAAACCCATCCATCATAGATAACAGCTTACAGCCTATCACCTTATGCAATATTGCTTCCATGTTGGGTAGAGGATAATTATCCTTGAGAGATGCTATGTTCAGATTTCTAAAATCCACACATAATCTGATATCACCATTCTTCTTTCTTATAGGAACCAAATTAGAAACCCATGTTGAATGTTTGATTGGTTTGATAATTCCTCCATCTCTGAGCTTTGTCAGTTCTTCTTGCATTTTAGGCTCCAATGTTGGATTTATAGGTCTTTGCTTCTGTCTAAAAGGCTTGGCGTCTGGCTTCAATGGTATTTCATGATGAAATAAATCTTCCATGTATGCTTTCAAATCCTCATAAGACCAAGAAAAAACATGTTTATATTTTCTTAATAACTCAATCAACATTCTTCTAATTGTAGGGCCGATCCTCTTTCCAATATATATTGGTGTTATTTCAGTCCCCAGGTTAATCTCTTCAATGTCTTCCTTTCTGACTAGTGTTTGCTTCACTAGAGATCTATCATTTCCATCATACACCCTTTCCAACACCACTAGAACCTTGGGAAATTTATTTGTTTTGAGCTGTAAGATCTCCTTGCCAAACACAGTTTGTTTCCCATCTACTTCCTCAACAAAAGCATTGAAATCAATTTCTTGAGCTTCATACTGATCTATACAATTAAGGAATTTCAAAAGATCAGTATCATCATTGAAGACCTGCCAACTATAAACATTATTAGGAACAGCAGGCCTTGTTTTGAACTCAATTTGTGATACCCCAGCCAATGTGATATCATCCTTCTTCAGCGCCACATTTGCTAAAAAATCAGCCATTATGTTCTTTGATATGTCAATCCACTCAATTGAAAATGCATCAAATAGTTCAATTGTGTCACATGCAACATTCTTGTATTGCTTTAATCTTTTGTGCTTTTCTGCATACATGGATTTAATTTGTGAAACAACCAACTCAGAATCACCAAAAATAGTTAGCAACTTAATCTTGTGTTTCACAGCTATGTTCAAACCTGTCAATAAAGCTTCATATGCTGCCACATTGTTTGTACATTCAAATGCCAACAAGAATGAATATTTAAAAGTAGTACCTTCAAGGGAAACAAAGAAAATCCCAGCGCCATTACCTTCTTGACTGCAGGCTCCATCAAAGTACATCTTCCATACACCATTACAATTTTGTGCAACATGTTTTTCAATTGGATCACTATTAATTAATTCTGGTTGAGCTGGTTCTACTTTAAAACTCCCTAGATCAACATCACAAAAAAAAATAATCTAATCCTATGGTACACATTCAACAAGCTGATTCATTCTTGGTTCTTTGTATAACTTCACATCTTGACCATTCACTGGAATAGTAGCATAAGACAAATCAAACTAGACATTTCCTCCAACTATTGTTGTCCATTGTCTTGACAAAAGCATACCAAATTGTGGAGGAATATCAATCACTGTGATATCTATATTATAAGCCACCTATGGATAAGTAGCCAATTTGACTTCAACATCTTTCATAATACCAACTATAGGAATAGGTATGTTATCCATTGCATAACACTTGCCTCCAGTGATACCAACCCACATACCAAGTTGTTTCATGACTCCAACAAGCATGATGTTTATAGCAGCACCATAATCTATCATGTAGTTTCTTAACAATTTGTTATTAACAAGCAACGTAGTAAAAAAGGGATCAACTTGAGGAGGAGTTGACAATATATCACTCAAGTAGACTTCATAGTTATTTATCTTCTCTTGCCTATTGACTACTTTAATAGTTATTTTATTTTCAGCATTCACATGTTCTCCATTCGTTATCAATTGCACGGCAATATCCCTATATTCTTTAATTTTCATCATCTCAAGCAGAGGAATAGACATTTTTACCTGGGACAATGCCTGAGTGAAATCAAAAGAGGAACTCTCCACCTTGACAATCTTCTTTAATTCTAGCACTTCTCTTTTGTTTTCTTCTTTTTCTTTTTTACTAGACTGGTCAGGCGTCTATATTTCTCTATTTAATTCCTTTACTTCCTCCTTTTGGCCTAGTTTTTGTTCAATTTTATCATGCTGCTTGTTTTCTGGCTTCTTTACAATTTCATGTGTTGCCTTTTGATCTTTTATAAAAATTTCCCCAGGAACCCCATCTTGCTCATTTACTTTTTTGTTTCTCAACCAGTATTGACTTTTGGCTTTCTCAACTGCAGCAATAGTGATCCTTTCTATTTCATCCTCAGTAAGTCTCCTCACATTGCATTGAGCAGGTGCTACAACAGGATGTGGCTCTATGTAATCTTCATCAAAATCATAAAAGATCTGTTGTTCAGCCATATGGACATTATACTTCTAGTTGGAGACATCATATTCATAGCCTTCATCCTCTGAAGATGAGTTTCTTTCCTTAGCATGGTGAAAAACATTTGACGTCAAATATACAGTGTGATCTTCTCCACTATTTTCCCTCAACATTCCTTCTTCTTGCATCCTTTGAGCTACAACACAATAGTGTAGAGAATGTGGCTGATTACAAATTTCACAAAAATAATTATTACTCACCATGTAAGTTCCCTTCTTGCTCAATGGATTAGGGGTCTCTCTATTTTTGGGTCTGGCTGATATAAGTTTCCCATCTTTCCAGTCTATATTGTAAGGCATATCATGCAGTCTTGGCCTCTCATTTCTATTTTCATTTCTTTATGTATTCTCTTGTCTATACTGATAATTATTGTTTTGTTGAGGAGGCCTTGGGTTGTCTCTCTTATTAGTTATACCAATAGCCTTCCTGTTGTTTTCAATTGTCAAAGTGATCTTTTGTACTTCAACCAAACCTCTCAGAAATCTATTTCTCAATTTGTACCCTGTTTTGGGATCAAATGCATTTAAATAAACACTTAAAGCTATAGAATCTGGCAACCTTGATCCAGGAGGTACCTTAGTCTGCAATTTGTTAAATCTTTGATTGAAGTGATAAACTGAGTCATTTTGATTTTTCTGAATCCTCATCAGTTCATGAAGAGCTGCATTTGGTGCATTTAGATTTTCATACTACTCTAGGAATCGATCTTGGAACACTTGAAGAGAATTAATTGAATATGTTGGCAAGTTGTTAAACCAATCCCTAGAATCTTCAATAAGTGACATCATAAATAGCCTCATGTGCAAGTCTTCATATGGAATACCTATATCTTGAATGAACACATTGAAATTCCTTAGATGTTCTTCAGTAGTGACTACATTGCTCCCTGTAAACTTGGGAACCAGACCTCTCCAGCTTCTATCCATAGGGTAAGGGCATAGATGGAATCCTGCCAAATCAAACTTCCTAATCATTGTTGCATATTGGTGAGGGGGAGGGATAGGTGGATATTGATACTGATGCATAGGATTATTGTATTATGCATTATGTTGAGGGATGTGATGTTGACCAGGAGGTGGATGCATATTCGCATGCTGTGTGGGAATATGAGGGGGATTACCTAGCTGCTTATAGTGATTCCCACCCTGATTGTAAGGAACGTTCTGTTGATTGGAGGATCCTGCACCATGATCACCTTGCTTGTGAGGTGGAACATACTTTGAACCACCAGCTGTCTAATTAGCAATTTGGGCTTTTTTTAATTTAGCCTCCAACTCCTTTATCCTTTTCTCTTGTTGTTTGAACTGTGCCTTTACTTCCTTAGGAAGCTCATGATCAGCAACAATATTTTGGTTACTCTTCATCTTTTGATCATATTCATGCTGAATTCTGAGTCGTTCAGGCTCAATTCTAACTTCAAACTCAGCCTATTTCTTAGCTTCAAGCTTAGCTTGTTTCTGAGGATTATAAAATGGATTTAATTGCTCCTCAGGGGTACACAATTTTGCACTTGAATAATCCTTCCATGTATCATAGCGATCTTCTTTGTCTCTACCTATGACATACATATCCTCATTTATCTTTTTTCCTTTATCAACATTGTCATCCTTATGAATCCATTTACTGCTATTAGCAGGGGCTCCATTATGACCTCCCTTGTACTGAGACCTTCTTCCATTCATGATGAACAACTGCAAAAATTTTTGTCAGAGTCGCCACTCACTTTAATCAAAAATGAGAAAAATGTTTAATATTTCTTGTTCCAAGTAGAGTCTATTCAAGATTTCTGACTCTATGATTAAGGCCTTGACTCTGATTGTTCCCCAACAGAGTCACCAATTTGTTAGCTCTAAAAAATGTAGGTTTAAACCACAAAAGGTTGCCAAGCTTTCACAATGTTTCAGGGTAACAGAACAAGGTTTGAGAAAATTAAACCTTCTACTCTTTAGGTGCTGCAAAACCAAGGCAGGTGTACCTCTCTGAATAATGCAAACTTAACTGGCAATCAATCCACTTACAACACTTGTTCACAATGGCACATGGGAGTGAACAGATGAAATTTAATTTGAAAACAGTGACAATATTCTGCTCTAAGTCCTAAATACTCAATTAAAAGTAACCAAATGAATTTATAATGATGAAGTGCAGAGACTAGTGCCTTGTTGGGTATGTGGAGTCAAATGAGATCAAGATAAGCAACACTTTCTGGAGAAGACACAAATTATCTAGCATATATTTTGTTTACAACTTGTATAAACATGCAATCATGTAACTACTAAGTTCTACTTCAATAATCCAAAATTAGTTTCTCTTATTACTGTGATCAAAAAGAGGATTTAATCTTTGCTTGAAAGAACCAATTGATTGATCACACAAATACAGCAAATTTGTATCAATAAATCAAACATAAACTTGCTATGTTAATTTAAACAACCAAAAAAATCATTCATGGAGACAACTTAGTAGTATTTTTCATTTCAATTCAACAGATAATTGACACCAGAGAAAATGCAGCAACATCAACTAAATCTCATAAATACCTCCATGAAAATCATGCAACAATAGCCCTTGGTTTGATAATTTTATTCTATTGTATCTATTTGTAGTCTATCGAAAATCTAATCTCTAGTGTAATAAACAACTACAACATGCTTATTTATACACCAACATGAGAAAAATATCAAAATAAATTATTATGTCAGCCTTCCACAAGATTCGGGCTCAATTCAAGTTGGCTAGCAACAGTCACCCAAGCAGATTCATGTCGGCCCTAATGTTTTATTTTTGTTGATCAGCTATGAATAGTCGGCCAAACACAACATATTGTTATGCCGAAGGCAATTCAAATGCTTATCCCTGCACCCACAGTGTTTGCACTCGCCGTAGCTCATTCGGGTCGGTAAGATGTCACAAAAACCATTTTGAGTTTCACCGAGATACTTTTCTTTATGTTCCTTCCACTTCCTAAGACGTAGGGGCATCTCTCACCGAATAGTACTCATTTGATTTATTGTCGCTATAACCTCATCACATCGGGGAGACCCAATACCGAATACCATAGCTCTCACCGAAGATCTTCATGTAACTTCATTTCGTTGTGACCACCCAATTGTCCTACCGCTAAAACCAACACTGCACCCCATTCGGCAAGACCTAAGGCTCCTCGCCAAGACCACACACCAAAACACATAGGTCACACTGAGCTATCTTTTATAATATTCAACTTCACCAGGACCACAAGATTCTCTCACCGAAAAGAGTACTCCTTGAGCCATCGGCAAGACAAAACAATGTCGGGTGGACCTCATGTAGACTATACATCATTATATCAAAGGTCCCGCATTGTGCTACTTTTCAGTTCACAAAGACAAAGCCACTCCTACAATGACAAAGCTCCTCACGTTCTTCATCGGCGAGACTGAAGGTCACTCGCCGAGACCTTACGGTGATTGCCCCAACTCATACCAATGATCCTTTGCACATATATGTGTCATTGTGACACCACGTATCTCCCACAGATGAGCGCCTACCAAGAAAGTTGCTATAACACCCAATGATCGGGGAGACCTCCTGTAGATAACAATGCTTCACCGAAAGTCACCAATCATCCCCGCATCACTGAGACAGAGCAACACCTACATTGAAAGCCACTTGAAAGAACCTTAAGCTCTATCGGTGAAACATGCTCACATCGCTAAGACCCTTCAGCGAAGACCCAACTCCCACTGATAAACCATTCCAAGCACAAGTTGGGGAGACACGTTGAATTCGGTAAGACCCTATCCTGATAGCCATAAGATATGACGATAGGATCCTTCATGGTCGTTGAAACAATATGGATGTAATGCCGATAACTGTTAATAGACAAATGCTAGTCACCACAATAGAAAACATGTCATGACAATAGCCACCTGCAAGAAAAATCCATTTGTTGTGACAAATAATAAGTCTTGTTGATAGGCAACACAGACTTATTGCAAGCGGAAGAAGCACAACGGGTGGGGGAGACAAGAATGAACCTATGCCGATATGGACCCAAACATGAAAAATGCATAACACGATTGATTCAATGGGACAATATGACAAACTATAGATGAAAAATGCATACAGTCGGACCAAAATTGGAAGTTTATGAATGAAAACTTATGTAAAAACACCAGATTTTTTATAGTTTTAATAGACCCATTTTTTCAAATTGGCCAATTAGGATGCCAATTCGGTGAAATTGGAAATGTAGTGGCCTGCTTGAAAAAATGGTTCCAAGAAATGGGGTCCTTGGACCCATTTTTCAAACAGGGCAATTTAGGATGCCAATTTCACTGACTAGCTTGCCAATTCAGTGAAATTGGCAATGTAGTGGCCTATTTGAAAAAATGGGTCCAAGAAATGGGGTCTCCCGATAATGTAAATCACTGGTAGACCCCATTTCTTGGACCCATTTTTTCAAATAGGGCAATTTAGGATGCCAATTTCACCCTTTAGCTTGCCAATTCAGTGAAATTGGAAATGTAGTGACCTATTTGAAAAAATAGGTCCAAGAAATGGGGTCTCTTAGTGATGTAAATCATCAGGAGAACCCATTTCTTACACCCATGTTTTCAAATAGGCCAATTTAGGATGCTAATTTCACTGAATTGGAAGCTAGAGGGTGAAATTGGCATCCTAAATTGGCCTATTTGAAAAAATGGGGTCTCTCGATGATTTACATCACCAAGAGACCCCATTTCTTGGACCCATTTTTTCAAACAGGCCACTACATTGCCAATTTCACCAAATGGGCAAGCTAGTGGGTGAAATTGGCATCCTAAATTGCCCTATTTGAAAAAATGGGTTCAAGAAATGGGGTCTACCAGTGATTTGGAGAGAGTTGGAGAGAGTGGGAGAGAG
>VDFB02271358.1:741853468-742111526 GCA_007258455.2 Sequoia sempervirens | reverse complement strand
GGTGGGAGAGGGTGGGAGAGGGTGCGAGAGGGTTGAGGATGGTGGGATAGAGTTAGAGAGGGTAGAAAAGGGTGGCAAAGAGTTAGAGAGTGCTAGAGAGGGTGGGAGAGAGTTGGAGAGAGTGGTTGAGTGGGAGATAGCATGGGAGAGAGTGGGAGAGGGTGGGAGTGGGTGGAAGAGGGTGGGAGAGTTTGGGAGAGTGTGGGAGAGAGTGGGAGAGTTTGGGAGAGTGTGGGAGAGAGTGGGAGAGAGTTGGAGAGTATGGGAGAGGGTGGGTTCAGGTCTCTCTCTCACTCACTCACTCCCTCTATCTCTCTCCCACCCCCTCTCCCTCATCTCTCCCACCCTCCTCTCTATCAACCCTCTGCCTCCTACCCCCTCTCCCTCTCTTAGGTCTCTCTCTCTCTCAGCCACCCCTCTTTCTCTCTCCCTCTATCCTTAATCATAAACCTTAAACTCTTAACCCTTAAACCCTAAACCCTTAAATCCTCTACCCTCTACCCTTGGCCCTTCCCCCCTCTATCTCTCTCCCACTCCCTTCCTCTCTCTCTCTATCATGTCTCTCTCTCTTAGGTATATCTCTCTCTCACTCACTCCCTCTATCTCTCTCCCCTCTACCCTTAACCCTCTACCCTATAAATATTTTAAAAAACCAACTTTATTATAATGTGAGCACATTATGAATAAGTAGAGGCATGGCCTTTTTAGCAAGAACTAACGTGCTCGCATTATAATGCAAGCGAGCACATTTTGTATTGCACTAAAATGGTATTAAAACACCATATACTTGTGATGTCAGCCCACATTATGCATATTCTCCTGGTTCTACATGTGCTCTGACAAAAAGTATCTTTTTGGTGATTGAGTGAAGTGTGCATGCATGATTTTTAGGTTCCACCACCTTTTCATGATATTTCCATCACCTTTGCATGAAACGATCTGTAGCAATGAAAGAGTCTAAAAAGGTAGAGAGAGCAACACTAGTGACTTAGGATAAACTTCAACTTTCAAAATCAAAGTCAATTAGGTTGGCAGACGTGTGGATTGGGCCAGCATTTGGTGGACGAGGAAGAAAGATGACTGGAACTCTAGAGGCCCACCATACTAGATTTCGGTATTCAACCATGAGAGTAGATGAGAGAGGTGATATTATGTATCAAAATGTTAAGCATGCATTCTTCCAACCAACAGAGGAGATGATTAATTTGCTTCATTTTCATTTGCATAACCATATCAATGCATGGGAACCAAGAAGACCAAGGATGTCAAGTTTTATGTGGAGGTAATAGATGTGTTCCAAAGTTTAGGAGGGCCAAGAAGGTCAATGTATGATTGTTAACCTTAAGAGAGTATGACTTGGGAAAAAGGAATTTGATATGACTATTATTTTGAAAGACTTCAAGTGAGATGTACTCTGCATTGACACCATTTCTCAATCTTCACTTGATGGCATGAAGGAGTGGCTAAACTCCATGGATATAAAGTATTATGAAAGTAGAATGAACTTGAACTAGTGGCCAATTTATTGAAGATGGTGGTTGAGAATTTTTGAATATGGAAGCTAGTGATTATGATTCTGATAATTTAGAAGAGTCAGAATAAGGATATATGAGTTCTCTCTAATGTAGAAGAGGAACCAGAATCAGATTTTATGTAGCCACCATCAAGATTGGTACAAGCCAACAAGATGGAGGGAATTCTTATATAAGGATAATTTTCAATGTTGTAGGTATCGACTTTAATACCAACTACAATGGCAACATTGAAATTCCCTAGCAGTATTTATGTTGAGGAAATTTCCTTTAGATGCAAGGATTCAAATCACATCAAACACATGTTGTACAAATGATTAAATCCTAGAGATGATTTGTAGTAATGAAAGAGTCTGAAAAGGTAGAGAGCAACACTAGTGACTCGAGAGAAACTTCAGCTTTCAAAAACAAAGACAATTAGGCTAGAAGACATGTGAATCAGGCTAGCATTTGGTGGAAGAGGAAGAAAGATGATTGGAACTATGGAGGCCCACCATACTATATTTTGGTATTCAACCATGAGAGTAGATGAGAGAGCTGATATCATGTATCAAAACATTGAGCATGCATTCTTCCAGCTAGCAAAGGAGATGATTACTTTGCTTCATTTTCATTTGCATAACCATATCAAGGAATGGGAACCAAGAAGACCAAGGATTTCAAGTTTTATTTGGAGGTAATGAAGGTGGTCCAAAATTTAGGAGGGACAAGAAGGTCAATGTATGATTGGTGCAGGAGCACCATTCAATAGGCTTTGTTCATCAAGACAAATAAGGAGTAGAATATAGGATTTTGATTTTTGTATTAAAATAAAGTCTATGAGACCATTTTATTATTTATTTAGTAATATTTGAGCTGTATTAGGTGTTTAGGAGGTTGGGATTTTCAAAAAGTGCAAAATGTTTAAAAATTGCAAAAAGGTACAAAATTTGCAAACTCAAATGTTGTAAAATTCCAAAATTTGCATTATGGAGGGAATGTGAAGAGTCAAACTAGTTCAAAGGTTAGTTAGGAAGGTGAATAAGTTTTTAATTGGTGGGAAATAGTTTAAAAACATGGAGAACTCGAATTGAAGGTTGGATTTTGTGATTTGAAGAAGCAAAAACAATAAAAACTCAAAATTTTCTAGAATTTTCTATATTTTCAGCTGTAGCAGTAGATTTCACGGCCTATATTTCAATTAGTTGATCTATATTTGTTGATATTTTTATATTATATAAAGTTACCTTTCTTATGAATCCGTTTAGAAGGTTTTCCATAATGTTTTGTGCATTTTATCATCAATTTACTAAAACCAGCCTGAACTTGTACATTTGAAGGCTTTGAGTCAATAAAAATGGTTTTTTGACCCATTCCTCCTTTTGTAGCCTTTGTAACTTGAGGAATGGGTCTACACTAACATTATTAAGGTGTGGGAATGATGTGTTAGTGTTTGGGAGGTCTGAAAGTGAGATGGGTGTGAAACCCATGTGTGTAAAAGTGAGTTTTCTTTAAGAAAAATGGTGGTTTTGAAGAGTCAAATTGTGTTTTTGTGTAGGGAAACATTATTTTATGATTGTTTGAGCTTTTTTAGGGTATCAAAAACTTGTTTGAGTAATTTTTAGGTTGTGGTTAGCTTTGGAAGTATCATTTTCAATAAACCCCTAGGGTTTAGGCTACAATACAGGGTTTTGTGGTTTACCCATTGTACGGTGGTATAACTAAGATTTGATTATGGATTTTGAAGTTTTGACACCTTAGAATTGCTGCCCCATGATTTGGTAGGGTTTGGATAAGTTTAGAGTATAGGCCCTTTGTTCAACCGGATCAATCCCTTAAGGGTTCAAAGGGAAAAATGGCTGCAAACTTCCTTATATGATCCTATGAGATCACATTGGGCCTCTTTAAAATAACCTCTCTCATTTTTCATTATCTCAAAGTGGTTTTCATGTGGTGTTCAGTTTTCAATTGATGGAAAAAAATGTGTCAAATGCAAGCAATGGAAAGTTGCAAGGTGGTGTAACTTTTGTTCTGCAACTCGTGTGACCAAATGGACTATTCCAACACATCTGAATAGGCATGTTTATGCTTGTAATGGACCTATTTTTCACCCAAACACATGGAATCACTTTGAGCTATGTTCAACCAAATCAATCCCTTAAGGGTCTAAAGGGCAAAATGGCTGCAAACTTCAGCATGAGGTTACTCAGACACCATGATGCTTACAAACTTCTCATCTGATCCCATGGGATCTTGTTGGGCCCCTCTACAATAACCTCTCTCAATTTTCATTATCTTGGGGTGGTTTCCCCGTGGTGTCCAATTTTTATTTGACGGAAAAGGTGTCAAATGGAAGCAGTGGAAAGTTGCAAAGTGGTGAAACTTTCATTTTGCAACTCATGTGACCAAATGAAATATTCCAACATGTCTGAATAGGAATTTTTACACTAGGCATGGTCCACTTTTTCACCCAAACACACAGAATCGCTATGAGCTACGTTCAACCAGATCAATCCCTTAAGGGTCCAAAGGGAATAATGGCTGCAAACTTCAGCATAAGGTTACTCAGACACTGTGATGTTTAGAAACTTCTCATCTAATCCCATGGGATCACATTGGGCCCCTCTACAATAATCTCTCTCAGTTTTCATTATTTCAAAGTGGTTTTCCCGTGGTGCCTAGTTTTCAATTGATGGAAAAAGTGTCAAATGGAAGCAGTGGAAAGTTGCAAAGTGGTACAACTTTTGTTCTGCAACTCATGTGACCAAATGGACTATTCCAACACATCTAAATAGGCATGTTTATGCTAGGCATGGTCCTCTCTCACACCCAAACACACGGAATCGCTCCAAGCTACGTTCAACCATATTGATCCCTCAAGGGTCCAAAGGGAAAAATGGCTGCAAACTTTAGCATGAGATTACTCAGACACCATGATGCTTAGAAACTTCTCATCTGATTCTGTGAGATCACGTTGGGCCCCTCTACAATAGCCTCTCTTGTTTTTTGTTATCTCGAAGTGGTTTTCCTATGATGTCCATTTTTTAGTTGATGGAAAAAGTGTCAAATGTAAGCAGTAGAAAGTTACAAAGTGGTGCAACTATCATTTTACAACTTGTGCGACCAAATAGATGGTTCCAATTTGTCTAAATATGCATGTTTAAGCTAGGCATGGTCCTCTTTCTCACCCAAACATGCGGAATCACTTTAAGCTACATTCAACTAGCTCGATCCCTTAAGGGTTTGAGTGTAGTATATTGAAATAAGCCATTCCACCTATTATTCAGGATATGTCTTGATGATATGGGTCTGATGTAAGTAAGATATGGAGTAGGAATAAGAAAATAGCATTAGTAAGGGCATTGGAAGAGACTACTAATGCTACCCCTATTGAAAATTCAAAATTGAAGTCCCTTAAAAGCAAGGCTAGAAGAGGTGAAAAGAATAAATTGCTTGAAAATAAGTTATAATAGGTTGGAAATAGGGTGAGAATGTGGAGTTTGATGTGTTCAAAAGGTATGCAAGGATAGGGGAGGCCAAACGTATGTTATGGCATGGCATGAGCTAGTTGGGAAAATAGGGGTTTTGAATGAAAAAGAGAGGTTTGAGGGAGTAAATGTGGGTAAAGTCAAGGGGAAACATGATTTGGTGGTCAATTAAGTTTGTGCAGGCAGAATGAAGAGTGTTGGAATAGGTTTTGAGGTACAGTTTTTGGGGTTTGGTTCACCGGTTTGGCCAAAAAAAATTGGAGGGGGTTTTAGTTTGTTTTGGGTTCATTGGTACAAAAAACATGTAAAAACAAAATATATATATATGCAACCTAGAAGCATGAATTAGGATTATAATATCACATATCATCATATAAAAAACAAAACCACCATAAACTTGAATGTCATTTAAAATAGCAAAATTGCCAAAAAAAAAAGTGTTTATAACCTGCAAAAAAATGTGAATAAAATCACGCTGATTTTCGCATAAAAAAAACCATGAGACCATAGCTTGTAGCTTACTATTATGCTTTGATATATTTTTTCCAAGCATCCATAGATTGTTCAAAAGTACTTTTTTAGGCTTTTAGCCATAACAGCAAGGCAGTGAATTGTTTGATAAATTGCTTTGGTAGACATGTATGAAAAATGTGATAGCATAGACAAGGCAGTGAACTATTTGAAAAAATGCCTCAAAGAAATGTGGTTTCATGGTGATGTAATGGCATGAAGAATACCATGACAAGAAAATTTCTATGGATTGTCATGGCATTCCATCACCATTGAGACCACATTTCTTTGAGGCTTTTTTTCAAACAGTTCGCTACCTTGTCTATGCTATTGCTTATTATTATGCTTTGATAGATTTTTTCCAAGCCTCCATAGCTTGTTTGGAAGAACCTATTTTAGGCTTTTAGCCATAGCAGCAAGGAGGTGAATTGTTTGATAAAATGTTTTGGTAAACATGTATGGAAAATGTGGTAGCATAGACAAGGTAGTAAACTGTTTGAAAAAATGCCTCAAGGAAATGTGGTCTCATGGTGATGGAATGCCATGACAATCCATAGAAATTTTTTGTCATGGAATTCCATCACCATGAGACCACATTTCTTTGAGGCATTTTTTTCAAATAGTTCATTGCCTTGTCTATGCTATTGCTTACTATTATACTATGATGTATTTTTTCCAAGCATCCATAGCTTGTTTGAAAGCACCTATTTTAGGATTTTATCCATAGTAGCAAGGCAATGAACTATTTGATAAAATGCTTTGATAGACATGTATGAAAAATGTGTTGGCATAGACAAGGAAATGAACTCTTTGAAAAAATGCCTCAAAGAAATGAGGTCTCATGGTGATGGAATTCCATGACAATCAAGTGACCTTATGGTGATGGAATTCCATGACAATCAAAATCATTTGATTGTCATGGCATTCCATCACCATGAGACCTCATTTTTTTGAGTAATTTTTTCAAAGAGTTCATTTCCCTGTCTATGATATTTCTTACTATTATGCTTTTGATAGATTTTTTCCAAGCATCCATAGCTTTTTCAAAAGAACTTGTATTAGGCTTTCAGCCATAGCAACAAGGCAGTGAACTATTTGACAAAATGCTTTGGTAGACATGTATCAAAAATGTGGTAGTATAGACAAGGCAGTGAACTATTTGAAAAAATGCCTCAAAGAAATGTGGTCTCATAGAACGCCATGACAAGCAAATGCAATTGGCAGCTGCTCCTAGCTATTACTTATGCAATGTGAAGTAATTGCATAATTGCTTAGGTTGACTTTGTAAAAACTATATTGTAATTGATATTTTGTCATCTACCAGCATCTAGTTATTAGTTATGCAATGTGAAGCAATGCTTTGAGTTTGAAAGATGTGCAATGCAATGTAATAAACGATATGAATATAAACTACATATATATATTTTTTACAATTTATTAGTTAAACTCTTTATTTTATTTTCTCTCTATATCTATATGCTATGGAAATATCTTTAATTTTTTTAAAAAAAAATTATCTCTTGTTCTACTTTTTTTTACCTTTTTTTTAAATCTGATTTTTTCTGATTTTTTCTAGACTTTTTCCTAATTTTTTCAAAAAATCTTATACTTTTGGTTTGCCAATTTTTTCCCCAAAATATTTTTGCTACTATGGTATAAACACATATATTTTTGTAATATCAAGGATACTTTTTGAAGATTCCATCCATTGCTAATCTAAAAGGAAAAGTATTTTTCCTAATCTATATGTAGTCATGCTTTTGACATTACCAAAAAGAGAAAAACTTCCTGAATGATGCAAAGGCATGGCCAAGCAGTTCTAACTCTTCGCATGAGAGAAGAGAGATGTTGGAGATCACATCAAGTCAGTGAGAATAAAAGTGCAATGTGTTTTAGTTTGTAATATTCCTCTTTTTCTCTACAAATGCGTGATAAATTCTCAGTTCAAATATGGACACCAAATATCGATAAAAGAGATTTGTATTAACCAAATAGCCATGTACACATACATCACTATATGTCAATATAAGTATAAAATATAGTTACAAAATAGCCATATAGGCTTACGAGAATGTCATATAGGCATATAATGTCAAATATATCCAATTCAAAATATGTAAAAAAATTCCATGTCTAGGCATACAACAAAGGACTCTGGAATCAAAATTCATTTCTCTCCATGCTCTGGAAATAAATTATTTCCCTTTGTTTTGTGATCTGATGGTGATAAGTCCATCACTCATTTTTGTTGTGCTCGAGGAGTGCTCCTACTACTCCTCCTAGGGTTTAGCTCCTGGTGAAGTTTTAACTGTTACAATAAGAAGTAAAGACATTAAAATATAGAAATTACATTATAAAAAATGATATATTTAACAAAATAATCACTTATGGCCATCTCATGATCACTCTTCACAATGGAAATATTTGCACGCCAATGTTGAGGCATGCTCAAGCCCTGCATAAACCATCTAAATAGGAATTAAACTACAAATCAATAATGGTTTGATTTTTCACTAGAACTAACATCTATAACAACGAATGTAAATTGAAATTTAGTAATTTGCCTCATACCTCCCCTATCAGAGCCATCAAGGATTGTATAGTGGATGAAACACCAATATCCATTTCCCTCGTAACATTTGGAGGTGTTTCCACAACCAAAATTTGAAAATAAAACAACAAATTATTCAATCACAAAAAAGTTACAATAGCGATCCATGTCACACAACTTATAATGTATGAGATCTAATGAACAAAATTTTGAGTACAAGTATTAAACTATATATTTTTGATTATCATGCTTACTATTTTCCCTATCCATATCTTGTTTGAAAGGACATGTTTTTAGGCTTTTACCCATAGCAGCAAGCCACTGAACCATTTGATTAAATGCTTTCATAGAAATGTACAATAACTATAGTGGCATAGAGAAGGTAGTGAACTATTTGAAAAAATGCCTCAAAAGAAATGGGGTCTCGTGGTGATGGCATGCCATTACAAACAAATGCACGTCATGGCATTCCATCACCATAAGACTACATTTCTTCTAGGCATTTTTTAAAAATTTCATTGCCTTATCTATGGTATTATTGCTTACTATTATTCTTTGATAGATATTTTTCCAAGCATCCATATAGTTTATTGGAAAGCACCTATTTTAGGCTTTTAGCCATAGCAACAACCGCAAGGAAGTGATTATTTTGATAAAATGCTTTGGTGAACATGTATGAAAAATGTGGTATCATAGGAAAGGTGGTGAGTAGTTTGAAGAAATGCCTCGAAGAAATGTGGTCTCACGTGGTGATGGAATGGAATTCCATCACCATGAGACTACATTTCTTTGAGGCATTTTTTCAAAATACTAACTGGTGCAAGAGCACCTAGGTTACTAGTTGCCTCTCATAGGAAAATTTTTGTCTAGATTGAATGCCCATTTGTAAATTCATGTAAAGGTCATATAAAGACCTACTTCATTTTATTTAAGGTCCTTAGGTAGTCACAAAAAAAAAAAATTCCAAATGTTGCTAAAGATGGGAAAATTTGTAAAAAGGAAAAGAATCATGGAATATTAAAAGTCACAAGGAATTTTAGGTAGTTTCACTCGATGACGAAGATTCAAAAGGTAGTTATCTAATTTGGAATATATATATATAAGCATGTAAAAGGCAGGAAGAAGAATAAATTTTGTATTCTTGAATCATTTTCAATAAATAAAGTTCCTTGTTCTTGTTTTCACTATGTTTCATTCTTGAATTTAGTTCTTGCATGGGCTATATATTTGTTTGTTCACTTTATGCAAGGTGTTAACAATCATCTAGTGATTTTTTGAAGAGTTACCATCAAATTTAAAATCCAAGGTTTTTGTGGTCTATCAAATTAACCAGTCAAGGGTTTTGAGGGTCATTTAAGGCTTGAATTCACCATCCCACCAATGTAGATTTAGGAGATTAGTGGGATGGAATGTATAGAAGGTTTTTAGAATGTTTTAAGAAATTTGTGAGTGTACAGGAACAAGGAAATCAAGAAATATCTAATTGGTTGTTGAGTCATACATGAAATAAAAAGTTTCCTTCATGGAAAGCATGGTTTCAGGGTGGTGTTCAATGAAAAAGCATGCATGAAGTTGGGTGGTGAGTTTCTAAAGCTTATGCAAGCTATTTCCATGGTGTTTGTGGTGGTGGTAGGAGTATTTAATGTTTGTAAGTACCTTATGCAATAAACCCTCCTTTGTAGGGCTTCATTTGTGCATAGAAAAGGGGTTTTTTGGAATAGTGATTTATGGAGCCTTTTTGTCACTAAAAATGTTTGATTCTTCATTTTTGTGACACAATGAATGACTTTTTTCATTCCTTTGGTATTTTTGTGATAAACTATGAGCACTTTATTTGTAATTTAGGCCTAATTAGTAGCCCTTTCCAACGAACAATTCAAGAATCTAGTAATTTCTTTATGACAAGCTACTGAGAACTTTTGATATCTTATGATGTGTTAAAAAAGGCTTTTGAATGTACATTGGGAATGCGGATATACAAAGTGAATGGAAAGGAATCACTCAAGTAAGGGATATGTGTGTAATTCTATAAATATAGAGATTTCAATGTTTATTTTGGAATAAAACCATCAATGTGAAGATATCAAAGGTTTGTGAATGGTTTGGTGAAGTCCTTGAAGCCAAATATGATGATTTGATATGTTGTAGCAATATGTCCCTAGGTGGAAATGGTAATTTGACTACATAAAAACTTATGAATTTGATAAATCAGTATTATGTGGATATGAACCAGGTTTGTTTCAGTCAAAAATATGATGTGAGTAATGTCTTGGAAGTTAGATGAAATGATTGAGGTGTAAATTATTGATTGTAGTATCTTGGTCTTGAGGAACTAGTTGGTAAAAATGAAAATTTGGTGAGTTGTTTAAGGAATTGAAAGATTCAAAGCTCTTTATCAAGTTTTTGCTTTGAATTCAGATAAATTGATGATGACAAAGGTGTGTTAGGATCTGATGGATATAGGTTGTAACATGAAAGATTGGTTTTTGGTTATTTTTCCTAAGTAAAGCAAATTGAGTGGAAGGGTTCGTTGGTGAATGATGAAAGAGTGGATTGTTTAGTGACTCTAATTAGGTTTCTTGTGCACAGATCAGTCATTTTTGTTGATAAATAAGATGTTTGAAGCTCAAGGATGATAAGAAGAATTATTGAAATGAGTTGGCTTGTTGTTGCCTCATGGTTTGCAAATTAAACAATGTGTTTTTTGATGAAAAGAGAAAGAAGTTTTAGTTGTTTATTCAATTGGGTCAGATTTACCCTGATGATTGAGTGTTTTGATATGATGCTCTACATCACTAACTTCCTTGTCTATGCTATTGCTTACTATTATCGTTTCATAGTTTTTTTCCAAGCATCCATAGTTTTTCATGCTGGTGCACCTTTGCAAGCACATGCCTCCATGTGAAGTAATTGCATCGTGTTGATTATGTTGAATTTCTAAACAACCATATTGTACAGTTGAAATTTTGTCATCTATCAACATCTAGTTATTAGTTATGGAATTTGAAGTAATGCTTTGAGTTTGAATAATGTGTAATGCAATGTAACCAACAATATGGATATAAACTACACAAATCTATTAAGTAGAATTCATTAGTTGAGTTCTCTTTATCCTATTACCTCTATGTACATTTGAGTAAATCCACAGGCACTAGGAGGTGTTTGCTTGAAACCTCCAATATTAGCTTGTTAAACATCCAAAATCACGTATTAAAATACCATTCGTAAAACAATTCTATTCACATGTAATAAATTTATAATTGTTTACTAGTTACATACTCCACTGATAGGTGTATTGTAGAAATAAGTAGGTGGAGGACCAATGTATCCAGTCTCAACATTGTAACCCTGCAATTTTATTAAAATAATAAAACTAAATTAGTTAATCTTGCATTTCAAAATCAAAATTTAATAAATTAAATTCAATGAACATGTTGACTTTTACCTAATTATCAATAAAATAAGCATGATGCAAAATGTTAGTTGTCCTCTCCATCCCCATATATGCATATGGATCCTGCATAGTAGCATATGGATCCTACATAGCAGCCTCCTGAGTGTCAGTGGGGTCATATGAACAAGTCACCCCGCAAGATTGACACACATGGGTTCTAAGGCCACCACCCAAAGACTCCCCTAGATGGCATTGTACAATAGGGCTAGTATGATGGATGACACTCTAGGTCAAAGTAATGATCACCTGCAATGTCTCTACATCGACACTCTCCTTCGCAATGACAGGCATAACAATGTGCTCACGAGGCAGCCTAGCAAGAGGTCATCTCCCTTGTCATGTAGGATCCAGTTGTGCACCAAGCCTATCCTGAGTTGACCCCCACCTCTCCCCTGGAACTCTCTCATATCAAAATAATTTTGGATTTGGTTCAATACAAACTCATTGTATAGTTTCCTAAGAAAATATTGGGGGACTTCACAATTGTTGCACGGTGGGTAATCGAAGACCAAGTACCACCTATCATAAAAATGGTTCCTAATATCTTGGTGCTAGCACCAATGAATAGGAAACCTCTTTGCATTGAGGATAAGATTTTTATTTGTTCTAGGATCATTGAATAAAGAGCACAAATCAACTTTAGTATTTTTTAAATATTTTACTTGTTTATATGATAGCTTAGTTGCATAATATGCCCTAGTTGCCTGCCTCCTATCTTGCCATCCAATTATTTTTTGGGTAATTGAATCTAAATTTTCTAACATCTCTTTCATTGAATTTTCTAAGGTTATTCTTTCTATGGTTGAAGCATTTGGATCACTCAACCTACTAATAAAATCCTCAATTTCTTTTTTTTGTTCTTAATTTCACTCCTCAAATTTTGTTGAGTTCCAGGAGGGTGTTGAGTGATTGGTGGGGGAGGTTGATTTTGTTGATGATTTGTTTGCTCTTCTTGTTGAGGATTTTGAGGATTTTTAGGATCATTTGCATCTCCTACAAATTAAAAAAAAAAAAATCAAATCTAACCTAAAACAAACAAAATCAACTTGAAACTATGAAATTCAAAACAAATAGCAAACAATACTTACCTCTCACACCTCTTTGTCGTCGTGGTGCCATCTTTGTAAAGAAAAAGCAACTATTGTTGATGAATTTTGTAGAATGCCTCCTAGAATGCGAGTGTGAAACTGAGGGTTTTTGGCCGCGGGAAAATGAATCACTTTCACTTTTTCTTTTCTTTTAAAATAACTTAATGCAAGCGCATTATAACACACTCACGTTATGTCATTTTCAAACTTTTTAGAATTGGCCACAAAAGTGTAACCCAACTTCATGCACCCACCTCAAGGAAACCCTAGAAGCCTTTTTATAAAAGAAAGAATTAATGGTACTGAAGGGTAGACCCTTATGAGGAATAAGGAAATCAAGAAAAATGAGGCTAAGAATCATGAAAATTATATTTTGCATCCCCCTGCTAAGGCCAAGTATCAAAAAGAAAATAGTGATCAAGAAACCAAGGAAGTTAAGCTTGCTTAGAAGAATAAACCTGAAAATAAGCAAGAAAAAATGAATGATAAATTGCTTCAGGTCATGAAATTTTAAATTATAGTGTTGTGAATATACTTAGATCTTGTCACATATCAAGGTATCAGTTCCTTTATTAGGAATGATGAGAATAGAAGAGCACAAGGAAAAATCGCTTGTCGTAATTGCTAGTGCATATGTTGGTAATGAAGAGAAAGAAACTACCCATACTAAGAAAAAAAAAAGAAAAGGTGAAGGAAATCGAATCTAAAGGAAATCACATTCATCTACTAGAAGTGTTTTTAGGCACTACCTTAACTACTATCCCTAATTAAATAGATCCCTTTTATGTAAAATTGCAAGTGAGTGATAAATTGATTAGAAATTGCATGATAGATTTTGGTGCTTTCACTAATATCATGCCTTTAGAAATCATGAGGGAGTTAGGGTTACAAGCAAGTAAAACATATGGAATAAAAATCTATGTATTCAAGGTAAGTTCCTACGTTTGGTGTATTAAATAAAGTTCCTTTCAAGTTATCAGCTTTCCCTAAAAGGGACTATGTCATGAGTGTAACTATTGTTGACATTCCAACTCAATATGGCATTCTCTTGTCAAGAGGATGGGAAATAGAAGTAGGTAGAAGCATGAATTTATATCTCTCTTATGCTACCATACATGTGAATGGTAGATAGGTTAAGCTAATCGAAGAGAAGAGATCTCAAATATCATTGAGTATATTTACCCATATGAGAGTGTACATTTCATTGACATAGACATGGAAAACTTCAAAGTTATAGATACAAAACAAATGAAGGACAAATATACACAAATAGTGGAAGAAATAGAGAAATAAACTCAAGAATATAGCATATGGGCTATGTACTTTGATAGATCTTGCTCAAAAGAAGGGTCCAGAGCAGGGGTGATTCTTATATCACTAGGAGGTAATTCTTATAGAAACTCATTCTCACTTAAATTTGAATGCCCAAATAATGTTGTGGAGTATTAGGCTTTACTTCTAGGACTTAAATTTTTTGTCAAACATGGAATTAAAATGATTAGGGTCTTAGGAGATTCTAAGCTAGTTGTATCCCAAATAAGATAAAAATATGTGTCCAAGAATAAGAGGCTAAAGTAGCAAGGTTGTTGATTAGGTGGAAAATAGAGCTCGTAAAAATGAATCAACATGATGCTGAACCACTTAGTTTTTTGCCTAAACACTATGCAATTAAATTCAATTATGAGAATCAAAAGATGCAAACACTAATAGAATTTAGCAAATAAATGACTACGTGACTAAAAAATTTAGTCACATGACTAAAACTTTTAGTCACATGACTAACACTAGTAGTATTTGGAAAATAAATGACTAATTTGGTCATTTATAAGTGGCTGACTTGGTCATCGGGTAAAATCACAACTAATTGACTAAATAAATAACTAAATAAATGTGCTCATTATTAAAATCTTGGCCATAATTTTCATTTTAATAAACATACTATAAAACTTTCATCAAGACCTTATTTTCAATCATATCCGACCAATTGAGACCTTTGTTACATAAACAACATCATTTTCTAAATGACCTACCAATTGACCTCATGTACTACACATATGTATGAAAAAATACACCAAGATTTTCTCTAATTGACCTTTCATACCTCTTCGACGTACCTATTGCACACCAAGGTGCAATTGCTAGTAATAATTTTATATATATTTAACATGTCAAAATGTTAATGAGATCAAGTTTCCACAATCCATATCAATTAATCTTGCATACATTTTTGGATTAGATTGAGTTAGGGTTTTTGCATCAACTTTTTGGATCACACTCTATGATCCATCATCAAAATGAAAGAGCTCAAGGAGAAAAGTATTTTGTTGCAGACCAAGAACAACCTAAATAGGAAAACCAAAGGGGGAGGAGAAAGGAGGGAGAAGGGAAGGATACACAAATTAAGATCAAAGAAGACAAGACAAATAATATTTAAAAATTAAGATAAATAAAGAACAACAGGGAGACAAAGAAGTAACAAGTTAATGAAACCAATTAAAAGGAAGAAAAACAAGGACATATAAAATATAACAAAACATAAGAAAAAAGGGGGAAATAAAAGGGGGAAGAAAAGACAATAGATAAGAAAAGAGATACAAAAAAGAGAAAAAAAACCAAGTTGAATAAATTTAAGCCAATTGCAAAATATTAAAACAAAGGATAAAAATTTGAAAAATTGAAAATTTAAATTTAAAAAGACTATACAATAAAAAGAATTAAAGAATTGAAAAATTGCACTAGCATTTATGTTATAATTTAATTATAAAAAGTTACACTATAAAATAAATGTTAAGGAGAAGGAAAAAATCAAAATCAAAATTTTCTCATTATTAAAATCTTGTCATAATTTTCATTTTAATAAACATACTCTAAAACCTTTGTCCCGCTAAAATGGAGAAGTGAAAGTCAAAGTAGCCCACCAAAATGGATAAATAATCTATGAACACTTTCATTCTTCATGTGTGATAATAGATAATCTATGAACACTAGATTGGAGGTGTTTGATGTCTCAGGTTGTAGTGACTTGATGTGTGAGTTCTGAATGCATGAGTGCTTGATGTCTCAGGTTGTATTTGAATGTGTGAGACAGATCAAACCTTATTTAAATATTCTCTTAACTACCTAAAGACTCTTGATTCCCTTGTTTTTACAAGAGATGATCGGGTGATTCAACTTGAAAGGGAATCTAGCAATCTTCCAAGAGAGGTAAATCTTGTTATGTATGCTTACATGGTACAATAAGCAATATTTTCTTCTCATAGCCTATGTTGAGTTATGTCTTTAATGTTGTATATTGGGATCATGGATTCTATGGTGGCTTTAGTTGCTTAATTGGAGCTCTCTATTTATCATTCATGATATTGGGAAGTTTCCTCACATTGCAAATTACAAGGCTCTTAAATTGCTAATTGGTGTTGATGTGAAAGAGCTTGTCAAATCTCAATTAGCAATTGCTTGCATTGATGGTAAAGATAAGCATCTCTCAGGCTTTTTTCTTTGCATTTTTTCACACTTTGAGTATTGAGAAGCCATAGTATGAATGCCAATAAGAAAAGAAGAAAAATACATCAGGGTTTATAGACAATAAGTTAGGGCAACCAGACTACTGATTGTATCAATTTATAATATAATTTTAAAGAGGAGTGATTAGCACATCAAGGTTAAAAAAATTAATAGATCATGATAAGTGTACATTGATACAACCTCATATATTTAATAATATTTCATCTAAACATTGAATGGATATGGAATGAGAGATGGCATATAATGACACCTTTCATTTCTTGCTTGGCAAGTGTTTCACTTTTGAATGGAGTAGAAGGCTTGGAAAAGTATAATGGAACCAAAGATATTGGAATTAGACTAATATATTTGGGATGAAAGAAGCTACCCAATAAGAGAAAATGAAAGATAATTATGAAAGAAACAATATTTAATTCATTTTTAATTTGTTGGTTGACTAGGAATGGTGAAGTAGATTACATACCTTAGGATCTCAAGAGTTAATGTTGATTGTATATAGGATTTCCCTAAGAATATCCCTTTGCTTGACCTCTAGAGTGTAATGATTCTTTCTTAGATACATTTTTCTATAGTCAACTGATAGAGATTATAAAAATAGAGATATAGGAAATAGAAAGTTTGAGGCAAAAAGAGAAGATTGAAGAGTGAAGAGAAAAATAATTGGTAACTTCTAATAGAAAAGACATATTGTATTGAATTGCATTACTTATCCTCTGGATGAAAACTAAGTGATTAAAAAAAGAAAGTAAAAATGAGAGGAGATTTGATCAATGGGAGAGAGATTGAACTAGGAACTTGATCAAGTACACATGATCCAAAGTTTTGATCAAGAAATCCTTGATACAAAGAATTTGAATTAAAGAATTTTACTTGGATTGCATTCCTATTGTCCATATGTATAGTTTAAGAAGAAATCTAAGGCTATTGTGGTTTTTCATGGCATATGAAGTTTGGGATGAATGGTTATGGAATATTAGTATTAAAAATGAAGGAAATCCTTGAAAATGTCACAACCACCCTTATGATCAACCCTATGTGATATTAAGACATTTTTATCACTTTGAGGTAACTTGGTTTGAAGAAGAAACAATATTTAACACCACATAATTCATCATTGCTTAAGCTTGCATAGATGAGAAACAAATGCTTGAGTGCAACTTATGATGCATTGTACTCAAATTAGGCCCATAACTAAAATTTGTGCCCTAGAAGTAGAGGCATAGAATAACAATCAGGACTCCACAATTTTTTTGTTGATTCAAGGCTTCTACAATGCCAAACTAGAAAACCCTCCATTTAAATGAAATACATAAGGGTTTTAATGAAAATCCTAATTTCAGTGCTTTCCCAACCCAACCAATGCTTCAAACACCCCAAATATAACCTAAACACAATCAATAAACCCTTACATAGACCATTCTCTCAACATTTCTCCAAAACCCTCACTCAACAACTCAATTTCTCATGAAAATTACTCTACCCAGTCCTAGGACATCACTCCAAAGCCACCCAACCATTTGATTTTGACTCCAAACTTGTTAGAACACCTAAACTAACATATTACATGTCATTGCTCCAAGTAACATCAAACAAAAATAGGAGGAATGGCTTTACATTAATTAAAATTCAAACTCAAACCTTGCTGGCCTATCACAAGCAATCCCAAGAAAAATGGAGGTTTCTTTCAAAAAAATTAAATGAGGACCCTCAAAATAGATGGAAATGAAAGCTAAGACATATCACCACAAATTATCACAACTTCTAGATCATAAATTGCTTGTACAAGACCGTATGCAATAAGAAAAGATGACAAACATAGTGAAGTATTATTTCCAACATTGGTTTTTATATTGGAATTCTTCACAAAATTATTAACAACCTTTGTTCAATCATTTTCATGTCTTTAAATACATTTTCCATCCAAGTTCTAACTTCCCAACGCCCATACCTACCTTTTAAACTACCATGACTTTTCATAGTCTCCTAAAATTGTAATTTGACAACTTTTCTTGTCATTGACAGCATTACATGTTTTGAGAAATTTTTCATATTTGAACTCCAATGACTCCCAAACACCTAAATACATAACAAAATGGTCTTTGAAACATTATTTGATACAAACAAAATTAGAACACCCCCTCTACCAACCTAGACTAAATCAAATTCACCTTGACACACTTTACCAAATCAAATTTTACATTATGGTTGTAGGTGCTCCTATACCAATTTTTTTAGGCCATTTACAATCTGTTGGATGCATTTTTGGAGTTTGATAAGCTCGAGTGATGTGAGATTGAGTAAACCCATGAGTTTTGTATGCAAAGCAAGGGTTTTGTGGAATATCATTCTAAGAGTTTGGTATCTAAGAAATGGTGATTGTTTTGGTTCTTTTGAGACACAATTAATGACTGTTTGTTTAGTTTGGGTGACAGTGTGGTGTTTAGGAGGGACCTCCTTTGTAAATTTTGGCTTTTTGGTGACCTAAAAATAGGGCCAGTCTTCAGGATTTCAAATTTGTGTCAAAGAAATCTTGTAAAGTTCTTTGATAAGTTGTTTTGGAATGTATTGTGAGTCTCAAAAAATGACAAGAAGGTTTCAATATGGACTTCTCTAAAAGATATTGTGAGAAGATAGTTTGTGTGGGATACAAGCCTCTAGTTGTGAGTTTTGGAGAAAAGGGAAATAGGTCAATGATGTGAGAGTTGTTTCCTAATCTTGTTTGATCATTTGTGTTGGTTTGGAAGTGTCAACCACCTTTCTTACATTACCATGAGTGTCCAAGAATAGGTTAGTGGGACTAGAATTTTCTCCTATTGCAATAGAAAAGTATTAGGAAAATGGCCCCTAGAAGCAAGGCTAACAAAATAAAATAAAGCAAAGAAAAGAAAAAAAACAAAGAAATTAATGAGTGAGGTAAGCCCAAAATGTTAATCCTAAAACAAGTACAAGTCAAAATAGTTGTGTGAGGGAAGGATCCCTCAAAGAGTCTGGAGTTGATGAAAATTAAAGCTTGCAACTAAGTTTGGAAGCAAAAAACATCAAGTTCTATAACTTGTCATACATTGGAAGTGATACCTCTTAGCTTTAATACAAGGATTGTGCATAGTTCTTCTCAGTTTATTCAATTTGGTGCTATTATTTTTATCCTATGATTCAAGCTTCAAACTGACCCCTCTCATTACTATTTGTCTTCTAGAACTATTTAGAAGAGGGTAATCAAAATTAGTACTGGAATATCTGAAATTCAAAGATCCTTTCCCTGAAACTGAAGCTTTGTTCTTGACAAACTAGAGCTGAGATGAGCCAAGAACTAGTGGAAGGAAAGTTGAATGAAAACTAAGAGAAATGAAAAGCCTTCCTAAGAAAAGTTCCCTTTCCACTATAACTGTCGATTCTAGTGTCTCCTTGTTCATTTTTCCTAGCATCTCATCATTTTTCATTTCTTGACAGAGATCTTCTAAAAAATGTGCAAGATGTTCTTCAATCACAAAAATCAACATTGAGATAAAATGCAAGCATTTCTCTTGCAAATAAGGTGGTAAATCATTTATCCTTGAAGCAGATTTATGTGCATGAAGAAAACTTAGGAGGTCTTCCAAAATATTCTTGGACCCCTCATCTATGGTATCTTTTATTTGACTAACCTCATTTCCAAAATAAGTGTTAAGGCGACCAAACTAGTCTTCATCATTTGTCATCATAAATCTAAAACTCAACCAAGGTAAATTGACACTTTTTAGGTCCCCTCTCTTGACAAGCCAACCCTCACTATTAGTTAATTTGTGCAAATGGTTTTCAAAATCTTTGTAACTTTCCAAAGATGTAACTATGGCTTCAAGGCATTTACCAACCTTAACTATCTCACACAGATTTACAAATCCATCAACTATTATTTGTTTCATCCTACTAACAAATAAGGTTTCAAAAATTTCATCTCACAAACTCTTTGAGTGTTTCAAACCAATCTCACACACACATTACCATGGAAACTCAACATTTGAACCAAAAACCATTTTTAGCCACTCCAAGCTCCCTTCAAATGCATCCAAACTATCCAATGTTTTTCTTTCAATGTCTCATCTAGGGGTTGAATCTCACAAATTCAAATCATATTGGGATTTTCCCTTATAGAGTTTATTTGATGCATTTGATAGATTTTTCCCCTTCTTTAGCTCCTCTACAAGTTCAAAGAAAATAAATATTCTTATAAGTTATAACATGTCTTCTTTGGAAGCAGTTTGTTGCAAACAAATTTGAGAAGATTGTCACAACAAATTTATTTTGCAAAAGAGAACATCAAAGCTTCTACAATAAATATTAGTTTAATGGTATCTTTTGATGTTTCCAACAAATGCACACATTTGAATTTCCAAGTTAAGTTCATATGCTCTCTAATGGTTTATGGTTTTAAATTATACTGGAGTATGCTTATGCAATTGCTTTTAACTTGATAAAAACATTTGTATTCCTAATATTTTTATTATTGGACTTCAAAAATGTGTCAAAAATTAGAATTCGTTTGATGTTTATGTAAACATGTTTTGTTCTTGTAGAGACAAACTTTGTTTCTTGGTGGTTGTATGGCTATATTAAAGTATATTTTACTTATCATCCTCTCTGTAGATTTAGTTGCACTCTCATTATACAATTTGAATATATGAGGCAATATAAAGATCATTTTGTTTTTGGTATAAGCTTCACTTCAATAACTGGTGTTGGGGCACCATTAAAATGGATGATGATTTTAAGTAGGCTTTAGGAATTTTCTAAATTTTTAGTTTATTATGATAAATAAGGTCATTAAGACAACTCTTTAATGTATTTAGGCTTAACTTAGTCATAAAAGGTGTTTGGAAGAGTCATCTTGGGAAACAACGGTGAAATATGTCAAATTTCTCCATAATGTAAACAACATATGTAATCATGAGTTTTAGAGGATTTTGGTGAGTGAGGTCTTAGTATGTTAAATAAGGTCATAAATACCATTATTTTGTGTATGTGAGTCTTTTGGATGGGTAACATATAAGGGGATGTAAAATTATGTAAGGTTACTTCCTAAATTGTAATGATCTTATTAGTGCAAACATACTTGTAAAGGAAAAGACCAACGGTCGCAATGGTTTGAAAGTTAGTTTGGTGGGTGTAGGAATTTACATATAGTCGGTAAACCTTTAAAATATCTTGGATGCACCAATTTAAAGTCTCTCTTGAAGAAATCAATCAACAATTAATTGTTCTCAACATTGTAATCTTTAGATTTATCAGTTTTCTCTCCATTTGTTACTATGATATAGTCCATATAGAATGAATTTTCTTGTAAATTATATTTTTATTTGTAGGGGAATGTATTAACATCATTCTCCAAGTATTTTGAAGGCCTAATACTCAATGGAGTGCTATTTTTTCTCATTTTTGTGGTTGTAGGTCTGTTTACCATATCATAGGGTTTCGATAGTTTAAATGTTGTTTTAGACCCCATCCGCCTATTTTTCTTTTGTATATCAGTGGGATGGGGATTTTTTAGTGTTTTCCAATGTTATGGTGATAATTTAGGGTAGAGGGTACTCCTGGTGGGTTTGTAGGCTTGATGCTTGGAGTAATTTCTTTGTAAAGTGGTAAGAAAATGAAGGCTAGAATGGTGAATATGACTATGGGTTGTTAGGACTGGTGGTTTTATGAACTTTTGAGCTTTAGGGGGTGTATAAAAATGTGTTTGATCAGTTGGTAGGATCTGAAGAAGCCCAGACATCAAATTTTTAATAAACCCTATGTTTTAGCCTAAAAATGAGGGTTTGAGGAATAAGGAACCTAGAGGTCATGCAAAAGAGAACCACTAGTGGAATTTGGGGTTTGGACATGTGAAATGTGTTTCCCCATTGTTATATTGAGTTCCTCATAAGTTTTTGTAGTACCTCCTTTGGAAAATAGGCTAATTTAGTAGCCTTTGGGGTAGGACAGCCTATTGAATCTCTATGTTGTTGCAAAGGAACCCTTGGTGATCTTTAGGACAATGATTTGGGAACTGAAACAAGTCTAGTTTGATGCTTGATTTGCTATTGGATGACCTTTCCTAAAAGATGTCTCAATTTGTTACACTTTGAAGGCTAGTAGCCTCTATTGGTGTCTTAAGGGAAGATTGGGTAATTGTGATTTCAAGGGTTGATGTCTTGTTGAAGTTTGATCATTTTTGGTTTGATTGTGAGTTTCTCCACCATGTCTACATCAATAACTTTCATTTATTAGAAATTATCTATTTGAGTTTATATTACTCAATTATAAAGCATTTAGTTACCAAATGTAAGCATCTTTTATAGAAAAATTCAAATAAGACTAAAGTAGGTATCTTTTTGATGTTGGAAGCCATTTTCAAAAGGTGAGCATGTTGGAATGTGCATTTACCTATCTTCTATCTCAGTTTTAAGTAATCAAATTTACAAAACTTTATACCAGCAAATATTTTGAGAGCATCCTGTCAAAATCCATTTTGTGCATATCCTATAATTATTGCATTCCATGAGATGACATCTCTTTGAGGAATTCCATCAAAGATTTCTCATGCCTTGTGTAAATTTCCACATTTTTCATACATGTCTAACAAACCACTTCCAACCATAATATCTAACAAAAATCCCCCATCTATTATACTCTGATGGATGTTTATACCCTGCTCCAAAGCTCCCATTTTGGAACAAGCAGGCAGGATATTGGCATAGGTTGTGGAATTTGGCTTCACACCTAATTAATTTTTTTTGAAAGTTTCTAAATCCCTTTCAAAAAATCCATTTTCTTCATATCCCGCAATCATCGTATTCCATGAGGTGGCATCTCTTTCAGGCATTTTAACAAATAGTTCACATGCCTTGTGTATGCTTCCATGTTTTACATACATGTCTACTAGGGAAAATGTAACTACAGCATCTAAAAAAATTCCACTATTATTTATGTAAATTGTAATGCAATAAGGGTTACTAACATGTGAAGTATGTGCATCCCTCATCCACTAAACCTGCATGACTACATGCCCCTAGAACCCAAACAAAGCTTACAATGTTAGGATGTGTTCCAAAGTGCTTCATTAATTTAAATATTTTGAGAGGTTCCTTGCAAAGTCCATTTTTTACACATTCTAAAATCAATCATTTCATTCCATGGCCGCAAAATCATTTATGACCTATCCAAGACATGAGTGTAGGATTCACCATAGAGATATCAATGTTAGTATTATCAACCAAATATGCACCCTATGCTAAGTTTGTAGAAAACTTCACTATCTATTGACACATGGAAACCTTCCTCATATGTGGGTGATCTGAGTGAAGAAGGAATCTACAGAGTGAGCTAGTTCTCTGAATTATAATCCTATTCTAAATGATTTTTGAGGTAAAGAGTTAGAAGGATAAATTGGATTTAAAACCTATGACTGAAATTTATCACCTAAAATTATTAACTGACATTAAGAAGATTTATTATAATAACCCACTCTCAACACCTCTTTAAAACGTGATTCTCACAATATCACAACACACATAATTCAAAAGTGATTTGTGCAAAGGTTTAGAATAAACACAAGGCACAACCTAAATTAGCATGCAACTCCTACAAATCACTTAACAATAGTAAGATAGGAAAAGGATCCAACATATTTGAATCACAAGACACATCAAATCATAGCTTGTAAACCATAAACTAGAAATGAGAAAGGAACTCTACAGTTTTATTGAATGAAGGAGTGAAACTCTCAAAAATATGAGTACAAAACTACTTACAAGACTCTCTACATGAACAAGAGAGGAAGAAAAAATAATCTAAACTCTAAAAAACTATAAGTTTTTTTTCCAAAATATATCTCTCCAAACCCTAATCTGAGAGCAATAGAAAATCCCAGAAAAAAGCATCCAAATCTACCTCATACTATGTAATGAAAGTGGAAAACTCACACTTTTTACATGTCCATCCCAAAAGCATTTAAAAATAGGTTAATCTTTCTTTAAAAGCAAAAAAACACCTCATCCTCATCCCATGCATCTCAAATTCACCCAAGGAAAAAAAAAAAACCACCCAACTTTCATAAAACTACTAAAAATAGCAAAGGAATAAAAACAATTTATAGAGCATTATTTTATCCTTGCTTTACAAGATTTTGCAATTCCTTTTCTACTTTGCAATACACTTGCAAAACCCCTAAGTGCGTTTTTTTGTAGCACATATATTTTGTATCTGCAAATGTTTTCAAAAGAAACTAAGTTGGTTTTATGATTTCTTGAAGAAACTTAAATATTTTTTTAGAAACGCAGATGTTTTTTGTAAATACACTCCATTTTCTTTAATCTATAGCAATGTTGTTTCATATCTTGAAACTCCGGGTGGCTCTTCCATACTTCACATAAAAAGAGGTCAACTTGGCCACTGCCTATCATAATGCATAAAATAGGATTTCATTTGTTATTCCTTTAGAATTTGATCTACTCATAAGGCTTTCAAAGAATGCATTTTGTCATACTTGTTAAGGTTCATCATAGACTTGTCATGCAATCTCTTAACACCATTGTTGTTATCACAAGGTAGACTATGATATTGCTTCTTTACTTCAAAGTTTTCCTTTCAATATTTGATGAATGTCCTCTTTTGTCATGATTTCCTCCTAAAATATTTTAATGCCTTGCAATTCACTATATAGGATGAAAGGCTTGTAATCTTTGCTAAGAGGGTAGTGTTCATGTTTATCCTTAAAACATTGTTCTTGCTACTTGTGAAGTGGATGCTTTCTTTTACAAGATAATTGTGTTATATCACTATACTCCATTGGTCGTTTATGTTCATGCATATCACTATCTTTTATTATTGTCCTTTCTTACTTCATGAGTCATTTATGCTTGATTGTCTTTCAAGTGCATAGATAAAATGAAGATAAACCTATAGCCTTTAATGATACTCCTCTTATTCATGACTATGCTCTATTCCTTTTGTAATATGCATTCCACCCATTGTGATGATCATGTTTCCCTATATGGTTCTTCACTGTTTATTGTTGTTTTAAACTGAATAAAACAACACCATTTTTTTTTTATAATGCTCCTCCTCTACACTCATTGATTACTAATGGCATAGGATGGCTCTTTGTTTTACTCACAACTATGGGTAACTCTTCTTAGACATCTTTGTTTAGTCAGTTTAGAATGCAACACCTCAGTTCATGTTGCATCTACAACTGGCTATTATGATATTCTTGTAGGTTACTTTGATGCTTGTTACCACTTATTCAACATACTTGAATGCTTCAAATAAAAAAATAAAAAAACATTCTCATCTCAACATTCTCATGAAATAAGGAAAATGAGAACCTGAAGCTCCCTCATATTCTTCCATTATTCATTAGTGTTATGTTGATGAGGCATTATGTATGCTTGTTAACTATCACCATCTATGAGCATGAAGCACTTGTTGAACCAGAAAATAATATCTTAAACAACATGACTAAAATGACCAAAAAACATTGCAGAAAAGATGCAATGAATTTAACAATATTAAAACTTTTCAATATTGAAATTGATGTGTTTTTTTTATTTTGTATCTAAATTGAGCTCATTGTTCACTTGTAATTTTCACTTCATTGTTCTCAAATTTTATTTTTATTAATGAATGATGTTCTTGATTATTTTAATGGCTCAAATCTATTTCACTCCCTCATGATTGGCTCATATAAGCATGACAATTATATTTCCGTACTTAGCCCGGTCTGTATTTTGAGGGGCAGCATGTCAAGCTCTCAACTTGTGGGAGCCCATTTTATTCCACATGCTTATTTCTTCATGAAATTATTAGCTACATGACTTTTCCTATACCTGCATAGGAAACAAACAATGTTAGCAAAAAAATAATGAAGTTAAAAAGGTTCCATGATGTGACATTTCATTTTCACACTCTTATTACTACACTCTTCGTTCATAGATAATTCCATGCATTTCAAGGAATGAACTATATCTCTATTGGTAGAGCATCTAGTGTAACTCATATCTAGAGCTCTAACAAGACTTTCTTAATCTTCTGCAGGTATACTTAGAATCGGAAGCAGGATGGAGCAGGCTACAAGCACATCAACTAAAGATCTAGAATTAGGCAATGATGGATATGTCTTATGTTATTTTCTTCTAGCTTTTTCACCTTTTGTTGTATAATTCATTTCTTGCATTGATTTTTTTTGGCTATCTCCACAGCTTGTGTGGATCTTTTAATTTCTTCTTTTCAATTCCATTCTGAAAACAAATGCACCCAAATGCAAAGTTGTACAATCATTTGTATTTGCAAACAAATGAAATACTATAATATGAATAAGCATTGTGAAATAAATGAAAGAAAATGTTATGCTTTATCATTTTGGCATTTTGTTATGTACTTCATTTATGTTGCAAAGCATTGAGTAATAACTTTGAAACTATGTTCTCTTAAAACATTGCATAACTGGAACTTGATAAACCTAGTGAAAACAATAGTTTAAGCACATGCAGAAATTAACTGAACTTTCACTTTAAAATGAAACAAACTAATTAGCTCTACCAATTGAGTTGTAGTGAAAATTGGCAAAATTTTGTTATTTTTTCTAAATGCTTGCCTACTAAACATTAGATCAGTTTCCTTTAATATTTCATTCGGTGAGAAGTCAAAATTTCCCCTTCATAAAACTTAGAAACTCAAATAGTAACACTCCAAACAACAACAAAACAAAACTGAACAATACTAAAATCAAACTAACAAGCCCTAATAGCCAACTAAACATGCCCAATAGTGCTTAAGGAAAGCAAAAATACTAAAATGAAATGTGCATGAAGCACTTATTTGCAGCAACTACTCTACCCTATACTAAACAAGTGAAAATAACACTCAAATGAAACCGTTTACTAGTTTTGAAAAGTAGCTCCCTCTTCTAATCAACTTACAATGTTGTGATTGATTGTGAATCCACCAAAAAATGTGGAGAAAAATCAAGTATTCAACAATTTGTAGAAACATCCTTCAGGGAGAAAGATAAAATCACTTACCCACTTTTCTTGACTTGTGAATTGGTTGTGATCCAATGTAATAATGGGTTGGTCATGCTCAAACTAATACCTTCCTTGATATTCTGGGTCAGTATCATTATAAGGCTGCTCCTTCTTGTTAATTTCTAGCCCTGTTAGTAGCTTGATAGGACATCCCCTTGAAGGCTTCGGGTTGGAGGGAAAATAACTCGGGTGATCAATAACAACAACATCATCATGTAAGATAGCTTTCTATGTTAACTCCTTCTCTATAGTCAATGAACCATCCTCCTCTATTAAACCTTCAACTAAAACATCAACCTCAATCTCCTCTATGCAGTTTAATGGAAGTTCCTCCAAATAGCTATGATCAATTTCATGAAAAAATTCTTGGCATTTGGCCTTCTCTTCCAAAGGCTCTAGCTGCATATCTTCCTTAAAGTCTTTATCACTTATATGACCCTTACAAGAACTCAAAAAAGTAGCAAGGTCTCTACAAGCTACATAGCTTGTAAAGTTCTTTGATAAGTTGTTTTGGAATGTGTTGTGAGTCTCAAAAAATGACAAGAAGGTTTCAATATGGACTTCTCTAAAAGATATTGTGAGAAGATAGTTTGTGTGGGATACAAGCCTCTAGTTGTGAGTTTTGGAGAAAAGGGAAATAGGTCAATGATGTGAGAGTTGTTTCCTAATCTTGTTTGATCATTTGTGTTGGTTTGGAAGTGTCAACCACCTTTCTTACATCACCTTGAGTGTCCAAGAATAGGTTAGTGGGACTAGAATTTTCTCCTATTGCAATAGAAAAGTATTAGGAAAATGGCCCCTAGAAGCAAGGCTAACAAAATAAAATAAAGCAAAGAAAAGAAAAGAAAAACAAAGAAATTAATGAGTGGGGTAAGCCCAAAATATTAATCCTAAAACAATTACAAGTACAAATAGTTGTGTGAGGGAAGGATCCCTCAAAGAGTCTGGAGTTGATGAAAATTAAAGCTTGCAACTAAGTTTGGAAGCAAAAACCATCAAGTTCTATAACTTGTCATACATTGGAAGTAATGCCTCTTAGCTTTAATACAAGGATTGTGCATAGTTCTTCTCAGCTTATTCAATTTGGTGATATTATTTTTATCCTATGATTCAAGCTTCAAACTGACCCCTCTCATTACTATTTGTCTTCTAGAACTATTTAGAAGAGGGTAATCAAAATTAGTACTGGAATATCTAAAATTCAAAGATCCTTTCCCTGAAACTGAAGCTTTGTTCTTGACAAACTAGAGTTGAGATGAGCCAAGAACTAGTGGAAGGAAAGTTGAATGAAAACTAAGAGAAATGAAAAGCCTTCCTAAGAAAAGTGCCCTTTCCACTATAACTGTCGATTCTAGTGTATCCTTGTTCATTTTTCCTAGCATCTCATCATTTTTCATTTCTTGATAGAGATCTTCTAAAAATGTGCTAGATGTTCTTCAATCTCAAAAATCAACGTTGAGATAAAATGGAAGCATTTCTCTTGCAAATAAGGTGGTAAATCATTTATCCTTGAAGCAGATTTATGTGCATGAAGAAAACTTAGGAGGTCTTCCAAAATATTCTTGGACCCCTCATCTATGGTATCTTTTATTTGACTAACCTCATTCCCAAAATAAGTGTTAAGGCGACCAAACTAGTCTTCATCATTTGTCATCATAAATCTAAAAATCAACCAAGGTAAATTGACTTTTTGGGTCCCCTCTCTTGACAAGCCAACCCTCACTATTAGTTAATTTGTGCAAATGGTTTTCAAAATATTTGTAACTTTGCAGAGATGTAACTATGGCTTCAAGGCATTTACCAACATTAACTCTCTACACATATTTACAAATCCATCAACTATTATTTGTTTCATCCTCTTAACAAATAGGGTTTCAAAAATTTCATCCCACAAACTCTTTGAGTGCTTCAAAACAATCTCACACACACATTACCATGGAAACTCAACATTTGAACCAAAAACCATTTTTAGCCACTCCAAGCTCCCTTCAAATGCATCCAGACTGTCCAATGTTTCTCTTATCAATGTCTCATCTAGGGGTTGAATCTCACAAATTCAAATCATATTCGGATTTTCCCTTATAGAGTTTATTTGATGCATTTGATAGATTTTTCCCCTTCTTTAGCTCCTCTACAAGTTCAAAGAAAATAAATATTCTTATAAGTTATAACATGTCTTCTTTGGAAGCAATTTGTTGCAAACAAATTTGAGAAGATTGTCACAACAAATTTATTTTGCAAAAGAGAACATCAAAGCTTCTACAATAAATATTAGTTTAATGGTATCTTTTGATGTTTCCAACAGATACACACATTTGAATTTCCAAGTTAAGGTCATATGCTCTCTAATGGTTTATGGTATTAAATTATACTAGAGTATGCTTATGCAATTGCTTTTAACTTGATAAAAGCATTTGTATTCCTAATATTTTTATTATTGGACTTCAAAAATGTGTCAAAAATTAGAATTCGTTTGATGTTTATGTAAACATGTTTTGTTCTTGTAGAGACCAACTTTGTTTCTTGGTGGTTTTATGGCTATTTTAAAGTATATTTTACTTATCATCCTCACTATATATTTAGTTGCACTCTCATTATACAATTTGAATATATGAGGCAATATAAAGATCATTTTGTTTTTGGTATAAGCTTCACTTCAATAACTGGTGTTGGGGCACCATTAAAATGGATGATGATTTTAAGTAGGCTTTAGGAATTTGCTAAATTTTTAGTTTATTATTATAAATAAGGTCATTAAGACAACTCTTTAATGTATTTAGGCTTAACTTAGTCATAAAAGGTGTTTGGAAGAGTCATCTTGGGAAACAATGGTGAAATATGTCAAATTTCTCCATAATGTAAACATATGTAATCATGAGTTTTAGAGGATTTTGGTGAGTGAGGTCTTAGTATGTTAAATAAGGTCATAAATACCATTATGTTGTGTATGTGAGTCTTTTGGATGGGTAACATATAAGGGGATGTAAAATTATGTAAGGTTACTTCCTAAATTGTAATGATCTTATTAGTGCAAAAATACTTGTAAAGGAAAAGACCAACGGTCACAATGGTTTGAAAGTTAGTTTGGTGGGTGTAGGAATTTAAATATAGTTGGTAAACCTTTAAAATATCTTGGATGCACCAATTTAAAGTCTCTCTTGAAGAAATAAATCAACAATTAATTGTTCTCAACATTGTAATCTTTAGATTTATCAGTTTTCTCTCCATTTGTTACTGTTATATAGTCCATACAGAACGAATTTTCTTGTAAATTATTTTTTTATTTGTAGGGGAATGTATTAACATCATTCTCCAAGTAGTTTGAAGGCCTAATACTCAATGGAGTGCTATTTTTTCTCATTTTTGTGGTTGTAGGTCTATTTACCATATCATAGGGTTTCGATAGTTTAAATGTTGTTTTAGACCCCATCCACCTATTTTTCTTTTGTATCTCAGTGGGATGGGGATTTTTTAGTGTTTTCCAATGTTATGGTGATAATTTAGGGTAGAGGGGACTCCTGGTGGGTTTGTGGGCTTGATGCTTGGAGTAATTTCTTTGTAAAGTGGTAAGAAAATGAAGGCTAGAATGGTGAATATGACTATGGGTTGTTAGGACTGGTGGTTTTATGTACTTTTGAGCTTTAGGGGGTGTATAATAATTTTTTTGATCAGTTGGTAGGATCTGAAGAAGCTCGGACATCAAATTTTTAATAAACCCTATGTTTTAGCCTAAAAATGAGGGTTTTAGGAATAAGGAACCTAGAGATCATACAAATGAGAACCACTAGTGGAATTTGGGGTTTGGACATGTGAAATGTGTTTCCCCATTGCTATATTGAGTTCCTCATAATTTTTTGTAGTACCTCCTTTGGAAAATAGGCTAATTTAGTAGCCTTTTGGGTAGGACAGCCTATTGAATCTCTATGTTGTTGTAAAGGAACCCTTGGTGATTTTTTAGGACAATAATTTGGGAACTTAAACAAGTCTAGTTTTATGCTTTATTTTATATTGGGTGACCTTTCCTAAAATATGTCTCAATTTGTTACACTTTGAAGGCTAGTAGCCTCTATTGGTGTCTTAAGGGAAGATTGGGTGATTGTGATTTCAAGGGTTGATGTCTTGTTGAAGTTTGATCATTTTTGGTTTGATTGTGAGTTTCTCCACCATGTCTACATCAATAACTTTCATTTATTAGAAATTATCTATTTGAGTTTGTATTACTCAATTATAAAGCATTTAGTTACCAAATGTAAGCATCTTTTATAGTAAAATTCAAATAAGACTAGAGTAGGTATCTTTTTGATGTTGGAAGCCATTTTCAATAGGTGATCATGTTGGAATGTGGATTTACCTATCTTCTATCTCAGTTTTAAGTAATCAAATTTACAAAACTTTTTACCAGCAAATATTTTGAGAGCATTCTATCAAAATCCATTTTGTGCATATCCTACAATTATTGCATTCCATGAGATGACATCTCTTTGAGGAATTCCATCAAAGAGTTCACATTCCTTGTGTACATTTCCACATTTTTCATACATGTCTAACAAACCACTTCCAACCATAATATCTAACAAAAATCTCCCATCTATTATGCTCTGATGGATGTTTATACCCTACTCCAAAGCTCCCATTTTGGCACAAGCATGTAGGATATTGGCATAGGTTGTGGAATTTGGCTTCACAACTAATTAATTTTTTTTGAAAGTTTCTAAATCCCTTTAAGAAAATCCATTTTCTTCATATCCCGCAATCATCATATTCCATGAGATGGCATCTCTTTCAGGAATTTTTTCAAATAGTGAACATGCCTTATGTACACTTCCAGGTTTTGCATACATGTCTACTAGGGAAAATGTAACTACAACATCTTAAAAAATTCCTCTATTATTTATGTAAATTGTAATGCAATAAGGGTTACTAACATGTGAAGTACGTGCATCCCTCATCCACTAAACCTGCATGACTAAATGCACCTAGAACCCAAACAAAGCTTACAATGTTAGGATGTGTTCCAAAGTGCTTCATTAATTTAAATATTTTGAGAGGTTCCTTGCAAAGTCCATTTTTTACACATTCTAAAATCAATCATTTCATTCCATGGTTGCAAAATCATTTATGACCTATCCAAGACATGAGTGTAGGATTCACCATAGAGATATCAATGTTAGTGTTATGAACCAAATATGCACCCTATTCTAAGTTTGTAGAAAACTTAACTATCTATTGACACATGGAAACCTTCTTCATATGTGGGTGATCTAAGTGAAGAAGGAATCTAAAGAGTGAGCTAGTTCTCTGAATTATAATCCTATTGTAAATGATTTTTGAGGTAAAGAGTTAGTAGGATAAATTGGATTTAAAACCTATGACTGAAATTTATCACCTAAAATTATTAACTGACATTAAGAAGATTTATAATAATAACCCCACTCTCAACACCTCTTTAAAACTTGATTCTCACAATCTCACAACACACATAATTCAAAAGTGATTTGTGCAAAGGTTTAGAATAAACACAAGGCACAACCTAAATTAGCATGCAACTCCTACAAATCACTTAACAATAGTAAGATAGGAAAAGGATCCAACATATTTGAATCACAAGACACATCAAATAACTACTTGTAAAGCATAAACTAGAAATGAGAAAGGAACTCTATAGTTTTATTGAATGAAGGAGTGAAACTCTCAAAAATATGAGTACAAAACTACTTACAAGACTCTCTGCATGAACAAGAGAGGAAGAAAAAATAATCTAAACTCTAAAAACCTATAAGTTTTTCTTCCAAAATATATCTCTCCAAACCCTAATCTGAGCTCAATAGAAAATCCCAGAAAAAAAGCATCTAAGTCTACATCATACTATGTAATGAAAATGGAAAACTTGCACTTTTTACATGTCCATCCCAAAAGCATCTAAAAATAGGTTAATCTTTCTTTAAAAGCAAAAAAACACCTCATCCTCATCCCATGCATCTCAAATTCACCCAAGGAAAAAAAAAAACCACCCAACTTTCATAAAACTACTAAAAATAGCAAAGGAATAAAAACAATTTATAGAGCATTATTTTATCCTTGCTTTACAAGATTTTGCAATTCCTTTTCTACTTTGCAATACACTTGCAAAATTCCTAAGTGGGTTTTTTGTAGAACATATATTTTGTATCTGCAAATGTTTTCAAAAGAAACTAAGTTGGTTTTATGATTTCTTGAAGAAACTCAAATATTTTTTTAGAAACGTAGATGGTTTTTATAAATACAATCCATTTTCTTTAATCTGTAGCAATGTTGGTTCATATCTTGAAACTCTAGGTGGCTCTTCCATACTTCACATAAAAAGAGGTCAACTTGGCCACTGCCTAACATAATGCATAAAATAGGATTTCATTTGTCATTCCTTTAGAATTTGATCTACTCATAAGGCTTTCAAAGAATGCATTTTGTCATACTTGTTAAGGTTCATCATAGACTTGTCATGCAATCTCTTAACACCATTGTTGTTATCACAAGGTAGACTATGATATTGCTTCTTTACTTCAAAGTTTTCCTTTCAATATTTGATGAATGTCCTCTTTTGTCATGATTTCCTCCTAAAATATTTTAATGCCTTGCAATTCACTATATAGGATGAAGGGCTTGTAATGTTTGCTAAGAGGGTAGTGTTCATCTTTATCCTTAAAACATTGTTCTTGCCACTCATGAAGTGGATGCTTTCTTTTACAAGATAATTGTGTTATATCACTATACTCCATTGGTCGTTTATGTTCATGCATAGCACTATCTTTTATTATTGTCCTTTATTACTTCATAAGTCATTTATGTTTGATTGTCTTTCAAGTGCATAGATAAAATGAAGATAAACCTATAGCCTTTAATGATACTCCTCTTATTCATGACTATGCTCTATTCCTTTTGTAATATGCATTCCATCCATTGTGATGATCATGTTTCCCTGTATGCTTCTTCACTATTTATTGTTGTTTTAAACTGAATAAAACAACACCATTTTTTCTTTATAATGCTCCTCCTCTACACTCATTGATTACTAACGGCATAGGATGGCTCTTTGTTTTACTCACAACTATGGGTAACTCTTCTTAGACATCTTTGTTTAGTCAGTTTAGAATGCAACACCTCATTTCATGTTACATCTACAACTAGCTATTATGATATTCTTGTAGGTTATTTTGATGCTTTTTACCACTTATTCCACATACTTGAATGCTTCAAATTAGAAAAAAAAAAAAATTCTCATCTCAACATTCTCATGAAATAAGGCAAATGAGAACTTGAAGCTCCCTCATATTCTTCCATTATTCATTAGTGTTATGTTGATGAGGCATTATGTATGCTTGTTAACTATCACCATCTATGAGCATGGTGCACTTGTTGCACCAAAAAATAATATCTTAAACAACATGACTAAAATGACCAAAAAACATGGCAGCAAAGATGCAATCAATTTAACAGTATTAAAACTTTTCAATATTGAAATTGAATGATGTTCTATATTATTTTAATGGCTCAAATCTATTTCACTCCCTCATGATTGGCTCATATAAGCATGACAATTGTATTTCCCTACTTAGCCCCATCTGTATTTTGAGGGGCGGCCTATTGAGCTCTACCCTTGTGGGAGCCCATTTTATTCCACATGCTTATTTCTTCATGAAATTATTAGCTACATGACTTTTCCTATACCTGCATAGGAAACAAACAATGTTAAAAAAAAAGTAATAAAGTTAAAAAGGTTCCATGATGTGACATTTCATTTTCACGCTCTTATTACTACACTCTTCATTCATTGCTAATTCCATGCATTTCAAGGAATGAACTATATCTCTATTGGTAGAGCATCTAGTGTAACTCATATCTAGAGCTCTAACAAGACTTTCCTAATCTTTTGCAGGTATACTCAGAATCGAAAGCAAGATGGAGCAGGCTACAAGCACATCAACTAAAGATCTAGAATTAGGCAATGATGGATGTGTCTTATGTTATTTTCTTCTAACTTTTTCACCTTTAGTTGTATAATTCATTTCTTGCATTGAATTTTTTTGGCTATCTCCACAGCTTGTGTGGATCTTTTAATTTCTTCTTTTCAATTCCATTCTGAAAACAAATGCATTCAAATGCAAAGTTGTACAATCATTTGTATTTGCAAACAAATGAAATACTATAATATGAATAAGCATTGTGAAATAAATGAAATAAAATTTTATGCTTTATCATTTTTGCATTTTGTTATGTATTTCATTTATGTTGCAAAGCATTGAGTAATAACTTTGAAACTATGTTCTCTTAAAACATTGCATAAATTGAACTTGATAAACCTAGTGCAAATAGTAGTTTAAGCACATGCAGAAATTAACTAAACTTTCACTTTAAAATGAAACAAACTAATTAGCTCTACCAATTGAGTTGTAGTGAAAATTGGCAAAATTTTGTTATTTTTTCTAAATGCTTGCTTGCTAAACATTAGATCAGTTGCCTTTAATATTCCTTTCAGCGAGGAGTCAAAATTTCCCCTTCATGAAACTTAGAAACTCTAATAGCAACACTCCAAACAACAACAAAACAAAACTGAACTATACTAAAATCAAAATAACAAGCCCTAATGGCCAACTAAACATGCACAATAGTGCTTAGGGAAAGCAAAAATGCTGAAATGAAATGTGCATGAAGCACTTATTTGCAGCAACTACTCTACCCTATACTAAACGAGTGAAAATAACACTCAAATGAAACCATTTACTAGTTTTGAAAAGTAGCTCCCTCTTCTAATCAACTTACAATGTTGTGATTGATTGTGAATCCACCAAAAAATGTGGAGAAAAATCACGTATTCAACAATTTGCAGAAACATCCTCCAGGGAGAAAGATAAAATCACTTGCCCACTTTTCTTGACTTGTGAACTGGTGGTGATCCAATGTAACAATGGGTTGGTCATGCTCAAACTAATACCTTTGCTTGATATTTTGGGTCAGTATCATTATAAGGCTGCTCCTTCTTGTTAATTTCCAGCCCAATTAGTAGCTTGATAGGACATCCCCTTGAAGGCTTCGGGTTAGAGGGAAAACAACTCGGGTGATCAATAACAACAACATCATCATGTATGATAGCTTTCTATGTTAACTCCTCTACAGTCAATGAACCATCCTCCTCTATTAAACCTTCAACTGAAACATCAACCTCAATCTTCTCTGTGCAGTTTAATGGAAGCTCCTCCAAATAGCTATGATCAATTTCATGAAAATTTTCTTGGCATTTGGCCTTCTCTTCCAAAGGCTCTAGCTGCATATCTTCCTTAAAGTCTTTATCACTTATATGGCCCTTGCAAGAACTCAAAAAAGTAGCAAGGTCTCTACAAGCTAGACAGCTAGGATCTTGACACTCAAGAGTTGAAGTTCCTTGGAAAGACTTTTTTTTGTCCAATCAATTCACTTAACTATTATTCAAAGGAAGATGCCTCAAATTTCTCTATGTTAGCTTCTATTTTGTCCATTGGTTATTCAACTAGGCCTTCCTCTATCTGAATTATGCTTTGAATCTCCAAATTGTGCTCCATTTTATGCCTTCCATTAGACACACCATAGTTTTGAACCTCCACAACAATGCTACCCTCAACTATTTGTTTGCAAATCAGCCTTCTGTTAATGTTATCCTCATGCTCATGCCCAATATTTTCCTACATCTCAACAACTAGCTATTTCTAATTTTTAATCTCTTCATCATCACTATACCAGCTACATACCTAAAATTAGTTTTCAATATCTTGTTGTTTCATCTGGTTATTGCTCCCTAAAATATGCTCTTACCCTTGATTTGTAGGTACTGTGGGTGTGAGCATGCTTTCCTCATCTTGGTTCACAAAAGAAGGCAACTCATCAAATGAAAATGTGGGGCTATCCTCTTGAGTAGGATCTTTTACCTCCGCAGCCTAATACCCTAATTTATCTTCTAAAATGAGCACTAAAACATTTTTTGCTTCTTCAAAACAACAAGGAGATCTATTAATGAAAGTATTGAAAGACACATTAGGAGAAGCCTTTATTTGCTCAATCTTCTGTTGTTGTAGATGGTAAACCTCCAAAGCTCAACGTAAAGGATTTACCTTCCTAAGCTCCTCTATGTGGAGCAAGGTATCCTAATTGATGCACTCCTCTTCAGACTCATTAAGTGAGAAAACCTGGGAAGATTCTTGGGTTTCTTGCAATGAAAATTATTGCTCAAGGGGCTGATCTGCAACTATACTAGGCTAACTATAATCATTTCCCTCAACTTGCAAGGTATGAGGTCTTTGGAAACTTGGGGTTTTGACTCTAAGTATGTTATGAGTCTCATTTTTTCTAAATCTTAAGGATTGATACTTGCAAACCTCCTCTCGAGCAAGCTAACATAGGGTTGTAAGGGGTACTTGAACTTCATGCCTTTATGCCTCCAAATCTTGCTCATAGAGATAGGCTTGATAAGCCATCTCTTTCTATTGCATAATACATTCAAGTTGTCTCTTGATCTCCTCAAGTTGCTTCATGAATTCAAACAACTCGCTCTTTAGGCTTGTAATCTCCTCCTGCTGATTTGACTAATTCCTTTGTTCTTCTATTTCACACATTTTCCTTTCATACTTCAGCCTTATATCTCTAAAACTCAAGTCTTCAGTATTTTGGGGCTGATTTTTAACATGACAGTTGAGGTGGAGGTTGAGTAGGGGTGGGTAGGTGGTAATCATATTGTGGATGTTGGTTTTGAAAAGCCATGGAATTGAAACCAACAACATGATTATGCAAATATGGCTAATATGAAAATGGGTAAGCAATATTTTTATGATATGACAGATCATATGACATATTATCATGAAACATTGACATGCTTGTTCATTCAAAGGCTAAAAAGCAAGCAAAAATTAGAATCTTTTAAGAGAAAACCAACAGGTGCTCATTCTGAAACCAAAAAAAGCTTCTTGGAACCACCATGGTGTTTGATGATTTTTCCTCCAAAGGCTAATAATACTGAAGAAAACACCCAATCCTTCAGTATGTGTACTTTTTTGTGTTGTTCAACTAGATTTGTTTGAAAAAGAGAGAACATAGTTGCTAGGTACATTGTTTTCCACCTCCAAAGGCTGAAGCTCTATTATGCATACCAAAACAACAGCTTAAAAATTGATGTTCTCCTCTAAAACAAAACTTTTAGGGTCCCATCGGGCATGCCAAAAACTGTTATCAATTAGATATGCACCCTATGCTAAGTTTGTAGAAAACTTAACTATTTATTGACACATGGAAACCTTCTTCAAATGTGGGTTATTTGAGTGAAGAAGTAATCTCTAGAGTGAGCTAGTTTTTCGAATGATAATCCTATTCTAAATGATTTTTGAGGTAGAGAGTTAGAAGGATAAAATGGATTTAAAGCCTATGATTGAAATTTTATCACCTAAAATTATTAACTAACAATAAGAATATTTTTGATAATATGCCATTCTCAACACCTCTTTAAAACCTGATTCTCACAATCTCACAAAACACATAATTCAAAAGTGATTTGTGCAAAGGTTTACAATAAACACAAGGTACAACCTGAATTAGCATGCAGCTCCTACAAATCACTTAACAATAGTAAGAAAGGAAAAGGATCCAACATATTTGAATCACAAGACACATCAAATCACTGCTTGCAAAGCATAAACCAGAAATGAGAAAGGAACTCCCCTATTTTATTGAATGAAGGAGTGAAACTCTCAAAAATATGAGTACAAAACTACTTACAAGACTCTCTGCATGAACAAGAGAGGAAGAAACATTAATTTTAACTCTAAAAAAATACAATTTTTTCTTCGAAAATATCTCTCCAAACCCTAATCCAAGCTCAATAGAAAATCCTAGAAAAAAGCATCCAAATCTACATCATACTATGTAATGAAAGTGGAAAACTCACACTTTTTGCATGTCCATTCCAAAAGCATCTAAAAATAGGTTTATTTTTCTCTAAAAGCAAAAAAAACCTCATCCTCATCCCATTCCTCTCAAATTCACCCAAGGAAAAAGAAAAACCACCCAACTTTCATAAAACTGCTAAAAACATAAAAGGAATAAAAACAATTTGTAAAGAATTGTTTTATCCTTACTTTACACGATTTTACAGTTCTTTTTACAAATAAGGCTTATTAATATTCTGATTTTGCAACTCAAGATTTTTTGAAAAAATATTTGCAAAAATCTTTGATATCTCTTATTGATTTTCTCCAAAAATCATAAAAATATTGGATAATATTTACTCTGAGTTCTGATTGATTTTCTAAAATCAATAAAAATAAAGCCTAAGGCATATCCATGAAGGCTTTTATTTTTACCAAGACAAGGCATTGAAAATAGTAAAAACCCTAAGGCTTTTAAGACTTTGCAAAATATTTAAATGCCTATTCAAAACTTTAGGAAAATGATGCTAAATGAACCCTAGCAAATGGTGAGCCTAAACAATGAAGAGTTTGGCCACCATTGTGCATTAACACATATTTCATTTTTAAAATATGGAAAGAAAAAACAATCAGCATCGAATAGGGTCAAACCCATCATCAAAACAAAAAAATAATGGGAAAATCCCATCATTTTGTTGTTGCACACTCTTGAGAGCATGATGCAGCTGCCAAGGTTTGAAAAAACATGGGGAAAAAAATAGAGATTACCATAGTTTTGTTGAGATTCACTGATGAGAAACAAAGGAAAAGAGGTAAAAAAATTCTTTGTAGTTCGAAATATGCATTTTTTCTATCGTTTGGAAGCCATTTCAAAACTTAAGGCCACGTCCATGGATACATTTCTAACTCTTATGTTTCATTTTCTCTTTATGTAATTGTTCTTCTTCTTCACAACCATCATGAGAACTCAAATGAAGCTTTATTAGAAGCGAAAGCTTGAAATTTCTATAAGAAATTGTGAGAAAAAGTTCGAGGTGAGTTAAATCAACCACTCCATTATGATTTTGAGCAACAAAAAGCCATTTCGAGCCCTCCATCTTGAAAAGATAACAAAAAAAAATTATTTTCTTCTTTGCATTTGTTAACAAGGATACCCCATTGTTGTTTATGTGGCTTCTCCTGAAGAGAATGACTCCCTGGCTATGGCCATGGATAGAAAATAGTGTGCTTTTTTTATATGGCTTAGCTTCATTTGAAAACCCTATAATGTCTTTTGATTTCTCCTTTGTATCTGTAAACGTCCAAACAACCCATACAAGTTTTTTATATATAGAAAAGAAAAGAAGAAAAAATGGCCTATGAGCTCGGCCTTCTTTTTTCAACATGGTTTTCCTCTATATTTTTGCATTTCCTTTTCTACTTTGCAATACACTTGCAAAACCCCTAAGTGGGTTTTCTGTAGCACATATATTTTGTATCTTCAAATGTTTCCAAAAGAACCCAAGTGGGTATTTTGATTTCTTGAAGAAACTTAGATTTTTTTGAAGAAATGCAAATGGGTTTTGTAAATACACTCCATTTTCTTTGATCTGTAGCAATGTTGTTTCATATCCTGAAAACCTAGGTGGGTCTTCCATACTCTACATAAAAATAGGTCAATTTGGTCACTACCTATCATAACGCATAAAATCGGATTTCATTTGTTATTCCTTTTAAAGTTGATCTACTCATAAGGCTTTCATAGAATGCATTTTGTCATACTTTTTAAGGTTCATCATAGACTTTTCATGTAATCTCTCAACATCATTTTTGTTATCACAAGGTAGACTATGATATTGCTCCTTTACTTCAAATCTTTCCTTTCAATATTTGATGATTGTCCTGTTTTGTCATGATTTCCTCCTAAAATATTTTAATGCCTTGCAATTCACTATATAGGATGAAAGGCTTGTAATGTTTGCTAAGAGGGTAGTGTTCATATTTATCCTTAAAACATTGTTCTTTCCACTCATGAAGTGGTTGCTTTCTTTCACAAGCTAATTGTGTTATATCACTGTACTCCATTGATTGTTTCTATTCATGCATAGCACTATCTTTTGTTATTGTCCTTTATTACTTCATGAGTCATTTATGTTTGATTGTCTTTCAAGTGCATAGATAAAATGAAGATAAACCTATAGCCTTTAATGATACTCCTCTTATTCATGACTATGCTCTATTCCTTTTGTAATATGCATTCCACCCGTTGTGATGATCATGTTTCCCTCTATGCTTCTTCACTGTTTATTGTTGTTTTAAACTTAAAAAAACACCATTTTTTCTTTATAATGCTCCTCCTCTACACTCATTGATTACTAATGGCATATGATGGCTCTTTTTTTTACTCACAACTATGGTTAACTCTTCTTAGACATCTTTGTTTAGTCAGCTTAGAATGCAACACCTCATTTCATGTTACATATGCAACTGGACATTATGGTATTCTTGTAGGTTACTTTGATGCTTGTTACCACTTATTCAACATACTTGAATGCTTCAGAAAATAAATAAATAAATAAATAAAATAAAAAAACATTCTCAACTCAACATTCTCATGAAATAAGGAAAATGAGAACCTAAAGCTCCTTCATATGCTTCCATTATTCATTAGTGTTATGTTGATGAGGAATTATGTATGCATGTTCACTATCACCATTTATGAGCATGAAGCACTTGTTGCACCAGAGAAGAATATCTTGAACAACATAAATAGAATGGCCAAAAAACATGGCAGCAAAGATGCGATAAATTTAACAGTATCAAAACTTTACAATATTGAAATTGATGCATTTTATTTGATTTTGTATTTGAATTGAGCTCATTTTTCACTTGTAATTTTCACTTCGTTGTTCTCATATTTGATTGTTATTAATGAATGATGTTCTTGATTATTTTGATGGTTTAAATATGTTTCACTCCCTCATGATTGGCTCATATAAGCATGAAAACTATATTTCCCTACTTAGTCCCATTTGTATGTTGAGGGGCAACATGTGGAGCTCTACTCTTGTGGGAGCCCATTTTACTCCACATGCTTATGTCTTCATGCATTGATCAACTACATGAATTTTCCTATACTTGCATAGGAAACAAACAACGTTAGCAAAAAAATAATGAAGTTTAAAAGGTTCCATGATGTGACATTTCATTTTTCAGGCTCTTATTATTGCACTCTTCATTCATATCCGATTCCATGCATTTCAAGGAATGAACTATATCTTTGTTGGTAGAGCTTGTAGTGTGCCTCATATCCAAAACTATAGCAAGACTTTCCCAATTTTCTGTAGGTATACTTGGAATCAAAAGCAAGATGAAGGAGGCTACAAGCACATCAACTGAGGATCAAGAATCAAGTAATGATGGATATGTCATATGTTATTTGCTTCTTAATTTTTCACCTTTAGTTGTATAATTCATTTCTTGCAATGAATGTTTTTGGCTATCTCCATAGGTTGTGTGGATCTTTTAATTTATTCTTTTCAATTCCATTCTAAAAATAAATGCATCCAAATGTAAAGTTGTACAATCATTTGTATTTTCAAACAAATGAAATACTATAATATGAATAAGAATTATGAAATAAATGAAAGTAAATGTTATGCTTTATCATTTGTGTATTTTGTTTTGTACTTCATTTATGCTGCAAAGCATTGAGTAATAACTCTAAAACTCTATTCTCTGAAAACATTACATAACTGGAACTTGATAAACCTAGTGCAAATAGCAGTTTAAGCACATGCAAAAATTAACTGAACTTTCACTTTAAAATGAAACAAACTAATCAGCTATGCCAATTGAGTTGTAGTGAAAATTGGCAATAGTTAGAATGATTTATACTTTGTTCCTTAGTTCATGACTCGATGTTGTTATTTTTTTATGATATTGTAACCAATGATTTTTGCACACCAAAACCACTCACTACTATATTTGACTCCACTTTCCAATGAACATTTGTTGATCTATCAACAAACTATTGTCAAAATTTTGATGAATCTCTTGGAAATTTTTCGTCACTGAATTTTCGTCAGTATCCTAACAAGCTTCAAAATGTTGAATTCATGACTAAACTTTGTCAGTTGCCACCACAAAAAAGGGACCTCCTATTCATCAAAATATAGATGAAAATTTTGTCGATCTATCGAGGAACGATAGCCATAACACGTGTGGAATGCCTCTACCAAATTGTCAAAACAACATGAGATGTTTGTTGAAATTGCAATAATGTTTCATCAAAATTTGAACAAACATTTGTCATTTGTTCGATGATCTCATCATTGGAATGAGATCAAAATTGCGTCAGAGCTATATCTATATTAGGAGGACTGACTTATGGTCTCATCGATGAGCACGAGGAAGTATATCGACAAGACTTATACCATCGGGGTAAGTTCTAAATTTTTACTGACCCACTATGTCTCGCCGATATATTCTCAATGCTCCTGTTGGTGAAAAAAATGATGGTCTCATCGATAAAACTTCATCAATGAGACTTAAAAATTTGGGCTAGCATATATTTCTCATGCTGAGATGACTTGCCTTGTCGATATATTATCTTCATTAATGAGACCATAAGCTAGTCTCCCTAATATTTCAACAAACATTCATCATTTTTCGATGATCTCACCATTGGAATGAGATAAAAATTGTGTCATAGCTATAACAACCTCATCGCACTTTTTTTTTTGAATTGTGTCATCAAAATTTTGATGAAATGTTGTAGTTTTTTTAAAAAAAGATTTATCAAGAGAACTAACTTGTGGTCTCATCGATAGAGCATAAGGAAGTATATCAGTAAGACTTATACCATCAGAGAAAGTTTTGAATGTTTAACTGACCTGCTATGTCTCACAAATATATTCCCAGTGCTCCTATTGGTGAAAGAAATGATGGTCTTGTCGATGAAACTTCATTGGTGAGACTTAAACATTTGGGCAAACATATGTTTTTCATTCCGAGATGAATTGTCTTGTTGATATATTATCTTCATCGATGAGACCATAAGCCAATCTCCTTGATATGTCTTCTTTAGTAATCCTGATTGCTACAATAGTTTTTATGTCTCATTGATATGCTAAAATGTGCTTGTAACCCATAATAGGTCAGGAGGACCCATACTAGCTCATTCTGATGTGATTTGTTTGCCACAATATCTTTGATCAAAAGGATTTTTAGGAGTAGAATGAGGCGATCGTGGGTAATTATATTTTTTAGGGCCAATTACATCCTTTTCTGACTCAAAATGTAGTTATTATTGAGAAATTCACATGAGTAAATCATTATAAAAATTTTAGTAAATCATTATATTTTGTAGGGCCAATTCACATAAACTACTCAAAACTAGGGAAATGCAAAATCAATGATACCTCAATTGTTGAACCAATTGTTCGAATGATATGATAAAAAACACTTTCTCTTTCAACTTCAAATGAATGCCATTGGAGAAGTGACTTATAGATGACACATGCAGCTATAGGTCTTCCATTATTAAAGCCAACATGTTTTGTGATACACTTGATCAATGCATCTTGATTTTCTAGAAACCAAACTAGCAAAAAAGTGTAGTGTAAGGGAATAAAAAAATTGCTAGAGCTTTATAATATAATGTGCCTAAGCAAAAAAGTGATATAACTAGAAATACAAATAGAAGAGATAGATACTCCTCTAGAAGGTCAAAATCATATACTTGTTGCCTCTCAGTGAGAGTCTTATGTGGCCTCTGCTCTCCATTAGTGAGCTCTTTCAAGGTAGACATAGGAGTCTATGAATTCTTCAAGACACATCTATTGGTTAAAATATTATTGAAAAATAATATTACTTATTTAAAATTGGGAGGAGATAACTAAAATTATACATAAAAAGATATAATTTGTTTATATTGGACAACCATGAGTATATGATCATGATGGAATTACCATTTTAAGGCACAAAAATGGACAATACATAATGACAGGTGGAAACTTAACCTCCTTGAGTTAACAACACAAGCCAAACTAGCTTTGGTCTCTACTAAATAATGTTGCAAGATCATTGCCCACACATAGAAATTTGTGCTTCTGACAGTCCATAAATGCACCTACACAAGCAAGTACACACAATAATAGTGCTCAAAAATATGCCAACCCCATTGCAGCAAGAAAGGTTCAACAGGATATTGCAGCAATACAAAGACATCTTTTTATCCCTCTCAATCCTCTCTCTATCTCTTTCTATTTGCTAATATAAACTTATATTATACAAAGACAACACAGAAATGATAACTATTGGGTGGTATGACCATTCAAAGGATTACAAGTTAGCTTCACATGCATTACAAAACACCATACATGACATGTATTTGTTGATATAAACTTATATTAAGTGTTGATCATATAATAGATTGCTATAGCACTCCAAAATTGAGCCAAATGTCATAAAATAACTATCAAAGTATTAAAGGACATAAAAGAACCTTGCAAGAATGAAGAGGAATGTTGGCGCAGGTTTCTGAGATAGTATTTATCCAACTTGAGGTTGCAATTTTTGAAGCATGGATGAATTTTCATATTAAATTGTAAATTCACTTTTACAAAATATCCCAAAAGTTGTAGTACAGGAAAATAATTGCAATTACAAAAAAGAACAATTGTAAGAGAGTAGACAAAATGTTACTTTTGTTTCAGAGGTAGTGTTCAATACAATGATAGCAATAAAGAGAGGACTTGTAATAAGATCAATACCATAACAACAAAAGGGGGGCATTGAAAAAAAATCACATCTGTGTCTATCCATGTCCATGCAACTCTTATTGAAACTAGTGCATTGTTATTTATTGTTACATGTACAAGTCCTGTATTGTTATTCTTCCAAAACTTCTCATACATCCAATCAACTATTTATATACATGCAAATCCTTTCTTGGGACTTCCTAGATATATCCAAGATCATAGGGCTTGGATACAACAATATATGTAGTACATACTCATGTATTGAATAGAGTTCTCTTCCTAGTCTATATGTTTAAGAATTTTAGGAATAATGAATAAATATAACATAGTATAAAGAATGATTGTTAATGATGATTCTTTTAACTTGCATGCCCCTGTTTACCCCTTATTCATTGTAAACTATGCATAACTTGAACATATTAAAAAACTATAGCCCACATTGACATTGCATGCCATATTAATCCAACCATATGACAAAAGATAAGCGATCTAGCCTCTTGAATGAATGCAAGTAGAGAAATTTTTGCATACCTGCAGATGGTACAAAATTTCATGGTTAAGTGGAAGCCTCCCATCAACAACAAGATCCAAATATCTGTGTATCTATCTCAATCGAGCCTCTAAACCCTTTAAAGCTACCAATTTTTCAACTAACCTGTTAATTTTAGAGTTATGTCACGACTAAAAACTATAAGGTAAATTAGATGAGGAAACAATTCTCCTAATGTCAATACCTCAGGAAAGAATGTAGATATACTTTTAAATTTTTCAATTATAGTTCAACTAAGATGCACTATGAAGTAAATAACAAAAACAGAGTATTTGACAATCACACATGAACACCAGATATACGTGGGAAAACCCTTACGGGAGAAAAACCCACCACACCAAGAGAAATCACTTTGTATTACAATAATGAAAATTACATACAAATTCTAGACTTATCTTTCTAGTGTCATTATACAGTAGCATTCACCATGAACATTCTGGTATAGGAATCTTCAAGTTATAGACTTTACAGAACAAAACACATCTACTGATCATACAACAATCTATCGAATCAACCTTCGAACCAACCAATAATCCAACATGATCACAATCTACAATCTCAAAGTATATCCATGGTGTTCCCTGTCTGTCGAACTTCCTCACAGAACCGTCACAATCAATTTTCTTCCAACAGTTTAGATTCAGCTTCTCCTATTGGTCCACGAGACTCCACATAGGATGATCAAACAGTCAAGAAAATTTGCACTATATTGGCATCTCGGTGAGACACTAACAATGTCTCGCCGATGCTGTATATCCTTCATATTGATGTCACCAAGAGTTACCAATATCGCCAAGACATTCTATTGAGCTTCATGTGTTACACCGAGTCATCAAGCAGTCACCTAGACCTATCACTTTTGCCAGGAGATCATAGCGAGTCACCAAAGGTTATACTGAAGACACAAGTCATATCGAGCTCCAAAGGATAGTCAATAAGAGATACCAATATCACCAAGAGGTTTCTTTGAGATCTCTATTATCACCTTGAAGCTATCAACAGTCACCAAGACATAGGCCCTTCGCTGAGAGATCATTCCGAACTCCATATGTTACCCCGAAGGCTCCAACATAAAGCATTGTCAGTGAGACATGTAACTCTCGCTAAGACTTCTCACCGAGCCACTGGGTTACTCTAATGATTAACCTTTGAATCTTCGTTAGTGAGACATTTGTTCATCGGTAAGACTTCTTACCGATAGACCACAAGATACGCTGAAGAGTATAACACATAGCATACTATCAGTGAAACATAAACACATCGCCCAGACTTCATAACAAAACCTTAGTGTCACATTGACGACTCCTGAGTGTGTCCCTATCGGCATGACTTTCAACTATTGCTAAAACCTCACATTGGGATCTATATGTTACAGAAAAGACATCAGCAGTATTCTTGTCGACAAGACATTAACACTTCACTGAGACTTCTTAGCAAGAGCCCTTAGTTATCCTAAAGACCATAAAATGAAACATCCTGTTGGCGAGACATTAGCTTTCACTGAGACTTCTCACCAAGTTGTCATAGGTTATCCTAAAGCCCATGGTCTCCAAGAGTCTCCCCAATACATGATTGAATGGCTTGTCGGCCAGAGGTCTCCCAAGCACTAAGAGGTCATACCGAACACTCCTTGTCATAGCGATAGCTCCACAGTGAAAGCATTCAGCAAGACATCTGCAAGGTCACAGCGACCTGTACAAACCAGAATGAATCAAACTGCTAGTTGGCCAGATAATGAAGATGTCACACTGACTTGGCTCTAATGGAGGTTTCAACCTGTATAGTTTGAGGTACATATTTCCAACAATCTCCCACTTGACAAAGATCATACAGGCACCTCCAGAGCACAACATAATTTACTAAAAAACATGGGCACTAAGGCCCATTGAACTGGCACACCACCTGAACTTGTCTGTGCTCACTGGCTTCGTCAATGAATTTGCAACATTCTCCATAGTATCAACCTTTTCCAAACTGACCTTTCCATCCTCCACCATATCTCATACAAAGTGGTACTTTACATCAATATGTTTCATCCTGGCATGGAAAGTAGGGTTCTTTTCCAGACAAATTGCACTTTGACTATCACAAAAAATAGTTATTTCCCCTACATCAAAACCAATGTTAGAACACAAACGTTTCAACCATACAACTTCTTTACAAGCATGAGTAGCTACCATTTATTCAGCCTTTGTAGTGGAAAAAGTGACTGCAGCTTGTCGCTTGCTCATCCAACTCACTGCACCACAATTCATCATGAAAATGTATCCACTGGTGGACCTCCTGCTATCAATGTCCCTTTCCCAATCAGAATCCACATAGCCTCGAATACTAAGAGTCCTCTGTGATTCAACCAAGTTCCCATGGTAACACAAAGAAAAATTTGAAGTTCCCTTCAAATATTTGAAAACTCTTTTTATAGTATCCCAATGCATTCTTCCTGGATTAGCCATAAATCGACTAAGTACTCCCACTACTTGGGTAATGTCTAGCCTTGTATAGACCATTGCATACATGAGATTGCATATCACACTAGCATAGGGTACACTGGTCATGTCCTCCATCTCAGTAGGAGATTTTGGACAGTCCTCAATAGACAGTTTCATTCCCTGTATGACTGGAATCACTAGTTGTTTGCAATCATTCATACAAAATCTCTCAAGAATAGTCCTAATATACTTACTCTGACTGAGCCAAAGCTTTCTATTCTTCCTATCCCTGGTTATCTCCATCCCCAAAATATACCTTGCTACACCAAGATCCTTCATTTCAAACTTAGCAGACAACTGAGACTTAAGATCAAAAATCATTAGCTTGTTATTTCCTATGACGGCATATCATCAACATAAAGAGCAATAACAAGAATTTGATCACCTTCAGCTTTATAATATACACAGTGATCAGATTTTGATCTCACAAATCCCAAAGACAATACAAAAGTATCAAATTTATGGTACCACATTCTAGGTAACTTCTTTAACCATTATAGAGACTTCTTTAATTTGTATACCAGTTTTTCTTTACCTTTCTCAACAAAGTGCTCAGGCTAGGACATATAGATTTCTTCTTCAAGATCACTATGAAGAAATGTTGTCTTCACATCCATTTGTTTTAATTCATATGCTACTATAAGTGACAAAAGAAATCTGATAGATGTCAGCTTTTCTACAGGAGAAAATATTTCCCCATAATTGATTCCCTCTACCTGGGAATAACCCTTTGCAACCAGTCTTGCCTTATACTTTTCTACACTGCCATCTAGACCAATCTTTTTCTTAAATACCCATTTGCAGCCCACAGGTTTTCTGCCTTTAGGCAAGGGCACCAAACTCTAAGTTTCATTTTTATCCAATGATGCCATCTCTTCTTCCATGGCTTCTAACCAAGAGTCTGAATCAGACATTTTAATTGCCTCTTTTATAGTCCTAGGCTCATTAGTACTAGAAATCAAAGCATAGGCACAAGTAGAATCAATCAATGAGAATCCATACGTATCTGGTTGTTTCCTTTCTTGGGTTGACCTCCTCACTAGCTAAGGCTGAGGTTCTTCTTCTTCATAACTTTCAGAACTGCTTGAGCTCTCCTCAATTTCAAATACATTTTGAATTTTCAATTCCTCTTTCTCTGGTGTAGGAGGAATTAATGCTACATCCTTATTGTTATCTGACTTTGTTTCTAACTACAAATCTAAAGTGGAAGGTTTTAGCTCATGAAAGATTACATTTCTATTGTATACAACCTTCTCTATATCAAGATTCCAAAGCTTGTATCCTTTTATGACAATGCTATATCCAATAAAAATATATTTGACAGCCTTGTTCTCCAATTTAGATCTTTTCACATCCGGCACATGAGCATATGCCTCACAGCCAAAAACATGAACATGTCTAAGTGAGGGCTTCTTACCAGACCACGCTTCCAAAGGTGTTTTCTCAACAAGAGTAGAATTTGGAGAATGATTAATTAGATAACATGCAGTAGATACAACCTCATCCCAAAACTTCTCCTCCAAGCCAGCACTACTAAGCATACTTTGTTCTTTCTCCATCACTGTCCTATTGAACCTTTCTACAACTCCATTATGATGTGGAGTATAAGGTGTATTCTTGTGTCTTTTAATTCCATGGTCTTTACAGTATCTTTCAAATTCATCATAACAGAATTCACCACCATTATCAGTCCTTAAGCATTTTATTTTTCTTCTAATCTGATTTTCTACAAGGTTCTTAAATTTCTTAAATGGACTGAATACTTCTAATTTACTTTTCAAAAAATAAACAAATGCTCTTCTTGAATAATCATCAATAAATGACACATAGTATCTTGATTTAGACAAAGAAGGAACATCTACTAGAACAAACACATCTAAATGAATATAGTCTAATAAACCAGAAAATTTATGAGGACTGGAATAAAATGAAACACGGTGTTGCTTTCGATATATACAGTATTCACAGAATTCAAATTCAAGATTACAATTTTCAAGCCCCTCAACCAGGTTTTTATTCTTCAAGGTTTTTAAACCTTTTTCTCCTATGGCCTAACCTATGATTCCAAAGCATAGTCTTCTTTGCAGGAAGTTTTACTTCCATAGAGTTTACATAATTAGGGATATTTCCCTCTTTACCTCCATGAGCAGCTTTAAGTGACTTTCCAGAGACACTGTTACATTGAACAGCCTGTGCATCCAGCTTGTACAAGGTACCAATTCGAGCACCTCTATCTAGCACCATTGAACCTCTAGTCATCTTGTAGCCATTTCCAAAGAACGTAACTTGTACACCAATATCATTTAGCATACTTATAGACAATAGATTTTGAGCCAGACCTGGTATGTGCATAACATATTTGATTCCCTTCACTCTGCCATTGGGGAATTGTATTCTGACTCTTCCACGACCAACTATCTCCAAAGTACAATCACTCGCTAAGTACACATTTCCACCATTGTATTCTTCATACTTTGTGAACCATCCTCTATGAGATGTCATGTGGAAAGATGCTCCAGAATCAATCAGCCAGACATCATCTGATGCCTGAGTAGCCAAGGATGCAATGAAGGCATCACCATCACTATGAGAAGAACCATTATCGGAAGAGCCCTTCTTCTTTTTCTCCTCTTTACAATCCTTTCGGACATGACCAGGTTGCCCACAATTCCAACATTTCACCTCGGACTTTTTTCCAGGAGACTTTGATCTCCCCTCTAATTTCAATTTGGACTTCTTGTCCTTCTTCTTGCCTTTCTCTTTCGGTCTTTCTCTGACAAAAAAGAGCTTCCTTCGCCATCTCAGAAGATTTCCTTCTCATCTCTTCTGACATCAAAGATGCAACAACATCTTCCATCTTGAAACTGGATGTTGTACTCCCAATCGCCATCACCAGATGATCCCATGAGTCTGGAAAAGAATACAATAGAAGCATACAGCGATCCTCTTCTTCAGTTTTCACACCAACAGATGTCAATTGAGCAATTAGCATATTAAATGCATTCAAATGATCAGCCACAGTCCCTCTTTCTTGCATTCTCAAAGAATACAACTTCTTCCTCAGGAACAGCTTATTCACTAAGGACTTCCCCTAATAAATAGATGCCAGTCTCTTCCACAAAGAAGAGGTAGTCTTCTCCTCATGCACATTCAAAAGCACTGAGTCTGCCAAACAAAGCCTTATCATCCCCTTATACTTCCTATCTGCAAGGTCCCAATCTTCTTGCTTCATCGCTGAAGGTTTATTTCCAGACACTACAAGCCACAGATCATGATCAACTAGAAGATCCTCCATCTTGAGTTTCCACAACTCAAAGTTACTGCCATTGAACTTCTCTATTTCAAACTTTCCAGACATGCTAGCCATCTCAACCTGTAAACAGAAATAAAAAACTCTACAAGACTCCCACTGAACAGAATTGACTCAAAAAACCCAATGTACCCACAAGGATAACACAACTGGCCAGGCTCTGATACCACTTGTAAGGAAAATCAGATGTGGAAACAATTCTCCTAACGTCAATACCTCAGAAAAGAATGTAGATATACTTTTAAATTTTTCAATTACAGTTCAACTAAGATGCACTATGAATTAAATAATAGAAATAGAGTATTTGACAATCACTCATGAACACCAGATATACGAGGGAAAACCCTTACGAGAGAAAAACCCACCACACCAAGAGAAATCACTTTGTCTTACAATAATGAAAATTACATACAAATTCCAGACTTATCTTTTTGGTGTCATTATATAGCAGCATTTACCATGAACATTCTGGTACAGGAATCTTTGAGTTATAGACTTTACAGAATAGAACACATCTACTGATCATACAACAATCTATCGAATCAACCTTCAAACCAACTGATAATCCAACATGATCACAATCTTGAATCTCAAAGCATATCCATGGCGTTCCCTGTCTGTCGAACTTCCTCACAAAACCATCAAAACCGATTGTCTTCCAAAAGTTTAGATTCGACTTCTCCTATTGGTCCACGAGACTCCACATAGGACGGTCAAATGGTCAACAGAATTCACACTGTATTGGCATCTCAGTGAGACACTAACATTGTCTCACCAATGTCGCATATCCTTCATACCGATGTCGCCAAGAGTTACCGATATTTCCAAGACATTCTATCAAGCTTCATGTGTTACACTGAGTCACCAAGCAGTCGCCCAGACCTATTGCTTTCACCAGGAGATCATAGCAAGTTACCAAAGGTTATACCAAAGACACAAGTCATATCGAGCTCCAAAGGATAGTCGGCAAGACATACCGATATCACCAAGAGGTTTCTCCGAGATCTCTATTGTCACCCCGAAGCTATCAATAGTCACCAAGACATACGCCCTTCACCGAGAGATCATTCCAAACTCCATATGTTACATTGAAAGCTCCAACATAAAGCATTGTCGGTGAGACATGTAACTCTAGCTAAGACTTCTCACAGAGCTGTCGAGTTACTCCGATGATTAACCTTTGAATCTTCGTCAGTGAGACATTTGTTCATCGGTAAGAATTCTTACCGATAGACCATAAGATACGCCAAAGAGTATAACATGTAATGTACTGTCGATGAAACATAAACACGTCATCCAGACTTCATAACGAAACCTTAGTGTCACATCGACGACTCCCGAGTGTGTCCCTGTTGGCATGACTTTCATCTATCGCTAAGACCTCACACTAGGATCTATATGTTACGGTGAATACATGAGCAGTATTCTTGTCGGCGAGACATTAGCACTTAGCTGAAACTTCTTAGCGAGAAACCTTAGTTATCTTGAAGACCATAAAATGAAACATCCTGTTGGTGAGACATTAGCTTTCACTGAGACTTCTCACTGAGCTGTCATAGGTTATCCTGAAGCTCATGGTCACCAAGAGTCTCCCCGATACACGATTGAATGGCCTATCAACCAGAGGTTTGTCGAGAGCTAAGAGGTCATACTGAACACTCCTTGTCACAGTGATAGCTCCACAGTGAAAGCATTTGGCAAGACATCTGCAAGGTCACAGTGACCTATACAAACTAGAATGAATCAAATTGGTAGTCGGCCAGACAATGAAGATTTCACACCGACTTGGCTCTAATGGAGGTTTCAGCCTGTATAGTTTGAGGCACATATTTCCAATAAAAACAAAAGAAACAGAGCTTTGAAACCAAATCCACACACAACACAATGTGGTATTCATAGAAATCCATACAAACTGTGCATGTTAGATATATGCAATCAAATTGAAAACGAAACACACAATTAATAGAACTTTAAACTAAAGAAATGCTAATTAATTTGATTTGAAACAAAGAAATGAGCTTCCTCAGAGGCGTTCCATCTTTCTCTATCTGCAGAGATTTGTTCGAAGTTGTTTCTCTCAGATTGTGTAAGCTCAGCTTCTCCAAATGGCAATCTATAGAATGAGTATGCAAAGGAAAGAGCTTCTATCCTATATGCTAGTGGAGGTGAGAATGCTGACGGATATGCACAGGGGCTGTGGATTATGCATAGGGGCTGTAAATGGAGGATGCTATGGATATGCTATGATATGCCATGATTCTATTGCTATGAAATGAGAATACTATGAATAAAAAGGCTTATGCTATTGTAATTTTGCTATAGTTATTCTATCAAAAGCTTCTATATGATTTCAAAGACCCGGTAGTCTTATTTATAGCTTTTTGCAGGCACAATCCTGGTTGGCAAGAATCAACGGCTGTAAGGTTGTCTGGTAGAATTGAAAGGTGAGAGATGGAGAGGTTGAGAAGAAGATGGAAGAGGTTGGGAGGTTGGAGAGAAGAATGGATACTTGTCTTCAACCCACAAGAACAAGCCTGCACAGAAACAGAGGAATTTAATTTTCTATTTTGGCAGTTTGTTTCATGGCTATTGAAGATAATCCCCAAATTTATTAAATAAATAAATTTATTTAATTTCATTTATTGAGTTTGATTTTTTTATTTTAGCACTATGGAAGATTAAATTAAATATTTTGGAATATTTAATTGTGATGTGACTTTAGAAGAATTTAATTAAATAATTTGAATATTTAATTATGAATGGATATTAGAAGAATTTAATTAAATATTTTGGAATATTTAATTGTGAATGGATATTAGAAGAATTTATTTAGAAGAAAGGAATATTTAATCTTTATTTGAATAAAATATTCAAGCCAAGATTATTGATAATTAATATAAATAAATTGTAATGTTTATTTAATTAATTAAGAAATGAATACGAAAAGATGATTAAATAAACTTATTTATTTAATCAAAATAAAAGAATGAACATATATAAATAAATTATTTAAATTTATTTAAACATAGATGAAATTCGAAGATTTAATTAAATATTAAAAATATTTAATTAATTTCCAGACTATGTGATGTGACCATTTTTAGGTGTATACATTTTGCCCCTCTTTGAAGTGATGTGTTTTACGCATTGCTTCAAAGAATTTTTAAAATTTTCCCCAGATGTTGACTGTCGAATGTTGATAAGTATATGCCCCCTCGAACGATGAATTGATAATATTTTGAATTTTTGTGAATTTTTTTGAATTTTTTTAGATTTTTGTGAAATTTTCAATTTTTTATGATTTTGAAGATGTCGATTCATTGTTCGAAAATAATGGTATGAAGAAATAGACCCGAAAAGATGTGAAATGAAAATTAATGACTAAAATTGCCCCTGCTATGATAAAATGTGTTAAAATCCACCAATTTTACCCTTAAATAGGTTTTCCATGTCATATTTCATTTTAACCTAGTAAAATTTGTAAATTTTGAGCTCTAGAGAGATAATTATGGCACTTCCGATTCACCAGCACCATTTTGAGCACATCCGACAACATCAACAGCTGGCACACTATGGACCCCCGGTATGTACCCCGTGAAACTCCTTCTTTTTGAAAATTTTCAGTTCGTTGCACGTTTTTTGATGTGTTGAGTGTGATATGACATGGTTTAGCGCCCTTAATGTTTTTCGTAGTGCCTATCATAATTTTCGTAGCGCATATAATTCCATAGCGCATTTGATAAATTTTGCAGCGCTCTTAATAATTTTCATAGTGCCTATGATTGGATGTTGTTTGTGATAAATAAATCTATTCCCAAAGTTGTTGGAAAAAAAATAATAGTTGATAAATTTTATTTTAAAGTTGTTAAAAACAAATAAGACTGATAAGTTTGCTTCTAAAGTTGTTAAAAACAAACGTGATTTTGATTATCTACTTTCATGAAAATGAAAAACAAATAGTTTGATTAATTTTTTTGCTTCTAAAGTTTTTTAAAAACAAACGTGATTTTGATTATCTGCTTTCATGAAAATGAAAAAAAAATAGTTTGATGTTCATATTTGATTTATAAGTCGTGATGATTTTATATTGATTTTGCTTTGATGATGTGTCAACAGGAGAGATTGGGCGTTTTGCAGTCACAGGAGGCATTCCCGAGTACATGGGGTTTGATTCCACATCTGTTATAGTCAGATCGAGATGTGATTGATGCTTGTGGATTGAGTTCATTGCTTGACATGCTTGAGGTTCGCCTCAACAGGGCTTTATTGATAGCACTCGCAGAGCAGTGGCATAGTGACACCAACACATTTCATTTACCAAACAGAGAGATTACAGTGACCCCTGAGGATGTATATCGCATCTTGAGGATCCCAGTGATGGGAGAGATAGTGGTGTTTGATAGCCGAGAGGCTGGAGGCAATAATGCTTTGAGGAGGATTTTTAGAGATGATCATATTGCCGAATATTTCATCCCATGGGCCGAGATGACATATACATATCCACCTTTATCGTCCATACTTGCAGGATTCATTGGAGGTGTTTTATGCCCTGAACATAGGTCGAAGGGGTTCGCAGTCAGGTGGGGTCATGTGCTGGAGAGTATGGTGATGCAGGGTACACGGTATGCATGGGGAACATGTATGCTTGCTCACTTATATGATGAGTTACATCATATTGTATATGGTAGAGGCTAGAGTTTTGCTGTTGGTTGCTCGTTATTACAGATATGGGCATGGGAGCACTTTGTTGTTTTGTGACCATTGACTCGAGGACAGCGACCAGCTAGTTGATCATATAGATGGAGATATGTTGATATTATTGCTCAGCCGAGACTGGGCAAACTGGAGCATTAGCAACGTCTCTTAGATGATCTGGATACAGTATGCTGGTGACCATATTTAGATTGTGAGGCATGGCCAAAGGTTGCGAGGGAGATGCCCTATGTGTGTACATCCACATACCTGATTGGGCGTACTCCATGGATTATTGAGAGATTTCTTGCTGGACGAGTATGTTGATAGTTTGGTCAGATTTAGGGTATGCCTATGGGTTCTGCCATTTATTCACGGTGACAGCTAGAGCTTGCAGTATGGGGTCCACCGATTTCTTATGAGGCAGCAGTGGCAGAGTTCATCAGTTTAGGAGTGGTGATGTGGGATTACTAAGTTGATGTCCTTGATGCAGGGACGACGCCAGAGTATAGCCAGTATGTATTAGAGCATCTGACACCACGTATGTTTAATCTTGATGAGCCTATTGCTCCTATTGCTACACAGAGACGACGACAAAGAGATTCACCTTTAGAGGGTGATGATTCAGAGGGAGATGATGATGAGAGTGGAGGAGATGATGATTCAGAGGGAGATGATGAGGAGGAGGATGGAGGTAGGGGTGGTGGTGGTAGGGGTGGTGATAGAGGTGGTAGAGGTGGACCATGGATGAGACACACAGATCCATCTCCTTTAGTAGATCCAGCAGTATCAGGTTAGATATCCTCTCTTCAGAGTACAGTGTAGAGTTTACAGAGTCAGCTAGCATAGGCATAGACTTTGATCATACAGCTTCAGGGATAGTTGACTTCAGTTACTGCTAAGAGGGATACGGCCAAACAGCGGGGTGAGCAATCCATTTCTTTGGCAGATAGTTTATAGAGAGTAGCAGCTAGCACCCTACCTAGTGACATGATGAGAGAGGTGACCAGAGCCACCTGGGAGGCTGAGTTTTATAGGACCAAATATCATGATCTTGTTCCACCTGAGCAGAGGGAGAGTTATACTCAGTCACAGTCTACCCATAGTCACTCTTAGACTACGAGTAGGGGTGTGACATAGCCATTACCTCCAGGAGGGGCATTAGGGACAGGCGGAGCAGGTCCATCAGGTGCAGGTGGTATAGGTCCCAGACCAGCTCCATTAGAGGATAGCACAGCCTAGTGCATTTTACATGATGCTTTTATGATACTCTGTTGAGACATTTGTATACACCCAGAGATGATCTCATTTTTGATGATGTTATATCATGTGTAGTTGACATCCTTGTACATTTTGACATTCATTTTTGAGATATATGAAATGCAGCAATGATTTATGATGAGATAAATGTGTCTATTTTCTATATGCATGATGTGTTATGATATGATGGTTTCTCGATTTTATGCTTATGATGTATATGTATGCATGATTTATAAGATGAGTAAAAATCTATTGATGCATGAGTGTATGAATATGATGTAAAATTCAATTTATACATGTTTATGAATGTTCATGATGTATGCTTTATTTTTATGATTTTCTGATGCAAATATGTATGAAAAATGTATGAAATAATGTTTTTTATGAATGTCAAAATATACTCAGTCATGAATGTGAAAAGATATGAACCATTTGATACTTTGCCAACTTTTTGGGAAAATCTATGAATGCAAAATGTAGATTCTAACATGAATGCAATCTATACTAACCGTGCAGGATATTCATACAATATTGCTATTTGGAGAGCTTATTTGTGCTTTTTGTATCATCATAGAGCATTTAAATGTTGAATGTTAATACAAGTATCAAAGGGTATGTTAGCATCAGTGATGACCTGAGTATTGCTTTCATGATTTTTGATATAGCAAGTTAATACAAGCATCTAGGTATAATTGAACCAAGATGACCTGAGTATTGCTTGCATAAACAGTCAAGAGTTAACCCATTTCCCATGAAAATTCTGAAATGTCATCAATGATACATAGTAGAGCATGTCTCGCAACCAATTTGCATAGTACTAATGAATTCCTCGCAAACAACAGACAAAGAAAAATCATACTCCTTCCTTGCTTTTCTAGTTCAAGACATCATCGAATTGCTCCAGAGATATGATGGAAAAATCAAACAACCATTCAAATTTTGCTTAAAGTATTTCAAACATTTATTCAGATTAAGATCATCCAACTTGGTTATCATCATTGATCTTCTCATTTTGATGTTTGTTTTGGATCATGTTGTTTTGATGTCAATTTACATTGAATAAGCATGTTGTGGTTGATTTGATATGACAATGTTTGTTGTGTTTTGACAAATCATTTTTGTGTCTGTTTGTGATGTTCAAAAAGCTTATTGCCCCTCTCTTGTTCAGTCTATGTTTCTGCATTTTTCCCCCAGTGTAAACATAACCTAAGGATAAAAGACATGTACAAATTTCATCAAGCTATGATGAAACATAAGGATCCCTGTCATATGATATGGATATGAAAGATATATACAGATGATAGATGTGAATAGATGATGCTAAAAATGAATGCAAGACATAAAATAATAAATGGAGGAGCCCATTTTGATCACAAGTAGCGCTTGTTTACCAGGTTTTCACCACTTGTTTTTATTGCACTTTTTCAAGATTTTTCTATTTTTTTTTCTAATTTTTATGGATTTTTTCAGGACTTATTTTTATTTTTATTTTTATTTTTGGATTTTTTCTAAACATAGAACTTCTTTAAATTAATGCTATTGATTGGCTCTTCAAACAGGTCCCCTTCTGATGTTGACAACTTATATGCACCAGAACCGTATGCTGCAATGATGATAAATGGACCAAGCTAGTTAGGTTCAAATTTCCCTTTCTTTTCTCTATCTTGCTCATTACGTGGATTTTCTCTCAAAACTAAGTCACCTAGTTGAAATGTATGTGGTTTAACTTTGTGATTATAAGTATGAGACATAACTTATTGATAACCCTTCAAATGATCAACAGCATGTTGACATCTTTCATCTAACAGTTCCAACTCTTGCAAACGAGAAACTCTGTAGTCTTCATCACTTATCAATCCCTTGAGTGAGACCCTAAGCGAAGGTATTTCAACCTCTAGTGGTAAGATTGCTTCTACACCATAAACCAAGGCATATGGGGTAGCTCCTATTGGTGTGTGAATGCTGGTTCTATATGCCCACAAAACTAGATTTAATTGGACATGCCAATCACGACCAGCGTCATTTACTGTCTTCTTCAAGATATTCAAGATTGTTTTGTTGGAAGCTTCTGCTTAACCATTACCCTATGGATAGTAAGGTGTAGAGAACCTATGTTGGATGTGAAATATTTCACAAATTTCATCCACATCTTGATTCTCGAAAGGCCTTCCATGATCAGTGATGATAGAATTAGGAATTCCATATCTACAAATGATATAATTCAAGATAAATGAAGATATTTGTTTACCAGTCACTGTTGTCAAAGGAACAACTTCAATCCATTTTGTAAAATACTTTGTAGCTGTGATGATAAATTTATGCCCATTTGATGATGAAGGATGTATTTTTCCAACAAGATCTAGTCCCCACTAAGAAAAAGGCCATGTCGGAGTGAAAGGTTGCAGTTCCTATGCAGGTGCATGAATAAGATTCTCGTGGATCTGGCATTTAGAACACTTCTTGACAAAAGTAAAAGAATCTTTCTCCATGGTAGGCCAATAGTATCCCATTCTGACAAGCTTCTTGGCTAAGGTCAAACCACTCGAATGAGTTCCACAAATACCACCATGAACCTCTTGTAAGGATTTTTCAAATTCGTCACGTTCAAGACATCTAAGGAGTGTACCATCAAGACTGCATCAATAAAGGATATCGGCAATTAAGGTATAACGGGATGATTGGCGTATAAAGTTCTTTTTTTGGTTTCAAGATAAATCTAGAGATAAGATGTTATCTTTCAAATAGGTATCCCATGGTAGGCCAATAGTATCCCATTCTGACAAGCTTCTTGGCTAAGGTCAAACCACTCGAATGAGTTCCACAAATACCACCATGAACCTCTTGTAAGGATTTTTCAAATTCGTCACATTCAAGACATCTAAGGAGTGTACCATCAAGACTGTGTCAATAAAGGATATCGGCAATTAAGGTATAACGAGATGATTGGCGTATAAAGTTCTTTTTTTGGTTTCAAGATAAATCTAGAGATAAGATGTTATCTTTCAAATAGGTATAAGTCTTGCCATATAAAAGTGAACCAGAACCGGTTAAATGACATATGACTTGGGTCTCAGGATTATCATAGGCAGGAGAAAACAATTGTTCCACCAAGAATTCATACTTGGTTTGATCTTCTGATAGTTGTAATAAGGAAGAAATGGTGGCCATTGCGTCTGCAACTTTATTATACATCCTTGAGATTTGTGAAAACTTGATTTACACAAAATACTTTTTATAATCATCCACCATGTTCTTGTAAGGTAGCAACTTATCATCTTTAGTTTGATAATCATCATTAATTTTATTAATGACAAGTTGTGAATCATCATAGACTTGCAGCTCTGTAATTCGCCATTCCAATGCTATCTTTAATCCTATGAGCAATGCCTCATATTTAGCTATGTTATTTGTACAAGGAAACATCAATTGATATGATCATGAAATGGTATGTCCTTCAAGTGTAACAAAGAGAATTCTTTCCGCTGAGCCATATTGTGTATAAGATCCATCAAAGTACAATGTCCACAATTTCTGAATTGTCACTGTGAAGACATCTGCATCAGGAAACTCAATGTGCATTAGATTTTTCTCTTGTAAAGGTGCTTCGGCCAACTGATCTGCAATGACCTGTCCTTTAATAGCTTTTCGATCTACATAGTGAATGTCAAACTCACTTAAGATCATTACCCATTTTGCAAGTCTACCTGTTAAAGTAGCTCTGCTTAAAAGGTATTTCAATGGATCAATCTTGGTTATCAACTTAACTGTATGAGCCAACATATAGTGTCACAACTTTTGAGAAGCAAACACCACTGCAAGGCAAGTTTTTTCAATGAAACTATAGTTTAATTCATGACTTGTTAAAGTTCTGCTGATATAGTATATGGCTCTTTCTTTGCTTGTAGAATCCTCTTCTGCTAGCAATGTTCCCAAGGATACTTTTGTTTCTGAAATATAGAGTATGAGTGGCTCTCCTGGAATGGGTGGAATTATAACTGGTGGATGCATAAGATATTGCTTTATCTAATTGAATGTTGCTTCACATTTGTCTTCCCATTTGAATGGAACATTTTTATGCAATAAATGTGTAAATGGTAAGCTTTTGTCTGCTAGTTGAGCTATAAATCTTCTGATGGACTGGAGTCATCCTTGCAATGATCGAAGTTGGCTGATATTTCATGGTGGTGGCATTTCCATTATAGTTTGTACTTTTTCTGGATCAACCTCTATGCCCTTTTCTGAAATAATGTATCCTAGGAGTTTTCCAGATGTAACGCCGAAGACACATTTCTTTGGATTGAGTCAAACATTGAACTTCTCCATTCTGGTAAAAAATTTTGACAAGATTTTTAGATTTTCTTCTCGTGTGTGAGATTTGGCAAGTAAATCATCAACGTAATCTTCCATGAATGTGTGCATCATGTCATGAAAAATTGTTGGCATTTCTCTTTGATAAGTGGCACTGACATTCTTTAACCCAAATGGCAATACATTCCAGCAATAGGTACCCCAAGGGCATGTGAACGTTGTTTAATCTTGATCCTCTGGTGCAATCTTTATCTGGTTGTATCCTGAAAATCCATCCATTAATGAATACATTGCATGGCCAGCAGTTAAATCAACAATCATATCTATGTTTGGCAAAGGAAAGTCATCTTTGGGACAAGCCTTATTCAAATCTCTGAAATCTGTACAAACTCTAATCCTTCCATCTAGCTTTGAAACAGGTACAATATTGGAAATCCATTCGGTATAGTCAATAGTTCGAATGAATCCAACATCTAAAAGTTTCTTTAATTCTTCTTTGACCAATAATGCAACATGTGGATGCATTTTTATGAGCTTTTGCTTCATAGGTTTTGCCCCTTCTTTGGTAGATAAATGATACATTATCAGATTAGGATCTAACCCTGGCATATCAGCATATGACCAAGAAAGGTTGATTTGATTCTCCTTCAAGAATTTCATGAATTTCAAGACTTCGTCAACTGTTAATGATGCTGCAAGTTGCAAGATTTTTGGCTGCTCTGCTGTACTTATATTGATTGATTTTGTTGGTTCGATCAAAATAGAAGATCTTTCATGATAATGCTTGGGAAGAGTGTCAAGTTTCTCATCCTTTAGTGCCTCAGAAAGGTTTTCACTCTCGGATTCGCTCTTTATTTTTCTCTTGTTGTGATCTATCACTGCCATTTTTCGGTTTTCACCAATAGATCCATCTTTTATTTCATTTATTTTGTAGCTAAGAGACTTGACACCCTCCTTATCAAAATCATGAGTATGAAATTCTTGAATGAAACAATTGTTTTCTTCATTCGAGGAACGAAGGAAATTTATAGTGTCCTCATCATCATGAAATATAGGGATATGGATAGGCACATCATTGTCCCAATCAATAAGTTCCGGATAAATTAAAGGCATGGGATCATTAGGTTGGGTAAGGTCTTGAGTTGTTAAATTCATGATGTGGTTATCATCTTCATGGTAGACAAGGTCTATGATGGTATTTTCCTGTTGATCGTCAATCTCGTTAGAATCTGAATCGACCTCACTTGAGTCATGATCGCTTTGTAAAACATAATCAAGTGGAGGCCTTGAACCTTCTCCTTGTATGAGAACAGGTGCATATTTATGTATGGTATCAACTTGTTTGTCTCTCCAAAATTCATCATTATAAATGGTGTCCCATTCATATTCATTAAAATCAGTATCTGAACTATTCTACAATTGGAAAACTGATTCATGAGGTTTATCTGACATTGATTCTCCTTCATGAGTTGATTGTGCTTGTTGTGAAGTAGATTCTTCTTTATGTTTACCATATCCAAGTCCTGTTTTATCACTTGGATGTATTGAAATAGGTTGAATTGGTTCCACAATTCCTTCTCTTCTCTTTCCTATAGGACCATTTCCTTCATAGCCCATTTTCTGCATGATAGCATACCCCTTACCATATTGTTCTGTAGGTAACTTAATATGCAAGAGAGATTCATCTTCATCTTTATATAGCCAATTTAAGATGTCCATATCTTTAGCTTCTTCTTCAGTGGTGTTGGCTTTAATGAATTTTCCGTCAAACTTTGTGATTGGCACAGAAGCTTGGGATGTAGAGGTTGTTGCAATCTTTTGATTTGATAAGGTTGGCTTCCCATGGGACCTCAGAGAAGGAGGTAAGGTAGAAAGAGATAGTGAATATTCACCTACTCCGTTGTCTTTAAAATTTAGCTTAGAGTCAAGATTCTTTGTCAATTCTTGCAATTGGCCTTCTAGATTGGAAGAAGAAAGAGCAAGAGCCTCCCTATTGTGTGGTACAAAGGCATCTTGAGTTGCTCAAAGATTTGAACAAGTTTGGGTACTATTGTAGTCAGCTTGTATAGTTATTTCTTGTCCACCATATGGAAACTTGATGCATTTATGATACATTGATGGTACTACTTTCATATCATGAATCCATGGACGACCCAAAAGTATGTTATAGGAAAGATCCTGATCTAGAACCTGACAAAATGTGTTCTTCACAACAGGTCCCACTCTGATAGGCAGCAATATTAATCCTTTAGAATCTCTTTCTTCATCATCATATGCCTTGATAGTTATTTTCCTTTGTGGATCAATATAATTTTCTAATATTCCCAAGGCATTTATTAGCTTTAAGGTACAAATATTTAAACCGGCTCCTCCATCTATTAAGACATGTCTAATTCGGTGTTTATGGATTATGACTTCAAGATAGAGCGAGGAATTATGTGGATGTATCATAGAGGCATCATCTTTGTCAAAAAATGAAAGACAACTGGGGGAAGACAAATGTCCCACCATGGCTTGAAATTTGTTTACATCCAAATCAGTGTCGACAGTTGTGTTTACAAGAGCTTCTTCTAAAATATTCCTATGTATGGGGGATATTTTGAGAAGTTCAAGGATGGAGATTTGAGCTGATGTTTTTCTCAATTGATCAACTAGATTATATTAACTTGGAGGGGAAATAGTTGTTCTAGATGAACTTCATTTTAAAACAACTTTTGCTTGTCCTCTAGTAGTCACATTAACTTGTTGATATTCTTGTTTTCCCTTGATTTTGATAACATTAACTCGCTGATCATCTGCGCAGATGTGACGAATTATATTGTCTTCAACATTATGTATGATTTTGGGTTTTGTATCTGATGTTTCCCCCTTTTGATAATTCAGTAAAGGACCTTTGAATGCTTGATGATCATCATTGGTATGATGTCCTTCAATTGTAATGGTGCCATTATCAATTAAATCTTGTACTAGATTTTTCAAAGCTTGACAATTATTCGTTCTATGACCTTTACATTGATGATAATTGCAATAATATGAGTCATTCCACAATGGTGGTTTGACTCGTGGCTCATAATATCTTTGTGGTGGTAAGGTGATAACTTTATTATCAAGAAGCTCCTTGAGAGCAGACTCAAGAGATTGACCCAAAGTGGTAAAATTTTGTCGATTTGAAAAGAATGAAGGTCTAGATGGATTTGATGTTTGGGTATTACCAAGATTGTTATTGAAATTACCATGATTTTGATTGGTATTTTGATTGGTCATGCTCTCTTGCTTGGAGGTTTGTCCTTGTTGATTGTTGTTTCCTTGTTGATTGGTATTTCCTTGTTGATTGGTTCGTGGAGTACTTGCTAAATTAAAGATAGATGGTCTTGTTCGTAGATTATTTGCATCTACTATACCATCATTGACAACATTTTTATTTCTGTTCCAAAACCTTGTTTTATCATTGTTGTTTTGGTTTGATGTACTTGGATTATCAAGTTTTATCACTCCTCATTTAACCAAAGCCCCTTCAATGGTGATTGTGTTTTCAATCAACTTTTCAAAGTTATGAGGACAATAAAGATTAAGCCTATAGCTTAATTCTTGATCTAGGCTATTGATGAAGATATCCATCTTTTCCTTTTTAGGAATAGGACGGGAATATCGTGCAAATAACCTTCTCCACCTTTGCAAGAATGTAGTGAAGGGTTCTCCTACTTTTTGTTTCACCTTACAAAGATCAAGCATTATTATCTGGTGTTGAATGTTGTAGGCGTATTGTGTTATAAACTGATTTATTAACTCCTCAAAGGTTTTGATGGGTGGAGTGATCTTAGAAATCCACTCCATGGATTGCACACCTAGACTTCATGGAAATAATCACATTAAGTAGGTATCTTCATAGGCAAATTCTAGACTCATATTTTGGAAATCCCTCACATGGTCAATGGGATCAGTTTTTCCATTGTACCTATCATATTTAGGGATTTCAAAATGTTTTGGAAATGGGATCATTTGAAGACTCCTATCGAATGGATAAGGAGATATGTCTTCCAAAACATACTTATTTGTTGTACCCCCTTGCATCTCTTTTATTTGCCCTTGTAATTCTTTTATCTGTTGAGTAAGTGCACTAAAGTCAGTAGAAGGAGTTTCAGGATTCTGCTTAATCCCTTCTATGTCAAAATTGTGAGGTAACTTAGCTCCTTGATTAGCTAATGAAAGAAAATATATTTCCTTGTTTCGTTCTAAAATCCTTTCCATAAGAGTATGGAATTGGGGATCTTGTTCTGCTTCTTGAAGCTTTTCTTCTGTTAATTCATCAACATTAAATGTATCCTCTTCTTTCTCAGTATGGTCACCCATTTTGCTTGTAGTGGTTTCTCCCTCATCTTTTTCAATGTGTTTTTGAGATCTCGTGAAGACAGGCATAAGTTTTGTTCCAAATTCTACTCACTTTTGATCAAAAGAGTGAAATAGTGCAATTATGTGATAGATATGAAAGTCAGGATAGAATGAAGATTCTATGACTTACAAAGGTTTCTAATCTTTAGCTTGTGTTGTTCCCTAATTGAAAGGATGAAAATCCTGTTGATGGGAATTTAAGCAAAAGATCAAGAAAATGATGATTTTGCACTTTATGAAGTTTTGATCATAGTTTCGTAAAAGGATGGATTTTGTGATGAATGCCTAATGTGATCTGAATTCTCTAGTGCAAAATTTGATTTGGACGAGTAGAATATTCAATTGCAGGTTGGGGAATATAACATAAACGAATACGTTGACTATGGTTATGCCTTTGAGAAAGGGATCTTCTTTGAAAGTAAGCTTGTGAGTACAAAGGTTCTATAGCATAATCATCAGAAAGACCTCTAACACAATCATGATACCTATGAAGAAAGGTTCTATATTTGAGTAAAAAAATTTGTCTTTGATACAAGAATCATCTCTTCTTCAATAGTTTCTTGTGGTTAAGGGGTTTCTTTGGCTTTTTAATCCTTTTGAAAATGGACTTCTTTACAAATGTTGTGGATTTCCAATCTCATAACATGAGAGTAATCAATGTGATAGTGAGTGTTGGATGATCTTATCTGAATTAGTGTATTGAAAACACATCAAACAAGTTGTAGAATAGTTGTCTTAAATCCTATGCTAAACATCAAGTGTATGACCAAAATGTTTTTCAAAAATTATTTTAATAGGTTTTACACATGATAAGCATTTCAAACAGACTCACTCTTATTTCTCAAGTAGGTCATCATAGTAATCAATAGCCCACATCTTAGAACTGCGTCGACTGACACAGCCATGTCACCCCCGAAAGGGTGCCCGTGTTTTTGTCTTTTCTAGGTGCGTACTCAGAGTGATGGAAGTGGATACCGAATCCCCTGAGCAAACAATCCTTGGCAGTTATATGGTGAGTATCTTGGGGGTAGATTCTTCCCTCCCCTACACTGTGATTATTATGATGTTCAGAAACTGACAAGTTAGATACTACACTAGGTTCATAGTAAGGGTTTCCATTCGGTGCGACAAATGATAGACTCCCTCGAGAGACCTCCCTACCTTTAGAACAAAGGCTTTGGGGATGGTTATCAATGCACACTACCGTCAAAAGAGGGTTTCCCCAATTTTGCTTTAAATTTTAGAGTGGGGTGGAATAGCCTGGCTTTGGCTTGAACCCACTTGAGTCGTTCCTCTTGGGTGAGTACTTTTTCCCACAAGAGCAGGCTCTCTACAAGGTTTTAATAAAGCTATAAAATGCATAAAGAGAAATAGGTGAGTTTGGCATTTTGATCACCCAGTTAAGGGGAGAGCATAGGCCTATCACCAAAAACAAAGAAAACAAGGATTGAATTTTAAGCCCAAAATAAAAGTTTACTATGCTAAGTGAAGATGTTGCTTCACACAAACATAGAGTTCATTTTAGTCCCAAAGTGAAATAATGAAATGTCTACCCTAGGATTGCTTCATTTTAATTTATATGTCTACCCTAGGATTGCTTCATTTTAATTTATATGTCTACCCTAGGATTGCTTCATTTTAATTTATATGTCTACCCTAGGATTGCTTCATTTTAAGTTGTGTCTACCCTAGGATTGGTTCATTGCAATTTAAAATTATTAACTGTCCATGGTTGCATCGGATTCAGTTAAACTGTATTAAACTTACAAATTACAATTTACAGGTTTTTGAAACATGCGCTATAACAGTCTTCACGGGCGCTACAGGATTCTTTACAGGCGCTGCAGAAATCCTTAAGAGGGCTGCAGAAATCTTTATGGGTGCTGCAAGATGGCTCAGGGGCACTGCAGGATGGATTAGGAGTGTTGTAGGATGGCTCAGATGCACTACATGATTGTTTAAAAGCGCTGCAAGATGGCTGAGGGGCACTGCAGGATGGCTCAAATGCGATGCAGGATTCTTCACAGGTGTTGAACTGGGTATAAACTTTTTGAAACGTGTTTCTTGCGCTAATCCGTTGTTTTTGTCTGTAACCTGTTAGAGAAACTTGCAAAAAGATGTTAAAAATAGGGGCAAAATCCCCACGGTGGGTGCCAAAAATGTGTATGTTAGATATATGCAATCAAATTGAAAACAAAACACACAATTAATAGAACTTTAAACTAAAGAAATGCTAATTAATTTGATTTGTAACAAAGAAATGAGCTTCCTCAGAGGCGTTCCATATTTCTCTATCTACAGAGATTTGTTTGAAGCTGCTGCTCTCAAATTGTGTAAGCTCAGCTTCTCCAAATAGCAATCTGTAGAATGAGTATGCAAAGGAAAGAGCTTCTATCCTATATGCTGGTGGAGGTGAGAATGCTGACGGATATGCACAGGGGCTGTGGATTATGCACAGGGGCTGTAAATGGAGGATGCTATGGATATGCTATGATATGCCATAATTCTATTGCTATGAAATGAGAATACTGTGAATAAAAAGGCTTATGGTATTGTAATTTGTCTATAGTTATTCTATTGAAAGCTTCTATATGATTTCAAAGACCCGGCAGTCTTATTTATAGCTTTTTGCAGGCACAATCCTGGCTGGCAAGAATCAACTGCTGTAAGGTTGTCTGGTAGAATTGAAAGGTGAGAGATGGAGAGTTTGAGAAGAAGATGGAAGAGGTTGGGAGGTTGGAGAGAAGAATGGATACTTGTCTTCAACCCATGGGAACAAGCCTGCACAGAAACAGAGGAATTTAATTTTCTGTTTTGGCAGTTTGTTTCACAGCTATTGAAGATAATCCCCAAATTTATTAAATAAATAAATTTATTTAATTTCATTTATTGAGTTTTATTTTTTGATTTTAGCACTATGGAAGATTAAATTAAATATTTTGGAATATTTAATTGTGATGTGACTTTAGAAGAACTTAATTAAATATTTTGAATATTTAATTATGAATGGATATTAGAAGAATTTAATTAAATATTTTGGAATATTTAATTGTGAATAGATATTAGAAGAATTTATTTAGAAGAAAGGAATATTTAATCTTTATTTGAATAAAATATTCAAGCCAAGATTATTGATAATTAATATAAATAAATTGTAATGTTTATTTAATTAATTAAGAAATGAATACGAAAAGATGATTAAATAAACTTATTTATTTAATCGAAATAAAAGAATGAACAAATATAAATAAATTATTTAAATTTATTTATACACAGATGGAATTCAAAGATTTAATTAAATATTAAAAATATTTAATTAATTTCCAGACTATGTGATGTGACCATTTTTAGGTGTATACACAAACAAACTAAACTCAAAACATTGGAATGGAAACAACTTCAAATTATGATACATAGCATGGATTCACTTTACTCAATTGGAGGCACATTTCACAATAATGGGTTCTTCATCTAAAACATTTGTACAAGGTTCAAATATTAAACAGATTGATGAAAAATAGAGGAATTAAAAATATACTTGGATTTAGTTGGATTGAAGGTCGTAAACTGATACATTTTTTTGTGTAGGAGTCATATCACATCCACAAACATGGTAGAGCTATGCAAAGCAAGAGAAATTGGCTTGGAAAATGAAGGCATCAGGGTATAAAGATTCATTTTTCTACCACCATAGTGAAAATTTAGCAATTTTTTTCATCTTTGCATATTGGTTTGATGCTTCAAATGATGCATTTCTTATATTCAACATTTCATTACCTTATTGAGCTTCTCTTTGTTTCAAGAATAGTTTAATATTCTCTACTTAATAGGGCCAACCACATGATGGTGGAAGCTCATTTGGCCCCTCCCCCCTGAAATCACTCTCAATTCCCCATACTCGATCATATAACATTAATCATTCATTCATCCATTAATAACATATAACATTCATTCATTATCATATAACATTCATTTATTAACATATAACATTCATTCATTAAAATATAACATTCATTCATTAACATATTCACATTCATTCATAATATGATTACAATCACTTTTTTATTTCTTTTTTGAAGCTAAAACAAGCTTAAGTGGAGTATCGTTTTCTAAATCATCTATCCCACCTTTAGTTGTTTTTTCCTTTGCTTGTGATATTAATGTATGCCTAGTCATGTACTCACAATGTGGATGCTGCTGCAAGAGGGGGTCTGCTGCAATAACAAAGAAATGTTAAATTGATATGTTTTATTAATATTGTTACAAGTATTTCATTAGTTAAAAGAACATTAGAGTGGTTCTCTTTACTTGATGGGGCCACATCATGTTCCTGATCTTCTCTTATAGCCTCATGCTCAACATGTTGAACACCCTCTAAATTGTGATCGAGAGTTGAGTAATGAAAGGTTACATTAATTAATACACCAATTGCAATTAAATATGTTTAAAAGAACATTAGAGTGTGTTGGAAATATGTGCCTCAAACATTACAGGCTGAAACCTCCTTTAGAGCAATGTCAGTGTGACATTCTAATTGTCTAGCCGACTAGCATTTTGTTTTATCAAATTTTGAACAGGTCGCTGTGACCCTGAAGAAGTCTTTCCAAAAGGTTTACTGTGAAGCCTATCACTATAGAAAGGTGTGTTCATTGTGACCTTATAGCACTCAGGAGATATATGGCCGAAAGGCCATTCATTCATTTATCGACGTAACTCTTAGCAACTATGATCTTCAGTGAAGCTTATGGTTCTTGCTAAGATGTCTCAAGGAAGTGTTGTTCTCTTGCCGACAGCATATGAATTGATGTCCTTAGGGTAACTTATTATGGCTCAGTGAGAGGTCACCATGAAATCAAATGTTATGCCAACTGTGTTTTATTGGAGAGACTTAGCCGAAGGAAGTGACTTCGGTAAGATGTCCTACCGAAGTGGATATGTCTTAGTGACTAAGACTTAAGTTGGAATCTTCGGTATATCTTAATGAACTTGGAGAAAGGTATTAGCGATAGAAGAAAGCTATGCCGACATGGACTACTTGGGAGTTATCGATATAACTCTTAGACTTCGTTATGAAGTCTGAGCGATAAGCTATTGTCTTGCCAATAGCCGATGGCTATAGGGGTAACTCTTGGCGAACAGTTGGTCATCAGTGAAACATAGATAAATCGGTAAGTTCTCTCAGTGATGGACAAATGTTTTGGTGATAGGTGAACACTTCGGAGTAGCATATGAAGATCGGTATGAACTCTCGGCGATAGATGTGAGTCTTTCTAACTTTCATTTGGTGCTCGGTAGATATGGAAACTTCGGTGTAACCTTAGTGATTCGCTATGACCTTCTGGTGAAAGCAATAGGTCAGGATGATTGCTTGGTGACTTGGTGAAACTCTTGTAACTCGATAGAACATCCTGGAAACTATGATAACTCTTGGTGACTATGATATGAGTTCAATGTGGCATCGGCGAGACACCGTTAGTGTCTCACCGAGATGCCAATTCAATACAAATTTTGTTGACCGAGTATGACTTCTAATGTGGCATCACGTGGACGAATCAAAAGAGCTGAATTGGAACCGTTGGGAGTCTATTCATTGTGACAGTTCTGTGAGGGAGCTCGACAGTCAGAGAACACCATGGTTATAGTCAGAAGTTATAGATGCTTTGATGTTGGATAGTAGTTCGATCAATAGTGAAGTGTAAAGAATTCAAACTGTATCAGTAAAGGAATTAAAAATCTGTAAAGTCTGTAACTTGGATGTCTTTGTTCAAAGAGTGTACATGATGAATGTTGCTATTTAATGACACCAAAAGGATAAGTTTGGAATTGTATGTAACTTTGATTACTGTAATACAAAGTGATTTCTCTTGGTGTGGTGGGTTTTTCTCCCGTAAGGGTTTTCCCACGTATATCTGGTGTTCATGTGTGTTTGTCTAAATACTTTGTTTCTGTAATCTGTCTCATAGGGCATCTCAATTTGACTGTAATTGAAAAATTAAAGGTACTTATGCATTCTTTCCTAAGGTATTGACATTAGGAAAATTGTTTTCCACATCTAGTTTTCCTTACAAGTGGTATCAGAGCCTGGCCAGTTGTGTTATCCTTGGGGGTACATTGGGTTTTTTGTGTCAATACTATTCATTGGGAGTTTTGTAGAGATTATTATTTCTATTTACAGATTAAGATGTCTAGTTCCTCTAGGAAGATTAAAATAGAGAAATTCAATGGCAGTAACTTTGAATTGTGGAAACTCAAGATGGAGGATCTCTTATCAGATTGAGACCTTTGGCTTGTTGTGTCTGGAACTAAACCTACAGGCATGAAGCAAGAAGAATGGAACCTTGCAGATAGGAAAGCGAAGGGGCTGATAAGGCTCTGTCTGGTAGACTCAATTCTTCTCAATGTGCATAAAGAGAAGTCTGCTTCTCTCTTGTGGAAGAGACTAGCATCTATTTATCAGGGGAAATCTTTGGTGAATAATCTATTCTTGAGAAAGAAGCTTTACTCTTTAAGAATGCTAGAAGGAGGGTTTGTAGCTGATCATTTGAATGCATTCAACATGCTGCTCGCACAATTAACATCTGTTGGTGTAAAGATTGAAGAAGAAGATCGTTGTATGCTTTTGTTATGTTCTTTTCCAGACTCATGGGATCATCTAGTGATGGCTATTGGGAGTACAACATCGAGTTTCAAAATGGAAGATATTGTTGGTTCTTTGTTGTTAGAAGAAATGAGAAGAAAATCTTCTAAGATGGCAAAGGAGGCTCTTGTTGTCAGAGGAAGGTCAAAGGAGAAAGGCAAGAAGAAGGACAAGAAGTCCAAATCAAAATCAGAGGGGAGATCAAAGTCTCCTGGCAAGAAGTCCAAGGTGAAGTGCTAGAACTATGGGCAACCTGGTCATGTCCGAAAGGATTGTAAAGAGGAGAAAAAGAAGAAGAAAGGATCTTCCGATAATGGATCTTCTCATAGTGATGGTGACGCCTTCATTGTAGCCTTGGCTACTCAGGCATCAGATGATGTCTAGTTGATTGATTCTAGAGCATCGTTCCACATGACATCTCATAGAGAATGGTTTACAAAGTATGAAGAATACGATGGTGGAAAGGTGTACTTGGTGAGTGATTCAACCTTAGAAATTGTTGGCCGTGGAAGAGTCAGAATCCAATTCCCTGATGGCAGAATAAAGGGGATCAATGATGTTATGCACATACCAGGTCTGTCTCAAAATTTACTTTCTGTCAGTAAGCTAAATGATATCAGAGTACAAGTCTTGTTCTCAGGAAGTGGCTGCAAGATGACTATAGGTTCAATGGTGCTAGCTAGAGGTGCTCGAATTGGTACCTTGTACAAGCTAGATGCACAAGTTGTTCATTGTAACAGTGTCTCTTCAAAGTCACTAAAAGTTGCTCATGGAGGTAAAGAGGGAATTGTCCCTAATTATGTAAACTATATGGAAGTAAAAATTCTTGTAGAAAAGACTATGCTTTGGCATCATAGGTTAGGCCACATAGGAGAAAAAGGTTTAAAAATATTGAAGAACAAAAACCTAGTTGAGGGGCTTGAAGACTGTAATCTGGAATTTGAATTCTATGAACACTGTATATATGGAAAGCAGCATCATGTTTCATTTTATGACAGTCCTCATAAAACTTCTGGTTTGTTAGACTATATTCATTCGGATTTGTTTGGTCCAGTAGATGTTCCTTCTTTGTCTAAATCAAGATACTATGTGTCATTCATTGATGATTATTCAAGAAGAGCATTTATATATTTTTTGAAAAGTAAATCAGAAGTGTTCAGTCTATTTAAGGAGTTTAAAAATCTTGTTGAAAATCAAACTGGTAAAACAATAAAATGCTTAAGGATTGATAATGGTTTTGGATTCTATTTTGATGAATTTGAAAGATATTGTAAAGACCATGAAATCAAAAGACACAAGACTACACCTTACACTCCACAATAGAATGGAGTTGTAGAAAATTTCAATAGAGTAGTGATGGAGAGAGCACGAAGTATGCTTAGTAGTGCTGGTTTGGAAGAAAAGTTCTGGGCTGAAGCTACTGCTACTGCATGTTACTTAGTTAATCGGTCTCCAAACTTTGCTCTTGTTGATAAGACACCTATGGAAGTGTGGTCTGGTAAGAATCCCTCTCTTAGACATATTAGAGTCTTTGGCTGTGAAGCATATGTACATGTGTTGGATGTAAAAAGATCTAACTTAGACAACAAGGTTGTTAAGTGTATATTTATTGGCTATAGTGCTAACATCAAAGGTTACAAGCTTTGGAATCCTGTTACAGAGGAGGTTGTATACAGTAGAAGTGTAATCTTTCATGAGCTGAAACCTTCCACCTTGGATCTGCAGTCAGAGACAAATTCAGAAAACAGTAAGGATGTAGCAGCAATTCCTCCTACACTAGAGAAAGAGGAATTGAAGATTCAAAACATACCTGAAACTGAGGAGAGCTCAAGTAGTTCTGAAAGCTCTGAAGAAGATGAACCTCAGCCTTAGCTAGTGAGGAGGTCAACTCAAGAAAGGAAACAACTAGATAGGTATGGGTTCTCATTAATTGATTCTACTTGTGCCTATGCCTTGATTTCTAGCACTGATGAGCCTAGGACTGTAAAGGAGGCAATTAAAATGTCTGTTTCAAATTCTTGGTTGGAAGCCATGGAGGAAGAAATGGTGTCATTAGATAAAAATGAAACCTGGAGTCTGGTGCCCTTACCTAAAGGTAGAAAACATGTGGGTTGTAAATGGGTATTTAAGAAAAAGATTGATCTGGATGGTAGTGTAGAAAAATACAAAGCACAACTGGTTGCAAAGGGTTATTCCCAAGTAGAGGGAATTGACTATGGGGAAATATTTTCTCCTGTAGCAAAGCTAACCTCCATTAGATTTAGATTGTCACTTGCAGTAGCTTATGACTTAGAGGTTGAACAGATGGATGTGAAGATAGCATTTCTTCATGGTGATCTTGAAGAAGAAATCTATATGTTCCAGCTTGAGCACTTTGTTGAGAAAGGTAAAGAAAAACTGGAATGCAAATTAAAGAAGTCTCTGTATGGGTTAAAGCAGTCACCTAGAATGTGGTACCAAAAATTTGATACCTATGTATTATCTTTAGGCTTTGTGAGATCAAAATCTGATCACTCTGTATACTATAAAGCTTAAAGTGATCAAGTGCTTGTTATTTCCCTTTATGTTGATGATATGTTGTTCATAGGAAATAGCAAGCTAATGATTTCTGATGCTAAGTCTCAGTTGTATGCTAAGTTCGAAATGAAGAATATTGGTGCAACAAGGTATATTTTGGGGATGGAGATAACCAAGGACAGGAAGAATAGAAAGCTTTGGCTCAGTCAGAGTAAGTATATAAAGACTATTCTAGAGAGATTTTGTATGAATGATTGCAAACAGTTAGTTGTTCCAGTCATATAGGGAATGAAGCTATCTGTTGAGGATTGTCCAAAATCTCCTACTAAGATGGAGGACATGACCAGTGTACCCTATGCTAGTGTAGTAGGCAGTCTTATGTATGCAATGGTCTGTACAAGGCCAGACATTGCCCAAGTAGTGGGAGTACTTAGTCAATTTATGGCTAATCTAGGAAGAATACATTGGGATGTTGTGAAGAGGATGTTTAGGTATTTGAAGGAACCTTCATATTTTGCATTGTGTTACCATGGTAATTCAGTTGAATCACAGAGGACTCTCAGCATTTGTGGTTATGTAGACTCTGATTGGGCAGGGGATATTGACAACAGAAGATCCCCCAGTGGATACGTTTTCATGTTGAATGGTGGTGTAGTGAGTTGGATGAGCAAGCAGCAGTCTGTAGTCACTTTGTCCACTACATAGGCTAAATACATGGCAGCTACCCATACTTGTAAAGAAGTTGTATGGTTGAAACGTTTGTGTTCTAACATTGGTTTTGATCCAGGGGAAATAACAATCTTATGTGACAGTCAGAGTGCCATTTGTCTGGCAAAGAATCCAACTTTCCATGCTAGGATGAAATATATTGATCTAGAGTACCACTTTGTATGAGATATGGTTGAGGATGGAAAAGTTAGTTTGGAAAAAGTTGATACTCTGGAGAATGTTGCAGATGCATTGACGAAGCCAGTGAGCATAGACAAGTTCAGGTGGTGTGTCAGTTCAATGGGCCTTAGTGCCCATGATTTTTAGTAAAGTAATTTTTGCATGCTCTGGAGGTGCTTGAATGATCTTCGTCAAGTGGGAGATTGTTGGAAATATGTTCCTCAAACATTACAGGCTGAAACCTTCTTTAGAGCAATGTCGGTGTGACATTCTGATTGTCTAGCCGACTAGCAGTTTGTTTTATCAAATTCTAAACAAGTCATTGTGACCCTGAAGAAGTCTTGTCAAAAGGTTTACTGTGAAGTCTATCACTGTAGCAAGGTGTGTTCGTTGTGACCTTATAGCACTCGGGAGATATCTGGCCGAAAGGCCATTCATTCGTTTATCGACGTAACTCTTAGCGACTGTGATCTTCGGTGAAGCTTATGGTTCTCATTAAGATGTCTCAGCGAAGTGTTGTTCTCTTGCCGACAGCATATGAATTGATGTCATTGGGGTAACTTATTATGGCTCGGTGAGAGGTCACCGCAAAATCAAATGTTATGTCGATTGTGTTTTATTAGAGAGACTTACCCAAAGCAAGTGACTTTAGTAAGATGTCCTGCTGAAGTGGATATGTCTTAGCGACTAAGACTTAAGTTGGAATCTTTGGTATATCTTAATGAACATGGAGAAAGGTATTAGTGATAGAAGAAAGCTATACCAATAGGGACTACTTGGGAGATATTAATATAACTCTTAGACTTCGTTATGAAGTCTGAGCGATAAGCTATTGTCTTGCCGATAGCCGATGGCTATTGGGGTAACTCTTGGTGAACAATTGGTCATCAGTGAAACATAGATAAATTGGTAAGTTCTCTCAGTGATGGACAAATGTTTTGGTGACAGGTGAACACTTCGGAGTAGCATATGAAGATCGGTATGAACTCTCGGCGATAGATGTGAGTCTTGCCGACTTTCATTTGGTGCTCGGTAGATATGGAAACTTCGGTGTAACCTTAGTGATTCGCTATGACCTTCTGGAAAAAGTGATGAGTCAGGATGATTGCTTGGTGACTCGGTGAAACTCTTGTAACTCGATAGAACATCCTAGTGACTATGATAACTCTTGGCGACTATGATATGAGTTTAATGTGGCATCGGCGATACATTGTTAGTGTCTCATTGAGATGCCAATGCAATACAAATTCTGTTGACCAAGTATGACTTCTGATGTGGTATCACGTGGATGAATCAGAAGAGCCAAATTGGAACCATTTGGAGTCTGTTCGTTGTGATGGTTCTGTGAGGGAGCTCGACAATCAGAGAACACCATGGTTATAGTCAGAAGTTACAGATGCTTTGATGTTGGATAGTAGTTTGATGAATAGTGAAGTGTGAAGAATTCAAACTGTATCAGTAAAGGAATTAAAAATCTGTAAAGTCTGTAACTTGGATGTCTCTGTTTGAAGAGTGTATATGATGAATACTGTTGTTTAATGACACCAGAAAGATAAGTCTGGAATTGTATGTAACTTTGATTACTATAATACAAAGTGATTTCTCTTGGTGTGGTGGGGTTTTCTCCCATAAGGGTTTTCCCACGTATATCTGGTGTTCATGTGTGTTTGTCTAAATACTCTATTTCTGTAATCTGTCTCATAGTGCATCTCAATTTGACTATAATTGAAAAATTAAAGGTACTTCTGCATTCTTTCCTAAGGTATTGACATTAGGAAAAAAAATTCCGCGTCTAGTTTTCCTCATAGAGTGGTCCTCTTTACCTAATGGGGCTACATCATGTTCTTGATCTTCTCTAGCCTGATCATGCTCAACATGTTGATCACACTCTACATGCTCTAAAGTTGAAACACGAAAGGTTACATTAATTAATACACCAATTGCAATTAAAGATGTTTAATTGTATTAATCCATACTACATTTTGTATAGCACAAGAATACATCTAGTACCGGGATGCACACCATGACCTTCATCTGTAGGATGTGCTCCACAATCACTAGGTTGCATTCCAATGTCATGTGCAGTATTATCATTGCTTGTCTATTTAAAACAAATAGGCACATAATTACTTTATGGTGGAAATTAATATTGAATAGATTGTACAAGTATTCAATTTTAAATAAACTTAATTAATTTTATTTACCTGCGTTTTGGATGCAATGGAAAATTATGTTTTCCCAATCAAGACTCTTAGGAATTCAACCATGACTCCATAGCCTTGTTGGAAGGAAATATTCAGGTCCTCTTCTATGGGAACTTTCTTGAATTCAGAGCCCTACATTTTTGCATAAGACCATGAACTTTTCTTCTATAGTGTGATAAAACCAAAATTGTTTGCAATTTATTGTTTGGATGCAATATTTCATTTATTGATACTTACAATTTGTGTGGCTAATTTCATATAACCACAAGAGCCAAGTTTGTGTTGCCCATGTTTTTCTAGTCTTTCCTTTGTTGCCTTTGATGTGTCAGGCAGCCTATGAAAAGTTTGAAATATGTTAGATTATGTAAAAATAAAGTGTAATCAATATATAATTACATTGTTGATAGTATCACATACCTTCCTTGGCCTAATGGTGTCTTTCCTTTTTTCTCTTCAGCCTTCTCCTTTCCATCTGACACCACATCCTTCCACTTCCTCTCCAGAATCATGGGGGGGTGCTCATACTTTTTTTTCTTCTCTAAATGTGACCTATATTGGTCCCTCACATACTTTAGATAGGTACCAGCTTTCTTAAGGAACTTCATTTGGTTGAATGTTTTATTAGTGAACAACACAACTAAACTGTTAATGAGCTCATCTTTCAAATCTTCATTTTGGACATTCCACCATGTACGTATGGTGGGCCCGAAGAGCTCCAATGTAATATCATTTAGATGTTTATAAAAAACATCATTTCCTACAGAATGATCATGGGATCATTAGTCTAAAAAGAGTGATCAATAAGTAAATTTCAATTGGATTATATATAATAATAATTTAAAAAAATTAAAGTACCTAGGACCTTCTCTATCTTTATGGGAACAAAATCCTCAGTCACCACAAATGTGATCGGAAATGTTCTTGTACTAGTAATATGGGAAGATGCAGGAAATGCTGCTAAAACATCACCAATACTAGTTGTGGCCTATGCATCCCCAAGTACACGTCCTGACACATGTTCTGGAATGTGTTCACTACGAGAGGGTGCACTACCCAATGTCTACATGCTATTTTTTTATGACATTTCAGATGAAAATATAGGCATGGATGATGGGGTTGGATGATGGGTGTATGTGTAGGAAGATTGAGATCAACACTTGTACCAACCCCTACTCCTTGGGCAACACCTGCAATACCCTGATCATGGCTAGTAGCATAAAGAGGATGCAAATAATCCTATAAAAACAACACATTTTAGTTCATGACATAAAAGAGTACAAAATATAAAACCATGAATGAACTTATGTTATAATTAAAGACCTCATGACAGCTTGCAAGTTTTGTGCTCTCTCAATCAATATTTTAACCCTCTCTCTTATCTCATTTGTTTGATTCACTATGAATATCAACTTAAGGATTTCTTCATTACATTTTTTTGGGTCTTCCTTAACATATCGAGAGGGCTTGTTGAATATGTGATGTCATCATCACATAATATTGACTGCACCTCCCTATGGATGTTCTCCTCTACTGCTGGTTCCTTTCCCCGATCAGCCGACTGCATCGAGAATCTTAAAAACATTATCAAAATTAACCCAAGGAACTTATGAAAAAAACATAAATTAAAAAATTTTTCTCATATCTAATTTGTACAATTATAATGAGGTAAACCTGTCAAGTAGAAGTGGCTAAAGATGCATCATGATCTATGCTCTGGGCTGAATCCTTCCCCATATGATCAATGTTCCACTGTGAAAAAAATTAAATATAAAAAAGCATTACCGAAATGAAACCAATAGACTTACAAAAAAAAACATAAGAATAAAACATTATATTGGAGTCATTAATTGGAAGTTGGGTAAAATGGTACATAGTACATACCGCCCCCATAGTAACTATTTTTTTAACTAAGTGATTCACATTGTAATCGATTAGCAACTCTTCCCCTATAGTTATTGATTTTATTGCACATACAAATACACAGTTTCCCTTGCGCACTACAAATATGTAATTGGGTTGCTTATTTGTTGACCCAGTTCATGTACTGTTTATAAACCCTGTAATATTCCCTGATATGTTTGGCCTTCTGTCAATGTACATAGCCACTCCTTTATTTTTATCCTTATCTTTTAGTTGTATATAATTTGCTGACAGTGCATACCTATGCATACTTCGTGTATATCGAACCAACTGCATCCAATATTTGTAACTATAATAGGGTCCAACATACTCCATCAATTTAGTAACTTTATCATAATAGACATTTATGTCATACATGGAAAATAAGCCCAAACCATGTAATGATGATGGTGCTATGTGATATATCCTCTTGTTGACACAAAAATCAATGTTTATTGGAGGAAGTTCCTTGGGTACCCATTGTTTCCTTAGATTTTTGTACCTCAATGGCACCTCGATGTCGCCTATGCTCTCATCATCATAAGAACACGACCCTAGTTCAACAAGAAAAAAATCCATGCATTTAAAAAATTTTCTTCTAATCTTTTGACCTCTAGTTGATCTCAATCTTTTAGACTTACTAAATGTCTCACTTTCCTCTTCTCTTCCTGAATATCCCTCACTCGAGGAAGACAGATCTGACAAATACCTATTTGGTGGTACCTACACTCATAAAGATGTTGGATGAAGTTATTTCATGGTGATTTGATCCCAACGTGACATTATGATAAATCTATCATTTCATCGCTATAATTTGACAGGTTATAAGGTAATCAAGTCTTGATAGATTACAAGTTATTGTTACTACCATCCAAATGCATCCATCACAAATAAAATCCACTTAATCTTTTAAATAAACTTGAAGGAAAACACCACCAAGTGGTTTATTGGACATCTACATGACTAAAAATAGAAGAAAAATTACATTTAATTTCCATATGTCTAAGTGGTTAACAGGGAGGGAGTGTGTACTAGGCCTGGTTAAGTCATCATAAGTTTATGCTTTGGCAATAAAAATTGTTTAATTCATCTTAAATCTTCCTATTTCTAATTGCTAGGATACTTTTGGTATGTTTTAAGGTAGGTTGAGTGGTTGCATCAATGTTCTAGTCCTCTATGACAAGGTTTCAACATCTTCAAATAGTGAAGGTTAGTGCTCATAGTCATTTGAAACAACAAAATTTTCATTATGTATGATGGTAGGATTTGATAACTTAAAAGAATTGGCTACCCAACAAACTTAAAGTTAAAATATTTTTTTTTAGTTTAAGGGGTTAGCACTTTCTTTCAACTTTTCATATTGGTTTGATGCTTCAAATGATGCATTTCTTATCCCATTTCTATCATATTGTATTCCCATCCCATCGCAATTGTTGATACCAAAATTTCATATCAAATACCACATTCTTCAAGCAATTTTCTATGTTTTTACTATTTTTCTGAAGTTCTTTTGTGTTGTATGGATCCGTACAAGCTTGAAATGCTCTGAGATCATTGGTGTAGATAAATGTATGTGTTTGTACAAGCTTGATATGCTCTGAGATCACTATCTTGTGGGAGGAAATAATCAAATACAAGGACTACCCTATTTTTCTTTTGTAAGGGTTTGAGGGCTAAATAGAAATGACATCCACCAATCCACCCAGTGTCTTGGAACTATAACTTGGTGGATTGGTGTGCAACATGGTATGATAGAGGTTCATTGAATTTAGGGGTCTATTAAAGCAAGAAACTTGGAATTGAATTGATGCCCTATGGCTGACAAGGGAAATTTTCTTTTGAATTTTTGGTTGTTAAGTTAAGGTTTGTCAATTTGATGGATATATTGGTAGATTCATGGTGACACTATTTGATAGTCCAATCTCTACTTCTAAAAAAAAAATATCTCTAACAACTCTAAGAGCTATAATGGGATGGCCACCATCCTAGGAAAGATTCTTCATTCTCACTTTTAGGTGTTAAAATTTAACAATACCTTGATTGATGAAAAAGCCCAAAGATCCTTTCTCCATGGTATCCAAGTACACATAGTAGTAGTATTCTCTTATATGGTTGGACATGATTTGAATAACTTAGCTAGGAATTATCCATTTAGCCTAAGGTTTTCTCATAATGCCATCATTGGAAAAGTATGATCAAATTCTTCTATTATGAAGAATTGGTCTATGTGCCTCTAGTAATCACTATAAATGTTTGTAAGCATAAAATGACTAATTACATCAAGTAGAAGAGAATAAAATTTGAGTTCTTCAAATATTATATTCCTCTATTCATAATTTTTAAGGGTTGTGTGTGGAGGAGATTATCACTACCAAGAAGGGAGGAGACATTTCCTTGCATATGTTTGTGGTGGAGGTATTAAAGAAGAATTGTATGCCTCTATTTCCATTCATTATATCTAGCTTAGCCTAGCATATACTTGGACTAAGTCTACAATTGCTTCAAAATCATGTGATGAATGCTGTGTGATGAAATCCTAGACCTTTGGGGGTGCCAATGTACAAGAAGATCTTTGGAAACTAGGCATGAAAATTGTAGGTTAAAGAGAATGGGGGTGCCAAACTTACAGTACTCATTGTCCCTTGGTCATCGATTTTCCCTGAGTGCCCTCAACCTCATCTTCGGCACTAATATTGACCTCTCTTTCACTCCTCCAAACTCATCCTCAATGTTGGTATTGACCTTGTTTCCACTCCTCTACTCTTCATCAGCACTGGCATTGACCTTGTTTTCACTCCTCCAAACTCTTCTTCAGCACTGGTATTGACCTTTCACTTAGATCCAATTTGATAAGGTACAACCTAGTTTCATTAGGTTTTAGATTATGTTAATTAAATTGAAAATTATGGCACCATTTAGCTAGGTTTTAATATTCCACAATATAGTTAAGTATATATTAGTTAAATATATATTAGCTATATTAGATTTATATTTTGTAGCTCATTCTTGTAGATTAATAATAGGCATTCATGTTATTTCTCCGTGAGAGAATATATTCTATATTTTCCTTGGTGTTATCCCAATGAAAAATATAAGTAATATAATATATATTTAATATAATAGTAATATTAGATTAAATTATATATAATTATATTATATTTATTATTATATAATAGTATATATAGGTTGTTACCTGATATTTTAGAGGATTTTACCATTTCACTACAATTTCTTTACCATTAAATGGCAATTGAAACTTGTTTTCCAATGACACAATAGTGGTTTCTAGGCATGAGATTTGTTTCAAGCTCAAATCTCACAATATATGTAGCCTATTAGCTAATAGAAAGAGATATAGAAATTAAAAGATAGAGAATGAGAGAAAGATTTAGACTTAGATAGATGGGGAGAGAGAGAGAGGGAGGGAGCATGAGAGAGAGAAATATAAGAGATACAAAGGAAAAGAGAGAGAAGGAAAAGAGACTAAATTTTTATTGGTTGTTTCATGTCAACAATCCAAGGATGGCATGTGTCCTTGGGGAGTTATGATCAAGGTAACATGCCATTTGATTAAAGATATGGTAATTCTCCTTTAAGACCTCTTCAATGTACCCATTGCACACTTAAGGAAACAAAGATAAATATAGGGAAGAAAATATAGAGAGAGAGGGAGATAATGAGAAACATACAAATAGAAAGGGAAACAAAGAGATAGAGAGAGGTAGAGAGATAAAGAGATAAGGATGAATAGAAAGAGATATAGGGAGCGTGAGTGATATATCTCCCTGTTTCTCTCTCTCCCTAAACCCTCTTCTCTATCTCTCCCCCTCTTCTCTATCTCTCCTCCTCTACCTATCTATATCCCTTGCTCCCCCTCCCCCTCTCTATCTCCCCCTCTCTTTCTCTCACCATATCTAGTCCCTCCCTATCCCCCCTATCCATCAACTCTCTATCTCCACCTCTCTTCCTTTCTCTTACCATATATCTCCATCTCTCTTTCTCTTCCCATATATATCTATCTCTATCTCTCTATATCTCCCACTATCTATGTCACTCCCTCTTCCCCCCTCTATCTATTGAGCTATCTCTCCCTCTCCCCCCTTTCTCTTTTATTCACTCCATCTCTCCCTAACTCCATCTCTCCTACTCTATATCTCTATCTCTATTTCTCTTTTTATCTCCCTCTAAGTCCTCTATCTATCTCTTTCTATCCATATATTTCTCTACCTTTATCATGATCTCTCTATCTCTTTCACCATCCCCCTCTATCTCTCTATATCACCCTCTTCTCTATCTCCCCCCTCTTCTCTATCTCTCCTCCTCTACCTATCTATATCCCTTCATCTCCCTCCCCCTCTCCATCTCCCCCTCTCTATCTCTCACCATCTTTTCCTCCCTATCCCCCCTATCCATTGACTCTCTATCTCCACCTCTCTTCCTTTCTTTGATGATTTCACTGTATTAGCAAGGGATGGATATGATATGGTTCTCAAAAAATTGCTGCAATAAAACATGAAGAAGGGTCTGTTGGAACTATTAAAAATTTCATAGTTTTATAATGATTTACTCATGTAAAATTCTCAATAATAGTTAACTACATTTTGAGTCAGAAAAGGATGTAATTGGCCCTATAGAATATAATTACCCATGGTCACCCTGTTCTACTCCTACAAAATCCTTCTGATCAAAGATATTGTGGCAAACAAATTACATAAACATGAGCTAGTATGGGTCTTCCCAACCTATTATGGGTTACAAGCACTTCTTAGCACATCGATGAGACATCAAAACTGTTGTAGTGATCAAGATTACTAAAGAAGACATATCGGGGAGATTGGCTTATGGTCTCATTGATGAAGATAATCTATTAGCAAGACAAGTCATCTTGGCATGAAAATATATGCTGGCCTGAACGTTTAAGTCTCACCAATGAAGTTTCATCGGCGAGACCATCATTTCCTTCATTGATAGGAGCACTAGGAATATATCAGTGAGACATGTCCAATCGGTGTAAATCTTGAATGTTCACTCAAACTGCTCAGTTACACCGACAAGAGGATATCGGCAGGAGTTCTAGCAACATATTCAAGACCAAAAGAAAAGATATCGGTGAGACTTATAACATCATAGGAACCACTGAATGTGTTAGCGATACTAAAATTCAAACCAATGAAGAAAAAAATGAACCAAAATGATTGTTAGGGTAACTCTTGGCGATGTATACAGAACAAATGTTAACATCGGTCAGATGTGTAGAGTGTTACCCTAATCAGCAAAGTATTTAGTGAACGTTGGTTGGGGCCTAATGTATAGATTACCAAAAGTTTGAAGGTGTCTTATTGACCAATTCATTTGATGTGTTATAGGAAAGACTTATAACATCATAGGAACCACTGAATGTGTTAGCGATACTAAAATTTAGATCAATGAAGAAAAAAATGAACCAAAATGATTGTTAGGGTGACTCTTGGTGATGTATATGGGATGAATGTTAACATTGGTCAAATGTATAGAGTGTTACCTTGATCAGTAGATTATTTAGTGAATGTTGGTTGGAGCCTAATGTATAGATCGCCCAAAGTTTTAAGGTTTCTTTCCAACCAATTCATTTGATGTGTTATCGGCAAGACTTATAACTTTAGAGGAACCATTGAATGTGTTAGCAATACTAAAATTTAGGTTGATGAAGAAACAAATGAACCAAAATGATTGTCATGGTGACTCTTGGAAATGTATATGGGACAAATGTTAACATCGGTTAGATGTGTAGAGTGTTACCCCGATCAATAGAGTATTTAGTGAACGTTGGTTGGGGCCTAATGTATAGATCGCCCAAATTTTGAAGGTGTCTTGCTGACCAATTCATTTGATGTGTTATCAGTGATACTTATAACATCGAAGGAACCACTTAATGTGTTAGCAATACTAAAATTCAGGCCAATGAAGAAAAAAATGAACAAAAATGATTGTCGAGATGACTATTGGCGATGTATATGGGACAAATGTTAACATCAGTCAAATGTGTAGAGTGTTACCCTGAAAAATAGAGTATTTAGTGAACATTGGTTGGGGCCTAATGTATAGATCGCCCAAAGTTTGAAGGTTTATTGTTGACCAGTTCATTTCATGTTTTATCGGTGAGACTTATAACATCGGAGGAACCACTAAATGTGTTAGCGATACTAAAATTCAAGCTAATGAAGAAACAAATAAACCAAAATGATTGCCAGGGTGACTCTTGGCAATGTATACGAGACAAATGTTAACATCGGTCAAATGTGTAGAGTGTTACCCTGATTAGTAGAGTATTCAATGAATGTTGGTTGGGGCCTAATGTATACATCACCCAAAGTTTGAAGGTGTCTTTCCAAACAATAAATTTGATGTGACAGTAAGGAATTCAAAAATCTATTAAATTCATGCTTGGAGTTAAAACATTAATGGTGCCACAGAGTATAGGTAATTTCATAAATTGAAAGGAAATCATTGCAAAATGAACATTGTTGCAAATTGGTAGTGAAGGAAACGAGGAGACAAACAAAGGGCCAAAGAATTGTTTCATTTGAAAGACCTCAATCAAAACTAGTAAGTCCTGTGCATTTTAACTTTTTCATTTCTACAATTTTAAGCGAATAATATGGAAGCCACTAGCTTGGGGAAGTTGAAAGGTAGAAAACAAAGTGAGAGTATTCACCCTAAGAGTAAGAAGCAGAAAGTTGAGTCTAGAATTGAGGCGGAGGGTGCTGAACAAAAGCTGAATCGAGATTTAATTGACCAATTTCCTAGCTTTGCACCCAGAGGTAGGAACTCTATGCAACTAAGGGTGGAAGTGGAAAAATTGGATGAAAAATGCAATCACATAGGAGACATTTGGACCCCAATAAGAGGCTATGAATTTTTTAGATTTCACTTTCATCAAAGAGGTCGTTTTGAGCCAGTAAGTAATCTGTGGCATATAAATTTGGGAAAGATGGTTTGTCCTAATGTGTTTTTCAATACAGAGCTAGTAAAATTGTTGGCCACCCACTATGACTTAAAACTTAAGGCCATATACGAACCATCTAGGAAACCCTTCATATACATATCAAAGGCTTCAATAAGTGAGGTTTTTAAGTTGGAAGGGTGGAGTAATGAGAAAATTTTGAATGAAGAGTTGGAAAAGGATTTTTGGAGAATGGACACCACTTACAAGGGTTGGAGGTTTCCCTTACATAGAATTAAACAAGATGGTAAAATTGTCCCACTTGATGATGGTGATGGGCCTCCATTCCATGTGGACTTATTTGAGCCCTATATGAGATATACCTATTTCTCGGTAGGACAAGTGTTGGGTATGGAAGTTCCTAAGTATATGTCCATTATTCCCATGGTAATTGCAGCTAACATTCAATGTCATAATTCTATATTTTTCAACTATGCTTCATTTGTCTCCAAGGAACTTGACTTAGCATTGATGGCAATCAAGAATAAATCCCATGTTCTGCACCTTAGGCATTATTCTCTTTAAATGCATCTAGTATTGTACTTCGGACAAGAGTTAGGGATTTGGCTACAAAAGTTGAAGGTTTCACAATTGGATAAAGAGGGAAAATTGTTACCCATTCAATTGTGGACTACCATTTGGGACAGTAGGTTTGCTAATTCCAATTACCTATATTTTGAAGAATATTTTGTAAAGCCATTATATGAATTCTATAGTCATCCTTGTGTGCACTCATTGTCTAATGAAATAAAATGCTTCCTCAAACCTAAGGAATTCAATGGACCAATTGATCACAATTGGGGAGACTGGTATTGCTTGGAAGATTTTATTATTGTAAGGGTGTTTGGTTTTGAGGATTCTCCATTCATTTTTCCTAAAACAGTCCCGAATAGGATTGCATATTCAGAAATTGTAAGACAAATGATTTTTCTAGTTTCATGTATTTTGGTTCATTCGGGAAATAGGCATTTATGCCTATGACTCCATGTTTCAGTGATTTTACTGTGCTTGCAAAGGAAGGATATGATTTGATCCTTGAGAAATTAATGCAACATAATATGAATAAGGGTCCACCAAGAAAAGGTTTTGATCTAGAGGGATATATCAATTCTTCTAGAAAAAGGATAAACTTTGGAGGATATGATCATGTGCCTTATCAGTTTGATGACATGATTAGAAATTTGGAGGCAAAGGAAGTAGAGAGAGTGGTGGAGGAATACAACCAAGGGTTGTCGAATACAGGGTTCCCTTTTTCTAGAGATGAGGAATCTGGAGAAGATATGCCACGAGACCTACCCAATAGGATTTCCAGATTAAAAACTCGAGATTACAACTGCCCTCCTAGAGAACCAAGTATTGAAGAGAGCCAAGATACAAACACCAAAGAGATGGCATATAGGTCACTTGTAGTAGACAATGAATTTGTGAATTCTTCATAATTTATATCTTTCTTGTATAAACAAAATGGAAAGGAGATAAGGGAGACAATTGATAATATTACACCAATCAATGAGGACCAGCTACTAAATAATTTGAATTTAACTGTGGATAGAGAAATTGCTAATATGACCCCTCATAAAGGAAGGAAAATGTTAGAGGATGTTGGATTTATGATCTTTCCAAGGCTGGATTTGAATTTTCCATTGGTCTTTGATAGCTTCTTAAAGGATAATAGTGCCACACAAAAGCTTAGTCCAAAGGGGGTGATAGAAATATATGTTGGATCCAAATATAACCCGGATGAAGGAACACTCATGATATGGGCCTTGTATCCACCTCATAGAAAGTTAGTGGTGATTGATACTGAGAAATAATTTGGACATGTCATGACTCTGAAGGTTGGAGAGGTAGATCCTATGGTGACTGCAGACGTTGGGATTAATGTGGCCAAACTGAATAAAGCCCAAATACAAATATTGATCAAAGAAAAGGAAATGTACAAAATGAGTAATGAAAGGATCATAAGAGAAAATGATCATTTGAAGGACATGTTAGGAGTCACAATGGGGCTCCTAAATTAATAACACATGGTGAAATTTCATAGGTAAAAGATCATTGGGATGAGTCAACTGAATATTCACAAGGTAAATATGGTACACTCGCAGCAATAATCAGAAAAAGGAAGGCCAACTTAATGATTTGGTTGAATAACCTATGGGGAGCATATTCAAAGAACCACATAACTAGAATTGCCATTCTATCTCAAGAAGAGTTTGTCAACTATTCACTTTCATGCTTACACAAGTTGTAAACAATTTCTATGCTTGACAGTTTGAATTATATGTGTTGAAGACTTTAGAATTTCAATTACATTAATTTATGGATATGTTGTATCTATAACACTACAAAACCATATGCTCTTTGCATTTACACTTGCATTTAGAAATACACATTTATATACATAGATATAGATTTCTTTAATGATATGTTGCATTTATTGTTCTAGGAGAGCATCCAGTAATTGCATTTACATTTACATTTTCAAATACATATACATACATACATACATACATACATGCATACATACATACATAATATATACATATACATGTGTGTGTGTATGTATATCATTTATATTTAGTGTTTAGACACAACCCATTAGGTCTCCACATGGATAAAAATTCATAAAATCATATCTCCCATAAGTCAAATATAATTCTATCAAGAAATTAATATCAAATAGATAATATAATTGCATAACTCATACATTTCAATGTCATTGATCTTCTTCTTCATCCAACTCTTTGTCTATATCATCCAATCCAAATTTGACATTGTAAGGATTGGTCATATCATCATCATCATCATTGATATCATTTTTGATAGTGTCATCATCCACACGTATATCATCTTCATGAACATTAACTCCTACATCATCATGATCTAGTTCCTCCTCTTCGACATCTTTATCAGACACATCATCAAATAACTGTTGATCCTGATCATCATCTACATCATCTTCTAGTTCTTCAGTATCTTCTTCTTCCACCACATTATACTTTACTGGCCTTCCTCTTGGATCATGTTTAACAATAAATGACCAACCTAGTTTACCTAAAAGCTCTGAGTAAAATACCTACTCACATTGGCTTGGAAGAACATTAGGGCTCATTTCCAGCTTGCTCAATCGACCTTGTATTAACCATGGTAAATCCATTATCATGTTCAATAACAGTTCTCTCGGGATCATTTTCATTCAATCATAGCCTATCATAGGATAAAGAACTGAACTAATTTGAAGGACATAAAGTCACACTCAATTATATCATCCAAAATCCCATAGTATCAATTTTTTGAGACTTTTGGATGTATGTTGCTTCTAGATGAAATATTAGACACCCGAAAAACTGCAGTTATACCAAAATCACAAGTTTTCTTCATGTCATCCAACTTTTTGATTTCAAATTTATGACCATTGCACCACATAGCCTTGTGGTGTTTCACCTGCAATATGTCAAACATGTAAAAATTATTGCAATATCGTCAATTGATAAATATATTTATTCTTGGTCGAATGCATGCAAAGAAAAAAATATCAACATATATTGGTGCAGGAGCACCTAGATCTTGTAAATGACTTCAAAAGGATAATATGTTAAATTTACATGTTCAAGTCTAAATTTGTGTGTCAAGGCCATGAAAATGATAATTTGAATGTAATCAAATCATAAAAAAAGTCACTAGGAGGTGAAAATCCAAAAAAATGCAAATAATGCAATATTATGTAAACAAAAAGGCATAAATAAAGCATATTAGGAGATAAGAGGTAGTTTGAACTGATGATAAGTTAGAAAAGGTAGTTATTAAGAGGTAAAAAGTTATAAAAAGCATGGCAAGGCATGGAAGAGTAGAATCTTGAAATTCTTGTAACAAAATCTTGAATAAAATCCATGTTTTTATGAGTTATCAAGCTTTCTTTCTATTTCTCCTAACTTTTATTTCTATTTTGGTAACATCCAAGAGTTAGTTCTTATGTAATCTCATTTTAGAAAGAGTACTTTTCATTGTCAAAGAGTCTAAAATTTAGTTTTAAGCAGCAAAAGAATCAAAGACAATCCTATGTCTTGGGCAAAGTTAGTTTCACCATGATTTTGAGAGTCCCTAAAGAAGTTTAAGGGCCATCCCATCAATCTAAGACTAGTATAAATGGTTGGATGGGATAATTAGGGTGTCCTTTATGTTATTTTGTTTTGTGTGAGTGCAGGGTATCAAGAATATGGTGTTTTGTTGCTAATTTAAAGTTAATTTTTGTGTATTTCTCCTAACTTGTATTGCTAATTTGGTAACATCCAGGAGTTATTTCTTGTGTAATCTCATTTTAGAAAGAGTAATTTTCATTTTCAAAGAGTCTAAAAGTTAGTTTTAAGCAGCAAAAGAATCAAAGACAATCCTGTGTCTCGAGCAGAGTTAGTTTCACTGTGATTTTGAGAGTCCCTAAAGAAGTTTAAGGCCCATCCCATCGATGTAAGCCTAGTAGAAATTGTGGGATGGGATAAGTAGGGTGTCCTTTATGTGATTTTTTTTTGTGTGAGTGCAAGGTATCAAGAATATGGTGTTGTGTTGCTAATTTAAAGTTAATTTTCTAAGTTTTCCTCTTGAAAATGAAGGTTTCCAACAAGGTATATGAGAAATAACATATGCATGTCCAAGGAGATGTTTATAAAGGAATTTTTAGACATAATGTAGCATGTTTCAATGGTTGGATGAAGTATTGGAGGCTTGTAAGGGTGATAATCACAAAACCCTTATTGTTTTGGGTGTTTCCAGCCTAAAGTTAAGGGTTTGTTAATACACTTTCTAAATGAGTCTTTCAATATTTGAAAGTGGATAAATATAGTTTTTTGTGACCTTTACTTTGACTTTTTGAGGTTTTCTAACAATTTGGAGTTGGAAAAAAGGTGGATGCTTTGTAAAATAGTCCCATTCTAGTAGCCTTTCTTAGGCATACAATCTAAAATTGCTAGTTTCTCTAGTATAAACCATTCTGAGTTCTTGATATGATGATATGGACATTAAGAGGTCTCTAAATGTTCCTTTGGATCTTAGTTTTGAACCTAGTGTGAGTGGTTCACCCGATCTAGGGTATGGAGGTCTATTGCTAATTAATGTTTAGATTTCATGGATAGTGGAAATCTATGTACAAGGAAGTGATTTGTATGAGTTTTGAGGAAAAAGAAAGTGAATTAATAATTTTATCTTCTCTTGATTATGATTGGGTTTGATTTACTCTCATGAAATGATGTTGTTGGTGTTGTTGTTCGATCCTTTGCATCATATATACATCAATATAATTAAAAATAATTAAATAATATGGGTGATTAATATATTTATATGTACCTTTTTATCTTTTAAACCATATGCTAAATCAATTTCCCTTTGTGTAACATTGGAATCTCTATTACGATGAGCTTCTTTAACCAATGAAGCCACACCTTCCCATGCTAATGCGTGACCAAATTGTTGACATCGTTCAGTCCATACCCTCATCCAATCAATATTTTTTATGACATACAAATGTAGTGCATCCCACTCTTGACCAACTATATCAAAAAAAATTGAAATTCACAAACGACATATAATTAGTTAATTACCACGATATATGACCTTAATTTATAATTGAGGTATATTGAAGATTAATAATTAAATAAGTACAATATACATAAAAACCAGATGTAAAATATATTCTAATTAATCTCCATGACCATCTTATAATTACCTCTCACTTTCCTCAATCTACCTTTCTCCATCAGGTACTCCCCTTCGAATTTTTTAATGGAGTTGGGATCCCAAATGTGATCTACATGGATCTTTGTTGCAAACTTAGGAAGATATTCACTAATGTACACCATGGTCTGGTATACCATATATCCCTCCACCATAGAACCCTCAGGATGTACTCTTTGTCTAACCAAATCCTTCAAAAATTTCAAATTCATCTCAACCATCCACATTAACCTTGTGTGTACAGGTCCACACAATTCAATCTCCTCAACTTGGTGTATGAGGTAGTGTTCTTGTGTATTGTCGAAGGTAGACACTTTTTCATTTCACACATTAGATGAGGAATTTTTCTCTTCCAATAATTTATATCTTCTTTATGGATTTCTTTAGATGACAACCATCTACAAGTGATTCAAGGCACAAATATATTAACGAGATTTAACAAAAATATACAATATATTACATAACAAGTAAAAAAAATGGAAATTATAAGATCTATACAATGAATTGAACAAATATCACTACTCACCTCATGTATTTTCCAAGATCATATATAACGTGCTTGACATTGTTGTCAAAGTTGTCTGGGAGAGATAGAGGTAGAATGTATTGCAACAATTATAAAATGATCTTTTCATTATTTTTCCAAAAGTAGTAAACATAATATACTTAAAAGTACATGTGTACAAGTGTATATAATATACGAAAATAATTACCTTAATGAAGGTATGCCAATCATGCATTTTCATCCCTGGCCCAAATTCACCTTTCTTTGTTATGATATTGTTTATGTTCGCAGAAAATCCTATGGGAAATTGAATTTTTCATATGAATTCTTTTATAGCATTGCTTTGTTGCTTCGTTAATAACCACAGAAGGGGACTTATATTAATTTGGTCTCCATCTCTATTCAATTGAATGACATTTTTCATTACATGATTGGCTTCCTGAATGTCACTACAAATTTTAACAATTTTTTCTTTGCCATTCCTTCCATCCAATATTTTCCATAATGTTTATGTTATATTCTTTCTGATATGCATTGTATCAAACAAATGCACAATTTGTAGCTGCTCATAGTAGGGAAAACTACTAAATTATTTGGGATAAATTTTCAGTCCCTATGGAAGCCAACCATTAATGCCTTAACGACCTTCATGAAGCATATAAGTTAAACAAATTAACAACGACAATCATTGTCAATTACAACATGAGTAAACACAACATAATCTAAAAATATAAATTCCAAACATATCATATATGATAGATAAACAATTTGATCCAATGTACAACCTTAATGATTAATTATATTATATTCTAGCTTCCATAAGTGAGGTGTCATTCTTCATGGTTTTGATGTAGTCTCTTCTTTCCCATTGAAAAGATGTTTTTTAGTAGTTCAATACTTATGATTTTTGTGGAGGAAGTGCCTATACTCATCAAACACTTGCTTTCCTAAACTTGTTGAATGACGAGATTTCATCTTTAGACCACAAATTGGACATGCAAATTTTCCTTTTGTTTGAAGACCTACAAGATCATATATAATTGGATTAAATATATCAATTTTTATAATTATATATAATGAATAGATTATTTAAAAAACATGCATGATATCTACTTCATACAATTAAATATCATTAAAGTGCAATCGAATGTTATAACATACCACAAAAATGTGTTAGCCCTGGGGCATCATGAATTATCCATACAAGCATTGCATGGAATTGAAATTGTCTTTGTCCTATTGGTCAAGAGACGTCATACATAGTGATTCCATTCCATAACTTTAGTAACTCGTTGATAAGAGGCTCGATATATACATTCATATCTTTAACTTGGTACTTACCTAGTTGAATGAACATAAAAATTACATAATTATTATAACCATTTTACTACAATATATATAAATTAATGTACATGACTATTAAATGAAAAAAATATAAGTCATTATGAAACAAATACAACAAATGAGATGCTACTACATTAAAGAAAATTGATGTAAACAAATACCTAGAACAATCATTGACAACATTATGTGCTCCCTCTTTATTGACATCCATGGAGGAATGTTATTGTTGATAATAAAAAAAAGCCACACTGAGTAAATAGATCTTAGCTCTCCAAATGGATTGACACCATCCGCTGCCAATGAAAGCCTGAGATTACGAGGTTCTTTAAAGTGTGGCCATTATTCCTCCATGTCCCTAAATGCATAACCATCCACATAAATTCGAAGAATGTCATCTCCACTTCTATTCCATGCATGGTAATCCATAAATTGTGCTAAGCTTTCGCACCTAAATAATCATTGCATACATGGAATAATGGAAATATAACGAAGAACCTTGTGAGGCACCTTTTTTGTTAGCTGACCTATTTGATATCTACTGATATGAAATTTTGGGCATTCTGTTGCAAATTCATGTTGTTTATGATATATAATATGATCATTGGGACATGCATCTATTGCTTGATACTCCATTCCAATATCTTTCATAATGCTAGATAAATCTCGGTATGAGCGAGGTAAAATATTTGATGGTGGTAAAAAAAATTCACCAATCAATCTACAAAAAAAAAAAAAATTGTTAATATAAAGAATATTAATGGTAAATATTGCATCCTTTATTTACTAGTGATTAACTAACAACAATTAAAATAGATGAAAAAAGATGACATATATGACATACCTTAACATCCATGAGATTGCTATGTTGGATAAACCATTCATAACCTTCAAGTTCACCAACAACAATACAGTAGAGAGAAGAGTTGTTTGGGAGCCTTCATAAAGGGGCTCGTATGCCTTCTCAAGTATAGGTAAATCATGAACATCATCAAATTCATCTCAATCATCATAATTAGTTGTGCCACTAAATGTGTCATGGATCAATATATTTGTACCATTATCATCATTTGTGTTTTTTGGTGCATGATCATCTTCTTTCATAGGATCATTAACTTCATCTTCAATATTCACAGCTCCATGTTCCTCCACTTGCAAAACCACATTCTTTGGGCCGTGATAATCCATATCATGTTCCGTAGGGTGCCCCACCTTTATAATAATGATAGACACAAATAAACCATGATCATGATCAAGTGAATTTTTATATATATAAAAAATGTTAAAATGATATAAACATTTACAAATTCAATCAATATAAACACATATAATGAACAACTTGAAGGAGCACAAAGATCTCTGCAAAAAAAACACTTGTTATAGGAAGAAGCAAAGAGAAAGAACACAACAAAGAATGCTCAAAGATATGGAGCTCAATATTGCCAATGTGAAAAAGAATTATCTTACAAAAGAAAATTTTACAGCCTCATATAAGTAAAAAACATAAAAAGGAAAACCCTAGGCTTGCACATAAATAATTAATAAAATAATTAATTATTATGCACCTAAAGTTAGCTTAAGTGTAAAAGAGATAAAAGGGAACTTAATTAATTAACCAAATATTGTTTAATTAATCAAGTAAATAACCAATTACTCTAACACCCCCCCTTAAGCTAGACTTAGGGAGAAGCTAAAACCTAGAAGAAGCTATTGAAAGCAAAAAGAAATGGATCCTGGAAACAAGGCCAGATCAGGTACCCAAGTACAATGAAACCTCTATTGAATGGAGAAAAAAGGAGAAAACCGAGTGGCAAAAAACTCCTCTCCAAAAAGAGATAGAAGAACATGCAGAAAGAAACATTAAGGAAGGAAGGCCTCATAAAGACCCCCCAAGGACAACTTCCTTCACCCCAAGCATAGAGTGCAATTGAAGATAGCACAGCGAGGAAAAAGGCTTCGTGAAGATGTTGGTAACCTGCTCGACAGTGGGAATATACTCCAAGATGAGAGAACCATCCTGAATCAACTATCTAATGAAATGCATATGAAGATCAATGTGCTTCATCTGCTGATGCTCCACCAAGTTGCGAGAAATGTGTATAGCACTCTGATTGTCGCATCAAAGAATAGTGGGACTATTAGGAGGAAAACCAAACTCAATCATCAACTGTCGAAGCCATAAAATCTCCTGACTAGCGAGCACAACAGCTCAATACTTAGCCTCTGTAGATGATAATGCATGAGCAGTCTGCTTCTTGCAAGACCATGTGATAGGACCAAATCCAAGATAGAAAAAAAAGCCAGAAGTAGACTTCTAATCATTGACATCACCAGCCCAATCTGAGTTAGTGTAGCCAACAATGTGAGGATCCCTTGATGTGTAGTGAATGCCATAAGAAAGGGTGCCCTGAATGTACCTCAAAATATGTTTGGTAGATTTCCAGTGACTCGCATGAGGATCATGGGAGAATCGAGAGACGAGGCCAACTGCAAAGGAAAGATTAGGATGAGTGTGAGTCAGGTACAACAAACTGCCAACCAACTGCCAATAAAGGGTAGAATTTACTGAAGGAGTGGGCAAAGTAGTAGTCAAAACAACCCCTGACTGAAAAGGTCTGGGGGCAGGCTTACAATCAAGCATGCCAAAGCACTAAAGCATATCAAGAGCATACTTCTGCTGGTGAATGGAGATCCCATCAGAAGACTGAATCACCTAAAGACCAAGAAAATAGTCTAGAAGACCAAGATCTATCATCTCAAACTGCTCCATCAAAGCTCACTAAGCATGTTGAATCATAGAGGATGAGCTACATGTGATGAAGAGATCATCAACATATAGCACAAGAATCAGGATCTCACCCTCAATTTTTTGAATATAGACTGTGGGATCAGAATGACAGTGTGTGAAACCAGTGGAGAGCAAAAAAGAGTTCATCTTCTCATACCAAGCCTGAGGGGCCTATTTGAGACCATATAATGCACACTGAAGTCTACAAACCAAAGAAGCATCTTGCACAAATCCCTGAGGCTGCTCCATATAGATCTCCTCTTGTAGGTTGCCATGCAAGAACACACTCTTCACATCCATTTGATAAATGGACCAGACCCTAGAAGCTACAAGTGATAGTACAAAGCGAATAGAATTCATCTTGGCTATAGGGGAAAATGTCTCAGAGTAATCAATACCCTCAACCTGCGAGAAACCCTTCGCAACAAGATGTGCTTTGTACTTATCAATAGAACTATCAGCAGCATATTTGGTATGATACAACCATCTACACCAAACCATCTTTCTGCCCTTAGGAAGAGGACAGAGATCCCAAGTACTATTCCTCATTAAAGAAGAATACTCCTCCTCCATAGCACTATCCCACTTAGGGTGATCTGTCACCTCTGAAAACTTTTGAGGATCCTCTGAAAGAGCATGACTCAAAAGACTAGAACCCGCAGTATGAGAACGGGTGCGATGAGTGTCTGAAGGATCACCTACCATAGATCTTGCTGCCTCAACAGTAAAGCGAGCCCATTTGGGCATCTGAGGTGGAGCAAGTGGAGTTGGAGATGGGGGATCATCAGGATCCTCATCAGAATCATCCTCAACATAATCTTGAAGAGCTACAGTGCGAGGAGTAGGTAGGGAAGTAGACACTGGAGATAGGGTATCCACTGTGGGAATGCACTCATCAAACTGGACATCCCATCAAAATAGGACCTCTCTAGAATCAGGATCAAACAACCTATATGCTTTAACATCCTCACAGTAGCCAACAAAAATGAGGGGTTGAATCTTCCACTCCATGGCTCTCCTCTAAGCATCAAGAATAAATGCCCATGCTTCACTACCAAATACTCAAAATGATGAAACATCAAGCTTGTCATGAGACCAAGCCTCCTCAAGAGTCATATGTCAAATCTCCTTGTGAGGCATCCGATTCTAAATATAGTTGGCACAATTAACTACCTCAGCCCAAAAAGATAGATCCATGTACCTGGACTGAATCATACAATTCACCATCTCCCGTAAAGTCCTATTCTATCTCTCAGCGACACCATTCTGTTGAGGGGTGTAGGTAATAGTAAACTGATGCTACAAACCATGCTCATTGCAAAAATTTCTGAAATCCTAATTCACATACTCCCCCCCATTATCTATACATATCCATGGAATAGAAATACTAGACTGCTTCTCTACAAATGTCTTGAAGATTCAAAAGGAATCAAAGACATCAGACTTGTACTTAAGAAAGTACACCCATGTGTGTCTGGAGAAGTCATCAATGAATGTGAGTACATACTTGGCCCCAGAAAAAGGAGTGGGAAATGACATGAGGTCACTATGAATCAACTCCAAGGGTGCCAAAGCACGAGTGGCTCATCCCTTTGGAAAGGAATCCCTGTGATGCTTGCCAAGCACACAACCATGACAAACACCATCAAGGCAGGAAATCTATGGAAGACCAAGAACAAGTGCCTATGTACTCATCTGCTGAAGATATTTGTAATTGACATGGCCCAAATGCTCATGCCAAAGCTTACTCACTGAATCTGCATGTGCTATGAAAGATGAACATGTACCTTCAGAAGGCTCAAAGCCATCAAATCTATAAAGATGAGATGTAGTATCAACATACCCAATAGCCACAACCAAATTAGAGTCATGGAGGTCCCGAATAACCACATCATGTGGTGAGAACTCAACTATCTTACCAGAGCCAGAATGGAAAATCTGATAAATGGACAGGAGGTTCATCGAGATGTCAGGAACAACCAGAACATCTTGTAGAGTACCCCCATCCAAAGAGATAGAACCTGAACCCAAGACTGAAAGCTGTGTAGAGTAACCCACTGCGATTTATGAAGTACCACAAGAGGAAAGAGAAGTGACCAACTGCTGAGTGTGAGTCATATGGTGAGAAGCACTAGAATCTAAAATCCAAGTGGACCCATAGGTCAATGTTCGAGCAGTGAGAGCATGACCTTTCCCTGTGGAAGGAGAAGATGACTGAGGTGAGGAGATGTGATGTTGTTGCATGGCTTCCTCTAAAGCCTCTAATTTTTTCCAACACCTGGAAACTAGATGTCCTCCTTTCCATAGAAGCTGCAAGTGTCTCCTGATTTCTTCTTAGTCTTGGAGGAAGACTCACCAGACTTCGAAGATTTCCCTTGTTTTGGATTAAGTGGTGGTTTGGAATCAAACTTAGGAGGTGCTTTAGAGGAATGCTCACTGCCTATAGAATCTTTCTTGGGCTTTGGTTTCTACTTTTGTTTCTCCTTAGATGACTGAGCAACCAATGCTTTGTTCTTTGATCCTAAGAGCATATCTATCTGAGAAATGTGTGACTGCTCACGAGACAAATGCTCACATAACACATCAAAGGTATGCATGGTAAAATGAGCACCCAGGCCATCCATGGTGGAATAGAATGAAGAAGAAAATATCTGAAATGGACCACAAAGCTTCGAAAGGATCAAGTAAATGCACTTTGTGTCTGACTTATTCTTGCCACAACCCTATGAAAAAGAGAGGATAGTTTTGAACTTGGTCAAAAAGTCCTCAATAGTGGGAAATGATTCAAGTAACAATGAAGTGAGCTCTACCTTAATCTGTAATGCTTGAAACTCATTAATGGTCCCAAAAAGTTTCTCAAACTTCAACCACATGGCTCGAGGAGAGAGCAAAGCATCAAGGTGAAATAGAAGACTATCTGAAACATGCAGGGATAGCAAACCCATAGCTTCATCCATCTTGTTCCTATGCTGAAGAATCTCAAAAGGACACTGCAACTAAGGCTGAACCTCATCTAGACAAGACCACAACCCTCGTGACCTAAGAAGCATCATCATGTGAGACTTCTAGGTGTAATAGTTGTGTGATGCGAGTAACTCAAGTGAGAAGTCTACCAGGAAACCCTGCACCTATACCTCCTTGTGTTTTTTATTATTATGTGATCTTTCAGAATAGACAAAAGATGCAGAAGGGTTTGATTTTATTGAGATTTTTGGTGTTCTGGTTTTCTAATATAAATGACAGAAAGTGAGAAAAAACACCCCCACAAGAGATAAACCCAAACCCTAGTACAAATAGAGAAAGAGGAAGCAATGCATAAGCAAAAAAACTTCAAAACAAATTCTCGTATACTTGAAGAAATTTTTTGAGAAAAAAGATCACATGTCTGAATAGAGCATGCCGAGAGCTTTCCAGTGCCTATTCGTTTTTGAAAAACGGAGTCCGTTTGCACCTTTTATGTTCCTAGAAGTACAGAAAGAAGACCCCACTTTGACTAGAAAAAAATATAGTCAAACACAAAATTTGGAAAAAATTACCAGTACCATGTTGTCTGGCACAGAATTATCTTTCCAATGGTATCTTGTTTGAAAAAAATGGAGACTGTATGCCCATTTTAGACGTGATTTTGTGAAGTCTCCTGAAGAAGCACAATTCTACCTCCTTTAAGCACTAGAGGCTAAAAAAAATAAGCCCCTGGTCCACTAAGCGACCAGGGGGCTGGGGGCAGGTTGAGGGCCAAAGCCCTTAGTCACCAATGTGACTGGCACACTGGGAGTGCGGGCTGGCAGGGAGCTCAGTGAGCTTGGTGAGCTAGGAGCTCGGCAAGCTAGGAGCTTGGTGAGCCAGGAGCTTGGTGAGCTCGGCGAGCTAAGAGCTTGGTGAGCTCAGTGAGCTAGGTGAGCTCAGTGAGCTAGGTGAGCTAGGAGCTCAGCGAGGGTGGCAGTCAAGAGCTCGGCGAGGGCAACAGTGGGGAAACTGGCAAGGGCGGCGGTCGGGAAACCCAGCGGCGTGAACGGCGGTGGTGACAACGTCGGGCCGAGAGTGGGCGGTGATGGTCGGCGAAGGCCAGGGTGGTGGCATCAGTAGGGAAAACCTATGGCAAAAAATGCAGGAGAAACACAATGGCAGCAATGAAGAACCAGTAGCAGAGGGCGTCGAAGAAACCAGTAGTGGCAATGGTCGGACTAGGAGTGGGCAGCGCTAGTGAAACCCAAAAGCGGTGACGAAGAACCAGCAACAGAGGGTACCAGAGAAACCAGCAACGGCAACAATGGAGTGTCAGTGGTTGGAACCCGGCAAGGCCGTGGATGACGTCGGAGGTCGTCGGATGCCGGTGGGGTATTTCCGCCTATAGTACCTACAGGGCCCGCAGTACCCTACGTACCGTGGGTGCAACTCCAAAGGAAAAACATGTCTACAGTACCTGTAGGACCTGCGGTACCTTGCGTACCATGGGTGCAAAGCCAGAAATTAAAAAAAAAATTCAAATTTTTTTTTAAGAACCCTTTGTATTTTTATTCGCCTAGTTTTTTTTAATCCTAGTTTCTAATGAAAAATCTCAAAACAAGAATGGGGAGCTACAGACCTCAAAGCTCTGATACCATAAAGGAGCACAAAGATCTCTGCAAGCAAAAACACCTGTTACAGGGAGAAGCAAAGAGAAACAACATAGCAAAGAATGTTCAAAGATATGGAGCTCAATATTGCCAATGTGAAAAAGAATTATCTTACAAAAGAAAAGTTTACAACCTCATATAGGTAAAAAACCTAAAAAGGAAAACCCTAGGATTACACATTAATAATTAATAAAATAATTAATTATTATGCACCTAAAGTTAGCTTAAGTGTAAAAGAGATAAAAGGGAACTTAATTAATTAACCAAATATTGTTTAATTAATCAAGGAAATAACCAATTACTCTAACACAACTTACCAATGGACGATAATCATGCCCCCCTTCCATGTGACCATGCTACCTACAATGTTTCTCAACTATTGTGATTAAAAGTCTTCTCGTCTTTAAGCCCTTGCAATTATTGCAAGGACAATAACATTTCCCATCACCCTTTCTTTTCAATCTAGCCCACATTCTAGCAACTGTCTCTTTATTTTGTTCTAGACTAATATTGTCTGACATGATTTTTCTTTACCAAGCTTGAATATTTGATCTTCAAAAAATATCAAACTTACACTCCAATAATTTTTAATCATAGACAACTAACAAAATCCAATAATTATGATACTTTACACCCAAAAAAATCAGCGCCTCAAGTTAATGACCCCAAAAAACACTTTAAAATGGTAATTCTAGAATTTATTAAATTCTGATTTTACTATGGTTTCCAACTGTTAGACTCCTAAAATCATAATATTGAACTTGCACAACAAAATTTGGAAATGAAATTCTCAAAATGCATAAGTCTAAAAATGAAATTTGATGAGATGTTGCTTTAAGATATGATTTTCAAACCTGGAAGTACAAATTTGACTTCACAAATAAATTTTGGAAAAAGACAATGACCAGCCTCAACCTAGCGATATCTTCTTGAATTTTTTCTGATTTTTCTCAAGAAAATCATCCTTAGTTCTCCACAAACTGTCTCAAGTAGAGAAAATTCGTAAGTATAGAAAAACACTGTTGCAATAAATAGGCGAACTCAGTTTTATTTATGTCAACCACAAATTCATTTTTTTCTGATTTTGAATGTTGGTCAAAATTTCGATGAGACTATGTTTCAAACTTTCGATGAAACCCAGGTTCATCAAAATTTCAACGAACATAGGGGATAAAATTTAAAAAAATCAAAAATTACACATCAAATCTCGACAATACATCTTTCGTCAGAAATTTTCATCGGATTTTTTAGTCAAATAAGTTAGTGACTTGAGGATATTTATATATTTAAAAATCTTGTTTCCTTAAACTCAAATCTGGTTTGTACTCATTTTTTTGATGCATACACAGTCCAAAAAAATAGACTTTAGGAGGAGAAATACCTCGGGTTTGATAAAATATGCATGGGAAATGACTTCTGATGGTGTTTTAAGCCTATACAAATCTAATAACAGGTGTTCAAAGCATTGGTTGGGAAAATTTTTGATTGTAAGTGAAAAAACCAATAAACCCTTGTGGTGATAGACCTAATTAGACCTATTTTGAACGTGGATAGTTTGATTTTTTGCATTGATTACAAAAAAACTTATGGTTTAATCTTTTGACATGTTTTAAGGCTCCCTAATGACTATTCAAAACACCTACTACAGTCTTTAATAGAGGCCTAAATCAAAAGATCTTTCTAACAATTTGTGATGGAATGGCTATTAGGACATAGTTTCCCAGTGAATGAATATTCACTATGTGGATAGGTTGAATTTTATAAATGTTTTTTTTGGCTTATTTTTGTTTCAAATAAGGTGTTAAAAGGGTCTCAATGATTTGGAAGGTTATTTAAATCAAAGCTTGTTGTTGGGGAGTTTGAGCCATGTGAATTCATAGTATGAATTGGTTTCTTGACTACAGAAATAAAAGATCTGATGGTTCAATGTTTTGTGAGTATGTTCTTGAGTGATTTCAATCAAAAGATTATTACTATAGTATCTTAAATGTTTGATAAAATGTTGGTAGAAAATAGGCATGGTTGAATGGTATCTTTCCTTATAAAACAAGTTGAATGAGGAGTGAATTTAGCTTGTTGGTTGAATGACTTATTTTTAGAATTTTTGATTAGGATTATGCTTGGTTTCAGTCTACAGGAGTATGTTCATGGTGAGTTGATGGATTTGGAACACTAATCTATTGTTTTGAAGCTTTGTAGCATTGGAATCATGTGAAATGAGGGAGTTTTGTTGAAAGTTTAAATGGATTCTTGGTGATGGTTTAATTAATCTTCTCATGATTTTGATTAGGGTCTAATGAACCCTTGAAGTTTAGTGACACTTTCTTTGTCTAAAACTTTTCAATTCCCTCTATTTGGTGTCTTCCTAGGAGGTCTGATTGGTTTTGGTGAGTATTTTGAGTTTTTGAGAGTGGGTTACTTGGAAAAGTGGGCTAATTTTCCCTTAAAAGTGGAGGACAATCTATTGTTCCTTAAGAAGTCTCAAAACAAGTCTATGCAAGTTTTTGATATGTTGAATGGGAGGATAAAAGGTGTCTGAGAATGTGTGGGTTGTGACTCTATTAGGCCTTCTCTAAAAGCTAAACCTGAAAAAATGAGTTTGGATTGCTACTTGGAGAACAAGTGAAATTGGTGAGGAGTCATTGAGTTGGGGACTTGGAGATTGAAACCATAATTGAGGTAGGCTAGATTGGGATTGTAGAGTGATTTTCCACCCCATCATTGTGTAATTTATCCATGAATGACATCTCTTTTAGGCATTCCATCAAAGAGTTCACGTGCCTTGTGTATGTTTCCACATTTTGCATACATGTTTAACAGAGCATTTCCAACCATAATATCTTACAAAAATCCCCCATATACTATGCTCTAATGGATGTTCATATCATGCTCCAAAGCTCCCATTTTGGCATAGGCAGGGAGGATGTTGGCATAGATTGTGGAATTTGGCTTCACGCCTACTAATTGCATTTTCTTGAAAGTTTCTAAAGCCTTTTTAGCAAATCCATTTTGTGCATATCTCACAATCATTGTATTCCATGAGATGGAATCTCAGATACTCTTAAATGCTCGAGCTAGTATAGTCTCATCCTTGTATGTGTATTTACACCATGCTAATGAAGATTATAAAGAAATCAGTTTTAGTGGCAATCTCTATGTTTTTTCTGCTTTTTTTTGTTTTTTTTAGATCATACCTAGGGTGACAACTGAAAGGAAATAACATATTGAGAATTGTAAGTGTGTAAAATATGGTGTTTTGTGTAGTTACAAATTAGGGTGCAATCTCTTTCATTGTTCAAAATTTAAAAGTTATATGGGAGGTGAAAATTGAGTAAATGGTATATAAATTTAAAATGTTAAGGAAGTTTGATTTTTTTTTTTTTTGACACCCTACCATTATTTTTTTGATGTCTCTTTGTTTGAATGGTTATGGTGATCAAACATGTTTAAAGATTTGAACCATATTACAATGGTTTTATAATGTTCCATTTATTGTAAAGCATTTAATTAATGAATGGCTTGGTATTCATTAACCTTGTTATGGCCTAAATAGGGTCTTACCATAAAGGAAATGGAAGAACTACATGATGACATAAAAATGCATTTGGAGTTGGATCGAGCAACTCCAACACATTGAATATTGGGAGGTTTGTTTTCCCTCATTTGTCCCTGCAAGTTTGAAAGATGCCTTTTTTGGACCATTTACATTTCATCTCTTTGTCTAGAACTTTTTGATATGTATTCTATTGAAATTGATTTGGCTGAAGATAATTTTATCCTAATGTATTTGCTTAATTTTTGGAGTGGATGGTATGTAGATTTGTTTATTGTATTTTACCTTCGCATTAATGCAATCACATGTGCTTCTATTTCTCAAGTCACTAGTAGTTGGACATACAATTTCCTCAATTTGATAGTCAAAGTAGACTTATTTACTTTTAGTACAATTTGATTATGGGTTTTTCTTACATATAGGTATGTCTTGCAAGAAGTTTGTTATTTAATATGTTTTATTTTTCTTGTTTTTTCAAGTAGTAAGTTCAATTGTTCAACAATACCTTGCAAGTTCTTTGTTTCTAAGTAGATTGATTAAAAAATATCCTTGCAAACTCGGTGTGCTATAATTTGGTGAATTGGCTATACTTCACTTGTCTGAGGTGTACCATCTCTTAGGTTATTTAATGATGCATCAAGTTTATGACATCTTCATCTCACATTGGTAGTCCTATTTTCTTATTATACACTATTGTACAACAAGCTTATATAAATGTGTTGTGTTTGTGTTGATTATGAAACTAGAACTATATTGCTGACTTAAGCATTTCTAGAAGACTATTATCATATGGAAAATTTCCCTCTAGATAATATTTTATCACCCAAATGAATCTAATTAAGAACACCATGAAATGTGTTTTCATATGTTGAAATGCATAAATGATAAAAGAGGATACCTCTTTGTATCCCTGCCTATTCAATTTAGCTTTGTCTTGCATAAATGATAAAAGAGAACTCTTTGTATCCATACATGTTCAATTTAGCTTTGTCTCCCACTCAAGCATATACAAATTCATCTCTTTTAAATTCCATGAGATGACATCTCTTTGAGGAATTCCATGAAATATTTCACGTTCCTTGTGTTTGTTTCCACATTTTGCATGCATGTCTAACAGAGCATTTCCAACCCATAAGATCTAACAAAAATCCCCCATCTACTATGCTTTGATGGATGTTCATACCTTGCTCCAAAGCTCCTATTTTGGCACAGGTAGGGAGGATGCTGGCATAGGTTGTGGAATTTGGCTTCACACCTACTAATTACATTTTCTTGAAAGTTTCTAAAGCATTTTCAGCAAATCCATTTTGTGCATATCCTACAATCATCGTATTCCATGAGATGGCATCTCTTTCAAGCATTCTGTCAAATAGTTCAAATTCCTTGACTATGCTTCCACATTTTGCATACATGTCTACTAAGGCAGTTGCAACTACAACATTTGACAAAATTCCTCTATTATTTATGCTTTGATGGATGTTCATACCCTTTTTCAAAGCCCGCATTTTGGAATAGGTAGGAAAGATGCTGGAAAAGGTTATAGAATTTGGTTTTATGCGTACCAATTGCATTTTCTTGAAAGTTTCTAAAGTGTTTTCAACAAATCCATTTTGTGCATATATAGCAATAATTGTAGTTAGATGTGAAGTTTTCTTTGATTCAAGTGTTTTCGAGAAATCAATTAGACTTCAATATTATTCCCATTGATATTGGAGAGTCTCTATGATGCTTCCCTTGCCACTGCTTTACTCTTTTTATTCTTTTCAAGCTATCAGTGGGACTGACTCCTCTATTCCATCGATAGGTGTTTCTTTAGCTAATGGATTTTTACCTTTCCATTGATTTATCCTTTCGCCCCATCAAAGGAACTTACCAATGACTCCCATCAACAAATCATAGTGTCCCCAATGGAGATTGATGCATATCATTGTATCGAGGAGACATTGAGCCAACTCCCATTGATATTAAATTATCTTCCCAATGAATTTTGTGCCTAAGTACTATCAAAGCATCAGGGGGAAAATGCATTGAGTCCTTCTAATGTTTATCACTCTTGTTGATGATCTCCTATTCTAGAAAAGGTTGCAGAATCTGGCTTTACACCTGCCAATTGCATTTTCTTGAAAGTTTCTAAAGCCTTTTGAACAAATCCATTTTGTGCATATCTTTCAATTATTGCATTCCACGAGATGACATCTCTTTGAAGAATTCCATCAAAGAGTTTGCATGCCTTGTGTACATTTCCAAATTTTGCATACATGTCTAATAGAGCATTTCCAACCATAATATTTGACAGAAATCTCCCATCTATTATGCTTTGATGGATGTTCAAACCTTGCTCCAAAGCTCCAATTTTGGCATGGGCAATGAGGATGTTGGCATAGGTCATGGAATTTGGCTTCACACCTACTAATTGCATTTGATTGAAAGTTTCTAAAGCCTTTTCAGCAAATCCATTTTGTGCATATCCTTTAATTATTGCATTCCACGAGATGACATCTCTTTGAGGCATTCCATCAAAGAGCTCACCTTCCTTTTGTACATTTCCACATTTTGCATACATTTATAACAAATCATTTCCAACCATAATATATGATAGAAATCCCCCATTTATTATGCTCTGATGGATGTTCAAACCCCTCTCCAGGATGTTGGCATAGGTTGTGGAATTTGGCTTCACGCCTACTAATTGCATGTACTTGAAAGTTTCTAAATCCTTTTCAACAAATCCATTTTGTGCATATCTTGCAATCATCGTATTCCATGAGATGGCTTTGTGCATATCCCGCAAGCATCGCATTCCATGAGATGACATCTCTTTCAGGCATTTACTAAAATTAGCTTGCAATTGATTAGGATTTTATAATTTTTAAAATTGATTTAGGGAGGAATGCATAGGAAAATATGTACCTTAAAAAATATCTATATATCATTATTTTTAAAAAAATTTGAGTTAGTGTTGAGTTTCCATGTTGAGTTTGAGGTTAAGCCCAATTTCTATGTTAAGTTTGAGTTTTGTAACTATGATATAATAATTGTTGCCTCCCATGGATTTCTTGGTAGATATGATACTAAAAAATGTTCCTTGGTCTCCTCTCCTAGAAAAAACAAAGGTGGTGATCCATTTGATATTGTAAAATATGGTGGTTAGTCTCAATTCAAATGGGAGTATACTCTCAATTGGCCAAGAGGAATCCACAACTCCTTACATTCTCCAACAAAATTGTGTGGCCTTGAGAAAAAAATGGTCCATTACTATAACACAAAATCCATGATTTATGGTAAGGATTCACCATGTATCTTTTGTAGTGATATGCAGGAAATGCTTTGAGATTCTTTCATGAATTGCTGAGTTTGAAGCTTTTATGAGGAGAACCCCTTATCACATGTTGCTCTATTGTGAAAGCAGCACAACAATTCCAATTTCCAAGTGAAATATTAATCATAAAAATTCTTCACATCTCATTCACTTTTTGTTATTTAATTGTTTTCTTTGCTTTAGGTCAATCATTTGTTTTCAATTTTATGATGCTAAGAATAAACCATTTGATGATTTTTATTGTAGACACCGAAATTTGGTTTAGGCCTACGACTTCAATATTCTTCATAATTCTTATTCTTCATGGTCATGATTAAATAATCTTAATTATTTAATTAATTCATCTTAACATTAATTCTTCTATTGATTAAATAATCTTAATTATTTAATTAATTCACCTTAACATTAATTCTTCTATTGATTAAATAATCTTAATTATTTAATTAATTCATCTTAATTCTTCTATTGATTAAATAAATTAATTATTTAATTAATTCATTAACATTAATTCTTCTATTGATTAAATAATCTTAATTATTTAATTAATTCATCTTAACATTAATTCTTCTATTGATTAAATAATCTTAATTATTTAATTAAATCTTAACATTAATTCTTCTATTGATTAAATATTAATTAATTCATAACATTATTCTTAATTATTTAATTAATTCACCTTTTCTTTATTCTATCTAATTAAATAAACGCTTCTTATTTAATTATCTTACTAATTAACCTTATCTTTCTTGTCAAATTAAATAAATTCTTATTTAATTTATTCTTTATCATATTTCAACTATAATTAAATAAATTCATTATTTAATTATTCATTTAAATCCCTTCATCATTTAATTAAATGAATCTTATTTATTTAATTATTCTTCGAATATTGAGTCTCTTGAATTAAATGAATTATTTAATTCATTAATTCTATTTTAACACATTCTTCTATATTTTAGATAATTATGTGAGTTATCTAAATATTCACTTTTACTCAACTCGACATCTATTTTAATCATTCAGTTAACTATTGGTTTAATGTCTGAGTGGCGTCTTCAAGTAATCTCTTCGTCAAACCATTCAAATCATCCAGTTCTAACTCATTTGCGTGTACATGCAGATTAATTAAATATTCTTATTTAATTAATTAAGTGTTGTGCGTGCATTCGAACAGAGAGTTTAATCAATCTTTATCTTTGTCATGCAAAGATATTTCTTATGTTTTCGAATGTCGAACTAAAGATTAAATCATTTATTTAATCTTTAATTCTATTTCTAATTCGAATCACTCATGTCACTTCTATCAGTTATCTGAATGCATGTCTAATCAGTCAATCTCAACCGTCCGTTGATCTTTCAATCTTGGCCTGTCGTTCGAATAATCAATTTTCTATAAATTGATGTGTCATTCTTCATTCCAATCTCTCTCGCGAATTTTGTAACTTTGGAGAGCACTTTGTCTTGAATCTTCGATATTTTGCTAATCACTATCTTAGGCTATACTTGCACGAACTTGAAAATCTGAGGGCAATTATACTACACAAGCAAAATGGAGAAGGGCAATTGAGATGAATCATGGAAATATGTTTGGAATTGGTGAGATTGTTCTAGTTTTAATTACGTTTTTACTTTCCCATGTTCTTTGTTGCTTAACGAATGAATTTGCATTTTAGATTTAGTATTGTATGCATGTGTGGTTCTAATAATCTTCTTTGTTGTCTATTGTGCAAAAAACCTTTTCATTTTCAGTGTTACATTTATTATAGGCAAGGATTATGTTGGCAAAGGTTGTGGAATCTAGCTTTACACCTACCAATTGCATTTTCTTGAAAGTTTCTAAATTCTTTTCAACAAATCCATTTGGTGCATATCTTGCAATATTGCAATGCATAGACCATAGTTTAACATGATATCAAAACACAACAACTGAGATCTTCCACATCAATTATTAGAATGTGCCATTACCTATGAGGGAGTTACCAAAATATTTCAGTACACTTACATCAATGTTTTTTAGTATCTTGGACCTATCAATGGTTGTAGGTAACCCAATTACACTAGTTATTAGGGTTTTGTTGATTTACACCTGTGTTAGGTTGTTGTTCTATTCTTTTTTCAGTTGATTTATTTAATTTTGATGTGTTCCAATAGTTCCAAAAATGACTAGTATTAGTCTCAAAGAGAGTGATCAACTTGAATGTACTTCCAATTTCACACCTTGAAAGTGTAGATTGTAGATGGTATTAGAAGTTGATTTTTGGGTCTATGTTAACACCAAGGTTGCACATTCTATAGATATTCTCCAGTTTCTTGAATATAACAAGAAGATAGTCAAAGCATAGTGAATCATCTTAGGTTACAAATAGATCGAGTGCTCAATAAGGGTGTTAACTGTCATTAGATACTTGCAGTAGTTGTACCATCCATTGTAATTTGTATCTACTATTTTTTCATAGAAATATTAATGAGTTACACCATGTTATTCTAGGTAACATTCTTATTTGCTTTGCATTTTTTCTTTGAATAAATGGTTTTCTATTTCAGTTGATTTAGGACAGCTACTGATAAATTGAAATTCTTGATATGAGTCTATGAAAGGGAATTTGTTCTCGGTACTTGTAACTACTATTGTAATTGATGTTGTGAAAGATGCAGTTGACCGACCTCGCCCTAAATTTTTTCAGTAGTGTTTTCCAAATGGCATATCAATTGAGAACTTATCAACCTCTAGTACTAAAATTTAGTCTTAGCTTTTTTTCTCTTCCTGATTAATGATCATTTTGTTGGAAAACTCTTTATTTATTATTATTATTAATTTATCATTGCTGATTCAAATTAGCCTTATAACTGGTATGAGGTTATTCTGGAAATTTGAAAAGATTACAAGGAGGGTTGAGTGTCATGGCAATGAACATGTCAGGAAGGAAGGTCACAAAATCTTTTGACCCAATGGACATACTTCATTTAAGTGCAGCATTCTATACTTTTTGTTAAAATCATTAAGGGATGTTTCCCTTTATTTATAACCTGTGGAAAATTTACAAAGTGTGGAATATACAAGAATACGTGCATTCATACAAAAATCATGTATTAGATCAATTATTCAATAACATGCTATCTTAATAAAACAAAACCATGTAGAGAAATAATGACAGATTTTCTCTTGTAATATTAACTTTTCTGAGTTTTTGATGTGCAAATTTTGAAACCTTATTTTCAGGCTGCAGCTCCAAATTGGAGAAGTGAAAGGTGAATACCAGTGAGGAAGAGTTTGGAGGATCCAAAACCAATAACAATTGGAAATTTGTGGATTTGCAAGGGGATTAAATGGGTCAAGCCCCTATAGGCGGTTGTTTCCCTTCCAAAAGGACTAAAGTTAAGGAAGGGGAAAATAGTATAAGTATATGAAAATAGGAGTATTATGTTTATATAGTGTCTATAAGTTGTACAGTGTCACTGAGACATTGAATGTAACCAATGATATTTTGATTTTCCAATGAGGATTAATGAAGTAAATTTTCAGAGTGGTTTTTTCTCCACTCACAAATATTGTGTTGTGGCTCCTCTAGTCTTCATTTCATGGTGTTTTTTAACATTTGAATATCTATGATACTTAAACTTTATATGTATAAATTTGTGACAATTAATTAAGTTAGATTTGATTTGTAATGACTAAATACATGAATAAATACATGACTAAATTAATGATTAAATATATGACTAAATTAATGACTAAAGTAATGACTAAATATATGACCATTTAACAACAATCAATGACTAAATTAATAACTAAATATATGACTAAACAAATCACTACCATGACTAAATAAATGACTAAATTAATGACTAAATCAATCAAAAAATCAATGACTAAATAAATGACTAAATCAATGACTAAATCAATGACCAAATTAATGACCAAATTAATGACTAAATTTCAATGACTAAATAAATGACTAAAAATTTTTAGTCATAAATTTAGTGGTGTTATAAATGAATACAAATCAACCACTAGTAGTCACGTGACTAAAGTTAGTCATTTATATGCAATTTTTAGTAGTTTATTTAATCATATATTGTTGTTTGTGTACTAATGAAATAACAATCAAAAATGATATCTAAATATTATAGCAACAATGAGGGAATTTTTTAGAGCTCAAATAGTTTTGTACCTTATTGCAAGAAGCCTATTTTTAGGGTACAAAGAACTCATTCACCTTTAGTGGTGAATGGGTCCTTGTTAGGGTTTCTAAAATTGAAATCTGCATTACTTTCCTTGATTCTCACACTCTTAGATTCTCAATTGTTAGCTCTTGAAAACTTGTACTTAATTTTGTAGCTTCAATTCTCTATTCTTTCACTTTGAAGCTCAATCTTGCAACTTGACAACTATGTCAACTTTTCTCTAAATCTTTCCTCCTCTTGATCTTCAACCTATAAATCTGTAAACACACTCAAGGGAAGAATTTTATTTTATTTTTAGTGAATAGGGTTTTTCCTTGGTCAAACCCCCTATAAGTAATTAAACCAATTGATGAAATAAGGAAATTGAAGCATGAAACTTGAAATTATTTAATGTAGATACCTTGGAAGATGTCTTGTAATGAAAATCTGCAATCTAACATGTAGTGGTCATGAAGAATGTAGATATTTAATGATCCTTGAATATGATGTGAAACAATTCTTGCAAGTAGATATTCAATGCTACACTCACTTTCTTAGCTCAACAACATGCATGAATTCATCAAACCCTTGACATGATGATATGATCTTGAATTGATGCAATAAACACTTGATACTATACCTTGAAATTCATTTGAAAATGTTCTTGAATTTCTCTATAAATTTCTCTTGAAATTGCTAGAATGATTCATAAACTTGCTAGGAGAAACAATGTGAATTAACCCCTTATTTATACTAAATTAATTGATTAACCCTTAAATTCAAACAATCAAAGCTAACACCAGATCTAGAGATAAACAATATTGAGTTCTAACGACAATGAAATTCAAAAAAGGGGGTCCTCATTAAGGGAGGACCCATCCACCACCTAGGGTGAATGGGTCTTGGCTTAGTTTTCCAAGACCTAACCCTGAGGGATGGAAAGAACACTAAAAACATATTTAGAATCAACTGATAAAGGGGGGTCTTATAGAGGGAGGACCATTTTCCACCTAGGGAAAATGGATCCTCACACCATTTTCTAGGACCCAAATTTTCCCAATTAAATGTTTTATTATTTAATTCATGGGTGTCAGGATAGATCTTCGAGAGGTGACATAATTAAGGCTTTAAATGTGAATTAAAGAGGTTAATTAAATCTAATTAACCACAATTAATTAAGGAGACCTTAGATAAATTTGAAAGTGTGTTAAAACACTTTACAACAATCTTGAAAAGGACAATTTAAGGTATATTTTAGTCAAATAAAGATCCTAGAATGATATTAATGTGTACAAAACATTACAACACCACTCCAAGACACAGTTAATTCAATTTTATGTCAATTGTCCAAATTAAGTGTGAAAAAATATTACCTTTTTTGACACTACATTTTTCCCCCACTTTAGTGAGAGGATGACCCCATGTCAAACTCACACTAAAGTAGACATTCAAGATGTTTTAAGTATGCAGCAATAACAAATATACATTATCATACCCTATCAAAGGCCAAGAAAGAGAAAAACAAAAGGATCAAGCACAAATGACCCAACACAATGTGAAATGGAGCTATTTTTTTAAGAAAATGGATCAAGCTTCAATGGTCCAGTGCGATGTGGAACACATCTAGGGTGTTTGTACATAACATATGTTGCTCACTTTGGGGTAGTGGAACCTTAGTCTTTCCACTATGTGAGTTGTCCAAACAAAGTGGAAAATGAGAGAATCATATTAGCCTCTCATACCATACCAAATTTATCCTCCTAAAAACTTTGATAAGGCACCACAATGTAATTCTTTTTGTAAATGCTTTCGTAATGTAATTTTTTTTCAAAGGGGATTTTGCTCTGTTCATGTAAAGGTATTCTTCTTAGTTAGCATTGTGCCTAATGTCTCCAAGAGAGAAAAATTCAAGGTGTCAGATCGTCACTCATGGTATGCCTCATTTGCATCATGCCATGATAGTATATCATACACTCTTGGACGACATCAAACCCATTGACACCACAAAGAAGAGGAAACATAACCAAAAAAAAAAAATCACACCATGAATGCATCACCATTAGTGTGAGAAATTTAATTAAAGTAGCAATTCAAAATATGTCATTGATGTATTCCCCCACTTTAAAGTGGTTTCCACACCATTACTATGAGCAATTTCTTTAAAGTAGCAAAAAAAAATTCCTAAGAAATGAGAGCATTCCTGAAAAAACCCTATGCCAAGTCGTATGTTTCTAAGATAAGCTATGTCATGAAATAGGAAAGATAGGTTTCCCCCACAAATACATAAGGGATCTATGGATTTGGGGTCAATATGTTTTTGTTACAATGTTGTCATAGAGCACGAAACTATCATCATTCCCCAAATACTCATAGAACTAGAAGAATGACACAAAGAGAGCGAAAACAAAGAAAAATCCTTCTAGGTAAACATGGAAGAGACCTAAATGTCTTGATGCCTTGTGTCATCCCCAAAATGAAAACACAAGACAAATAAAAAAGATAAAAATGCTTTAGGGTCAAAATGGAAGAGACCTAAATTTTTCGATGCCTTGCATCATCCCCAAAAGGAAAACACATGACAAATGAAAAAGAATGGTTATGACAAAGAGAAGAATGTAGAAACATATAAAGGAATGCACAAAAAGAGAGAGAGAGAGAGATACATCAAATGAAACATCATCGAGGATCACATTATGCACATGAAAAAAACAAAAAAGACTAGTAAGGCACATTCAAGTCAACCTAAAGTGAGTCATCCACATCCCAACCTCGATCGGTACATATGGAAGGCGGGAAACAAACCAAAGGGACAACGAAAAATTCTTTGCTAGGACAAAACTATCTAATTCTTTCCCCCATTTCGTGCAAGGTGAGAATGAGTCAAGATAGTTTATGGGAAAGAGCTCCTTGTATTTTGAAATGATTTTCAATGAATATAAAACATATAATAGTGAGAATGGTGTGATTCTACAACCATAATTATGGAACCCCTAAAAATGATTCATGTTCCATCTCAAAATTCTATAAAATTTTGGTTCAATCCATCTCTCTAGGTTTAGGGTTGTGTTCACTATCACTATTTTAGGGTTTATGTTGTTAGAACCCTTCTTAAGTAACCCTTAGGCTTGTGTCCTTGCCAATGTTCTAATTCATTATTGACCTAGTCATTTAAGTTACACCATATGCCATCGAAACCCATGAAGTAACTGGCCCCTCGTGCCTAGGTCTGAATTTTTTTTTTTTTGTAAGGTCGATCGATCAACCCTATTTGGCATTTACATCCTTTAGCTTAAATGGTTTTAAGTCTATCCATTCCTTTTCTTACATTTTCCTAGGTGGTCCCCCTTTTTAAAACTAGCAATTAACATGTGCAAATCTCTTATTTTGTGAGGACCATTTGATCAACAAGAGCACATCTTGGTTGCTCCCCACACCCCCATTCAATTTTTGTTTTAGCTTAAAATTTTACCACGGGCTATCAAGTGAGCACCATGTATCCTTTGCATATGAGGGCCTGACACCATTGAAAATGCTAAAGGTAGTGAGATAAAGTACATCAACGGTGATGATGAAGTAACCTAGATATGGGATCTAGTAGGCTTTGAAGAAGGAAATCTCTCCAATTTAATGAGATTGACAGTTGAGGATTGGTGATGTGGGTCAATCCTGACCACTCCCTACCATCCCATGGGGGGCCTACCTCTACCTCCCATCTCTCAATGGGGAAGCAGGGAAATGTAACATGGTTTTGCTTGAGTAACAAAGGAAACATTAGGAGATGGAGGAAAATTAATAAAATATTTTTCTACATATTGAAAGTGTTAAAGCTTAGGTTACTAAAAGGAATTTTAGATGCACATGTTGTAATAACCAAAGGCTCTTTTGATCATAGCTATTGATTGTACCTGAGTATTATGTGTATAGGCATGTGGGCTTGTGTTAAGACATGCACATATTGAAGGTGGGAGATTTAATCTCAACCTTTCCTTGTCTTCCCGTTCATAAAAGTTTCATAGAGGTTAAGATTCACAATGGAGTAGATAAACTGATGTGTGGCCTTATGCTTCAATGACAAGGAGATGGTGGAGCCTATTGAATGCTATCAAATGGCTCCACATGGCTTGATTGGATTGGATAAAGGAAATGGCTACACATAGTAATTTTTTCAAACTAAGTTGGTTATGAATGTGCCAAGAGTTCACAAGGCCTTGCATGAATTCTTGAGACCTAAAGATAGGAGGCCTAAATTGGGAGTTAATCATAATTGGGGAGATGTTATCCCTTACCCTACATATATGGTTTTGAGAGTGTATGGTGTTATTTTTGCACCTCACTTGTTGCCTAAGTGTGTACCAAAGAGAATTGGGTTTCTTGAGGTAATGTATCAGTTGGGAAGTATGGAGAATAAACATTTGTTGGCTCGGGGAAAGGGAAATTTTTTCCCCTCATATACATGCTTCTTTGATTTTGTAATGATTAAAGTATATTGCAATAATATAAATGATATACTTAAAAAATTTCACATGAAGAGATCAATGACAAGAGAGTATCATGATCCTGAAGGTTTCATGGCTTGGCTAAAGGAAAGGAACAAGAGTTCCAAGTTTGTGCATATTTTCCAATACCTTAAGGATATAATAAGGAACATCGTTGATCTTTTGGAGCAAGAGAACAAAAAATAAAAGTGGATTACTTTTAACAAAATTTAAATAAAGGAAAAGGAAAAGGATCCTAAATTCACCGCTCTTGCAAAAACCCCTAATATAATGTAGAGAATGGAACATGTGTTCTACAAATTTGAAACAATAATTGGTCACCTTGGAGGCAAAAGAATGATTCAAGACAAGGGGAAAGCCCCTATGGAGGAGGAACACGGTGGAGGAGAAATCCCTATTATGGAGGAAAAACCTACAAACCAACCTCCTAAGGAACAAAAAATAAAGCTTTTCATAAGCAGAAAGAAGAAATCAAAGAAAGACAATGTAGTAGCTACTCCCTCTCAAAAAAAAGGAGCAAATACTTCCTTCTCTAGTGTCACAAATGCCACCACCATCTACTCTTAGGTCAACTACATTTGAAACTAATGCAATAGGGAATGCCCCCTGCACTAGGAATGGTTGTGATGCAACAATTGGGTATGAGGTTGAGCAAGCCTGGCCTCACTGGGATAAACAAATCTGATGATCTCAAGGTGGAGGCTTGCACAAAATTCATGGATGATGATTCATTTTTAAAATTCCAAGCTTTCATGGAATTTTCCTATAGGGCTAAGAAGGATGAATATGTTACTGTTGTAGCTAAGAAAAGAAGTCTTCACCAGAGTTTCCAAAGGAAAATATTCAAGCATAGGTCCTCAAAGAAATGAAAGCAAAATTTCATAGAATTACTACAACAGAAGGTAGAGAATTGGTAAAAAACTTTCATGAAACACATCATGGTCTCCTCCCATCTATTTTAAGGGATGATGGTAGCATAAAAACCCTATAGGAGTGGAGAAAGGAAAGTAATGATGTCATTTAAAGTCAAGTCACTTCAATTTGTTAGGAACATGATATGGGTACATTAAAGAGGAACATGGACATGTTGTCCCATGTAGAGATCTTCCTAGAAGAGTTTGATAAGGAAGTCAATCAAGTTGTTACCAGATATTTTCCTTATAGACAAAAGCCTAATAGTGTCATGAAATTTAGTTGGCCCACTGAAGAGGAATTCTAGGCTTGGAAGAGAAAATACTTGGATGTACTGGAGGATTGAATTACAATGGTGGGGTCATGAGTATAGTTTTATTCTTGAAGTCTGCAACCATGATTATTAATGGATGGAAGAGAAACAATGCATAGCCTAGAAATAGTACAAATTAGGCTTTTTTTGAAGTATTGCAAAAAATATTGTTCTCTCTCCAACATGGAAATTGGTGGCATTATCCCTGTACTGACCAATTTGAAATTGAATAGTAGCTTGTTCACTCACCAAAATGGTTTTATTTTCACTAACACAAGACACTTTATATGGTTTTTGTTTAGGTACTCTTTGTAAGTTCAATTTGTCCACCATATCACTAGATACCATGTTGTCAGTGTACCCAAAATCAAAAATCACTTTACATACCTTATTTTTTCATCTACAAGTTGTCCTAAACATGGCTCTTCTTTGAATTTTCTCTCTCTCCATAGATTTCTTCAAGGTTTGTCTTCTCATCATCAAGCTTTCACCTACTTTAAGAGCAACTTGAAGATTATTGGAGTTTGAACTTTCAGCTTAATCTTCATAAACAATTTGGGCTCTCCCTTCAGGTTTCATTTCTCCTCCACTTGTTGTAGTTCCAATCCTCTTTGGACACTTGAAGAAAGGGTGACCAAACTCACCATACTTATAACACCTTCCTGCAAACTCATTAGAATTTCTACCTTGCCTAAAGCTTGTTCTTCCACCTCTCCATTCACCTCTTGATTCAAGTGCTTCTTCTTTACTCTTATCAACCTCTTCAAGATATTCTTTTGACTTTCTTGGTGTTTAAAATGTGCCTCTACCCCTAGAAGTACTGCCTCTTCCTTTTGTTGCCTTCTCTTGTCTCCTCTTGAGTTTTTCTTCTACTCTTATTGTCATTTGAGAACATTGTTCCACTATTTTTGGTGCCATCAAACTAATTTCATCTTGAATGTTATACCTTAGACCATTGAGATATCTAGCTACTCTTTCTTCATCATCCTCCTTGTTGGTTATTTTTTTAGAACCGGACTTAATCTCAGTCCTAGCCTATGAATTTTCCACAATTCAATTATCAGTAAGGTTGAGGATTGGCCAACACCTATGTAAAGTAATTAGTACTTCACTTCTCTTTGGGCTCTGTGAGACCTAGGAGGGTAATCCTATGCATACTCATAATATCTCACATTAGGTCAAGAGTATTTCCTCACACAAATGCACTACCACAAGAAATTCACCTCATCAAAGGCTTGGTAGACCTCGGGTAAAAGTGTTACTCATTTCAGGGAATGCGCTTAAATACTTAAAATTGGAGCAATGTAGTTTAGAGTATTTTATGAATGTTTCTTCATCTTGAATCCTAGATCAAATTCATTACTAGCTCAACTGACCACAAGATAAACTAATAAAACAATCAGTGCATTATCCAAGGGAGAAAAATAATCATAACTTGTAATCAATCATTAATAGAATTCTGATTGAACATCATAAATTAATAGACTATTAGAGTGCCACTTTGTAACATCTAACTCACTGTGTTTCAAAATATCACTTCCTTACTAAATCCTATATAATTTTCTCACAAAATAATGACCTCATTTTAACATTTAATCAACTCATTGACCTAAAGCATAAAACAAGTTCATCCATTTGGTACAAATGACAGAAGACAAATAAAATTATAATTAACAACTTCATTCATAACTTGGAAGAAAATACATAGGAGAGCACATTTTAGAACTAAAATTCTTCTTCATTTATGATATTGCTCTATAAAACCATATTTAAGATTTGTATACAGTATAACTTTCACATTAGATTTTCTTTTGATATATCTACTAAAGTATCTATTTACATTCTATCTACTTTGAGAGCATAGTATTCACTGTGATCTCTCCTAGACTCAAAATTTTGAACTCTTTTCTATCAGCCATGAAATCCCCTTTAGAAAAATAGGGGAGCAACAAGCACCTAGCTAAATTACAATTTCACTTTCATTTTAGTTAATTTCAAAAACCTAATTCTAACTAACTCCTCAAAGAACTCCCCAGGCCATTTCATATGCAACCATTTGAGAACAAGGGAGGAAAAAAGGAAAAAAACATGTGCAGGATACTAGTAGTCATTGTCACAATGTTCATTGTTGAAACAAAAAATATTCCACTCATATCTTCTAAAGGACTTCCACATCAGCATGGAAAGAAAAATAAAAACCATGAAAATATGGAAACAAATACCTCCTATGGAAATACCATGGTATCATCAAAAACTAAAACAAGGTGGTGGCCCTATTTAGAGTCGTTGACATCAAAGAATTCTTAACCACTCCTTTTCCTCAATGAAATTGGAGGGATCATCACCATGTCATTGTCGAAGCTCCCATACAGCACTAGAGAATGGAGGTACTAGCCACATTTTGAGTTAGTATCAGCTTCAAGATCTGAAGGTGTATCAAAAAGCACAATTAGAGAATTGTGTTTGCCTAGACAGACCCTATGAATTTTCTCTTTTTTCCTAGCCTTCTTCACTGGCTACACCAATTCCTTTCCTTTGAACTCAACCACTTCTCTTGGAAGGGTTCTATTTCTAAAGTGGTACATACTCTACGCAATTGATTTCTTCTTATGACCTCTAGCCCTCCTTTTACCCTTTGAAACCTCAAGAGAAGCCTAGGATTCCTTCTTAGTTATATTGAATACATTGAGATGGCTAGACCTTCTAACAGGTTGAATTGTTGCACCAGTTTTCCCCATTTTCAAAACAAGTAGAATTTAACAAATTAAAACAAATCCATAGGGAGACACACTTACAACCTAGATAATTTTGACCAACCTATCAAAGGAATTCCTAACCAAACCAGAGAACCCAATTTGAAACCAACCTACTAAGGACAATAAAATTCAACTCAAGACAAACAAACAACCTCTTACTCCACTTCACACTTCACCCATCATTTACTGTAGAATGGAAAGATGGTTAAAATGGATAGTGATCAACTTGCATTAAATAGAAAATTTGAGCATGCAGAATTAATGATTCAAGAACTTCGTGTGTGAGTGAATTGATAACTTAACAGTTTGAATATGGTTCATTGATCTTAGAATAACTAAAATTTCATCTAAGGTGGCCATCAGCATCATTTTTAGACCATTATCAACCTGTTCCTAGAAAATAGTGATGTTATCTCAAATGTTTCTACGTTCTTTTCTAACCTTGATTAATAAAATGTGATATGACAATCCGCATGTATCACCAACCTAATATGTGCCTTTTCATTTATATCAGCAAAGTACATGGGACTAGTCTATTTTCTTGAGAGAATATTCCCTTATAGACTTCATCGATCATCATTGATCCTCCCCAAATCTTAGCGTGTAATTCATAATGAAAGTATCCATGCGATGATTTTTAGTCTATTGGATCATCCTATTTTAAAACTTCATCAACAGTTCTCTAGTCCTTTTGTTGCTTTCCTTTTTGCTTTATGCTAAATCCTTAGGATCCTTCCACATTGCCTGTTCCATCAATAGTTATCTCCTATCACAGATGCATCTCTTCCTTCATCAGCCTCATCAGTGATGTAAACATCCGCACGATGAAACTTCAACCCTTGGTTCTATGGCCTATCCTTTGATCACGAACATTCCTCCATCGTGCATCACTAATTCAAACTTTGCTTCTAGGTTCCTATCGGTGATAGATGTGGTGAAGGTATCAAATTAAGACATGTACACTTGCATAAAAATAAATTTCACAAAAGACACCACTCATAGGATCTCATCATATTAGCAAAAGAAACCTTTTTAGAGAATACAATCACTCGTTGCTAGTTTAGAACTCAAGCTTTGAAATGAATTCATGATGAGCGATAGTACATAAGTACATCACTTGTCACTAATTCTCCTCATACATTTTGTGAGAAATTAGTGATGAGAGGATTTACAAAGCTTAAAATGTGCATCACATATCGCTAATCTATAATTTAGCATTTGAAACATATCTGCGATCATGCGATATAAAGGAAACTACATCATATCACTCTTCATTGATCCAAATTTATCATTTTATGACCATTTGTGATGAATGATAAGAGAAAAAGGCCATAACATCACTTATCATTATTATAGATTTGAAGGTTCAAAAACCATTAGCAATAAGTGATATTAAATAAAACATCGTTCCATCACTTGTCGCCAATTCAAAATATGTATCTATGAAGAAATCAATGTTGAGCAATTAAGTATGATTTCCTTCAGAACTTAAGTGGAAACTTTGAGCACATGAACTTAAGTTGTTCTAATGAAGGGGATCCCCTAGGATGATATGAGAATAGTAAGCTTGATAACTTCTATAATGAAATGCAAAGAATATAAAGGCCAAAAGATTCTTTACTTAGCCCTATAAGATGGGATATTGAGACCTAGGCGAGAGGGATCAATCATTTGATGACATTGATAGAAATGAGAGTTTTTTTTTTTAAATGATTGGATACAGGCACTATGTATTCAACAAAAAAATAGAATGTAACAAGCAATTAAAATGAATAAAACCCTAAACCCCATATAAGAACCCTACATCTAGATGTAACAAAGGTTTAGATGAAAATAAAAATTCTTAGGGTTCAATATGAGCACTTTAGATTTTGCAAAATATGAAAGCTCCATTAGTAGCTCTTCCTAGGTACATTTGCTCCTCAGTGAACAGAGCAAGAATTCAGATCCTCTGGAGAAGTAGATCAGGTGCCTACTTCATTAGGTAACAAATTCAAAAGGTCGCCTCTTCCCCCAACTTCTCTTGGTTTGACAAGTCAAACCATATATGATGGCCCAAGGCCACCAAAAACTGTAGGTCTCTTCTTACCTCTATCATAGATAAATTTTTTATCACACTTCACTGAATCCAATCTAAAAACATCACTACAATATGCCTGATTAAACATGTTAGCACTTCTCAACATCTCAGTTTATACAATATTATCAACAAAATCACAATTACCCAGCATTTTAAAATCAAGCATACTCTTAAAATATTGATTCTCATGTGGCAACAACTCATAATATTTATCATTTAAAACACTGTTAAGTTGGAAGCAACCCTCTTCAATATTTTACCCATCACCACACTGTAAGAAAATTTCATCTAGCTAAAAAATATGGCACTCATTTTCTACCACATAGTTGGTACTATCAAGCTCAATCTGATTATTGGTTTACATTTCAAAGGTGAAACAATTATAAGAATTTAGAACCAAAACATTATTCACATCATGCAAACTATCTCCAAGTGTGTATAAAAAGATACACTCATACTTTTGCACACACTGTAACTTTGCCTCAACATGCCGGTGTAGAGAATTGTCAAGAATCTCTAACCTATCCTCATCCTTACTCACTTTGATACCTTTTGAACATGACATTTTAACATATTCAGCATTCATAGCTTGTTCAAAAGTTAGCAATTCTAGTTCAAAAAGATAATCTATTTTTTCTTTGAAATCAGCCCCCATATCCATATGAAAATATTCATAACTAGGCTCATCTAAAATAGAGAAAAAATACTTATCCAAATCTGCATTAAAATTCTCAAAATTTGGCTTATCAAATACACAAACTTCATGGTCATCTACTATTTCTAATCCATCTAAATAGATTTATGAACTTGCATTAGCTTGCACATTCTTATACTCACTTGGTTGCTTGTCATTGTCCACATTATCACTCTGCTGATTAACTAGTTCATAACTAGAAATAAAATCATATACCCATGTGTTATATCCTACATCGTAAAGGCTATCATCACTGTCAAAATCAATATGAACAACACACAACAACCGAGGGTTTCCCACATGTTTATATTTCTGATATTCAATGGTTAATAGATTTCAAATTTGTTCACTACTTAATAGATCATTGTTCTAATCCATTCTTTCAACCACTTTTTCTTCTTGACTTCTCCTAGAACTACATGCATTACTAAGTAGTAAATTAGGGTATATCATGATAGCACCATCAAAATACTCAATGGACTGATCACAAACTAGGTTTTCCCAATCATAGGAGATTGAATTGCCAACAACCTTTTCAAAAACATAGTCACAACCTATCTTAGAAGATAGCTTGTCCATTTGTTCTTTCTTGCTTCTTTTTATGCTATCATGATAGCAGTCTACATCTTTTTTAACTTCAACATTGGATTGGGTTTCATCATTGAGTTGTTCATTCACATATTCTTGAGGATAGAGACAAATATTTTCTCTCTCATGAACAACAATGGTAGACATTGCAACACTCTTAACTTCTTCCTTCTCAAGCATGCACTTGTTTGTATCTAAAACTGAAGACATTTGATCATTTATATCCATAAAACTACTAATTTTATCAACATGTTTACCCACAATTGAAGACATTGGGCTTTGCACATATTCATTCCTCATTTTTTCCATATTGTATAAATATGTGTAAGCCATCTGCATACTCAATACTTTGAAATCCTTCAATAATTCACTGGATCCCTCCTCAAAAGCTTCAAAAAACATATGAATGCACTCTAAGGTATGAGGTTTAAAAATTTTATTGATTAGTGAAAGAGCAATAGCAAATCTATGACTAAGAGCAATGCTTGACTCTTCACCTTGTTTTGTAATTTGTTTTAACTTTGTCAAAAGGTCAGAAGGTTCTTTTGCAAATTATTCTCTATAAGCATCCACTAGTTTATCCCAACAAGAAAAGGACTTCTCAAGAAAAATTAATTACTAGTCCTTAGCTCTAGCTTCAAGAGATTTGACAAAAAATCTCATTCACATATCCTGATCTCTAAATGAATGTTTCACCATGAAGCTATAAAAACTTTGGACATGTGCATCTCCTTCACACACATGGTATCCATTAAATCTAGGCATCTACTTATAGACTCGAGATGGCATACTTTTAACCTTGTAATCAACCCATGGAAAGTCTAATTGGTCATACAATAGATCAAAAGAATTGATAAAAGGTGTAGTATGATTATCTCTCAACTAGGCTTCTAGAGCCATCAAATTCCTTTTGTTCATCTCTTTAATTCCCTTTTTAAACATAGCTTTCCATTTCAGTCTAAGCCTAGGCTTGTTCATACTTGGGATCATGCACTTTTTGGTATCAACTATCTAAGGATTTTCAAACTTATGAAGCTTCTTGATAATATGCATCAAATTTTCTAATGGCATGGTTATTTCTCTTTCATAATCCATGGATGTATGAAAATTTGGGTTTAATTAATTGTGCATAATCATAACCATGACAATATGAAGGATCACTAAGATAGTTGCTACTATGATGGTAACTTCGGCCTTCAACATATGATAATGCAAATGGGTAGTGATTCTTAAGATATACAAATTCATTCTAACGATCCATACTAGCAAATTTATGAATACTCAAACAACACTTTAAATGGAACAATAATTGCTTTCAATATGATAGGTTCAACAAATCAAAATATGCAAAAAACCATGTACCTTCACACCTCTAGTTACTACAACTTTGAATAGAGCATTTTCAGGTTACAATAACAAACAGTATCCCTTCATGTGTATAAATTGTAGAGTAGAGTTTTGACCTCTTCAACAAGAGGAAAACCTTTGAAGCAAGGATATCTTTCTCTAAGTTCTTCCAATAGAGTCACTTTCTTAGTATTTTGAATTTAGGGATGCTACAAATCAATTTGTAGATCTAGAAATTCTTCAATATCTGAACCATATGTTCATTGTGTTTTAACTCCTTTCAAATGGTCTTTAACAAATTTGCATCAATGATGAAAACTGTCCCCAGCAGAGCTGCCATTTATGTTGGTTTTTTTTAGAACCAAACTTAATCTTAGTCCTAGCTTATGAATTTTCCATAGCTCAATTATCAGGAAGCTCGAGGATTGGCCAACACCTAAGTAAGGTAATTAGTACTTCACTTCTTTTCAGGCTCTGTGAGACCTAGGAGCGTAATCCTATGCATACTCATAATATCTCACATTAGGTCAAGATTATTTCCTCACATAGATGCACTACCACAAGAAGTTCATCTCATCAAAGGCTTGGCAAACCTCGGGTAGAAGAGTTACTCATTTTAGGGAATCCGCTTACATACTTAAAATTAGGGCAATGTAGTTAAGAATATTTTATGAATGTTTCTTCATCTTGAATCCTAGATCAAATTCATTACTAGCTTAACTAACCACAAGGTAAACTAATAAAATAAGCAATTTGTTATCCAAGGGAGAAAAAGAATCATAACCTATAATCAATTAGTAATACAATTCTAATTGAACATCATAAATTAATGGACTATTATAGTGTCACTTTGTAACATCTAACTCGTTGTGTTTCAAAATATCACTTCCTTACTAAATCCTATATCCTTTTCTCACAAACTAATGACCTCATTTTAGCATTTAATCAACTCATTGAACTAAAGCATAAAACAAGTTCATCCATTTGATGCAAATGACAGAGGACAAATGAAATTATAATTAACAACTCCATTCATGACTTGGAAGAAAATACATAGGAGAGCACATTTTAGAATTCTTCATTTTTTATATTGCTTTGTAAAACCATATTTAAGATTTGTATACAGTATAACTTTCACCTTAAATTTGCTTATTATATATCTACTAAAGTATCTATTTACATTCTATCTACTTTGAGAGCATAGTATTCATTGTGACCTCTCCTAGACTCAAAATTTTGAACTCTTTTCTATCAGCCATGAAATCCCCTTTATAAAAATAGGGGAGCAACAAGCACCCGGCTGAATTACAATTTCACTTTCATTTCATTTCATTTCAAAAACCTAATTCTAACTGACTCCTTGAATAACTCCCCAAGTAGTTTCCTACACAATCATTTGAGAACAGGGGAGGACAAAAGGAAAAAAACATGTGTAGGATACTTGTAGTCATTGTCATAGCATTCATTGTTGAAACAAAAAATATTCCATTCATATCTTCTAGAGGACTTCCACATTAGCATGGGAAAGAAAAATACAAACAAGGAACACATGAAAACAAATACCTCCTATGAAAATACCATGGTTTCATCGAAAACTAAAACAAAGCAGTGACCCTATTCAGAATCGTCCACATCAGAGAATGCTCGACCACTCCTTGTCCTCAATGAAATTGGAGGGATCATCACCATGTCATCATTAGAGCTCCCATATGGCACTAGAGAATAGAGGTACTATCCATAGTCTGATTCAGTATAAGCTTCAGCATCTAAAGGAGTATCAGAAAGCACAATAGGATAATTATGTTTTCCTAGGCAAGCACTATGACTTTGCTTTTTTCCTGGCCTTCTTCACTGGCTACACTAGTTCCTTGCCTTTGAACTTGACCACTTCTCCCAAAAGGGTTTTATTTCTAAAATAGTACGTACTCTACACAATTGATTTCTTCTTATGACCTCTAGCTCTCCTTTTACCCTTTGAAACCTCAGGAGAAGCTTGGGCTTCCTGCTCAGTTATATCCTCATGGTACTCAAAAACATTGAGATGGATAGACCTTCTAACAGGCTATTGTCACACCAATTTTCCCCATTTTCAAAACAAGTAGAATTTAAGAAATTAAAATAGAGCTACAGGGACACACACTTATAACCAAGTCAATTTTGACCAACCTATCAAAGGAATTCCTAACTAAACCAAAGAACCCAATTTGAAACCAACCTACTAAGGATAAGAAAATTCTACTCAATACAAACAAACGGCCTCTTACTCCACTTCACACTTCACCTGTCATTTACTATGGACTAGAAAGATGGTGAAATGAATAGGGATCAACCTGCATTAAATAGAAAATTTGAGCATGCAGAATTAATGATTCAATAAATCCTTGTGTGAGTGAATTGATAACTTAATAGTTCAATTTTTAATCTAGGCCGTTGATCTTAGAAAAATTAAAATTTCATCTAAGGTTGCCATGAGCATCATTTTTTGACCGTTATCAACTTGCTCCTAGAAAATAGTGATGCTATCTCAAATGTTGCCACGTTATTTTCTAACCTTGATTAATCATATGTGATCTGACAATTAGCATGTATTGCCAACCTAATCTGTGTCTTTTCATTTATATCAGTAAAGTACAACAGACCAGTCTATTTTATTGAGAGAATATTTCCTTATAGACTTCATTGCTCATTGGTGATCCTCCCAAAATATTAGGGTGTAATTCACAATGAAAGTATTCATGCAATTATTTCTAGTCCATTATATCAACCTATTTTAAAACTTCATCAACGGTTCTCTAGTCCTTTCATTGCTTTCATTTTTGCTTTATGCTAAATCCTCAAGATCCTACCACATTGCCTATTCCATCAATAGTCATCTCCTATCACGGATGCATCTCATCCTTTATCGGCCTCATCAGCAATGTAAACATCCCCATGATTACACTTCAACCCTTAGTTATGCAACCTATCCTTTGATCACATCCATTCCTCCATTGCGCATCACTAATTCAAACTTTGCATCTAGGTTCCTATCAAGGATGGGAGATGTGGTGAAGGCATCAGATTAAGACACATACACCTGCATAAAAATAAATGGCACAAAAGAAATCACTCATAGGATCTCATCATATTAGTGAAAGAAACCTTTTTAGAGAATACCATCGCTCATCGCTAGTTCAAAACTCAAGCTTTGAAATGAATTCACTATGAGAGATAGTACATAAGGTCATCACTCATCACTAATTATCCTCATACAATTTGTGAGAAATTAGCGATGAGAGGATTTACAAAGTTTACAATGTGCATCATGTATTGCTAATCTGGAATTTAGCATTTGAAACATATCTGTGATCATGCATTATAAAGGAAACTACATCATATCGATCATCGCTCATCCAAATTTATCATTTTATGACCATCTATGATGAACAATAAGAAAAAATTTCTAGAACATCACTTATCATTGTTATAGATTCAAAGGTTCAAAACCCATTAGCGATAAGAGATATTAAAGAAAACACTATTCCATCGCTTGTCACCAATTCAAAATATGTACCTACGAAGAAATCAGTGATGAGAGATAAAGTATGATGGCCATCAAGACTTAAGTGGAAACTTTGATCACATGCACTTAAGTTTTTCTAATGAGGTGGATCCCCTAAGATCATATGAGAATAGCAGGTTCAATAACTTCTAAGTCATGAAATGAAAATAATATAAAGGAAATAAGATCCTTTACTTAGCCCTATAAGATGGGATATTCAGACCTAGGTGAGAGGGATCGGTCACTTGATGACATTGATAGACATGAGATTTTTTTTTTTAATTACCAAATACATGAACTATGCAATCAACAACACAATAGAGTTTAACAAGCAATTAAAATGAATAAATTTGTAAACCCCATATAAGAACCCTACATCCAAATGTAACAAAGGTTTTAGATGAAAATAAAAATTCTTAGGGTTTAATATGAGCACTTTAAATTTTACAAAATTTGAAAGTGCCATCACTCATCATCCTTTGTTCTTATACTTAGCCTATAGAATTCCTCAGTGTATGCTTGCACATCTTGTTCTTTTTTCCTAAGATTTTGTTATCTTTTAAGTAATTGAACATTATAATCACAAGGAACTTATCTTTCAATTGTTTCTTCTTTCTCTCCCAAGAAGTGATCTTGTTCTTTCCTTTTCTCTATCTTTCATCTTGCATAAAGTTCCACCATAGCAAAGTATGTCTTTTCAATTTGGTTTTTGCCTTCTTCACTTTGTGTTCTTCATCAATCTCCTCATAGTCAAAGTAATTCTCCATGGCTCCTATCCAATCAAAGAGCTCTCCACCATCTAGTTTACCCCCATACATAGGTATATCCATTTTTCTATGTCCATCTTTTTTCACAACCTTCAAAAACTTCATCATTCTCACATCCTCTGGATCCATCTCTTCCTCTTCACTAGAAGTCTCTTCTTCAATATCACTCTCATCCATATCCATTCCATTTTTTAATTTCAATGTAGTCATATCCCTTTTCAAGGCTTCTATTTCTCTAGCCTGCTCATCAATATTTCTTGCAGCTATGCTTCCCTTAGGAGGCATCTTCACAATCTTTCCTCCTCACCTTCCAACATGAAAAATCCAACCAAATCACCAACAAGAGATCTAATAACTAAGCTTTGATACCACCTAATGTAAGCAAGGTGGTTGAGATTCCCTATCCAACTCAAAATGACCCTACTCAAACAAGGAAACAACCTTTAGCAACACAAGTCTCTCAACTTGACTCAAACACTCTCCTTAAGGCTTGTAGCCCTCAAAATCCAACTCTTGGTGATATCTTTTACAAAAAACTATATAGAGGCCAACTCAACATCAATTGAGACTCACTTTAGGATTTGACACAACTTTCCAAAAGATCCCATAAGGTTTCTTTAAGAAAATATTGCAAACCAATAGACTGCCCCTATCCTAAAACCACCAATTAGCCCTCTTTTACAAAGGAGGTACCTCCAAATCACCAATTTCCACCCAAAATCAATAGAAAGTCTTTAATTGTGTATCAAAACAACAAATTTCATAATTATTTCTCAAGTTTATGACCTCTAAGTCATTGTTCCATGAAACCCTCATTCTCCATGCAAAACACCAAGGGTTTATTGAAAATCCTATATCCCAGGCTTATTAGACACAACAATTTCCTTCAACACTTCACAATGACTCTACACAAACTCAATCCACCCTTGCATAGATAGTACCAACAACATTTTGACAAAACCCTTCTTAAACCCACCATTTTCACATGAAAATTGCATTGTTTAGCCCTAGGGAATCCTCCCAAATTGAACTTCACTCCTCAGCCTCTTAAACAATAAGACCACCTATCCTACCAGAAAAAAATTCAATCCACTAAGTTATAGGGTCTTAAAGTAGGTGGATTGACTAAATCATCATTTAACTTCAATCAAAACCCTACACTAGCCTTTAACAGGCAGATTTTAGAAAATTTCAAAGATCTTTCCTCCAAATCCTGATGAAAGACTTTCAAACTTGATTCAAATGAGAATTAGAAAATTCCTCTACAAAATCCAATAAATTTCCATGCATGAGAAAGACTGTACGGGTAGTACAAAACTAGGAAAGTTCAGAAAAACTATGAATTTACAGAAGTAACATTGTATTCCATGAGAATTATTTCAAAAATGAACATCAACAACCTTGTTCAAGCCTTGGATAGGATTTTTGTACATTATCCATTCAAATTCTAACTGTCTAATTCCTATAACTACCTTTTAACATACTAGACTCTTCAACGTCCATACAAAATTCAATTTTACAACTTTTTGTGTTTGACAACATTTACAACAAATTATAATTTTGCATTATCAACACAACTGACCCCCCTGAACACCTATTAGGATACAAAATTGATTAAATACATTGAAAAATGGTTTCCAAGACCTTATTTAAATAAAACACACTAAAACCTAAAGTCTACTCTTCAGCATCTTGATTTGGAAAACTTTACTTAATGGTGCTCCTGCACCACTCTACAATTTAGAAGAAGCTACAATTGCACTACAAGGATCAAATTTTAGTGAGCAGTGGGATACACTAGCTATATGGTCCATAGCCCCAAGCACAAGGAAGCCTAATATTTCATATCTTGCACTCCTTTGGAGCAAGAGAATAAAAAATCAAACTAGATTTCATTTAAAAAAATGCAAAGAAAGGAAGAGGTAAAGGATCCTAAATTTGTTGCTCTTGCAAAAATCCCGAATATAATGCAGAGAATGGAACATGTGTTCCAAAACATTGAAACAATGGTTGGTCACCTTGGAGTTGAAAGAATGATTAAAGAAAAAGGGAAAGCCCTTATGGAGGAGGAACAAGGTGGAGGAGAAATCCATGTTATGGAGGAAAGACCTATAGACTAGCCTCCTAAGGAACAAAAAATAAAGGTTTTCATAAGGAGAAAGAAAAAAGCAAAGAAAGATGATGTAGTAGTTGCTCCCTCTCAACAAGAGGAGCAAAGACCTCCTTCTCCAATATCACAAATTTCACCACCATCTCCTCTAAGGTCAACTGCATCTAAAATTGTGGATATTGATGACCCATCACAACATGCCTCACCACCAAAAGAGCCACCATTAAAGAAACAAAATGTCAAATCAACTGGTTTGGTGGATTATGATGATGATGAATCTAACAAAGAGATTTGGGTTTCTGACCATGAAATGTGATAGGGAATACCCCTTGCATCAACAATTATTGTGTCGCAACAATTGGGTATGAGATTGAGCAAGGGTGACCTCACTGGGATAAACAAATCTGATGATCTTAGGGTGGAGGCTTGCATAAAATCCATGGATGATGATTCATTTGTAAAATCCCAAGCTTTCGTGTAATTTTCTTATAGTTCTAAGAAGGATGAATATGTTACTAGTTAGCGAATGGAATGGATCAAGATAAATATATTCAAAATAATGACTCTTGACCCAGATTTAGCACTACTGTAATTCAACTAACAGCTCTGAAAAAACCAAAATTGCATTTGTGGATTTTCTCTAAATTTTGTCAAGGTACAACTCCCTCACAATATTTTCAATGAATTTTTCTAAACTAATGGACACAGGTATGCTTTTCACCAAAAAGAAGGAAAGTGATGGAACTTCAAAAATTTTGCTCCTTATGTTTCATTCCTTCCCTACCTTATGTCACTAATCTTTCATGGTGTTGTAAATTTCTTACAGTTGGGGTTTTAGCTTTTCCTACATGTAAAACCCTTGTGCTATTTTACACCTTGGTTGGGATCTATTTCGTTGTTACTTTTTGAGGGGGTTTTAAAATGACTTATGTCCTATCAGTTTGTCTAGGCTAAGTCCCTTTGGTCTTAATGTTTTATTTCCTCCACTGGGTTTTATTTTCCTAAGTCCTAGTTGGCCCCATGTTTCATCATTTAAAAAACAACTTATGTCGTTGTTTACCATCCACCTAGTAATGTCCCCTTGTCCTTTTAATAAATGTTTTATTTCACAGAGGGATCAAGTTCACGCTACCGTTGATCATTTTCCTTTGGATATCAATGGTTGCCCACCATCATGTGATCAAGAATTGTAGGATATTTATTGATTGTGATATCACGGGTAGGTGCCACGTGTCCTTCCTAAAGGTTCAATTTTGTGCAACCGTTGATGTGTTGTCATTTGATCTCAGTCATTCCCCACCATCCCACGATGACCCCACAACATTGATTTGGTTGATTGTGATATCGCAGGTGGGTGCCACATATCCTATCTAGAGAGGCCAAAGGGGATAAAAGTTTGAGTGAATATTGATCAACTACTATTTGATCAACGATCGCCCACCATCGCATGATCAAAAGTTATAGGGTTTTTACTGATTTTGATATCACAAGCGACCACCATGTGGACTTCCTTGGTAGCGTATGGTATGGTAGGCCCCTTATTTCCACATTGGATATTGTGTCAGCTTGCTTTGAAGGCAGCCATTCGATCATTAGATTTAACTAAAGGATCGACGGCTAAATTTTAAAGTCTGATTCAAATATGGTTGGTGTCATTCATGCAGCACACGGGTGAGCTTTAATGGTGGATGAGGAACTTACTGGCATGATTTAATCAATAAATCAGGTGTTGGTTCGTGACATGGGTACTCTCTCCATTGTACATGCATATCTGAACTTTGAATAAAATAACTAAGGGTTGTTTCATTCATCTCATAGTTGTGGTGTGTATGATTTTGTTTTAGCTTTAATTCAAGGAAATAATTAAAATACTTGAATGGGATTATAGGCAGATATGTTTTGTATAAGGATTTGATAAGTAGTATTGAGTTAGAATACCTATTGATGAGATTACAAGGTAATTTCATCAAACATCTCATATGTTATGTGTTAAATCTGTCATATGCCCTTAGATACTTTTGAATTTGACTCCTCCAATGGATATATGGCATTGATCTAAGTTGTACTTGTTTGTATACTTCGGTATTTGTTTGTCTTTGCCTAGAGCTTGCTACAAATTGCAAATCAATGACTATCTTATGCTGTGAGTTGTGTTGTAGTTATCTCATGCTCCAAGTAGTTGATATTATTGATGAATAGTCAATTCTATTCGATATTATCCTATCATGTTGAGCTATTAGGTGAGATTATCTATTATTGTTAATGTTGTTTATAATAATGGTTCAGAGGTTGTAAACACATTAAGGGATCTCCCTCCTGGGTCTTGTAGAGCCCAAAGTGTAGGAGGATTTTTAAATTCCTCATTAGTTGGTCCAAGTCCTTCAAGCTTCCCTTGATTGGAATTGGTGATTCCATAGGTAGATTAGAAGACAAACCTGGTTTCAGTGTAAAACTAAACCAACAAAATGGCAACTCTACTAGGGAGCTAATTGTAATATTTCTTTTCAGTGTGTTAATTGTCCATTTTGCATAGAGTTTTCATAGTGTTTTTGTGATTTGAAGGTTGAGCCTAAAATTTTGTGTTAGGTATGTCCACTTCTTCTATTTTCATAATCATTAAGAGTTATGTTGTAAAGCATTTTTGTGTGTTGACATTACGAGGTTCCAAATGTTTTTCATTCTCCACCACATGTCTTTAGGTATTTGGTATTCCCAAGCTAATTGGGTGGCGACTCTGAAGTCTTTGCACCAGTGTGCATTTTATTTTTAAAAGGTTTATTATAAATGGAAAGAACTTTTGGACTAGTACGAAGAATGAAGAACACCAAGTCATTCATGAGGAATCATCTAGAATAGAAATTGGAAGGTGAACTTCCCAAAGTGAAGAAGAAGGACTGGATAAAGAAAAGACCAGAATCTAGTAATGTTTCTCCCATGTCACAGGACTTTGTATAGCAAGGTACAAGTAAGCTTTTACACCCTATCCTTGAGAATCTTGAAGAGGTCTAGAAATTCATATTCAGATATTTGTGGATTTTTTGATGCATTATTTAATACACTGGTTCAAGAAGATGTAACATGTTAGAATAAAGGGCTTGTTAGTGTCAAATATGTTGAAAAGAGAAGAGGCAAGAGTAGAAGTCGAAGCCATCACAGAGAATGCACCAATGATGTTCCTCCTCCTCCTGCTGAAAATGATGTAAACCCTTTATTTTCTGAACATTTACTAGAAGAGGTCAATCTAATAGACCTAGATTATACATCAAGTTCTAATGTGAATTTTCCCGACCCTGATGTTTTTTGAGACATTAGTTCTTTGAGGTGGTAAATCCAAAAGCAAGTTGAGTTGAGGGTGAGAAGAGAAAACAAGAGAGAAGCAGAGTTGAGGAATGTTGTGATTGAAAGGGATAGGTTGATGAAACAGTTGGAAACAATGAAGTTCCTAAATAAAGAAGAACCTAAACCAAGTGTTGAAGGATCGATTATACAAAAGATTGCTAATAAGGGAACAAAGACAGTGTCTAAAGAAAACCCAGTAGGCCACATTGATGTTCAACCGAAACCTGTTGACCCAAAACCCTCAAATCATGTTAAGTCTCAACCAAGTAAGCCTGTCTTAGATAATGGAAAGAAAAAGGTTGAGGGGATTAAAATAAATGAGAAGATGACTCCCCATTCCACTCAACAAGATCTCCAGCCACATGTGTCATTTTAAACAAAATCTTCCTTAGAAAATGCTAAAAGGGAGAATGAAGCTCTAGTAGAAGAGTTGGAGAGAACAAAGATTGAGGCTGCAAATGTAGAAATGAAGAGAAAAATAAGTTTCCTAAAGATGTCAAACATGGATGAGACTACACAAGCTGCAACCTCATCAAGTCACCAAGATGTTTTAAAGGATGGTCCTAAAACTAATCCAAACCCCACCATAAATAATTCTAGCCTGAAGACTCATGCAAATAGGTCTATAAATCCAAATCAGGATGGTTCTAGAGTACAAGTTTTAGGGTCTGGTGTTGATTCTCAGAGGAATGAAGGATTATTTCAATGATGACCTATATAGTTGGAAAGGTATAGGCCATTATTCTTTGATGGTATCCCTAGTTATCCAAATCCCATCTCTACTAACTTGAGAGAAAAGATGAGTAAGTTTGCCAAAAATAATGCTATGACAGCAGAGGAACACTTAAAAGCTTTCATGGATATGTTAAATAATTATGAGGTAGAACATGAAGATGTTGTAATGAAATTGTTTGTACAATCTCTGGTAGAGGATGTGAGGGATTGGTATAGAGGTCTACCTAATGCTAGTATTGGTTCATGGGATGATTTTGAAAAGTGTTTCAAGGAGCACTATGGTGATAAAACTAATGCTATTTTATGTTAAATGAATTTAATAACATCAAATAGTCATTTAATGAGCCTGTGATAGAGTTTAATTTAAGATTTTAGAAAGCAATGTGTAACTTGTTTCAGGTTTTGAGGCTTGATGAAAATGTTTGTTTAACTAAATATTTCAATGCTTTTGATGCTAAAATGGCATATCTCCTCAAAGATAAGGACCCTTGAACTATGAGGGATGCATTTAGGGTGGCTATAAATATTGAGAGTAATAGAAGAGCTTCTGGGAAATATGGTAGGAGAGAACCTACACTTTTAAAAAAATCTAAGAATAAGCTTAAGAAGGTTCCAGCTGCAAAGCCTAAAGATAATCAAAAGTGGGAAAAGGTTTATAGTACCTTGAAAGACATAAAGAAAATTGTTGCTAAGCAAGAGAAGGGTACAGGAAATGAAAGGCGATCTTATAATAAAATGATAGGAAGCCTAGATTGCAAAATTATCCTTACAATACAAATTGGAAATATGGAAAACCAATCTTGCCTAGCCAGAACCTTAAAAATGATCAGCATACACCAAACCCCTTGCAAAAACATTTAGTGAATCTAGTAGTAGATAGACCATGGTCTAAAGTGTGTGAACATCCACATGATCAAAATTATTGTGGTGTTGCTCAGTTGCTTGTTGCTAAGGAAGTGGAAGAGGATGTTCATGATTAGACATTGAAATATGAGCAGGATGATGTAGATGTTTGTATGGCTAGATCATACATTGATGAGGCAGAATGTTCCTCTAATGATGAAATACGGGAAGCTGATGTGGGTAATCAGAGGAAAAAAAGTGGGATGTATTATCAACAGGTCTTTTCTGATGAGGAAGGTGAGTTTGATCATAATTCTTGCAATATGGAGCAGTCTAAAGATTCAATGTCCTTAAGGAGACTGTTAGAAGAAGTGATTGCAAGATTGACTGAAGAAATGGCTGCTCAAATGAGATGTTCACTTCAATTGAGAAATAGAACTATGGGTGGTGAGCAGGGTAAACATGTTGGTTTGTTTATTAAAGAGCAAAAGGATAAGAACAAAAATGTTAAGGTTGACAACAAAAAGGATGCTATGAAATTCAAAGAAGTTAAGATTGATAATACTTGGGAAAAAAAGAACGAGACCCCAAAGCCTCAGGAAGATGTAATTGCATCATTGGTGAAGACAAAGGTGAATACAAAGGTAGTTGAACATGTTGCAGAGGATAAGAAGCAAAATAAGCTAGGAGGAAGTAATCAACTAGAGAGAAAGGAAAATGATGAAGGTATGATGTCTAATTTGCCTAAATATACACCTATGGATATGATTTGTGTTCTTTCTCAGGTTAAAGTAATTGTACCTTTGCTAGAAATGATGAGATTAAATGAACACAAAGAAAGGAAAATAACTTTGATCATAGATGTTGTTGGTAATAAGGCTAAACAAGGAAGTGGTAAAGAAGTGAAGGATAAAGAGAAAGAAATGGAAGTGGAGGGAATTGTATCACAAATTCCTCCTGTATATTTAGGAAATTCTATTAACATGTTCCTTGAAAACATAACCCATTTTTTCTTAAGTGTGGATATAAATGGGAAAACTTTAAGGAGTTGTATGATAGATTCGGGGGCATCAAATAATGTTATGCCAGTCAAAATAATGGAGGCAATGGGCTTGACAGTATATACTACTCAAGGTAAATGCTATGATATGGATTCAAGGGAAGTGTCAGTTATTGGAACTATCAGAGCATTGCCTTATTAATTGACTCAGTACCCTAACAAGGATTTGGTCATGGTCGTATTAGTTGCAGATATCCCACCTCATTTTGGAATGCGCTTGTCAAGAAAATGGAGTGCATCAATGGGGGGTAATATGTAATGTGATTTGTACTTTGCTACTTTCTCTATTGATGGTAAGGATGTCAAAATTGAAAGTGAATCAAAAGTACCTTATATGATTGAGCATGGCCCAATTGAGAATATGACATGTTTTATTGACAATGGTATAGATAAGTTTAGGGTTGAGGAATTCTCTAGTGATTGTGATAAGCCTACTGCATTGATTGATACAGAAATAAAACGATTTTCAGAATCTAATGACTTGTGGACTATGCATTTTGATGGTGCAAGTTCAAAAGAAGGGTCTAGTGCAGGTGTTTTGTTACGATCACCAAGTGGAAAGGCATTTAGGTTCTCTTTCACTTTGTTATTTGAATGAAAAAATAATGTGGTAGAGTATGAAGCCTTGTTATTGGGGTTGAGATTGGCTGGAAAACATGGGATCAAGAAGCTCAAGGAAATTAGGGATTCTAAGCTTGTGGTCTCCCAAGTTAGATCCAAGTATGTATCAAAGAACAAGAGGTTGAAACAGTATAGGAATGTTGTTTGGGATGAATTGGAGAGATTTGATGCATTTGGCATAGGATGGATGGAGAGAGGTCAAAATAACGTGGTAGATTTATTAGCTAATATTGTAGTAAAACTAGATGATATGTCTTATGTTGGAATTTCAAAGGTTGAGGTGCAAACTAGGCCATCTATTCCCGATAACATAAAAAATTGGTAAGTTTTTGATAATGATGATGATATAGTAAGATTTTTGAATTGTATGGGTGAATATGAAAATCAAGAAATTGACTTTGGAGCTTTTGTTGAAAATATTGATGGTAAGGATACTATATTTGGAAATGAGGTCATTCAGTTAAAGACAAACACAATTCCCAAGGGTCTAGTTGTACTAGAAAGAGTGTTTGATAATCAAGATAAGACAAAGGCTAATCACACCGTTTCTCATCCTGATGACTTGGAAGAGACAAATCTTGGAACAAAATCATCCCCAAAAAAGGTGTATATTGGAAAGAAAATGTCACCAAAGGTAAGAAGGATGCTAATTGACTTATTAAGGAAGTTTAGGAATGTGTTTGCATGGTCCTATGATGACCTTAAGGCATACAGGGAGGATCTTTTCCAACATGAGATTCCTTTGTGCGATGATGCCAAGCCATTCAGACAAAAGCAAAGGCCTATTAATCCCACTTTAGCCCCCAAAATACAAGAAAAATTAATGAAACTAAGGGATGCAGGAATCATCAATCCGACTAGACATCCATCCTGGGTGTCAAACTTGGTACCAATAAGGAAGAAAAATGGAGACATCATGTTATGTGTAGATTTCATAAATTTGAATGTGTCTTCATTAAAAGACAACTATCCATTACCCAATATGGAAGCCATGTTGCAAAGGGTGACAGGTTGTGAATTAATGTTTATGATGGATGGTTTTTCTGGTTATAACTAGCTTATGGTCAAAGATTCTGAGCATTTCAAGACATCTTTCACCACACCATGGGGAACATATGTTTATGTAAGAATTTTGTTTGGTCTAACAAATGCAAGGGCTACTTTTCAGAGAGCCATGGATGTGGCAATCTCAGATTTCATTAATTTGTTTTTGGTGATCTACCAAGATGACTTGACAGCATATTCTAAAAAGGAAGAGGATCATTGTGAGTATCTGGAGAAGATATTTATTAGAGCTTTGGAGTATGGTATTTCTTTGAATCCAAAGAAATGTGTGTTCGGAGTACTAGAGGGAAAATTATTGGGACATATTGTTTCCAATGATGGAGTAAAAAATCATCCAAAGAGGGTAATTGCAATTGATAAATTTCCACAACCCCAAAATGTCAAAGGAATACAATCTTTCTTTGGACAAATAAACTTCTTGAGGAGGTTTGTGACAAATTTTGCTGATATAGTTCACCCTATTTCCAAAATGCTCAAGAAAGGAGCCAAATTTGAATGGGATAAGGAGTCTGTGCAGGCTTTCCAAGCCATTAAGCAAGCAATAAAGGAGGCTCATATGTTAAGAACCTCTGATTTTTCCAAACCTTTACAGATTTTCTCATTTGCTTCTTTCCACACAATTGCAGATGTGTTGTTGCAAAAGAATGCAGAAGGTTTTGAACAGCCTATAGCCTTTTTTAGCAAATCTCTACAAGTTGCAAAGCTTAAGTATGATATAAATAAAAAACAAGCATATGCGTTGGTAAAAGTAGTAAAATATTTTAGGCTTTATTTGATGGGAGCTACTATAATTGCATATGTACCTAGTGTTGTTGTTAAGGAAATTTTCACACAACAAGAAGTGTTAGGAAGAAGATGTAGGTGGATAAATAGGATTCAGGAATTCAATATTGAGGTTCAGATTACTAAGCTGGTAAGAGGACAAGGATTGGCCAAGCTTATGGCCCAAAGTAATCTAGAAGCAAATCAGATAAATTTTCTAGAAGATGAAAATAGATCACACATATGTGATATCGAGCATTCTAAATGGTATAAAGATGTGATATATTATTTGCAAAGAATGAAATGTCCTGACAACTTGAGTGAAAGTGAGAAAAGAACATTGAAGTTACATGCTATCAAATATGTTATCATAGATGGAAAGCTCTGGTGGAGAAATGGATAAGGTGTCATGCTAAAGTGTGTTGACCAAAATCAAGCACAAGAAATTCTGAGTGAGATGCATGGTGGAGTTTGTGGAGGACATTATATGGCTAAAACAACTACACATAAGATAATGAGGGCTGGATATTGGTGGCCTAAAATTTTTAAGGATGCACACCAACTAGTGAAAACATGTGATGCTTGTCAACGTTTCTCTGGTAAGTTAAAGTTTTTTGGTAACTTGCCTCTAAAACTAGTTATGGTACAAGCTCCATTTTAGTAGTGGAGTATATATTTTGTAGGAGAGATAGCATGTAAATATAGTGGAGGTCACTCATGGATATTGGTAGCCATTGATTATTTCACCAAGTGGGTGGAAGCAATTCCAACAAAGAAAGCCACTAGTAAAGTGGTAATTGATTTCCTGATGAGAAACATATTGACTAGATTTGGATGTCCAGAAAGGATTGTATCAAACAATGCAATGTGTTTTAGATCTGAAGAATACATAGAATTTTTTGAGAAGCATGGCATCCAAATTTCTTACTCGTCACCATACCACCCACAGGGAAATGGACAAGCAAAATCAAGCAATAAAAGCTTGATGAAGATTATTAAGAGAATCCTAGATCAGAATAAATTGGCTTGGGATTCTAAGTTGAGATTAGTCGTCTAGGCAGATAGGGTAACTATGAAAAAGGCAATAGGTTGTGCCTCATTTGACTTGGTTTATGGGAAAAATTTTAGGTTGCCCCAAAACAACTTAATGGAAATGTATAAGTTTTTCTAGACGTATGATAATGAAATTGATGATGAGATGCAATTGAGAGTAGAAGCTCTTATAGAATTAGATGAAACCAGGAGGGAGGCTCAAAAGAGAAATGAAAATTTTCAATTGCAAGTAAAGAACTTGTATGACAAGAAGGAAACTGCAAGGATTTTCAAAGATGGAGATTTGGTTTTAATGTGGAATGCCAGACTAGAAGATAAAGGGAAGCATGGGAAATTTGATGCAATCTGGTTGGGTCCATTTTTGATAAATGGTAAGTAGGGTGAAGATTCGTACTTCCTCCAAGATATGACAGGGGATATTCTTGAACTTCCAGTTCATGGAAAGTTCTTGAAGTTATACTTCACTTGAAGTATTCTTTTCCATGAACAGTAGTTTTGGTTTGTATATTTTGTATATATTTTGTACATAGTTTGGATTGTTTTGTCTTAACAATTCCTTCTTGGTTGTCTCTGCATCTTGTCTGCCCTTCTTAAGATTCTGAATTCTCACTTCATTCCAGTGGAATGAACATCCCCAACTAGAGCCACTGATGGAACTTTAAAAAATTTGCTCCTCATGTTTCATTCCTGTCCTACCTTATGTCACTAGTCTTTCATGGTGTTGGAAATTTCTTAGGGTTGGGGTTTTAGCTTTTCCTACATGTAAAACCCTTGTGCTATTTTACACCTTGGTTGGGATCTATTTTGCTGTTACTTTCTGAAGGAGTTTTAAAATGACTTATGTCCTCTTGGTTCATCTAGGCTAAGTCCCTTTGGTCTTAATTTTTTATTTCCTCTGCTGGGTTTTATTTTCCTAAGCCCTGGTTAGCCCTGTGTTTCATCATTTAAAAAACAAATTATGTCATTTTTTACCATCCACCTAGTAATATCCCCTTGTCCTTTTTATAAATTTTTTATTTCACAGAGGGATCAAGTTCATGCTACCGTTGATCATTTTCCTTTGGATATCAATGGTTTCCCGCCATTGGATGATCGAGAATTGCAAGATCTTTATTGATCACCATATTACGGGCGAGCGCCACATGTCCTTCCTGAAGGTTCAATTTTGTGCGATTGTTGATGTGCTACCATTTGATCTCAGTCATTCCCCGCCATCCTGCGATGACCCCACCACATTGCTTTGGTTGATTGTGATATCATGGGTGGGCGCCACATGTCCTATCTGGAGAGGCCAAAGGGGATAAAATTTTGAGTGACCATTGATCAACTACCATTCGACCAAAGATCGCCCGCCATCGTGTGATCAAAAGTTACAAGGTTTTATTGATTGTGATATCACAAGCGACTACCATGTGGACTTCCTTCGTAGTGTATGGTATGGTGGGCCCCTTATTGTTGTGTTGGAAATTGTGTCAACTTGCATTGAAGGTGTTCATTTGATCATTTGATTTAACTAAAGGATTGACAGCTAAATTTTAAATCTAAGTCAAATATGGTTGGTGTCGTTTGTGCAGTGTGCAGGTGAGCTTTAATGGTGGATGAGGCTCTTACTGCTATGATTTAATCAATAAATTAGGTGTTAGTTGGTGACATGGGTATTCTCTAGCCTGATGCTTGTTTGCTCCTTCATTTTCTATAAGAAAGATTTCAAGGCTAGAAGTAGGGGAGCAAGTTAGATAATTTTGTCGAGTCTAGGTGAAGTTGCAGAGCAACTTGAAAAGTCTGATGGTTTTAGCAAAAAATGAAATTTAGGCCTTGAGTCATTTTGTAACAAGTTTTGAGTTCATAGGGAATTAATGTTGTATAACAGTACTAGCATTTGAGTTGAAATGATAAATTCAAGCTCATGTTTCTTCATTGTACATGCATATCTGAACTTTGAATAAAATAACTAAGGGTTGTTTCATTCATCTCACTGTTGTGGTGTGTATGATTGTTTTTTAGCTTTAATTCAAGGAATTAATTAAAATGATTGAATGGGATTATAGGTGGATATGTTTTGTATAAGGATTTGATAATTAGTATTGAGTTAGAATACCTATTGATGATATTACAAGGTAATGTCATCAAGGATCTTATATGTTGTGTTAAATCTGTTGTATGCCCTTAGATACTTCTGAATTTGACTCCTCTAATGGATATATGGTGCTGATCTAAGTTGTACTTGTTTGTATACTTTGGTATTTGTTTGTCTTTTCCTAGAGCTTGCTACAAATTGCAAATTAATGACTATCTTATACTATGGGTTGTGTTGTAGTTATCTCATGCTCTAGGTAGTTGATATTATTGATGAACAGTTGATTCTATTTGATATTATCCTATCATGTTGAGCTATTAGGTGAGATTATCTGTTATTGTTAATGTTGCTTGTAATAATGGTGTAGAGGTTGTAAACACATTAAGGGATCTCCCTCCCGGGTCTTGTAGATCCTGAAGTGTAGGAGGATTTTTAAAGTCTTTGTTAGTTGTTCTAGGTCCTTCGAGCTTCCCTTGATTGGAATTGGCAATTACATAGGTAGATTAGAAGACAAACTTGGTTACAGTGTAAAACTGAACCAACAAAAAGGAAAATGGACGCTATTTCATAAATATGAAACTAACACAAGAGCATAAATCACAGCCATAAATGACCAACACAAAGATTGAAAACCTATGACCATCCAATCAAAGAAATAAGATCATACTGTAATAAATGAACACCATAAAACCTATATCACAAAGAAGATATAACTATATTACACACATGATATCAAGATCAACGTACTAAGCATATCATTAAATTCATAACACCAAGGTCATAAACTATTATAGTCTAAAATAAATGTTTCATCCCTCTCGATATCACCACAAAGAGTATATCCAGAGAACCCCTATCTTCTTCTCTGTTTTAAAATTTATAATAAAACAAATTCCATTAAATGGTCACCAAAACCATTACTAGATTAGTGGCCTTCTTGTTTCTTCAACATTTATTTAAAATTGTTAAAACCAATTGGAATAATTAATCCTAGAAAATGAATAGACATCAGGCAAGAAAAATCGATCTTGGTCTCATCAACAACCATTGAATGACCTTTCACAACACCAAATAATTAATGCAACATCAATATCAAATGATAGCATGTGTATGTTGTTTGATGGGAAATTGTAATTAAACTAGCTCAAATCAGCCATAAATTGGGACCGAGTTTCCATCTCTTCAAACTTAGGAGAATACACCAATGTCTAACCAATATTCTATAAATTCAACCAATTTCACCTTTCTTCATCAATTAGTAGCATCAAGCATGGAAATCTCTCAGAGTGACGGAAATTTTTCTAATGACTACATGTTCTTGGAAGAGATTGAATGCAGCATATTGTTCAGGCACCTATCAGACCAGCTAAAGGAAGATTTCATGATTCAAAGCAAGGTAGAAGAAGAAGTGCTTTGCAACATCTTGGGTGAAGCATTTCTGATTCAATCCCATGTACACAACACCACCATGTTGGAACATTTTATATACAGTCATCAGGACTTTTGGTCATTGTGACTGGGTTGTGAGAGTACTGGAGCGCCTCATAAAGCCTAAATTCCACCATCACATCAATGTGGCGATCACTAAGCTCAACCACTACTCTCAAAATGGACAAATAGCTAATGACATCTACATAGCATCGGCCCTTTAGGATGAGGCATTGGAGGAGTCTATGGCTCTTCTACATGCAGAAATTGTAAGAAATGATATGGAGCTTTTCACACAATTCCTTCAATCACATGGGAACCTTCTATCACCAACTCAAGTTGAACATCTCTAGACTATGATTGAGGGAATTCAAGTCTTGATATTTTCCCTATGTGCTTGAATGAAGATGTCTTTTTTTTTTCTTTTTCCCATGATATGAACTTTTGTAGTTGAAACAGAAAATTTTGTAGTGCCAATGCAATGTAAAAATGTATCTCTATATAAATAAAATATCATTTTGGTATCTCTATATTCTTGTATACATGGCATTTTTTGCTTTAGTTCATATCATATCTGAAAATGTTGGTTTCTTTTCTACATAATGTACTTGTTATGTGAATAAAGCTTGCTATTATTTTGTTAATCACTGAAAAGCTTCATGGGTGGTGAAATGGGTAGTTCACACAACCTAGTAAAACATCGCCTAGGTTTCAAATAGTCTAAAGAATACCGCCTACAAGCATAACTTGCAAGGGAAGCTATCGGGTAAGTTCTGACACATGATAACTCATCACGCAGGTTACATGCACACATACATACACCTTTCCCAAAAAGAATAGGTTTGAACAAGGTTATAAAATACCGCCCAGCAAAGGTGGTAACAATACAAGCAATAAAATTGAAGGTTAGAAAAACCTAGGAAAACCTCACCTTAGTTCAAGAAGTACAAAAAAATTCCACCCAAACATAGGTTTAAGTAAAAGGACTAAGGCAAAAGATAAGATAGTTAGAAAAAGAAGGGGGGGTCATGTTTACGGGTAACACTACTCTAGTCAAGCAAAGAAGTCTTCATCCAAAGTTGTTAGAGGCAACTATTCAAGCATAGGTCTGGAAAGAAATGAAATCCAAATTTCATAGAATGATTGCAATAGAAGGCAGAGAATTGGTAAGAAATAGTGGTTTTTTGTTGTTACTAAACTAGGATCTAGCCTCTGCTATTGCTTTTGATATGATAAAGAGTTGTGACAGACCATTCTACAATTTAGAAGAAGCTGCAATTGCACTACAAGGATTAGCTTTTAGTGAGCAATGGGATACACTAGCTATATGGTCCATATCCCCAAGTACAAGGAAGCCTAATATTGCAGAGTCTACACCAAACTACAGGGGAGGCCTGATAATAAAGAGACCAAACTCTACAATTCAGAAGAAGAAGCTATAATTGCACTACAAGGATCATCTTTTAGTGAGCAGTGGGATACACTAGCTATATGGTCCATAGCCCCAAGCACAAGGAATCCTAATATTACAAATCCTACACCAGACTACAAGGGAGGCATGATAATGAAGAGAGTTTCAAAGACATTAGCTCTTGAGGCAGCAACAATGTTAGTGCATGTTACTCAATTTAAAAAATTCATGGTGGAGTCAGTAACTACAAAAAATGAAAACTTCAAGAAGCAATACAATGACTTACTGGCTGATTATGGGAAGACTAAACAACAAAAGATGGAGATGTAAATAGAGATAGCGTTATTAAGGGAAAAATTGCAAAACTTGCAATCAAGAGATCAAAAGTAGATTGATGTTGCCTCCCCTACTGCTTCACATGAACCAGCACCAGCTAATTATGCCCCTACCACAAGTTCCTCATGGGAAATTATGTCATAATACAAGAATTGTACCCATTCCAGTGGTAGATCCAGAAACATCTGAAGTACCACAGGTAGAGGAAGGTGTCAACAAGGAGGAGTTTCTTAAGAAACTAAGTGATTACAAAGAAAAATGTGACAATCACAATAGGGAAAACTTTGTCAATAATATGAAGATTGTCACTACAATCTTGGAGCACTTAAACAGGGGGGTTAATAATAGATTAAACATCATTCATGATAGCTATTCCTCCATGAAATCTGCTATAAATAATTTTGGTATTGATAAGAAGAGAGTTATTCTGCTTATGGAGACATGGATCCCCAAGTTGCAAGAGTTGAGAATGATGTCTATTAGAGCTGAGTGGGATGTTGAACCCCCTAAGAAGCTTAAGCCCACCACTACTCTTGTAAATTAGATTAAGGAATTCAAGAAAAATATTGAGCCTTTGGAGACTAGGATAAGGGAATTGGTAAAAAAAATCATGAAACACATCATGGTCTCCTCCCATCTATTTTAAGGGATGATGCTAGCTTAAAAACCCTGTAGGAGTGGAGAAAGGAAACTAATTATGTCATTTCAATTCAAGTTGCTTCAATTTGTCAGGAACATGATATGGGCATACTAAAAAGGAACATGGACATGTTGGCCCATGCAGAGATTTTCATGGAAGAGTTTGATAAGGAAGCCAATCAAGTTGTTACCAAATATTCACCTTATAGACAAAAGGTTGATAGTGTCATGAAATTCAGCTGGCCTACTGAAGAGGAATTATAGACTCATAAGAGAAAATACTTGGACGTACTAGAGGATTGAATTGCAGTGGTGGGGTGGTGATTATGATTTTGGTCTTGAATTCTTCAACCATGATGATTAATGGATGGGATACAAACAATGCATAGCCTGGAAACAGTACAGATTGGCTTTTGTTGATGTGTAAAAAATATTGTTCTCTCTCCAACATGGAAATTGGTGGCACAAGTGCTAACTTGGACAGGTCAATTTTTATCTTTTTGTTGTTTTTCATGTATTTATTTTTTTGCTAATGGGGAATGCGCATGGTTAATATTTTTGGCTCATGAAGAAGATATTTTGCAAGTTATTGCAATGAATGAAAGATTCCTTTTGGAAGGTGGGTGTATCTTCTTCAACATGTGCAAATAATTTTTGTCTTATATGTTTCCCCCCCTTTCAAAGGATGAAAATATAACTTCCTAGAGAATGTTGAAATTGAAATTGAAATGTATGTCAAATGTAAATGTAACATTAATTGTAATTTTGTCTAATGCTTGTTGATCCCATGTTTTCGATAAATGGGAATTCATTACCAATTACATGGGTCTTTTGATGGTTAAGCAATTTTTGAGATCATGTATGAGTAATTCTAATAATTTTGAGCACAAAGAAAAAGATTAGTGTTAAGTCTTAGGAATGTATTCAAATATGTACTAGGCTTAATTTTTCTACAATAGCAAAAATTTATGAATGATAATTGCAAGTTCTTGGATTACTTTCTCTCCTTTGTAATTTTGGCTTTCAAATTGTCAATAAAGGAATCAAGGTTCATTTATTTTTCTTCAATCACTCTGATTGAATGTGTGATTACATATTTTTCTTTAGTTCAAAGTGCTAAATAAGTACTTAAATGAGATCATAGATTTGTAAGTGAAATTTAAGGATTATTAAGGAGTTTCTAATTCTAGACATATCGAGTTGTGTGTTACAAAGTAATATAAAATAGTCTACAAATACTTATTTCCATTTGCTAATGTTTTATAGTTTATTGCATATGTGAATTTGTTGCCCCCAAATAAGGCACTAGTCCATTTTTTTGTTCACATTTGATGTTAGTGAGTTTCCTATACCTAAAAAAGAACACAAATATTTACAACAATTTTTGACACACTTGTAATTGCAGTATAGTTGTATGAAGTACTTAGCTAGCTATAGTTACAATTCATTAAAGGGTCTGCCAAATCCTTAAGGATTTTTTTCTATTTGCATCTAATAGGGATGTATCTGTTTGTTTTCAATTTTTATGATAAAATGGCATGAGAGTATAATATATACATTGTCAGAATCACCCTCCTGGGTTTCATAGAGCCCGAAGAGTAGAGGTCTAACCTAGCAAGCTCGTACCTATTTGTTGGCCAATCCTCGCCTTTACTTATCATTCAATTCTATAAAATTCATAGGTAAATGGTGGGATTTAGTTTGGTTCTAAAAAATTAGCCAACACATTACATGGCAAGGAGTGGAAAGGTATGTTATGTAATCACTTGATAACAATTATCTCCATCAAAGTGAAAGTTGGTCAATATTAATTTGAATGTGTGACACTCATCAATACTATGTCCAAGAGTTATTTAGTATTGGAAATGTGGTACATTTGCAGCTTTAGGATAAAATCTTATCTTTTCTTTCATGGGTGATAATGTTCAAGTTCTTGATTTAGAAGTAGTTGTAATTTTCTTTCACTTTCAGGTGGTGGACAAGGGAATTTTAGTTTCTTCAACTTGTAAGTCCTTTTGCGTTTAGTAGATTCACCAATTTTCCTTGGTGGATATAGGTTAGGAGGGCCCAAGATGACCTTTTCTTCTTTATCATTGTCATTAGGAGGCATTGGTTGCTCTATAGGAAGGAGAACATTTATGTCAAGAGGAGGATCTAGTACAATCCTACTATCATTACAAGGTATTGGTGTTTTTTTAGGAAGGACACTTATGTCAGGAGGAGGATCTTGATATCCTAATCCTTTTGTATCTTTGATTGCTATTTTCTCTGAGTTGATGAATTACATGCTCACTTGTTTTATCACATCCTTGTTTGTGTAAGATTGTGAATCCTTTGTCATATGTTTCTTCAAGGTTGATAGATGTGTTGGTTACTTTGTTAATATAGAATGGTTGATTTTTTTCTTGTCTAGTGGAACTAGGTCACCTATGGTAGGGAAATTAGGCTTGACTTGTGACTCAATTTCAGGATGTAAAGGACCAAACATCTCAAGTTGTTTTGGTTGTTTCATGGTTGGATAAAAGGATGCATTATTCTCAAGGTTGTTAAGGCAATCTTTTATGAAGTTGTTCATGTTGTCATCATCTTCTCCAATGATGTCAACATCACAAGGAGGAAATTCATTAGGAATTTTGTGAGCATGAGTGAGTTCAATTTCATTAAGTTCATTTCCAAAAACACAACTTGAAACATCAACCAAAGATAACAAGGACTTCCACACATTACTTAAAAATTTCTCTATTTTCAGTATTTCAGATCTAAACATGGTAATTTGCTAATAAGAAAATGCAATAAGCTAGAAATGAAATGTTTTGAATGTAATTTTGATTTTTAGAAATGCACTAAAATGAAGCAATTTAAGCTAAATGTAATGAAATAGCAAATTAGGAAATTGAAACAGGAAAGTAACAACAGCAAACATAAGCTTAAAATTGAGATTTTAATGACTAAAAAATGTAGATCTATAGCTAATAGGGACTCATTTGCCAGTAAGGGCGAATGGGTCCTGATTAGGTTTTCTTGAGATGTTTCAATGAATTTCAGAGTGATTTTTAATGTTTTTCCAAATGCTAGAAGATTCAAGTTTGACCTGATCAGGGACTCATTCACCAATAAGGGCGAATGGGTCTTGGTTAGGTATTTTTAAACTATTTTTTAATGATTTTCAAACTTGCAGTAATATCTTTCAATTCTAGGTCTAAGGCAATGGGTTTCAATTTCATTTTTTCCAAAATTGCAATGTGAAAATGAAATGACAAGATGAATGCAAGGACCTATGTTGAAATGTAATTTTTTTTTTATTTTCAAATGTAAATAAACAAGATCTAAATGATATTCACAATGACTAATTTTTTTTTGTATTTTTCATATTTAGAGAGATGCAAAATAAAGCAAATTTAAACTCTAAATGAGATGCAATTGTGAATGAAATGCAAGAAACCTTAAATGAGATCTTAATTCAATGTAAATCTAAATGAAAATGAATTCGAGATCTAACCTAGGATGCAATGAGAGACTTCAAAATTATAAAATTGTAATGTTCAATATGTTGGTTTCACCATTCATGATTAGGTGGAAAATAGGGCTCACCAAAATGAATCAACAAGATGATGAACCACATAGTTTTTCAACCTAAACACTATGCACTTAAATGCAATTATGAGAATAAAAAGATGTAAATAATAATCAAAAATGATACCCAACTATTATAGCAACTATGAGGAAAGTTTCTAGATCTCAAAGAGGTGTGTACCTTGCTACAATAAGCCTATTTTTAGGGCACAAAGGACTCATTAGCCTTTAGTGTTGAATGGGTCCCTGTTAGGGTTTTTGAAACTGAGATCTAGGTCATTTTCCTTGATTCCTATACTTTCATATTCTCAGTTGGTAGCTCCCAAAAACCTTTACTTAATTCTATAGCTTCAATTCTTCATTCTTGCACTTTGAAGGTGAATCTTATAACTTGACAACTTTGACAATTTTGCTCCAAATCTTTCCTCCACTTGATGTTCAACCTATAAATCTTCAAACACACACTCAATGGAAGAAAAAATTGTTGATTTTTAGTGAATAGGGGTTTTCCTTGGTAAAACCCCTTATAGGTAATTAAACCAATTGATGAAATAAGGAAATTGAAGCATGAAACATGAAATGATGTAATGTAGATACCTTGGAAGATGTCTTGTAATTCAAATTTGCAATCTAACATGTAGTGGCCATGAAGAATGTATATTTTGACCCTTGAATGATGTGAAACAATTCTTGCAAGTAGATCTTTAATGCTACTTTCACTTTCTTAGCTCAACAACATGCATGAATGCATCAACCCTTGACATGATGGTATGATCTTGAATTGCTGCAATAAACACTTGATAATCTACCTTGAAAAGCCTTTGAAAATGCTCTTGAAATACTGTATATTTTTCTCTTGAAATTCACCAAGGACTTCCCTTGATAAATAGATGCGAGTCTCTTCCACAAGGAAGATGCAGTCTTCTCTTCATGCACATTTAGAAGAACAGAGTCTATCAAATAGAGCCTTATCAGTCCCCTAGACTTTCTATCTACAAGGTCCCAATCTTCTTGCTCCATGCCTGTAGGTTTTGTTCCAGACGCAGCAAGCCAAAGATCACGATCCACTAACAGATCTTCCATTTTGAGTTTCCACAACTCAAAATTGCTGCCATTGAATTTCTCTATTTCAATCTTTTTTGACGTGCTAGCCATCTCAATATGTAATTCGAATTAACTTCTACAAGACTCCCACTGAATAGAATTGACTCAAAAAACCTAACATACCCACAAGGATAACACAACTAGCCAGGCTCTGATACCACTTGTAAGGAAAGCTAAGGTGCAAAAACAACTCTCCTAACGTCAAAACCTCAGGGAAGAATGTAGAGACACTTTTAAATTTTACAATTATAGTCCAATTAAGATTCACTTGAAAGAGATAACAAAAACAGAGAATTAGACATAAACATATGAACACCAGATTTACGTGGGAAAACCCTTACAAGAGAAAAACCCACCACACCAAGAGAAGTCACTTTGTATTACAGTAATGAAGATTACATATAGAGATCAGACTTATCTTTCTGATGTCAGTTTACATCAACATTCACAATGATCAACCTTGCTACAGAACACTCAAGTTATAATACGCTCAATATTCAATTCACTCTGATCATACATCAAATTATTCATCAAACTGTTCATGCAACCATCAAACCATCCATCGAACCGAACATCATCTAAAATCTTAGCATATATCCATGTCATCCATGTCTATTGAACTTCCTCACAGAACTGTCTCAACAGACTAACTCCCAACGGTTCCCATTTGGCTTCTCTGATTGGTCATAGACTCACCACGTAGGACAGTCATCACTCAGTCAAAGGCATTCAACCTATGTTCGCATGCCAGTGAGACACTAACCATATCTCCCCGTTGCCACAAAACCAGTATTTGATGTCACCAAGAGTCATCACTTATCAGCAAGAGGTTACACCGAGTTCAGAAAGTTGTCGCTCAGACTTTTCCATGTCGCCAAGACCTCATATCAATGATCATCACTTGTATCACTATCGCCAAGACCATTTTTGATGAGACATCACCCTGAAGTTCCAAAGTCACATAGACAAGGGCATTCCCATCGGCAAGACTATTGTCCTTTGCTGAGAGATCATACCGAGCCTTTATGTTATACCAAAATGTCCAACAGTCGGCAAGATTTATCGCTATCGCTGAGAGTTCTTACTGAAGTCTTCAAGTCACACTGCAATGTTCCACTGTCAGTGAGACTTCATTCATTGCTAAAACTTCATACGAAAGCCTCCAAGTTACCCCAAGACCACCTTTCACTAGGAGTCATACCGAACACATCCCACAGCAACGATGAGACAAATGTATGTCGCCAAGAGTTCATAGTGAAGCCTCCATGTTACCCCAAAGACTCCAAGTGAATACTTATCGACAAGACTTCCCTTGTGGGTATGAGACATACTGAACAACCAAGTCTCTCCCTGAAACCACTTGTCACCCAAAGTCTCCCCAATATCCAATAAGAGTGGCTTTTCAGCTAGAGATCTCCACTTGGTAGAAGGTTACAGCGAACACCACAAGTCATAGTGACAACACCAGTCGGTAAGACAGAAGCCTTTTCATGGTGACCTGTACAAACCAGAAGGTTACTAAACTACCAATTGGCCAAATAGAATGAAATTCACACCGACTTTTCCCTTTCAGAGGTTTTAGCCTGTGAGATTGAGGCACATATTTCTAACAATCTCCCACTTGATGAAGATCACACAGGCACCTCCAGAGCACAACAAAACTACTAAAGTTCATGGGCACTGAGGCCCATCGAACTGGCACACCACCTGAACTTGTTTGTGCTCACTGGCTTCATCAATGTATCTACAACATTCTCCAGAGTATCCACCTTTTCTAATGAGACTTTTCCATCCTCCACCATATCTCATACAAAATGATACTGTACATCTATATGTTTCATCCTGGCATGGAAAGTAGGATTCTTTGCTAGATAAATTGCATTCTGACTGTCACAGAAAATAGTTATTTTCCCTACATCAAAACCAATGTTAGAACACAAACGTCTTAACCAGATTGCTTCTTTACAAGCATGTGTAGCTACCATGTATTCTGCCTCTATAGTGGACAAAGCGACTACAACTTGCTACTTACTCATCCAACTCACTGCACCACCATTCATCATGAAAATGTATCCACTAGTGGACCTCCTACTGTCAATGTCCCCTGCCCAATCAAAATCCACATAACCTCAAATGCTGAGAGTCCTCTGTGATTCAACCAAGTTCCCATGATAACACAGAGAAAATTTGGAAGTGCCCTTCAAATATTTGAATACTCTCTTTATAGCATCCCAATGTGTCCTTCCAGGATTAGCCATAAAATGACTAAGTACTCCCACTACTTGGGTAATGTCTGGCCTTGTGCAAACAATTACATGCATAATACTACCAACCGCACTAGCATAGGGTATATTGGTCATGTCCTCCATCTCAGTAGGAGATTTTGGATAGTTTTCAATAGATAGTTTCGTTCCCTGCAAGACTGGAACAACTAGTTGCTTGCAATCATTCATGCAAAATCTCTCTAGAACAGTCTTGATATACTTACTTTGACTAAGCCAAAGTTTTCTACTATTTTTTCCCTAGTTATTTCCATCCCCAAAATATACCTTGCTGCACCAAGATCTTTCATTTTGAACTTAGTAGACAACTGAGACTTAAGATCAAAAATCATCAACTTACTATTGCCTTTCTCCACAAAGTGCTTAGGCTAAGACATATAGATTTCTTCTTCAAGATCACCATGAAGAAATGTTGTCTTCACATCCATTGGTTCGATCTCTAAGTCATACATTGTTGCAAGTGACAAAAGAAATCTGATAGATGTCAGCTTAGCTATAGGAGAAAAAAATTTCCCATAATCAAATCCCTCTACCTGGGAATAACCCTTTGCAACCAACCTCACCTTGTACTTTTCCACGCTGCCATCCAAACCTATTTTCTTCTTAAATACCTATTTGTAGCCCATAGCTTTTCTTCCTTCAGGCAAGGGCACCAAACTCCAGGTATCATTCTTTTCTAATGATGCCATTTCTTCATTCATGGCTTCCAACGAAGAGTCTAAATCAGACATTCTAAATGCCTCTTTTATAGTCCTAGGCTCATCAGTGCTAAAAATCAAAGCATAGGCACAAGTAGAATCTATCAAAGAGAACCCATACCTATCAAGTTGCTTTCTTTCATGAGTTGACCTCCTCACTTGTTGAGGCTGAGGTTGTTCTTCTTCTCCACAACTTTCAAAACTACTTGAGCTCTCCTCAGTTTTAGGTACATTTTTAATTTTCAATTCCTCTTTCTCTGGTGTTAGAGGAATTGCAACTAAATCCTTCTTGTTTTCAGACTTTGTCTTTGACTGCAGATCCAAGGTAGAAGGCTTCAACTCATGAAAGATTACACTTCTATTGTACAGAACCTTCTCAGTATCAGGATTCCAAAGCTTGTATGCTATGCCAGTGCTATAGCCAATAAAAATACATTTGACAGCCTTGTTCTCCAACTTAGATCTTTTCTCATTCGACACATATGCATATTCCTCACAAACAAAAACACGAATGTGTCTCAGAGAAGGCTTCTTATGAGACCATGCTTCCAAAGGTTTTTTCTCAACAAGAGTAGAATTTGGAGAACGATTTATCAAGTAACATGCAGTAGCAACAACCTCAGCCCAGAACTTCTCCTCCAAGCCAACACTACTCAGCATACTTCATGCTCTTGCCATCATTGTCCTATTGAACCTTTTTGCAACTCCATTTTACTGTGGAGTATAAGGTGTAGTCTTATGTCTTTTAATCCCATGGTCTTTACAGTACCTCTTGAATTCATCAGAATAGAATTCACCGCCATTATCAGTCCTTAAACATTTTATTTTTCTTCCAGACTGATTTTCTACAAGGTTCTTAAATTCCTTAAACTGACTGAACACTTCTAATTTACTTTTCAAAAAATAGACAAATGTTCTTCAATAATCATCAATAAATGATACATAGTACCTTGACTTAGACAAAGAAGGAATATTCACTGGACCAAATACATCAGAATGAATATAATATAGCAAACTAGAAGATTTATGAGGACTGGAATAAAAAGAAACACGGTGTTATTTTCCATATATACAATGTTCATAAAATTCAAATTCGAGGTTACAATCTTCAAGCCCTTCGAACAGGTTTTTATTCTTCAAGGTTTTTAAACCTTTCTCTCCAATGTGGCCTAGCCTATGATTCTAGAGCATAGTCTTTTCTGCTAGAAGTTTAACTTCCATAGAGTTTACACAATTTGGAACATTTCCCTCTTTTCCTCCATGAGTAGCTTTCTATGACTTTACAAAGACACTGTTACATTGAACAGCATGTGCATCCAGTTTGTACCAGGTACCAATCTGAGAACCCCTTGCTAGCACCATAGAGCCTCTAGTCATCTTGCAGCCATTTCCAGAGACCGTGACTTGCACTCCAATATCATTTAGCTTACTGATAGACAGCAGATTTCAAGCTAGACCTGGTATATGCATCACATCCTTGATTCCCTTCACTCTTCCATTAGGGAATTGGATTTTGACTCTTCCACGGCCAACAATCTCTAAAGATGAATCACTTGCCAAGTACACCTTTCCACCATTGTATTTTTCATACTTCGTAAACCAGTCTCTATGAGATGTCATGTGGAAAGATGCTCCAGAATCAATTAGCTAGACATCATCTGATGCCTGCATAGCCAAGGCTGCAATGAAGGCGTCTGCATCACTCTAAGAAGAATCATTATCGGAAGACCTCTTCTTCTTCTTCTTTTTCTCCTCTTTACAATCTTTTCAGACATGACCAGGTTGTCCACAATTCCAGCACTTCACCTTGGACTTCTTGCTAGGAGAGTTCGATCTCCCCTCTTATTTCGATTTAGATTTCTTGTCCTTCTTCTTTCCTTTTTCTTTTGATCTTCCTCTAACAGCAAGGGCCTACTTCACCATCTTAGAAGATTTCCTTCTCATTTCTTCTTATAACAAAGAAGTAACAACATCTTCCATCTTGAAATTGGATGTTGTACTCCCAATAGCCATCACCAGGTGACCCCAAGAGTCTGGCAAAGAACACAATAAAAGTATACAGAGATCCTCTTCATCAATATTCACACCAATAGATGTTAACTGTGCAATGAGCATGTTGAATGTGTTCAAATGATCAGATAAAGACCCTCCTTCCTGCATTCTCAAAGTGTACAACATCTTCCTCAAGAAAAATGTATTCACCAAGGACTTCCCCTAATAAATAAATGCCAGTCTCTTCCACAAGGAAGATGCAATCTTCTCTTCATGCACATTCAGAAGAATGGAGTCTGCCAAACAGAGCCTTATCAGCCCCTAAGAATTTCTATTTGTAGGGTCCCAATCTTCTTGCTTCATGCTTGCAGGTTTCATTCTAGACACAGTAAGCCACAAATCATGATCCACTAACAGATCTTCCATTTTGAGTTTCCACAACTCAACATTGTTGCCATTGAATTTCTCTATTTCAATCTTTCCTGATGTGCTAGCCATCTCAATCTATAATTTGAATTAACAAACTTCTACGAGACTCCCACTAAACAGAATTGACTCAAAAAACCCAACGTACCCACAAGGATAACACAACTGGCCAGGCTTTGATACCACTTGTAAGGAAAGTTAAGGTGTGGAAACAACTCTCCTAACATCAAAACCTCAAGGAAGAATGCAGAGACACTTTTAAATTTTACAATTATAGTCCAATTAAGATGCACTTGAAAGAGATAACAAAAATAGAGAATTAGACATACACATATGAACACCAGATTTACATGGGAAAACCCTTACAGGAGAAAACCCACCACACCAAGAGAAGTCACTTTGTATTACAGTAATGAAGATTACATACAGAGATTAGACTTATCTTTTTGATGTTAGTTTACTGCAGCATTCACAATGATCAACCTTGCTATAGAACACTCAAGTTACAATACACTTAGTATTCAATTCACTCTGATCATACATCAAATTATTCATCCAAATATTCATGCAACCATCAAACCATCCATCAAACTGAACATCATCTACAATATTAGCATATATCCATGCCATCCCTATATGTTGAACTTCCTCACAGAACTATCTCAACAGACTAACTCCCAATAGTTCCCATTCGGCTTCTCTAATTGGTCACAGACTCACCACATAGGACAATCATCACTCGGTCAAAGGTGTTCACTATGTTCGCATTTTGGTGAGACACTAACTGTGTCTCCCTAATGCCACAAAACCAGCATTCGATATCACCAAGAGTCATCACTTATTGGCAAGAGGTTACAACAAGTTTAGAAAGTTGTTGCTCAGATTTCGTCGTGTCACCAAGACCTCATACCGATGATCATCACTTGTATCACTATCGCCAAGACCATCATTTTCGATGAAACATCACCCTGAAGTTCCAAAGTCACATAGACAAGGGTATTCCTATTAGCAAGACTATCATCCTTCACTGAGAGATCATACCGAGCCTTTATGTTATACTGAAATGTCCAACAGTTAGCAAGACTTATCAATATCACTGAGAGTTCTTACCGAAATCTTCAAGTCACACTGCAATGTTCCTCCATCGGTGAGACTTTTTTCATCTCTAAGACTTCATACCGAAGCCTTCAGGTTACCCCGAGACCACCTTTCACCAAGAGTCATATCGAACACATCCCACAGTATCGGTGAGACAAACGTATATCACCAAGAGTTCATAGCAAAGCCTTTGTGTTACCCCAAAGACTCCAAGTGAATAATTATCAGCAAGACTTCCCTTGTGGGTATGAGACATACCAACCAACCAAGTCTCTCCTCAAAACCACTTATCGCCTAGAGTCTCCCTAATAACTGATAAGAGTGGCCTGTTGGCCAGAGATCTCCACTCAGTAGAAGGTTACAGCAAATGCCACAAGTCACAGTGATAACACCAATCGGAAAGATAGAAGCATTGTCATAGTGACCTGTACAAACCAAAAGGTTACTAAATTGCCAGTCGGCTAGACAGAATGAAAGTCACACCGACTTTTCCCTTTTAGAGGTTTCAGCCTGTGAGATTGAGGCACATATTTCCAACACTCCTCCCACTACTCCTCAACCTATCCCTCCTGCTCCCATTCAGGAATCTATTCCTCTACCATAAATAGTTGTAGTGGACATCCCTATGGTTGACCAAGAGCCCTCTATTCTTTTGTAGCCTTTGGCCTCCAGCTCAAAGACTCGAAGAAACCACCTTGCGCGCGAGCGCAAGCATCGGCGAAAGGCTCTCATAGTTGAGTAGGCTACCTCACAAAGAAAAGAGGAAGAGATGACCATGCCTGCTTCAAGGCCTCCTGTAGTGTCACCCTCTTCCCTTCCTTCTACTTCTTTCCAGTCTAGTTATGCACTGCTACTAGCTTTTGATGCGAGTACGAATGCACCTAAGCCCAAGGGGGTACAGGTGTTCATCACTCCTTCGGTGGAGCTTTCTTTGTTGATATTCATTCAAGATATCCAACCTTTCCCTAAACCTATGGATATGATTAATACCTTAGATGTATCTATTGTGATTCTTTCCTCCTCTTCCTCTTGCACCTCTAGCCTTGTCTGTGGGGAGTTCATCTCCTTCGATTAAGAAAAAGGTGGAGTGTTGTCCTTCTAGTAGTGAAGGACGTAAGAGGATCCCACCTTCTTCACAAGGTGGTCCCGTGCTAACTTTTTTTGTCTTGGTGACAGAACCAATCCTAGCTTCCCTTGAGTTTATCACTGCTCCTGAAACATTCAATGAGCCTAGCGATGGATCTTAGGTGTAGCCTGCCCCGTCCACTAAGGTTAAACACGGTGCTCGTATGAGGTGCATGTTTAACTCCATGAATGAATTTTCATCCTTGTCAACGATCTTCATGAAATCACTAACCTTAGCTCCACAAGAGCTCAGTGAAGAAGACCTTTCAAGGCCTTCTTCCTTATCCCTTGTTGTAGGAGAGTTAGGTGCTCCTCCTCTTAACATCCCACCACTATAGGATCATTCTCCTTCCCCCTACGATGATCTAGAGTGGGAATCAAATGACCTAATGGTCGATCAATGTTAGGAAGAGGTCTCTTCTTGATCTTTTGTATGTGTGTGTGTTTTATGTGATGTGTTCCCCTATGATTGTCTTATGTGTGCCTAGATGACCCTTGTCACCCTTGTTGGGTCTTGGATACAGGCATGTTTTTTGTGTCATAAACCTTCTTCTATTTGTATCATCATTCTTCCATGTTTGTGCTTGATTTTTGATAAATTGGGGATGATGCAAAGTGTTGGGGGCATTTAGCTTTCCCCTCCATGTTGACCCAATTTTTTATTTTTACTTTGTCTTCTCATGCATTCTTCACATGGTCTAATAAAGTAGGGGGTTGATGACAATTCATTTTTATACTATTACTATACATATCTATATTTATCTATGAGCATTATGACCCCAAAATATCAAGCTATGTTTGTGCCCTTTGTTTGTGTTTTCCTCTTTTTTCTTTCTCTTTATCTTTCTCTCTTCTTTTCTTGAGTTGTCCCTCTTATGTGTGACAATGCTTTTTCTTCAACATTTCAATTTTCAAAAAATGCACTCATTTCCTACGGATCTTTTCTCAAAAATCCTTACAAACATTCCTTTTCCAAAAACAACATTCAGAATCAAGGATCCTTTGAAAGAACTTGAGAATTATTCCCCTAAGGTGGAACAACTATAACCTTCCCCTTATGTGGGGGCATTCTCTTTCTTTATGAGGTGATCCCTTGATAATGGATCAATTTGAAAAAGAGAACATCTACTTTTGAAATACGCATCCCTTGAGTGGACCCCCTCTTCACGACAGGTTCCCTAGGGACCCCTTAAAAGTTTTTCAAATTGTCGATGGTCTATGTGACTTTCTACTTACTTGCCTATGTGGTCGCTTCCTAACTCTATGGAGTTTGCTTTCCTGGGTTTCCTCCATGTGAGAGATCTTGGGGGATACCTCCCTGCAAGACTAAGAGCCTATAGGGCACTTCCTTTGAGCTTCCTCCATGCGAGAGATGTTGGGGGTGGCTCCCCTATAGGTCTAAGAGCATGTAGGATGCTTTCTCAAGTTTTCTCCATGTGAGAGATCTTGGGGGTTACCATCCCTACAGATTTGTAGATCTATAGGGTGCTTCCCTGGGTATTCTTCATGTGATAGATCTTGGAGAATTCCTTCCCTATAGGACTGAGAGCCTATAGGAAACTTTCCTTGCTTCCTCCATGTGAGATATCTTGGGGTACGCTTCTTGAGTATCCTCCATGTGAGAGTTCTTGGGGGACACCTTCCTTGTAGGTTTGTGGGCCTATAAGACACTTGCTTCATGGGGCTTCCTTCATGTGGGAGATCTTGGGGGTTTCCTCCTTGCAGGTCCACAGGCCTATAAGATGATTTCTTTCTTCAACTTCATAGTTATGAGAAGCTATGGAGTCCTTCACTTTCCCTACACATTTAGGTACGTCAGATCGTGGTCTACTTCATCGATAGTTTAGGTATACATTTCTAACCTTACTCCTTCCTTGATCTACTTTACCAAGCACTCATCAGTACTTGTTCTCACTAAAGTGGGGGAAAAATGTATAAGAGTGAATTTGAATCCCTTATGCAAATTCCCCTATTGCCCTTCTCCACTTTAGAAAACCAAGTTTAGAGGATCAATTCCACCTAATCTCACTACTTTCATCATACTTGGCACCTATTTTGAGTGTCAATAGAGGTGTTTTTGTTAGGGACACTCACATAGTGCATAGATTTATGCATGGTGTGCTTACATCCCTAGCAAATTCCTATAGTTGAACCTACAAAGGTGTTACACTTCTCATTGGGAGTGAAGTTGTAATGCCCTCTTTGGCCGACCAACCTGAATATGGTTGTTTTCTTCACTCCCTCCTTCAAATTCACTCCTTCAACAAGCATTTCACCCTCTAAGCATTCAGTTGATCTTCTATAGTCAATTCACAAGCTTCAACATACTCTTTTGCATCCACTTCAAGCATTCTAGCAGCATTCTTGCACCTCATTGCAGCTAATACATCACTCCATCACTTCAATAGAGAAAGTTGGGGACAAACACCATTGCAATAGAGGCTCGAGTACTCTCATTTTCTCCCCCAAGAAGCCTTGAGTGCTCTTGGTGGAGGTGGTAAGCTTCCATTTTCTCCTCTCTCTCACTTGGTTGAGTTAGCACATTTATTGTTTTGTAGTGATTTAGTACTCTTACAACATTATTTTCTTTATCTCGCTTTCTTGGTTGTTTGTGGAGGTGGAAACACCTAAATGAGGTTCTAATTGAGGCAGGCCCCTATACAGCCACCCATCATTTTTATCTCTCTTATGTGTAGGTGGACGTGCTTTTGAGGAGCTAGCAGGCAAATGAGTTTCTTTGTGAGATCCTTCTTCCCACCTTGACTCTCATATTTTTGCTTTATCACATTAGAGAGTATTTCATTTACTTAGTCATGTTATTTTGGCCCTTTAGTAGTAGTTAGTTGGGTCATTAGCCTGTTTTACTAGGTTTGACCTTGTCTCTTTAGTTGTCTAGCTATATGGACGCTAGTGCACTTGAGAGATGCCAATGTACCACGCTATCATCCCAAGATTATGCTTCCATCCTCAGGTAGAGAGCTTCCTGAGGCATAGTGTTGGACCCAAAACCCAGCTTGCCTAGCTCCATTAATAATTTCAAATTTGTAGATTGAATGGAGGACCTTATAGTCCTCATCATTCTTGTCCTACATATCCTAACATCCTGCTAAGCTTAGGTAAGTTAGGGAAGCCTTCTGCATCTTGGCCCTTCGTGACCTGGGGCCTTGCATGTGGTAGTCCCCTTCTCTTACAGTTTTATTATTTAAATGATGGGTGTCAAGATAGATCTTCGGGAGGTCTCATAATTAAGGCTTTAAATGTGAATTAAAGAGGTTAATTAAATACAATTAACCATAATTAATTAAGAAGACCTTAGATAAATGTGAAAGTGTGTTACAACACTTCACAACACCTAAATAGGGTACACATTAGGTACATTTTATTAAAAGGGTCCCATTAGGCTTAATTCGTTATATAAACCCTAGAAAAGTGTAAAGTGTGTTACAACACTTTAAAACACTCTTTTAAAGGATAATTTAAGGTACATTTTAGTCAAATAAAGATCCTAGAATGATGTGAATGTGTACTACACATAAAAACACCACTCCAAGACAGTTAATTCAATTTTATGTCAATTATCCAAATTAAGTGTGAAAAAGGATTACTTTTTTCAACACTATAGTTGCTATTTGGGATACCATTGAATTGTTTGATGCATTTTCCATTGAGCGGATAGAGAGGTAAAAAATTGTCATGGAAGATCTACTTTCCAATTCTTCTTTGAGACCATATGATATTTATTTTGTTTGTATATCAAAGGTTGAGGTTCAAGTGAGGCCTTATGTCCCATATAACATTCAGAACTAGTTGGTATTCAATAATGATGAGAACTTGTTGAATTTTCTGCATTGTTTGGATGAATATCATAATAGGAGATTGATTTCCAGGAATTTGTAGAGAATATTGATGGAAAGGATACCATTTTTGGTAGTGAGGTAATCCAACTCAAGACCAATAAAATCCCAAAAGGATTTTCAACCCTAGAAAAAAAATTTGAAAACTCTCCTAAGTGTAATGTGAAGCAAAATTCTACACATGAGCAAGACCTGGATGAAATCAATTTGGGGATTGAGAATGCACCTAAGAAAATATATATTGGTAAGAATCTCAACCCTAAAATTAAAACAATTTTGATTACTCTTCTTATAAAATACACGAATGTGTTTGCAAGGTTATATGATGACCCAAAGGCTTATAGAGAGGAATTATTTCAACATGAGATTCCTTTTAAGCTAGGTGCAAAACCTTTTAGGTAGAAGTGGAGACCAATAAATCCTACCTTGGAACATAAAATGTAGCAAGAGCTCATGAAGCTCAGAGATGGTGGAATCATAAAGCCTATTAGACATTCCACCTGGATATCAAACTTGGTGCCCATAAGGAAAAAGAATGGAGATGTCAGACTGTGTATTGATTTCAAAAATTTGAACATTCTTCATTGAAGGATAACTATGCATTTCCTAATATGGAGGAAATGTTGCATAAGGTTACTAGTTGTGAGATCTTTTCCATGATGGATGGATTTTCTAGCTACAACCAAGTAAAGGTAAAGGAATCAAAGAAGTATAAGATTTTCTTCACCACACCATGGGGTACATATATCTATGTAAGAATTCCTTTTCACTTAACTAATATTGGAGCTACATTCCAAAGAGCAATGGATGTTGCTTTTTCAAACTTCATAGATGTATTCATGGCTATATAACAAGATGAACTCACATCATATTCCACGAAAGAGGAGGATCATTGCATACACCTAGAAAAGATATTCATAAGAGCCTTAGAGTATAGAATTTCATTGAACCTTAAGAAGTGTACATTTTTGGTTATGAAATTAAAAGTGTTGGGGCATATTGTCTCAAAGGATGGAATAAGAATTGATCTAGAAAGGGTTGTAGCAATTGGTAGGATCTCAATTCCTAAAACTTTCAAGGGGATCCAATCATTCTTGTCCATATCATTTTTGTCACAAGGCTTCTTATAAACTTTGTTGAGACTACAAAATCCATCTCTAAGATGTTGAGGAAGAAAGAAATAGTTGCATGGGGAGATGAGCCTATAATAGCACTTAATGAAATCTTAAGGGCCATCAAGGAAGCATTGGTACTCAAGTTACCTAAATTTTCTAAACCTTTTCAATTGTTTTCTTTTGCATCATTGCATATTATTGTTGTTGTCCTATTACGAAAAGATGATGAGGATTATGAACAACCCATTGATTTCCTTAGCAAATCACAAGTATAAAAATTAAAGTATGATATCATAGAAAAATAGCCCTATGCTTTGGTTAAAGTTTTGAATAATTTTAGATCCTACTTGGTAGGTACTAAAGTAGTGGATTATGTACCTAATATTGTAGTCAAAGACACATTTACTTAGCAAGAATTCATTGGAAGGTGTAAGTGAATCAACAAAATTCAAGAATTTAACATTGATATTCATATCACTACACTTGTTAGAGGATAGGGTTTAGCCAAGTTGATTGTTGAATCAAATATTGAGGCCAATTAGATCAAACAAATAGGTGAGGAGGTTCTTGTTGAGGAGTTGTTGTTCAAGGTTTCCTTTGGTATAAATACATTATGCATTATCTAAGAAACATATCTTTCCCTAATCACATTACTAATAATTAGAAAGGACCCTAAAGCTACAAGAAATCAAGTATGTTATGATTGAGAATTGCATGTATTGGAGAGATAGAGTTGGTGTAATGTTGAGGTTTGTTGATGAAAATCAAGCAAAGAAGATCCTTGAAGAAATGAATAGTGGAGTTTGTGGAGGTCATTACATAGCCAAGACAACTGCCCACAAGATTTCAAGGTATGCGTGGAGTGGTTTTTTTCTTATTATTTCCCTAGCCTTCTAGTTTTTGGCTTCCTTTTTAAATATAGAAGTGTTTGGGATAATGTAAGGCCGGTAAGGAAGACGGGCAATGCACCACGGGGTGGCTGCATGACTTTCCCTTATCATTTTCTTTTTAGAGGAGCACTCAAGACACGTGTCGGGATGGTATAAATTTGATGCAAAAACATTCTTCATAAAGCATAAGGTTTCGACCATGTGGCTTGTCATCTTTCTATCAAAGGAAGACTATGTCTTTTATAAAGTAGTATCTTTTGAAGACTATCGGAGCTTGTTGGCTTTTCTTTTCTTGTTTCTCGAGATAGAAGCTTTGAGTTGATGCTTCAAGATGATGTGATTAGTCAGCGAGATTCTTTCTTGGATTGTTGCTTTTAGGTTTTGATCATGTATAGGCTTCTATCTTTAAAATATCTAAAAGAAATTAATGCAGTAGTTGAAGAGTTAATGCAAAGATCTCTTGCGGCTAAACCAAGGGTTTACAAATCAAATTGTGAGCTATCGGGTATCAACATCTGGCAGAAATTATTTATGAGTTGAGGCAGTGTTTCTTTCTTTGGTGGCTATATAAGAATAGAAACAACACAAAAAAAGAGGGATTTTTCCAAGAGGAACTATTTTCTTTGTCAAAAGAAGTGTTTCTTTTTAGTTTTTCTTAAGGTTATAGAAATTTTTTTCAAAATCAAGTTATAGAAATACTTTATTCTGGAATATTATATCTATTAAGGTTTAAACTATTGTCAGATTGGAATTTGACCTTTGTTTCAAAGTTCAGTTTAATTAAAGCATGAACTATTGAGGGGAATTTATTGAGACTATGCATGTTGGACTTGTTGTTGCACCAAAAGATCAATCTATCAATTCCTCATACAAGCTTTGGTTAAGAACCACAGGAGGTAGTTAGACCATGTCACAAACCTAAGCGTTAGTGTTGTAAGGAAGACCGAGGGTCACACCTTGTAACAATCCCCCTAGCACAAGCGCGGGTTTTGAACCTATGACCAGCTTTGATACCAATTGTTGGACTTCTGGTTGAACCAAAAGATCAACCTGTCAATGCCCGATGCAAGCTTCGGTTAAGAACCACAGGAGGCGGTTAGACCATGTCACAAACCCAAGCATTAGTGTTGCAAGGAAGACCAAGGTTCACACCTTGCAACAGTGCATGTATGGCCTTTTTCAAGTTTTCTTTCTTTATATTGTCATTTTGAATGAAACACTATGTCTTGCAAGTTATATTCTGGTAGTTTAAATAGCATATTTCTATGCTTTATGCTTGTGTGATGGAATAGTAGCTTAGGATAATTGGACTATGTCATTGGACTTTTCTATTATCCTTAAATTTGTTATTTTGTTATGTTATGTTATGTTGTACAAGGAGACAGAGTTCTTGTAATTTTTGGAATATCGTTATTTTACTCTAAGGAATCTTTATGTTTGATCAGACCTCAATGAAAACTTCCTGTGGAAAGATTTGAAATTCTACACTATGCTTGAAGTTATCCTTTGTTGTTTGTTATCTTTTCAACAATGAGGGGTTGTGGCATTTTATGTCCTTTATATCAATCATAAGAATAACTTGCATTTGAAATGTTGTAAAAGCTTTGGCGCATCACCTTCTATGTTTTATATTTACATTTCCTTTCCCCCTTATCTCAAAACCCCAAGAGAAGAGCTAGATTTCTATAAAAAAACCCAAAGGTATTCAGTGAGATGTAGTTTGTCCCCCACACGCTAAATTTTCCATAAGACTGTCAGAGAAGCGCAAGATTTGATGATAAAAAGTATGTATATTGGTGGCCTTCTCTCTTTTTTGATACACACAAATTGGTAAAGAAATGTGATGCTTGCCAAAGATTTTTTGGTAAGTTAAAGTTCTCTTGTGATTTACCCCTTAGAACATAGAATGTTGACGCTCCTTTTCAATAATGGGGCATAGATTTTATTGGTGAATTTAATGAAAAATCTACTGGTGGTCACATTTGGATACTTGTTGCCACAAAATACTTCACCAAGTGGGTGGAGGAAATTCCTACAAGAAGGGAAACTACTATATTTTTCATCAATTTTACTATGGACAATATCTTGATCAGATTTGGAACTCCTACAAATTTAATTATGTATAATGCAATGTGTTTCGAGTCTAAAGAGTTCAATTTTTTATAGCAATTATGGAATTTCCATATCGTACTCTTCCCCTTACCATCCATGGGTAAATGGACAAGCTGAGTCCGGCCATAAAATTCTCATGAAGATCATGAAGAGTGATAGAAAATAACAATCAAAGTTAAAATTAGCTTTATGGGCTGACAAGACAACAGTAAAAAAGGGCTCCAAAAAAGACTCCTTATGAACTTGTGTATGGACTAGATGCAAGAATACCAATGAATAATTTGTTTCCAGTGTATAACTTCATTCAGGAATATGAAGATGATATTGATGATAGGATGATTAGCATAATTAACCAACTAACAAAGTTGGATGAATCAAGAATGGTAGCACAAGATGTCAACCTGAAGAAGCAATTGTAGGTCAAATATCTATTTGAAAAGAAAGCTACATACAAAAAATTTGTTGCAGGAGACCTTGTTTTAATGTGGAATGCTAGAATCCAAGATAAGGGTACACATGGTAAATTTGAGGCCCTTTGTATTCACCCTTATGTCATCCATGATAATCATGGTGAAAAGTCATATTTGCTTGCACAATATGAATGGTGAAATGTTGGAATTGTCAATACATGGATAATTCTTCAAATCCTACTTTTCATAAGGACATATCCATGCACATTCTATTATATTGTTCCTATTTTTTACCATTGTTTTTTTGGGAGGGTTCGGTGGTCTTCTCTCCTAGAAATGTCTAAATTCTTGCTATGTTCTTATTCAATAGACCTCCCCAACTAGAGCCACTGGTGGAGCTTACAAAATCCATGGTCATTTTGAGTTGATGAGGTCATTGAAGTTTTTAAATTCCTCAATTATATCCAAGTAGGGTTTTGAAACTATAAAATACGACTTAAACCCTCCTAAAATCATGGTTGTCTTTATTCCTTGTTCATTCATTCTATTTTCTCGTTGACCTCCTACTTCCAACCTTAGTCTATTAGTTATAAATTGTGTCATTATCGATCGTGCCTTGACTATCCCCTTCATCCTTTCTTTCTCGATCACTACCCTATTTGAATATTTGGTTAATATCTTGTGTCTATGGGGCCATAAAATAATTTTTTCTCAAGTCTCATGTTTCCTAGGCATGACCCTTTTAAATCATAAAATAAAAGCACGTTCCTTATATTAACTTTAAGTCATGCAACAATTCTCATTTATTCCCCGCCACCCTGCACAATTACAATATTCAAAGAAAGAACGATGTGAAACTATGAGCGGTTGCCACATGGAAGTGCTAAATTCCATCACATTGTCCCTTCACATCAAGCTTTGATTCTATGATGTTGACTTCCTTTTAGTGATGAGTGATGTTCGAAGATCAATGGTAGGCAATGAAAGGCGAGGATCCAATGGTCATCGCAGGAGTTTAGCACATTGCATTTGTGTTCCAAAATAATAGACCTTTGTGCATTGAGCAATGGGTAGAGTATGATGTCGAGATGGATAGGTGGTAGTAGCCTGCTATCTTGCGATGATATGGTTAGTACTTTATTTGGACTAGTGGGTATGTGAGGAGGTGTCATGTGTCCTGGTGCGACCAAGAACATGGCTTGTGGTGCGTGAAATCAATGGTGGATGATGGGGGTAGATGAATCTAACATTTATCATGCTATTTTGAATGACCTCATGCCAGGATAAAGTAAGATGTTCATGTATTGCAATGGCGAATCAATGGCCTAGATTTGAAGATGATCATCCAACAGCTACTGCATGCATTCTTTGCATTATTTAATGTTGTGAGGCCGATGTTCAATTTGTGATGTGCAAGGGGATCACAAAGTGAATATTCTAGAGATAGGTGTTGATAAATTATTACATTGCATGCGCATAAGCCATCATGATTTGGTATCTCATTTGATTGAAAAAGGTTGCAATGTATTAGAGCAATGTGATAGCCATTGATCATGATTCTCATTATGATCAATGATTGCATTTTAAAGTTTCAAATTGGAGATTAAATCTCAGTCATTCATGTGTAATCCAATGGCCAAAATTTAAACAATGGTCAAATAATCTAGTTCATACGAAAAGATCATATTTGATGGCCCAACGACATATCCAGCTACCAAATCTAATTGCATTGATCATTGATCGGGTTTTCTCTCCTTTCCAATGATGCATTCATTGTTGGACAGTGCCATTACTCGCTAATGTGTTACAATGGCCAAAATTCTTCTGTCAAGGTATGTTTACCCGAATTTTGTAGCAGATCTAGTAGGCGCCCATCATGAAGTCATCATCTTGGGGTGTGATCAAGATGTCATGTCCTTTACATATGGTTGGTTGTTGCTCCATTTTGGGGTGAAATTCAAATATTTTAAAATATAATCAGAGTTTAGTTTCTTGCAAACCCTAGTTGGGTTAAGGTTGGGACTTAGAATTCAATTATGAAGTTATGCATGCACTATAAAGGAAAAAAAAAAATGTTTTTGTTTGGGTTCCACTCTCCAAACTTTGTAATTATTTGTCTTAGCTAGTATAGTATTCTTCTACACTTAGAATAGACATGTTGAGAGAGTTTTCTCTATACTAACAATAGATGACCTAAATGTCCATTACATTATACTTAATGTTATGAATCATATTTATCATGATCTCCACTATTGTATACATTACCTTTGAATCAATATAATCAAGGATTTTAGTTTGGTTCTCATGATGAAATGAATGTATGAATTGTTAGTCTTTGTTCAAGGAATGGTTTAATTTCCTTTCAATTCATGAATTAGGGTTGTGTTGCTACAATAAGGATTTGTAAGTAGTTTGATAATATTGTTCTTTTGTTGGTTTCTTGTAATTTTGTAAATTTATCTAAGTCCTAAAGCCTAAGTATGAGGTGGATCCAATTTAAAAATTAAAATCAAAACCTTTTACTTTCTATAATTTTACTTTTATGTCTATTTCCATACTACCAAGAATCAATGAGAACATAGAAGGTTGCATAAATGATTTATCCCATCAAAGGCCTTCTACCATAGTAGTTGAATGATCTATTATCAAATGAATTATCACATAGAGGTGTTGTATGTGATTTATGTTATAGGGATACCCACCTTGGTTCTGTAGAGCCTAAAGTGTAGAGGAGAATTTCTTAATTTGTCTCCTATTCATTGGCAACTAACCTAGGATTTCTAATCATAAGAAGTGGCTAGTCTTTAGGAAAACCTAGATAATCAGTTGGAAACACCAAATAAGATCAAATTTTTAAGACTAGATAGAGGAGATGAATTTACTTCAAATGAATTTGAAAATTTTTGTGAAGATCATGGTATTAGGAGACATTTTCCTTCTCCTAGAACCCCTTAGTAGAATGGGGTAATGGAGAGGAAGAATAGGATTGTGCAAGGTATGGCTAGGGAAATGTTAAAAGATGTAGATCTACTTGATATGTATTGGAGGACAGCAACGTGATGAAGACCTTGGAGGTTTGATTCAAGGTTATATCAAAAGAGATGATGAAGACCATGGAGATTTTGATTCAAGGTGTGATGAAGGGATCTTTCTTAACTACTCTACTAGAAGAATGGCCTATAAGTGTTACAATAAGAGATTGGGAAGGATGATTGAAAGCAAAAATGTTAAAGTAGATGAAGACCTATGTCAAATTTCACAAGAACCTAAGGTTTGTGGATCTATTTAAATAGTATTTTTTTGTTATTTATTTTAGAGTTTTTTTTAGATCATTTTTGTGGCCTTTTCTTGTAATCAAAATGTTAAAAATGTTATATTCATTCATGTTATCATGTATAATTTCAATTTGAGTGTTTTTATGTTATATTAGTCTCGAAGAAAAATATAGTGATGTAGACATATACAGAGCTAAGCTATTGTTCATGATATTGCATCCATATGTAAACTCTATTTGATCATCAAAATAGAAGTGTTTCCTATGACTTTCCATTTTTAACCAATGTTGGGCTTGGCCTTATATGCCTTCTATAATAACCACCATTTTGTTATCTTAATATGTTGGTTATCAGCATTAATTTTTTTAATATGTATTTGGGATGCATAGGTTGTTCTTATGTATGTTGAATTGAGTGTTTATCTATGTTTCAAATTTATTATTTTCATTAATATTCATTTTTGTAATTGTTGATTATGCAATGGTTGGCATGTTTGTAAAATGAGTTATTATCTGCTTTTTATGACATGTGTTGTACCAACAACATGGTTAGGGATGGTTTTTTATTCCTCTTCATGTCAATTATTTTCTTGTTACTTGCATTGAGATGCATGTATATGATTATGTGAAAGATTTGTGAGGAATTGATTTATTGTTGTGTTGTTTGATTGAATTGGAGGTTTGATATCCCTAATTCATAAATGACATGAATATAATCTAGATTATGTTGTACATTTTGAGATGCTTATGTTATGCTTCCTATGATTGGATTATCATAGTGTTTTATTCTATTGCTACCCTTATATGTATTATATATGTGAATACTATAATGATCTTAACACCCTTTACTTTACTTTTATACATATGCATATGTTTACATAGATGGATGTTATCATAACTATGTTAAAATTTTAGATCATTCTCAATCATCACATTTCATGTTTGGATGACAAGAATTGATATTGATTTATTCTAGATGAAACAATTATATGATTTATCTAGATGAGACAATTGTATGATTTATATGAAATTTTATCCAATTGGGTGATTGTGCATTGCTTTTTCTATTATAAATGGTGTAGGTATGCTTGATTTGTGACTTGAGTGTGCAAGTATAGGGTTATTTTCCCACTTGAGCATGTAGGTTTTAAGTATTCCCCCAATTGTAATCCTATATTAGAGATGTCAATTTAACTTAATGTGTTTTAAAAATTCACTGTAAGTTTTGATTGGAGATTTCTATAAGAAGACACATTGTTGAATTTTATTGGGTGTGCTCTATAGCCAAAAAAATTTCCATTGTTTTTTCCTTTTCCTTCCTCATCTTTGGATAGATAACTAGTATAGCTAAAGCTCTAAAATCTTAAAAATGTCTTGAATGAAAAATTAAATTTTCTTAAAAATTGAAACCTAAAATTGCTAAAACAAAGACCTAAATTCTTACTTCTAGTTTTCTTTCATTTATTATTTTCAAAACTTAAACAATATTAAAAAGATCATAATTACAATATTGTGTAAACTAGAATATAAGTTACATAGAAAGAAGAATAAATTTGAGAGGGTGTGGATGTTGAGTAAATTGAAATTGAGTACAATATGGACATAATTTTGGTCAAAATGTAGCCTCATGCCTATTCACAAAGAACTAATATTTAAAAAAATGTGCATTACTCTACTTTTATGAAAATTACCTCACTTTATGTTGGGTTTGTATACTGGTTAATATTTTTATTTCTAGTTGTTGATAAGTTGGTTTTCACCTAATTGTTACCTAGCCAATAGATCTAGATTATGACAATAGGTATGTTCTTCCATAAAATTTTGGAATCCCTTTGTAATTAAATACGGACATACTTCACAATTTGTTCACAATTATTGTCTTTCATTGAATTTTTTGTCCCAATGTTTATTTACAAACATCTCATATGATTATCGACAAGGCATTGAACCCAATTGTTAATCAATGTCTCTTAAGCTCTATTTAATAGCTACCATTACTTTAAGGTATATTCTCAGTTATGGCTTATTTTAAACCAATATTTATTTGTACAATATATATTTATATTTAAAATAGGAAAAGAGTAATCTATTACATCATTTATTTGGGAATAGTGTATTCTTTTTTATAATAAGGGTTAAATTCTTTTGATCCAGAGCTATGAACTAACGAGGTCACAAATAAAAAACCATATCTCCAATATACACATTCAACAATAACACCCTAGTGGGGTTTGAACCTTGATGGAAAAATCAACATGAAAACTTAATCATTACAATATGCCAATACCAACTTGAGAACATTGTACTTGATGACTTAGTAATTTTAGTATTACTATGATTTGGATTGATTTTGTAATGCCCACTCTAAAATGAGCTAAATTTAAGAAGAAAACAGTTAAATAAATAATCATAAACAACTACACTTGAAAAAAAATTACAAGAGAGACTAATAATGTTAATTTAAATCATGCTCATGGTTTTAAACAAAGTATTAATATCACTAATAAATCCCTTATCATTAATATAAAATGAACAATCACTACAATAATTTTAAACATGGTTAATAATTAGAACAATTAATATTTTCAACTGAATATTAAGGAACAATATTATATATCTATATATATATATAGATATATATATATATATATATATATATATATATATATATATATATATATATATATATATATATATATATATATATATATATATATATATATATATATATTGTTCATAAACATGAATAACATTGCATACTATTTACTTGAATCTAGAAACTAAAACTCCTTCACTTACAGCCAAACACTTTTTCCAACCAGCAACTCTTAATAACTCAACAATCATTTTGGATCAAAAATATAAAAGAATTTTCATACATTCAATGTTCTTCAATAATTTCCAATTCACTCTCTAAACTTGCAAACACAAAATAAAGCAACCTAGTCTTGCTCTCCTCCCAGCCATAGGACTAATGAAATTAAGTTCTCACCTGGGTAGAAGAAAAAATCCAAATGTTGAACTCAAGTAATAAAACATGTACACTGACTCACATGCAAAAAAACTACTCATGGAATTCTTGTAAAGGGGGAGAAGGGGGATTCCCTTCCCTCTTGGGGAACAACAAACAATCATACAACTTTGTTCTCAACACACAACCACCACCATCCATCTAACAATCTCTACACACAACCACCACCATCCATCCAATAGTCTTCACTCACAACCACCACCATACAACCTTCCATTATCCAACCCACCTCCAATCATTACAATAACCAAACTATTATTCGCGTCTCTCCAATTTCATACACAACTTCATACTTTTCATATTTGGTCAAAAATCTCCAAGAGAGGTTTTGTGCCCTCCTCAACCTCAAATGAAGGAGGCTCTCAACCCTCAAGTGAGATCCACTCCTTATATGCACCCAACCCCACTATTACTACGCAAAACAATGGCAAGCAATAATTTTTTTCCAACCATACCCCACTATTACTACACAAAAAAATAGCAAACAATAATTTTTTTCCAACCATCTAACAAATATTCAATAACAACTAAAACAATTACCAATTCAATTCCAGCATACCTTAGTTTCCAAAGCTTGGATCAGCCCAAACAACCTATCCAAGTTTACAAAGTCTCTTTCGGACCAATTCATTCTAGCAATTTTCCCTCTTCCTCCCAAGAAGAAATTAATAAATAGAAAATGAAGAAAGAATACAATCCACAACACCCACATTTCCTCTTCACCTCCAAACCATTATAATTTCCTCTTTAAAATAAAATAACTCTCAACTCTTCAACTTCCAAGTTCAAAATACTCTCAAATGAAAAGATAATTCAATAAAAACATCCCTCCATAATAAACGGTCAAGAAAATCAAAATACACTCAAACATTAAACTCCCTTGACAAAAATTAAAACCAATAATAAAAATTTAGCATTTGTATTTTGTCTCCAATTCTAAAGGAACCTAGACTGCCCACCTAAAACATCTCAAAGGAATCATTAGTACAATTGGAAATTATAGCTGAAACAATAATTTAAACATTAAAATATCTAACATCAAATAGTTATAAAATAATTATGCTTGAGGAAATTAAACATATAGTCATAATACTCCTTAATCAAGTTATTTAATTAAATGAACATATTATTTCATTTACAATAAAATAAATATCTAAGCATGCATGCAAAAATTTTATGTCCATAATCCAAAATAATAATATTCCTAAATCAAAACCTTATGTCCAAAACACCAAACTATATAAATATAAAGTCAAATCAAAATATCTAGAATAATAGTAGTTATGCCTCACATTCTCCCCCTTTAGTATTAGGCCTCCTCAAAGCTATCAAAAAGATATGGAAATAAAGATTTCATTTAGGATGTATCTTTCATGATCAAATAATCTCAAAATTCCACTAATACTAATTTACATAATAACCATTTTACCATTAAATATATAACACATTAAAAAAAAGTATATAAAGTTGAATCCAAACATCTAGAGTATCAAGAAATATGGTTATCATTTCATACTTGCAAAATGTTAGTTTTGATTCCAAAGCATAGTTCTTAATGATATTATCCTTCCCAATGATTGAACTCGTACTAGAATAAATGAATTATTAAATCCATTTTCCAAATCCTAAACATAATTCCTAAATAGAAATCAAGTATTGGTACCTATCTAATTCAATATACCATTCTACTTCATAGTAACTTACTAAATAGAAGATGAGACAATTCTATTAATTTCCAACCAAATCACTTATTGATATTTGTACATTTATTGACAATTTTCCTAGGAAAGATAATTAATATCAATAGTGTATAATAATACTATTAAAAATAAATCAATGACTCCCAAGAGGTTTATAATTGAATTTATAAGAAAAATGTGATGTTGTTGATGGAGCTATCTGGGCCACAGGATGTTGTGTGGCCTACATGAGGGCCTTTCCCTCTGTGCATGTCATCATCTCCTTGCCTATCGCCTTTGGTGTTCAAATTCTATTGTGGGGTGGGTTTTTTGACTACTTTAAGGGGTTTGATTTTTTCGGTGAAGCTTCTTCTAGCTGGTGTGTGGGGTGCACTGGTGGGGAGAAGTTTCTTTGTAGGATTTCTTCTCTATGTGGTGTTGCAAATGGTCGCTAGTTCTGCTTGATCAGTTGGGTAGTTATTAAACTAGTTTTGTGTGGGTGCTTTTGGGGGTGTGTGTCTTTTTTTTTGTTTGGTGCTCTTCTGTGGTGATTGAAATATGGTAGATAACCAATTTTCTACAATTTTGGTGGTGGTTGTAGGTGGTGCATCTCTTAATGGATCCTCATTGGGTTTGAAACCTCACCAATCAGAGTCACTTTATGTGGGGTAAGGCCCCAAATTGAAGAAAGTGAATGGTTGTTTTCCCAAGAGTCAAGATCTTCTGGTCTTGGTTCTTTCTCTAGAATCAGTGGCTAATGATGTTTCGTATTGGAGCAGACATGCTTTAATTATAAATTTATTTGGATTCATATTCTTCTATTGGATTTGGATGCTTCAATCAGGAGGACGTGCCAAGTTGAGGGCGATATGGAGTTAATGGTGATGCAAACAGCTATTTTGTGGTTTTATTTTCAAACATGGCTAACAGGAATCGGGTTTTTGAGGGAGGACCTTACTTTTATAGTCATGTTGGGTTATTTATAAAACAATGTCATATGGGTTTTAATACAGCTAAAGAATTTTCTTCAAGGGTTATGGTCTAGGTTTTCCTACCGCAACTCCCCTAGAGTTTTAGAGAGAAGATATTTTACAATGAATTGAGGCTCTTCTTCGTAAGCCTATTGCAGTTGCTCAATAAACACTTGAAATAAAGGTTATTTATTTTGCTTGAATTTGTGTGGAGGTTGATTTGAATAATCCCTTTCTAGATTCTCTAGAAAATTTTCTTGGTTCTTTGTCTTGGATTCAGCAACTTGATTATAGTCCCTTCCTTTTTGTTGTCATATTTTTAATGAGTATGGATATCTTCAGAAGCAATTCCTAGGATTAAGAAGACTCCTAATTCTTTTCCTTTTTCTTTGGCTCCAAAATTTGTTAGGGAGGATAAAGGAAAATCTTCTATGATGGAGGGTGAACCAGATCAAGATGGCTTTGTGCCAGTTAAGAGGGCTAAGGGTTGTGGTCAGAAGAGATCGTTCAAGGATAGGAAGAATGAAGAGAACTTTAATCAGTTTGAGGTGTTGAATACTTCAACCTTGGAGGAGGGAATCCTGCCAAATGTTCCTTTTGATGTTATTGGTATGGGTGGTATTGTGGGGTATGGACAGGGTACCAATCAGGATATTCATTTATCCCAGGGTATGCAGGATCATTTGGTAATTATAAATGATCATATGCAGGATGATGATGATGATATTATTTTCATAGATTTGGAAAAGGATGGGCTAGTTTCTAGAAATAGAAAAGGTTCTTCTCTAGCCTTGAGGATGCAACAACACGTGATTATGAAGGGAATGCCTAAGCACTCTTATAAAAGTGGTCACAAGAAGGATCTTGAGAAGATTAAGCATACTAGATAATTGTTGGTGGAATCTAGGTCTGTTAAACCCATTGATGCTCACTTTTCACTATCACCTCCATGATTATTCTCTCATGGAATGTAAGGGGGTTGAATAGCACCCCCCGTCAAATGGTCATGATCTAGTTGTTGTCCATTCTCTGAACATTTTTTGTGTTCAGGAAACTAAACTTTCAGTTGATTGTATGCTTCAGTGTGCTTCTCATATCTAGCTATTTGGTCAGTGTCAGTGTGTTGGTGCTCAAGGGAGTTCTAGGGGTTTGGCTCTTTTTTAGGATCCTAGACAGATTGCTCCCCTTTGGTGGATTTCCAGTCATTCTACTATTTCAATGGTTGCCTCTTCTTTGGAAATAGGTGAGACCATTCTGGTTACAAATTTTTATGCCCCAATTGATATTCGTGGAAAAATATGGTTGTGGGCTCATATTAGGTATGTTAGATCATATGCTCCATATCTTGGATCTTAGCTGGTGATTTTAATTGTGTATTGAACTTGGAGGAGAAAAGAGGTGGGTTGCCTTGGTTTGGTCCTGTTGCTACTCTTCTTCAAGAGAATGTGGATTTAATTTATTTAAATGACATTAAGCCTTCTAATGATATTTTTACTTGGAATAATAGATGGAGTGGAGAGGAAGAAATCTTGGAAAGGTTGGATAGATTTCTTGTCTCCTGCTTTTGGGTGGGAAGCAAATTGGTTACAGGTTCTGAGATTCTCAATTGGAGGGGTTTTGATCATTGGCCAATTAAACTTTTAGTTTCTCATTTTACTGCTCCCAAGAATCCTACTTTTAAGTTCATCTTGCGTGGCTTCAAGATTCTTATTTGCTTGATATTATGGCTCAGTGGTGGCATGATGGTAGCCCTACTTATGGTACAACTACGTACGCTTTTTTTAAGAAAATTCAGTATGTTAAATTTCACCTTAAGAGATGGAATAGGACGAGTTTTAGAAATTTTAAGGTTATAAAGAAGAGTTCTCAAGAAAGCCTTGATGTGATTACTCACCAAATTCAGGATTTTTGTTTTTTTGATGCTCTAGGTCAAGTGGAAGCTCAAGCTTCAAGAGTTGTGGAGGAATGGGAGCTTCAAGAAGAGATTTTTTGGAAGCAGAAGGCTCAGAATGATTGGCTTCAGGAAGGGGACAAGAATACTACTTTCTTCCATCATTTTTTGCAAGCCCCGTCACAATAGAAGTTGTATTTCCTCTCTAGTTAATGTGGATGGGATTTGTATTTCTTCTTTCCAAGCTTTGTCTTAAGAGGCTAGATAGTTTTATTCTACTCTTAATTATGAGGATTCACCCCCTGCTAAAGATGAGGAGAATTTGATCCTTGCTTGTGTCCCCTCCCTAATCTCCAAGGAGATGAATGATTTCCTCATTTTCCTAATTTCTTTGTAGGAATTGGAAGAGCTTTTTTTTGGGATGAATAAAGGTAAAGCCCCTAGGCTGAATGGTTTTCCTATTGAATTTTTTTAGGAATTTTGGGATATTATAAATTTGAATGTGATAGAGGTTGGATGGAAATATCTTCATAGTAAGCATATGCTTCATGCTTTGAACTCTACTTTTTTAGTTCTTATTCCTAAAAAGGAAGGTACGGATATGATAGAATTTTTTCAACCAATTGCTCTTTGTAATGTGGTGTATAAGATTATTATGAAATTGATTGCTGAGAGGCTCAAATTTTTTCTTCCTTTTGTTATCTTTGAGGAGCAAGGAGCTTTAATTGTTGGTAGATAGATCCTAGATGGAGTGGTGGTTTCCTCTGAGGTCATCCACTCTATGGTGACTTCCAAGGAGAAGTCTATGTTCATCAAGTTGGATATGGCCAAGGCTTATGACAAAGTTAAGTGGCATTTTTTGCAAAGAATTCTCTTAGGCTTTGGTTTTAGTTTGGATTGGGTTAACTAGACTATGAGTTGTGTTACCTCTTCCTCTTTTTTATTATTATGAATGGAGAACCTTATGAGCTTTTTGTAGCTGCTAGGGGCCTTCGTCAAGGAGATACTCTCTCCCCTTGTCTATTTATTATTATGGCTGAGGGTTTGGGTAGATTTTTGAAGTTGTGTGTTACCCAGGGTAGAATTCAAGGCTGGTGCTGGGGAAATGGACTTCCGCAGCTCTCTCATCTTCAGTTTTTGGATGAAACTTCTCTTATGGGGAGGGCTCACCTTCAGGAGGTTGTATATTTTAGGTGGGATTTGGATATTTACCATGTTGCTTCAGGTCAGAAAATCAATGAGCACAAGTCTTCTATATTTTTTTTAATACTCCTCAAGCTATTCAATGGTAGATTGTTGATATTTTAAGGTTTCAAATTGGGTCTCTTCTCTTTGTCTATCTGGGAATTACTCTTGCTATTGGTAGGAAACCTAGGTCTTCTTGGAAAAATTTGCTTGATAAGCTGTGTAGTAATGTCAATCATTGGACTTGTCGTTGGCTTTCTACTGCTACGAGAGTGACTCTTCTAAAGTTTGTTATCCGAGCTCTTCCTATTTATAAGGGTTTTGTTTAGGCTACTCCTTTGTATTTCTTGAGGGAATTTGATGCTCTCTCATGGAAATTTCTTTGGAGTGGAAATTTTTGGTCGACCAAGTGGAGTCTTGTTAAGTGGGATACAGTGTGTAGGCCAAAAAAAAAGGGGGGCCTTGGATTGCATTCTGTTTTTTTGAATGGGAAAGCTCTTGCAAACAAGTTATATTGGTGTTGGTGTACTAGTCAGCATCAACTTTGGGCTCATATTCTTACCCATAAGTATCTCAAGGATGTTAATACTTTTGATGTTCTTCATTTCCCTTTAGAAGGAAGAGGATCCATGATTTGGAATACCCTCACATTGGGGGCTTAGTTGGTTAAGAAGGGGCTTTTTTGGACATGTCATTTAGTTTCTCAAGCCCTTTTTTGGTGGGATTCTTGGGATGGTCACCCTCCCATTATTTCTATTTACCCTCACCTCTAATCTCTTTGTGATCATTTTATTGTTGTGGGTTGGAATACGGTTAAGCATTAAAAATCTGTTCAAAATATTGGATTGTCTGCTAGCCTTAGATGGAAGCACTCCTTGAATTGGCTTCCAAGAGGGTTAGAGGAACATAGGCAAGAGTTGGCTAGAATTATGGCATCATAGGAATGCAATTTCATGGTGGGGCAGGATGTTTTGGCTTGGAGTAATAGTGATTTATCTGGTAAGTATTATGTTTCAATAGGTTATGGCATTTTTCTTAGGCAAGTGTTTGGGGACATTAAGGTCCCTTGGTGGAAACAAGTTTGGAATAAGTTTTCTTGGCCCAAGTGTAATTTTTTCCTTTGGCTAGTGGTCTAGAACTAGTGTCTTAATTAGGATAATGTGTGCAAGAGAGGGTTCCAGGGTCCCTCAATGTGTGTTTTGTGTGGTAAAAGTGAAGATAATGTCTCTCATCTCTTATTCTAGTGTTCCTTTTCTAGGAGGCTTTGTCACCTTTGGTGGGATGTGTGGAGCCAGTCTTGTTGGTATGTCTCTTCTTTGGTGAAGTTCTTTGCTCGGTGGGGGAAGGCCCCTATTAAGACCTATTTTCTTCAAGTTACTTGGGCTCTAGGACCAAATTTTATTATTTGGCATATTTGGTTGGAGAGGAATCACAAGATTTTTCAAGATGTGAAGCTATTTCAACAATTGTGATGGAAGATTCTTCATTCGGTGGGAGAAACTATTGCGGTTAAGTGTGACTTGGTTGAGGGTGTGGACCCAGGAGATATTTCCTTTTGTACTCATCTCAATCTTCCTCTTTAGAGGGGGGCTAATCAGAGTGTTGGTCAGATCAAGAGAAATAGATGTCATCATCCCCTTCGAAAGATAAATGGGGAGGGGCATCGGTGCCCTCCTCCTTAGGGTGTGTTGAAAATCAACACGGATGGTTCTTCTCATGGAAATCTTGGCCATTCTAGTATTGGAGTTGTTGGGAAAACTAGTTATGGGACTATTGAATTTATCTTTTCTATTTGTAAGGGTTGGTATACTAACAATGTGATGGAGGCTCTTGTCATTCTATGTTCTATGGAGCATGGTTGTGCTCTCAAGTGGAAACGGATCATTTGTGAATCAGATTCTCAGGTGGTAGTGGATTTGCTAAAGAGGTGGCAATTAGAGGAGGTTAGTTGGCATTTGGATGTTATTATAAAATAGATTATTCATCTATGTGCTTCCTTTGATTATGTTTGTTTCTATCATATTTTGCATGATTAGAATGGAGTTGTGGATTTTTTGGCTAAATGGGCTTCTAATCATTTGCATGATTGGAATATTGTGGACATGGGCCAATTACCCCCAGATCTGTCACAAAAGTTGGACCAATTAGTGGATATTGATAGGGATGTGTAATTCCCTTGCTTTGTACTGCTCTTTTTGGGATTGAATAAATTTTTACCCCTCTTTTAGTTTAATAATACTCTTAAAAATAAATGATAGCTAAATTATAGGCCTAAGATGACTCTTAAATTTGAAAATAATAATTTAACTAAGTAATCAATGTATAACCATATAAGAATCCAATCATTATAAATATCATAATATAAGAGTAAATTAGTCTATGATTAAATCTCAAACTCCAAATAATATAAGAAAAATGCAATATGAAAGATAAGGAACAAAAAGATACATACTAAATATGTAATTAAATATATTTTAAAAATAATTATTGTGTGATAAAAAATAATATGCATAAATGAATTGAAAACAAATACTATTCAAGCACACCAATAAGACATTGTATCAAAACAGAACATAAAAGGTAAGTAAATGCAAACTCAGTATTCTGCTTCGATTGTCGTCCTATTGTCCTCTATCTTTAGTGTTTTTGTTGATTCCAGCTTTTGCTCTCAGATTGTAGGCTAGGCTCAACAAACTGTCTTCCTAAAGAACAAGATTTAAATATGATGCATGATGCAAGATTAAGCTATGATATGGAATAAGACTAAGATGATTGAAATAAACATGATGCTATGATATGAGAATACTAAATGAATTAAATGCATAAACTCTGATTAATTTCCTATTATCAATGCTTAGATTCACACATGTATTTATAGAGTTTTTCGAATAATTCTGATTAGCTGTCTTGATTGACGGTTGTGATAATTCCTGGCAGATCAAATGGCTGAAGAAGGATGAAACTGAAGAGAAAATAGAAGAAAACTTGAAAACAAGATTTTTCTATTTTTATGAAAGAGAGAAAGATAAGAAGATAAGAAATCATCTTTTCTTTAAAAAGATAAAAGAAAGATTTAAAAGCTGATAAATCCTGAATTAAAAATTCAGTTATTTATTTGTGGATGATATTCAGTTTTTTCTTAATTTTATGAAATATTTAATTAAGCTTTTAAAAGCAGAAGAAAGTTGGTGATAAGAAGAAAGCTTTAATCAAGATTTTTGAAAAAAAGCAGAAGATCTCATATTTAAATAAAATATTTAATTATGATATGAGAAGAAAATAGAAGATTTCACAATCAAATAAAATATCTAGTTGTGATTTAGAAAGAAAGCATGAGATCCCTTAATTAAATAAAGTTTGTTTAATTAAATCACTTTTATGAAATTAATTAAATGAAATATTTAATTAATTAGAAGAATAATTTTAAAATAGAAGGGCAATATTTAAACTTAATTAAATCAAAAGATTTAATTTAAATTCAAACAATGATAATTAATTTAAATAAATAAAATGTATTTATTTAATTAATTAAGTGGACGTATGAAAATAATTAAATAAAATAGATTGATTTAATTACGAAAGAAGAATAAGATGAATGAACAATATAATTAAATTAATTAAATTTAATCATATGTAGAGGACTTTTAGATAAATTAATTAAATAATAAATATTTAATTAATTGCTAGGATTATAGACATGACCATTTTTATGTGTATACATTTTGCCCCTCTTTGAAGTGATGTGTGAAACGCATTGCTTCAAAGAAAATAAAAAAAAAATTGCCCCTGATATGTTTCTGATTTTTCATGTCAATGATGCCCCCTCGGGAGGTAGATCACGGAAGATGATGTCCAGAATGATAGGGAAACAATGATTTAGCTCCCGATAAATGATGTTTGTGATGGCCAAGTGAAAAATAATATGGAAAGAATGGAAAAAACCATTAACCCCCACCCTAAAAGACCCTTATAAGGTAAAAAGGGGTAAAATGAAGTGTCATTTTCACCCTGCTACTATAGTAAAAAGTGAGCTCTGATAGTGACCTGGTGAGATGGAGATCCCATTGCACATGCATAGATTCGAGCAAGCACGCCGATACCAGAGACCAGTCGCGTATGGACCCCCAGTGAGTGATTCCAACTGTTTAGGATTTCAAATTTTGCATTTTGAATCGATTTTGCCAATGGTTTAGATCATATTTTAGTTTTTTCGCACATTTTAGCACATTTGAGAAAAGTTTTAGCGCATTCAAAAAATTCCATAGCGCATATAGGAAATTTCGTAGCACATATAGGCATAGGGTAAAAATGGATCTTTTAGCGCATTCGATAGATAAAATAGCGCATCTAGGGTAAAATCGGCTAGTTTGATCCTGTAGCGCATCTAGAGTACAGAATTGCGCATATAGGCCTAGGGTTTGAAATTGATAAAGTTGCGCATTTGAGAATTAAAGTGGTGCATAGGTAGGATAGAATAGTGAATCCCGAGTTTTAGCGCATCGAGGAAAAAGTTTAGCGCATATGAGAAAAACTTTAGCGCATTTGTGTTTTAGCGCATCTGGGCAACAGAATAGCACATTTAGGAAATTTTTCACAGAACACTTGTGTGCTAAAAAATGATGATTTAAATTGCTTCCTTAGTCAATAGATAGATGAATTGTAGTACCATCATGCTGATATGATAGAAAATTCGATAGAGAACTGATAACTTTGCTTCCAAAATAGAAAACAAATAGTAGATAGCTGATAACGTTATGGCGAACAACAAAGAGTAAATTGAATGATTGATTGATTTTGTGGTTGATAACTTTTCTTCTCGTGATTGAAAAAAAAAGAGTAGATGTTTGATAAATTTTCTTTCTGCGATAGAAACCAAATAGTAAAATGAGGATATAAATTTGCATTCATGATTGAAATACAAAATAGGAAATGATTTATCTGTTGATAAATTTGCTTTCCTAAAAAGAAAAACAAATAGTAGATGATGATAGAGTAGATTGATTTGATATGCGGATAGATTGATGTAGCACTTGATATGGGTCATTGATTGAATTTGTTGGCTAGATAGATCACATGATATGAGTCTGATTGATGTGTCCTTGTGATGATCAAACAAAATAGGAGGCTTTCAAAAGCCTCCAGATTAGAGAGTGGTTCCCACTATGTTGGGAGTGGATAGGAGAGCTTACCCCTATAGAGTTACAGCTGATTGTAGATTGTGGACTGGGACCTTTGTTGACAATACCGCGAGGTATTCAGGCCAATAGGGGACTGTTGACTGCTTTGGTAGAGAGATGGCACTCAGAGCATAATACTTTTCACTTGCCGATTGGTGAGATGAGTGTGACGACCGAGGATGTGTACAGGATTCTTAGGATCCCAGTTGTTGGTGCCCTTGTGGTTTATGACCACAAGGAGATTGGTGGGACAGAGGCGCTGCGACGGATATGTGGTGATGCGAGCATTTGTGGTTACTAGATAGATTGGGAGGATTTCAGCAGGTATCCAGCCTTAGTTGTTGTGTTGGCTACATTTATTGGAGGCTTCCTTGGACCGGACCATCGGTCGAAGGGATTCGCAGTTGGTTGGGGTAGGATGCTAGAGTGGTTGGTGACATAGCCACAGAGGTTTGCCTGGGGGAGCTGTGTATTGGCTGACATGTATCATGATCTCCATCAGGTTGTATACAGAGGGTCCACTAGCCTGGTGAGTGGGGTGACACTTCTACAGATTTGGGCGTGGGAGCACATTGTGATCATGAGACCACATTGCACAAGATATAGGCCACCAGGGAGACCGTATGTGTATGCATATTCTGGTGCAATTGTCCAACAAAAGCTAGGCAAGGTAGAGTATTGGCGACGGGTATTGGATGACATAGATGCAGTGATATGGAGACCATACACAGATTGCGAGGCATGGGAGAGTGATCACTTGGAGATGCCATTTATCTACAGGCCGCGATATCTGATAGGGCGGACCCCCTTTATTATCAAGAGATTTCTGGTGTTATGGGTCTTGAGATAGTTTGGATTTACACAAGGGATGCCCTAGGGCATTGCTCATTATGGGTGGTGCAAGGGTGATCTAGGATGGGGACCATGCATTCGATACCAAGCAGCATACACAGAGTATTCTACCTTACAGCTGGAGGTATGGACCGACAGGCCAGAGGTGCAGGATGCAGGGATGATGGATGATTATGCATAGTATTTCCATGTGCATCCATTTCCATGATTTACAGTGTCAGATGAGCCATAGGCGATTGGGGTAGTGCCACAGCCAGGAGCAAGGAGACAGGAGGATGTGGCTGGTGGAGAGCAAGTGATGGGCGGAGGAGAGGAGGAGGGAGACGAGGAGGAGGGCAAGGAGGAGGAGGGAGATGAGGGTGAGGAGAGAAGAGATGGAGGAGATGAGGAGGAGGACAGCTCAGATGATGGGGATGATAGGGGAGATGAGGGTGGAGAGGAGAGGCGGCAGAGGTTGGATAGTCTGGGTAGAGCACAGATTGTTCGGCGAGCTAGATCTAGTGGCAGACCACAGACAGTGATTAGGGTGTCGTCCTCATCTCAGCAGGCACAGATAGCTGCATTGCAGGGTCAGGTTTAGACTTTTTAGGGAAAGCAGGCACAGCTACAAAGCCAGCTAGCTCAGGCTCAGAGTGTGATAGTGCAGTTACAGGCACAGCTTGCATAGGCCCAGACGTAGATACAGGCTCAGGCACATGCACAGGTTCAGGCTCAGGCACCTGCCCCAGATTCCCAGGTGGCACAGTTGGTAGTGGAGAGGGATGCTCTTAGATGATGGGCACTGGAGGCCGAGGGTGTGGCACAGAGACTCATGGGTACCATAGAGAGTACCTCATTACGGGAGGCCATTGCAGAGGGATTTGAGGCAGCCATAGAGGCTGAGTACTATAGAGTCCGATATGAGGAGTTATGTCCTCCCAAACAGCGAGAGCCATATCCCCAATCACATAGCAGGATGAGGACCCAATCACAGACATCGACACATGGTAGAGAGGTTACAGGGCCTCAACGAGATCCTGATGCAGGGGGTAGTGGCAGGCCACCTCCTTCCGGACCAACTCCTTTAGGGCAATCTACCAGCTAGTTGTTTGGGACTGATATATTTTGCACTTATGCAGGGCATGTATATTGAGTTTTGATCATATCTCATGTATCATGTTTTGAACTTTTTAGTTTCATTTGGACATTGGACATTTGTATTATTTTGATGAGCGATGATATGCAGCGGTGATGTTTTTGATGATGATATGTTTGTGCATTTTTTATGTGATATGGATGCTACTTTTATGCATGTATGATATGAGATGGATTTTGATATGTTTGTATTGTTCTTGCAGACTAATCTTATGATGCAGGATGATCTAATAATATGATGCAAATGAATGATCTAGGATGTAGATGCAATGATTTGTGATAATGTAGACATGAGTTGTTGATTTTTGAATGTTTTGTTTCAAATGCAGAAATGAAAAGTGCGTATATCATGAAATTGTGATATGAGAATGGTAGATAATGAATGTGATACTAATAATGAAAAGATAAATGATATGTTTTGATAATGTTTATGTAATGGCAATGCCAAAAAAATGAAATGATGAATGAGTGCAATAGTAAAAAAATGATAATGATAATGATAAAAATGATTGAATGATAAATGAGAATGGGAATGATAATGATAATGATAAAATGATAAATGATAATGATAAAATGATGATGAATGATAAAATGATAATGAATGATAACATGATAATGCTAATGATAAAATGATAATGATAACGATAAAAATGAATGAATGAGAAATAAGAATGATAATGATAAAATGATGAAATAGAAATGATAGTGATAATGATAATGATAATGAGAATGGGAAATGAATGATAAAATGATGAAATAGAAATAATAGCGATAATGATAATGAGAATGAGAAATGAATGATAAAATGATAATAAATGATAAAATGATAATGAATGATAAAATGAATGAATGAGAAATGAGAATGATTAATGATAATGATAATGATAATGAATGATAAAATGATAATGAAGGATAAATGATAATGATAACAATAAAACTAAATGAATGAGAAATGAGAATGATAATGATAATGAAAATGAATGATAAATGATAATGATAATGATGAAATGATAATGAAAGAAATGATAAATGATGATGACAAAATGATGAATGATATGTCTAAATGTCCTCCACAAAGAGTTCAAAACTACATGACAACTGTCGTTGTTTTCATTCAGCCTTTCAGAACACTGATGTGAATCCAATATGCAAATATATACAATGATCTAACAAATATGCAACTAAATGAAACTAACCAATTTGTTGAGCCTGTTATAAGCCTTCTTGAATCATCATAGAGAATTTAAAATGTTGGAAGTATGTACAAGCATCAGAGGGGGAATTAGCGCCAATTATGACCTGAGTACAACTTTTATGATTTTTGATATAGCAAGTGAACACAAGCATCGAGGTATAATTGAACCAAGATGACCTGAGCATTTCATGCATAAACAGACAAAGATTAACCACCCTTCTAATGCAAATGTGGAACTGTCATCAATGATATTGCTCTGGTCATCATGTCCTGTGACATATTTGCATCAGATTGACTGTTAACCTCAAGACAGCAGACAAATAAAAATCATTCTCGTTCCTTGCCACTCTAGTTCAGTACATCATCGAGTGTGCTTCAGAGTAATGATATTGAAAATCAAACAATCTTTGTTCAAAGTGTAATACTGTTATTTCATACATTATTCAAATTTTTGGATCATCCAATAGACAATGATATGGTATCTGCTGAAAAGTGTTCATGATAAGGCTCGATGATAGGATAAGGTTTCGCATGAGTTGGTTATTTGTTTGCATGATTGGATTTTATGACATTGTTCAGCTGTTTTAGTATGCTCTGAAAGTTAAGTGCCCCCAGTTGAGTTTTTGCCCCGTTTATTGACACAACTTGTGAAAAGGAATATGTACAATGATCAAGCCATGGTAAGACGTTTTATCACTCTAGGCAAATGACGGCAGGATGATGCGATTATAACCCTAAGATGCGGAAAAAAATGTGGAAAAAAGGAAGTTGAAAAACCAAAGTGCAAAATAGGAACTAATAGATGGAGAGGTACAAATAGCGTCTATTTGCCAGATTTTCACTATCTGTATTTATAGCATTTTTATTTATTTTTTATTTCTTTTTTTGTATTTTTCTATCAATAGACTGCCTGTTTGCCAGGTTTTCACCCTATGACATTTTTTTTGAATTTTTTTGAATTTTTCTGTCAATAGACTGCCTGTTTGCCAGGTTTTCACCTTGACATTTTTTTGATTTTTTCGTATTTTTCCACTGTTTTTGAACTTTTTTCAAGACTTTTTCTGCTGTTTTGAATTTTTCAGGACTTTTTGTTTTTGAATTTTTTCGGACTTTTTCTCCTGCTTTTGAATTTTTAGGACTTTTTGCTATTTTTGAATTTTTCGGACTTTTCTGCTTTTTCAATTTTTCAAGACTTTTTCTGTTATTTTTGAATTTTTTTAGGACTTTTTCTAGTGTTTTTGAATTTTTTCAAGACTTTTTCTACTGTTTTTGAATTTTTTCAGGACTTTTTCTACTATTTTTGAATTTTTTTAGGACTTTTTCTAGATGATGATAGCTGACTTAAACATAATATTTCTTGAGATGCATGTTGTTGATGGGTTCGTCAAACAGGTCTCCTTCTAGTGTTGACAACTTGTAGGCTCTTGAACCGTAGATGGCAATAACCACGTAAGGGCCTAGCCAATTTGGTTCAAACTTTCCTTTCTTTTCTCTGTCTTATTGATTGCGTGGGTTCTCTTTTAGAACTAGATCACCCACCTAAAAGGTATGTGGCTTTACTTTGTGATTATAGATATGAGACATCATTTGTTGGTATGCTTTCAAATGGTCAGCTGCTCTCTGTCTTTTTTCATCTAGGAGTTCTAACTCTTGTAGGTGAGAAATTTTGTATTCATCATCTGTTGTGAGACCTTTCAGTGATACTCTTAGTGAAGGTATTTCAACCTCTAAAGGCAATATGTCTTCTGCTCCATAGACAAGGGAAAAAGGTGTTGCTCCTGTTGGCGTTCGGACACTAGTTCTATAAGCCCACAAGGCGGGATTGAGTTGAACATGCCAATCTTTCCTTGAATCATTTACTGTCTTCTTCAAAATCTTTAGTATAGTCTTGTTTGAGGCCTCTGCTTGGCCATTCCCTTGTGGATAGTAAGGCATTGAATATCTATGCTGAATATGGAATCTTTCACAAAGTTCATCAACATCCTGATTCTTAAAAGGTCGACCATTATTTGTAATAATGGCATTAGGAATACCATATCGACAAATAATGTAGCTGAGTATGAAGGATGAAATTTGTTTTCTGGTGACTTTAGATAGAGGTACTGCCTCAATCCACTTAGTGAAATATTTTATTGCCATGATGATGAACTTATGCCCATTTGAAGATGAAGGATGAATTTTGCCTACTAGATCTAACCCCTATTGAGAAAATGGCCAGGTTGGTGTGAATGAATGAAGTTCTTGTGTAGAAGCATGAATAAGATTCCCATGAATCTGACATTTTGAGCATGTTTTAACAAAAGTGAATGATTCCCTCTCCATTGTAGGCTAGTAATAACCCATTCTAATCAATTTCTTGGATAAAGTTAGTCCACTTGAATGAGTACCACAAATGCCCCCATGAACTTCTTGTAAAGCTTTGTCAGATTCATCACGTTCAAGACATCGAAGTAAAGTACCATCAAGACCACGGCGATAAAGGGTATCAGCAATAAGGGTATAGCAGGAGGATTGTCAGATAAAGTTACATTTTTTGTTACAAGATAAATCAGGTGGTAAAATGTCATCTTTTAGGTAGGCATAAATCTTACCATACCAGGGTGAATCGGATCCTACCAAGTGGCAGATAACTTGGCTTTCGGGTGTGTTATAAGTAGGTGTAAATAATTGTTCCACCAGAAATTCATAGCAAGTCTATTTTTCTGGGAGTTGTACCAATGATGCGATCGTAGCCATAGTGTCAGCTGCTTTGTTATCAAGCCTTGGAATTTGTGTGAACTGAATGTTTTCAAAGTACTTCTTGAAGTCATCGACCATCTTCTTGTATGGCAGAAATTTTTCATCTTTAGTCTAATAATCATCATTGATTTGTTTAATTACTAACTGTGAGTTACCATAAACTTGTAGCTCAGTAATCCTCCATTCCAATGTTGTCTTTAGTCTGGTGATTAGTGCTTCATATTCGGCTATGTTATTGGTGCATGGAAACATTAGCCTATATGATCGAGGAATAGTATGTCCTTGAGGGGTGACAAAGAGAATGCCTGCCCCCAATCCATGTTGAGTAAAAGAACCATCAAAGTATAAGGACCATAGTTGCTTGAATTCTGTAGTGAAAACATTGGTATCTAGAAATTCAATGTGCAAGGGGTGCTCTGCTTGTAAAGGAGTGTCTACTAGTTGATCAGCGATAACTTGTCCCTTGATTGCTTTGCAATCAACATAGTGGATGTCAAACTCACTCAAAATCATAACCCATTTTGCTAACCTTCTTGTTAGTGATGCTTTACTTAGTAGATACTTGAGTGGATCAATTTTTGAAATAAGATTGAGTGTATGAGTTAGCATGTAATGTCAAAATTTCTGTGAAGCAAATACTACTACTAAACAAGCCTTTTCAATGAAAGTATAGTTAAGTTCATGACTTGTTAGTGTTCTGCTGATGTAATAGATTGCACATTATTTTCCATCATGGTCTTCTTGTGCTAATAATGCCCCCAGGGATGTCTCGGTTGCGGCAATATACAGGATCAATGGTTTGTCTGGATTTGGTGGTACTAGAACTGGAGGGTTCATCAGGTACTGCTTGATTTGTTGAAATTCCATTTCACATTTGTCATCCCATCTAAAAGGAACATTCTTATGCAGGAGATGTGTGAATGGTAGACTTTTGTCATCCAATTGTCAAATGAATCTTCTGATGGAATGAAGTCGCCCCTGTAATGATCTCAATTGACTGATGTTCTCTGGGGGAGGAATCTCCATGATTGCCTGAACTTTAGCAGGATCTACTTCAATTCCCTTTTCTAAAATGATATATCCTAAAAATTTTACAGACATGACCCCAAAAACACATTTCTTAGGATTTAGGCGAACTTTGAATTTTTCCAATCTGGTAAATATTTTAGACAATATTTTCAAGTGTCCTTCTCTGGTGTATGATTTTGCCAATATGTCATCCACATAATCTTCCATGAATGTGTGCATCATGTCATGAAAGATCATAGTCATAGCTCTTTGATAAGTAGCCCCAACATTCTTTAATCCAAAAGGCATGACATTCCAATAGTAAGTTCCCCACGGATAAGTGAAAACTATTTTCTCTTGGTCTTCTGGTGCAATCTTGATTTGGTTGTAACTAGAGAAACCATCCATTAATGAATACATGGCATGGACAGCTATTAAATCAACTATAGTATCAGTACTTGGAAGCAGAAAGTCATCCTTAGGGCAGGCTTTGTTGAGATCTCTAAAATCAGTGCACACTCTAATGCGTTTATCCGGCTTTGCTACTGGAACAACATTGGAGATCCATTTTGCATAGGCAATTGATCTTATAAATCCTGCATCTAAGAGTTTCTTGAGTTATTCTTTAACCAATAGTGCAATATGAGGATGCATCTTTCTGAGTTTTTGTTTCACTGGTTTAACTTCTAGTTTAATAGACAAATGATGCATTATGAGATCAGGATCTAGACCTGGCATGTCTGCATATGACCAAGCAAAATTGACTTGATTTTCTTTGAGAAAGTTCATGAACTCTGAGATTTCTTTATCTGTCATTGATTCAGCTACCTGTAGAATCCTTGGATTATCTATAGTTTCAATATTGATTTCTTTTGTAGGCTCGATCAAAATGGGTGATTGCTCATGATAGTGTTCCGGGAGAGTGTCAAGTTTCCCATCAGCCGGTGCCTTAAAAAGGTTTTCACCATCTAATACACTCTTTATTTTATCTTTTGTTTGATCTAGTATTGCCAGATTCTGGTTTTCACCACTAGATCATTTTTCTTTATTTTTATTTTTGCAACTAGGAGACTTGACACTTTCCTGATTAAAGACTTTGTACCAAAAATTGCTAGTGGAACAATCATTTACATCATCTGTGGAAAGGAAGTTTATGATAGCTTTGTCATTTGGAAAAATAGGCAAATCAATAGGTTCAGTTAGATCCCAATCAATGAGATTAGGATGGATCAAGGCAACAATTCATTTGGTCATGTGAAATCAGTGATGGTTAGCATCAAAACAGAGTTATCGGTAGGATCCGAGGCATGAGGTAGATCAATGATGGTACTATTCTCCTGATAGTCTTGTTCGTTAAAATCTGACTTAGTATCACTGGACTCATAGTTGTTTTGTAGTTTAGATTCTTGTGGTTGGGACCCTGAACCTTCTCCTTTGATTAAAGTGGGTGTATACTTGTGTATGACATCTACCTCTTTATCTCTCCAAAATTCATCATCATGAATGGTATCCCATTCATATTCAGTAGATTTTGTATCAGAGTTATTTTCTATGAAATTTAGGATTGATGTCAGACATGCCTCTTTCTTATCAGAACCTTCTTGTAGTGTAAAAATATTACCTTGTGATTGGTTGGATGGGGTAGAGTCATAGCCTAGTCCAATTTTATCATATGCAGCAAGCCCTGGAAGATGGATAGGCTCAACTACGCCTTCTTTTCTTTTTCCAATAGGGCCATTGTCATAGCCCATCTTTTGCATGATGGAATACCCTTTTCCATATTGATCCGTTCATAAGGTGACATTTAGAATTGTTTCCTCTTCATCCTTATAGAGCCAATCCAGAATTGTTGTATCCTCAGGATCTCCCATGGGGAATTTTTCTTTGATAAATTGTCCATTGAACTTGGTAGTTGTCTCTATTTGTATTTGTGCTGATGTTGATGCTACTGATATCTGTTGTTGTGTAATAGAAGGTTGTCCATGTGATCGAGGTGATGTAGGTAGATTAGCAAGACAGAGAGAATATTCTCCAACTCCACTTTCCTTGAACTACAGTTTCTTGTCAAAGCTTTTGGAAAATTGACTGATTTGTGTATCATTCTTAGGAGAAGTATTAACAAGCACTTCTCGATTGTTTGGAACCAAAGTATCCTAACTAGCTTTTACATTGGCACAAGTTTGGATGTTTGAATTATCAGCTGATATAGTGATTTCCTATCCGTCATAGGGAAACTTAAGACATTGATGGTAACTGGATGGAACAGCTTGCATTTCATGGATCCAAGGATGACCCAACAAGATGTTATATGCAAGATCCCAGTCTAATACTTGACAAAAGGTATTTTTGATAACAAGTCCCACTCTGATTGGTAGCATGATTAGACCTTTAGACATTCTTTCCTCATCATCATAGGCTTTTATAGTAATCTTCCTTCTAGGATCAATGGAGTCCTCCAAAAATCCTAAAGCTTGAACCACCTTCAAGGTACATATATTTAGACCAGCCCCTCCATCTATTAGGACACGTTTAACATGGAACTTATGGATCATGACCTCTAAGTATAATGACGAATTGTAGGGATGAGTCATGGAAACATCATCTTTGTCTGAAAATGAAAGACATGTAGGTGAGGACAAATGTCCTACCATGGTTTGAAATTGGTTCACATCCAAATCTGTGGATACAGTTGTTTCAAAAAGGGCCTTCTCTAAAATTTCCTTATGTGCAGGGGAAATCTTTAGAAGTTCTAAAATGGAAATTTGAGCCGGAGTTTTTTGAAGTTGGTTAACTAAGTAATATTGATGTTGAGGGAAGGTCTCAGTGGATTTGGAAGAAGCACCCTTCAAGACAACTTTAGCTTGTGCTCTTGTTGTGACATTAACTTGTCTATTGTCTATTTTCTCATTAATTTTTATAATGTTGACTCGCTCATCGTCCGTATAGAGGTGATGGATTATAGTGTCATCGATTTGATTCACATTTTTGTCAGAAGGCTCTCCCTTTTGATAATTTGGTAGAGGTTTGTGAAATGCTTGGTGATATTCATTGGATTTTTGTTGTCCTTCTACTATGATAATGCCATTGTCAATTAGGTCCTAAATAGCATTCTTCAAAGCTTGACAGTTGTTTGTACGATGACCTCTGCACCTATGATAGTCACAATAATAAGCTTCATTCCATGATGGAGGTTTTACACTAGGTTCATAATTGTGTTGAGGTGGCAAAGTAAGGACATTTTTTTCCATAACCTCTTTGAAAGCAGATTCCAAGGATTGTCCTAGTGGAGTGAAAGTTCTTCTACTAGAGAAGAATGAAAAGCATTGTGGGTTTGTGTTTGAGGTATTCCCTAAGGTGTTGTTGTTATTGTTGTTACCATGGTAGTTTTGGTTGTTGACAGTCCCTTCATTGTTGTTCTTTGGAGGGGGAAGATTGTTTCCTTGATTCGTGACAGAATTGACATTGTTGTAATTATTGTTACGAGTAGTATTTGGAGTACTCATAACAAACAGCTTAGTCGAGACATGATTTGTATCTACAACACCATCGTTTACAATGTTTTTGTTGCGAGTCCAAAATTTAGACTTACCTTGATTGTTGTAATGGTTAGACGAGCTAGGATTGTCCTTGTCAAGTTTTATTGTACCTCTTTTGACCAAAGCACCTTCAATGGTGATGGCATCCTCAATCAATTTCTCAAAGGAAGATGGACAATGTAGATTCAAGTGATAGCTCATTTCTGAATTTAGGCTGTTGATGAAAGTAACCATTTTTTCCTTTTCAGGAACATGACGGGGATACCTAGTGAACATTCTTCTCCATCTTTGAAGAAAGGTAGTGAAAGGTTCACCAGGTTTTTGTGCAACTTTGCAAAGATCAATCATGGTGATTTGGTGTTGGATGTTGTAGGCGTATTGTGTTATGAACAAATTGATCAATTCCTCAAATGTTTGAATAGGAGGTGTGATTTTCGATAGCCATTCCATAGAGTTAATTCCAAGACTTCTAGGGAACAAACGCAACAAGTAAGTGTCTTCATGTGCAAACTCTAAAGTCATGTTTTGGAAGTCTCTCACCTGATCAATTGGATTCGATTTCCCATTATAATGATCAAATTTGGGAATTTCACAATGTTTAGGAAATGGAATCATATTGAGACTTCTATCAAAAGGATAAGGACATATGTCATCAAGAGTGTATTTCTTTGTTGTGGTCCCCCTTGTAACTCTTTGATTTGTCCTTGGAGTGCCTTAAATTGTTGAGTAAGAGCAGTAAGATCAGATGGGGATGTTTCTTCTTCTTTTCTCTTTAATTTCTCAGTATCAAAATCCTTAGGCAGTTTAGCTCCTTGATCGGCTAGGAAAATAAAATACTTTTCTTTGTCACGTTATAGGATCTTTTCTATGGCTTTAAGAAACTTGGGGTCTTGTTCAGCCTCGCTAATGTGAAGTTCTTCCTCTTGCTCTTCATCACTATCTATGGGAGTTTTGTTCATGTCTTTGTACTTATGAAATGGATTTACTTCTCTATCAGCCATATTGTCATCACTGAAAAGAGGATTGTGATTCATACTAAAATGAGGATTACCATGTTCACCTTCTTCTTGAATGTTATGGGTAGGAGTTTCTTGTTGAGATTTTTCTCCTAGTTTGTTGTATTGAGATCTTGTGAAAACAGGCATATGAAAGGAATCCTATGATATGATCAAAGGTCACTGAAGGATTTGACTAGGATGCGTTGAATAGTCAATCGAAGGTCGTGGTATATTCTCAAACTCAAGAGGTTGATTAAGATTGTGATGTTGAGATAACGCTAATCTTTGATAATAAGCTTGAGTAGCCAAAGGTTCTATAGCATAATCTTCAATGAATCCTCTAATGTAGTCTTGGTATCTATGGAGAAATTTGTGATAATGGAGCAAGACGTGTCGACTTTTATACAAAAATTCTCTGCGGTCTAGAGTCTTCTTGTAACTTAAGTTTGTTTTTGGCTTCTTGATCCTATTGAAGACTAATTTCTTGGAAAACTTGGTTGATTTCCACTTCCTCAACATGGGAGAGAAATGTCAGAAATTCAGACCTGTGTAAAAAGTTTTGACATCAACCAAAAGCATTATTTTGTTCCCTAAATGTGCTATAGAAAGAGGTATATGCATTGTAGAAAAAGTCAAATGCGCTGCAAAATACCTTGAATGCACAAAAACAGACCTTAGATGTGCTAAACCAAGAAGCATATGCGGTAAAACAGTCCCTAAATGCACTGGACAATGACTCAGATGCATCGAACCAGCTAGTGAATGCACCAGAACAGTTTGTATATGCACTACAATTTTTCCTAGATGCGCTAAAACAATTCTCAAAGATAGTTTTTGACTAGTTTTGAAGATTTTCAGCTAAATTTTTTCATGTTCATTTTGGATGATCCTTTATCAGAATTAATGTTCTTGAAAACATAGCAAACAGTCTGATTTAAGTTGATTGTAACCAAGCACAGAATAAGACAAGCACAACCTAAGTTAGGCCAGGACAATATCCGCTAGATTCCACGTGGGTTTCCCCAACTGCATATCAGTAGCGTGTGAATTCATAAGCTTGGCTGCACAGGCTCCCCCTCACAGTGCACTCTCTTCTCAGGCCAACCAAGCTTCCAACCCCCATGAAACTCCCATGGTAGATTGATCACCCCTACTACAGACTGCGAAAGTGTGGAAGGCTTCACACCGACCGGTGCTGGACTAGCAGATAGAAGGTTTTTGGCTTTCTAAACAGTGGTATTTAGTTCAGGACCCCCGTTTGAGTGGCCATACATGGGGCAAGAGATTAATCACCATTAAGGTGGCACTCCAGCCTGAAGAGGTTAAGCTCAACAGGGTTTAAGGGAGTACAACTCCATCCGTATGACACATCCGCACAAGCAACCTTAGGTTTTCCCTTAAGGTTTACATTTATATACCGGTTGGGGGTAGCTTGGCCTTAGCTCCATTTTTGGTTTGAGTCACGTTGAGGTGATGAAATCCCCAGGCAGGCCTTATTTCTAGAGTCAATAACCATTTCTCTTACACCCAAGATCGCACAAGTGCACAAGGGGAGAGGATACTTCGATTATCAAGTCAGGGTTACACAGGGAAAAGTGGGTCTGGTTTTCTGATCACCTAGTTTGCACACGGTGAGAGCATAGTCACCTACCACTTTCAAACACAGTCAAGAAGAGTAGAAATATTCATTTTAGGTGCACCAAAATCAAAAATGATTTAATCTAAGTGAAGATTTTGCTTCACAACAGACATGGGGTTCATTTTAACTGCATGATAAAGATGTGGTGGCTACCCTAGATTGATTCATTTTAAATCCAGGAAGAAAAAGGAAAGAAATTTTGTCTGCAGAAGGCATCAGACTCATAATCTCTGTTACAACCCAGATGTGCGACTCTGTTACCCAGATGCACAGAAACAAAACCTTGATGCGCAATAACAGAACCTAAATGCGCAAAAAAAAAACACCCTGATGCGCAAGGATAGAACCCGGATGCACAATAACAGAACCTATATGTGCAAAAACAGAACTCGGATGTGCGAGAACAGAACCCGGATGCACAAGAAAAGACACTAGATGCGCTAAACTAAAATGCAAAATTTTTTTAAATTTTTCTGAAACAAATTTAAATGTACTAAATGATGTCCTCTATGCAGTAATTAAACTCCTATGTGCTCTTCAGAAATGCCCATATGTGCCACTCTGTTTCCTAAATGCTCTTCAGAAATTCCCAGATGCGCCGAAATAGTCTTCAGATGCGCCAAAGTACTTGCAAAACGAAAAAAAATTAGATCTCCCAGATGCACTGTTGGATGTCAAAAAACCTGCAAGAAAACCTACAAGAAAGAAGTCTAAAATGGGGGCATAGGCCCCACGGTGGGTGCCAAAAATATGTGATCGAAAATAATATGCATAAATGAATTGAAAACAAATACTATTCAAGCACACCAATAAGACATTGTATCAAAACAGAACATAAAAGGTAAGTAAATACAAACTCAGTATTCTACTTTGATTGTCATCCTATTGTCCTCTATCTTCAATGTTTTCGTTGATTCCAGCTTTTGCTCTCAGATTGTAGGCTAGGCTCAACAAACTGTCTTCCTAAAGAACAAGATTTAAATATGATGCATGATGCAAGATTAAGCTATGATATGGAATAAGACTAAGATGATTGAAATAGACATGATGCTATGATATGAGAATACTAAATGAATTAAATGCATAAACTCTGATTAATTTCCTATTATCAATGCTTAGATTCACACAAGTATTTATAGAGTTTTTCGAATGATTCCGATTGGCTGTCTTGATTGACGGTTGTGATAATTCCTAGCAAATCAAATGGCTAAAGAAGGATGAAACTGAAGAGAAAATAGAAGAAAACTTGAAAACAAGATTTTTTCTATTTTTATGAAAGAGAGAAAGATAAGAAGATAAGAAATCATCTTTTCTTTAAAAAGATAAAAGAAATATTTAAAAGATGATAAATCCTGAATTAAAAATTCAGTTATTTGTTTGTGGATGATATTCAGCTTTTTCTTAATTAAATGAAATATTTAATTAAGCTTTTAAAAGCAGAAGAAAGTTGGTGATAAGAAGAAAGCTTTAATCAGGATTTTTGAAAAAAAGCAGATCTCATATTTAAATAAAATATTTAATTATGATATGAGAAGAAAACAGAAGATTTCACAATCAAAGAAAACATCTAGTTGTGATTTAGAAAGAAAGCATGAGATCCCTTAATTAAATAAAGTTTATTTAATTAAATCACTTTTATGAAATTAATAAAATGAAATATTTAATTAATTAGAAGAAGAATTTTAAAATAGAAGAAAGGGCAATATTTAAACTTAATTAAATCAAAAGATTTAATTTAAATTCAAACAATGATAATTAATTTAAATAAATAAAATGTATTTATTTAATTAATTAAGTGGATGTATGATAATAATTAAATAAAATAGATTGATTTAATTACGAAAGAAGAATAAGATGAATGAACAATATAATTAAATTTAATCATATGTAGAGGACTTTTAGATAATTAAATAATAAATATTTAATTAATTTCCAGGATTATAGACATGACCATTTTTATGTGTATACAATTATTTTATTTAAAGGACATAATTTTTAATACCCAATTCTACTAACATTTTTTTCTATATGCATATAAGAACCAGAATACATTCAGATCATTACCAATATTCATTAGAACTTCCATTCTACTCTTTGATTTCATGGAATAAAAGTGAAGGATAAATATACAAAGTATATCTTATGATATTCAACCATTTCTTTAACCTAATTTCTTAAAATAGGATATAGGTTGATGTATGATATTTATAATCAATGAAGAAGTAAAACGTAAGATGAATACTTAACTATTCTAATGAATTATTGTGACAAGATGGTGTAAGAAGTACCTTCTAGATGTTGTTTGGTCTTTATAAAAGTTGCATGTAGAAACCTGAACTTTTTCTACAATTGAAATATAGAATCCATATATTTAGGGAGTTCAAGGGTTGAGAGTCCTACTGAATTAAATTTTGAAAATTATGATCAATATTACATACCTTATACATACTCCATAGAATTTAGGTTATGCTTAATACAAATTATGATTTTAGTTGAAGTTAAATGGCAATCACATCCATGAATCATTGAAGCCAATATGACTAGCATGCTTGATGGTGGTTTAGCTATCCATTGGTAGGTCATCAAAATAAGAGCATAATCATTCATCTTTTCCCTTGGACATAATTCATCATCTTCACCCTATAATTTCTTTAGGAAGCATGAACAATACGGCAAACTCCATGTAGAATGATAAGTTTGACACTCATAGGTCACTCATTCCTTATCTGGTTGTGACCATTCCCATATCACCTTCTTTTTCCCTTGATCAAATCACCATTTGTGCAAGTGAAATTTTGTATGTTAGATTATCATGCATGTCATGATGTATATCACAAATCTATGGCCAATTTGGAACTTTATCAAGGTTCACTTTAACAGAGACTTCAATAATACTTTAGCCTTTTTAACAAAATTAACACTATTATTTGCTATCCCTTGAGGTAGATACCTCAACTTCCTTACAAGCTCTAATCATAAAGATAAAATAACTATAGATTCAATCCATTGGATGGGGATCATTTACAACCAACACAGTTTTATGAGGTGATTGCAAAGTAATTGAATAAAACATATTGACCAAATACCTGAGATACCTTTCCTTTTAGACGGGTACACTACTGCAAAAGAGAGGAAGAGGAGAAAAATATAACAGAGAGTAGAAATAAGAACACACAAAATTTATCCAAAAACTGATATTTTATTATCTTCAAATCATATATATTTCATTCTATAAGAGAGTTGTTTTTTATTAGAGGTAAGGTTTTGATGGGGCCTAGAACCCATTATAAAGAGAAGCAAGTTGCAATCAAAATAAACCATAAGCCATCAACAGCCCCATAGTAGCCTCTAAAGATTAACATGACTACACATGCTACAACTTACAAACAAGCAAGGAATTGAAACCCTTTAAAAACCTGGTTTTAACCAGAACCAAAAACCCAATTAGACATACACATAACCTGTCTACATCTACTAGGAATCAGCAAACTAGCCACTCGTGGAAGACACCACTGAACCAAGAAAGATAATCTACAAAATGGTGTAAGACACCATCAAACCCCAAATCAAAAACTTTAGCAAATCCAAAAACCCCACCTCAAATAGGGAGATGGAGAGCACAACAAACCACTAGGCCCAAAGCCCCTGCTCAAACCAGGAAGCCAACATTGAAACCACCTCAATAAGAAGAAGCTCCCCTTGATTGGAGAGGATTATATACCCACCACGTCCACTACTATAAGAAGACTCCATGATCCTCAACCTCCACCTCCATAGAAGAAGTGTCCACCGCAGCAGAATCAACAACTGAGGAAGCCAAAGAGAAACACCTCCCAACTCCACCTCCATAGGAGCAGAATCCACCTCCATAGGATCCATGAAGAAGAACAATGCAGCAAAAAAACAAGTAGCCATACCACCCTTAGGAAAAACCTGGTAAGAAGCCATCACCTACAGACAATAGTGCTCAAAATAAAACCATTGAGCCTAAGGGGACTCAATCCCCTGGGATAAAAAGAGAAACTTAGAAAACCACCTAGCCTACAACAAAAAAGGAGAAGTCAGAGAACAAGAGGCCAACACCCACAAGTAGCAGGCCCCAAAAATACAAGACTCCAGAGCCAAACTATCCAACAGCACCTCCATATCAGAAACCCTAGAAAAAGAAAAATATTTAAGGAACACTCGGAGTTCAAAGCCACACCATCTAGGAAAAACAGAAAACCCATAAAAAGGCCACAAGAGCTAGACAAAGCACCTCTAACACAAGAAAAATTAGAAAAAAAATGATGAAAAGGCACAAGACACAAAATCCCCATCAGTAAGTAGCAACCAACTAGCTTCCAAGACCTAAACAAGGGAACCCCTCCAAAAAACCAAAAATACCCACCTCCCCTACACCAAACACAAGGAAAATGAACTAATGAAAGAAAAACATGTAAGCCCAAAATACTGAGGGAAAAAGGACATCATCCACCTCTCACCAAGTTCAGAGACTTTTTTGTAGGAGAAGTAGCCCACAAAATCAACATAAATTTACCTAGCCTAAACTGGACACAAGAGTAGCCAAAGGCCACAAAACCCCCCAAGAGGCACACCCAACAAAAGCACGGGATAAGCACACCCAACAAAATCCAAATGAAAGATCCATCTCCTAACCCAATAACCAAACCCACAGCTTCATTGCTGAGAAACAAAATCTCTAAGCAAGGTGAAGTCTCCCCCAGACCTTCAAACGAATCCTCAAAGGGAGTTGAAAAATAGGCCAGTACCCATCACTAACCACCAAAGCCACAGCAAGAAATGCCACCAGAAGGTGCTCAAACATAGAAAATCCAAAAGGCTAAACAAAATGTAGAGGGTAAGCCATAGGAAGAGACCCCTCCCATAGCCCACACTCCTCCAAAGAAACTGCCAATCCAGCAAAGAGGAGGTTTGTGGAGTAGAGGAAGAATGCACATAGACTAGGGACAATTGCTTCATCATCGTCCTCACCAATAGTCATTGCCTCAGACCCAACCCCTTCTGGGTTTGAAAATTCCTTCTTCCCGCTCCATCCAACTCCGCACCAAGCTCCACACCCATCTTTTCATCTCACCAATGCACAGACAGTACCAAGAAAGGATACATCCCAAAAAAATTGTTGATGAGGGAAGGATACATCCCAAAACAACACCAAAGGATAGGGAAGGGTACATCCCAATGATGATGAAAACAATTATGATTGGATAAAGGCTTGTAGCAAGGTTGGGAACAAGACCAAGGATGTGATTAGATGATTTGTGCTAGATTGAATGGATTAGGATTGGATTGAGATGTGAGATGGATGAAAGGAATAAAAATGATGGGGGACAAGATGCTTAGAATAACCAATCTATATTATTCTAAGAATATTGAAGAGATGATGATAATTCTGAGAAGAAAGGGAGATGGGGGATGAATGTTTGCACAACCAAAATCATAGGTCATGGGTTGGATAGACAAGGGATGGAGGATACATGCAATGCAATGGAATGGAAAATGAAATGCAATCCTAATGCAATTTTCCATTTTTAGAGCACTAGTTTCTGTTATAGCATAAGACTCCATGTGCCAAGGTATGTGAAACCAAGGCGAATTAGTGTCTAATGTATAAAACAAACACAATAGACAAGAAGGCTATCCCAACACCCAAAATTCATGAAGACCTTGGTCGAGCCAGGTGTTAGGATAACCAAAAGCACAAAAGGATGCCCCGGCGTAACACAAGAACACAAGGATCTTGGTGGGTACTACGTGGGACAACCAGAAAGAGAGCAAAAAAGAAAAGATTAAGATATGCCCCTCTGCTTAATAGTCAAAGCACACCATGATATGATGGATCAAGGAAACCATGACAAGGTATGATGGGGAACTCAAATGATAGACAAAATCCAAAAGCATCAAAAGATCACAATCAATTTTAAAACATCCATTGCCATAGGATCCAGAGGATGGATGGGGTTGATGAGATCTATTAGGAAGGATACATCCTATTAAGACCAAAGATGGATACTAAACTAAATGATCAAAATGATGCAGTATATTCAAAATTGATTGGACCTGATGATACAAGTGGATCTTGTTTGTTAAGAACCAGCCAAATAAGGACATACTTGACAACATGACACAGGACATGAGACACAAGTCACAAGACTGACACACCCTAACAACCTAGGGGCTTAGGAGTCGATCAAAGATTAGCCTTGCCTACATGAAAGCATAGAGCCCTCATAGTTCATTAAAAGACCATAGATAAAAGCGAAAAGGGGACGATGGAGACAAGGATGGAGGACAAAAATTGGAATGACAAAATCCTCAAGGGTGGATCAAATGATTGACCTTGCCTATGTGAAAGCACAGGGGCAACGTAGTCTGACAAACGATGGACAAGGGATGATGAGATAACCATGATAAGTGGATAAAAATATGGGACTGATACAATGAAACAAGAGAGACCTATTGGATAAGATAGGATGATGGTGATGAAATGAAGCTCGGGGATGGGATAGTTATCCAAATCAGAAAAATATGAATTGGGATGATGATATGATGGAGAGATGAGTGAGGAGAAGCAATAAGAGATGATAAAGATGTGTGAAAGAATTGGGAGTGATGACGATGAGATATATGGCATTGGGTCACATGGAGGGAATCATGTAGCTAGATACCAATGAAAAGGGATTATGAGGTGGGATGAGGATAAAGATGAAGGAATGGATAGATAAAGATAAGGAGATGGAAAGATGCTAGGATGGATGGAGAAAGGGATACAAATTTGGATGGGGAAAAGGTTACTGGATGGATAGATGGAAAGGTAAGGATTTGGAATATAGGATGGATTGCAATGATGGATGGATAGGAAGATAAGGATGGGGAGATGGAAGTGATTTCTTGGATGGATAAAAAGATAAGGATGGGTAGATGAAAGGGATGCTATGATGGATACGAAGATAAGGATGGGGAGATGAAAGGGATGCTATGATGGATAGAAAGATAAGAATGGGGAGATAGAAGGGATCATTTGGATGGATAGGAAGATAAGGATGGGGACATGGAAGAGATTGTTTGGATGGATATCAAGATAAGGATGGGGAGATGAAAGGGATGATATGATGGATAGAAAGATAAGAATGGGGAGACATAAGGGATCATTTGGATGGATAGGAAGATAAGGATGGGGAGATGGAAGAGATTGTTTGGATTGATAGGAAGATAAGGATGGGGAGATGGAAGGGATGCTATGATAGATGGATAGGAAGATAAGGATGGGGAAATGAAACAGATGCTATGATGGATAGGAAGATAAGGATGGGGAGACGGAAGGGATGATAGAATCGAGGGAATGATGTCTCCAAGGACTGTCACAAAGAAGAAGATGCCCTGCTCTAGATATGTCATGTGTGATGAGGTAGGAGGGACGAAAGACAAGTGGATGGGAAGATAAAGGGGATAAATGGAGGAGGATATGATGGATGGGTAAGGAAGGGAGATGGATGTAGATTGGGTGCCTAGATAAGGAAGGGAGGTTGATGGTAGCATGACGGGTTGACAAAGAAGGTAGATGGATGTGGAAAAGGAATACATTAGTGTATGGATGAAGGGAATGTATACCAAGAGGTGTCCAAAGCATGCATAGATAGGTTCCCTCATCTATATCAAGATCACAAGGAGGATGGCAGGGTTGGAGATAAATGGGATATGATGGTAGGATGTGGAAGATAGGTGGGATGGAGGAAATGGATGAAGGGGATGTCTAGCATGAAGCTTTCCCCAAGTGTGGAAGTAACTAGATGGGAGATTTACACATGACGCCTTTTTTCCAAGTTTTCATCACGGTACTTACCCAAGGTGCTTGTTTGTCAAGTTTTCACCATTGGACGAATTTTTCTTTTTACTTTTTTTTTCTCTTTTTTGGATTTTTGGATAGTTGAATTTTTAATTTTTTTGATAGAATGTGGATGGAGATGGATGGACTCAAGCATCAAGTTCCATACAAGGTATTAAGAGCCCATATGTGAAATGACTATTGGATGTCGGTACAACCTGATTAGGATAAATGGATTAAAGGGATTTAATGGGGGAGATATGTGGGATAATGGATGGGATGTTGGAAAGTGTAGGGATGGAATGATGGGGTAGGTGCATGATAGGGTAATGTTTTCAAGACCAACATTGGCACATATGGTGGTGGATGTGAAAGGATAGGAGGATTAATGGATGGAGACTGATGTGGGGATAATGGAGGAGATGGGATAGTGGATCTTGGGACATAAAGACCCAAAAAGAATTTAGGAGATGGAGGTTGAGGATGTGTAACTTTTGGATTAGCAACTGTGGATGTTATTACAAATTTTTCATTTAGAGGCATTGCATCTTTTTTCTTTAGGATCCACATGGTTTTTATCATTTCTTTGTTGGGCCATTGTGGCCTATGGGTTTGATTTAGATTTTGGATTTTATTTTTGGATTGGATTTTTCTTTTTATCAACTTGTATTTTTAAGGAGACATAAGGGGATTTAGATTCATGTGGATGTTTAGATTTATGCATTTCTACTTTAGTATCCAAAGTGCTTTTAAGAGCAATGGGATGGGTGTGAGAAGATGGATGATATGAAGGAAACAAGAATGGATTGATGGAGGTTGGATTTTGGGGATGATATGTGGATGATGTGTAGGTATATGCCTTTGTTGATCCTGATTAGGGAACATGAGAGTGGGATGTTTATGATGGTTGACATGGATAGGTGATTGGTGGATAAAAGGATGAATAGGATGGGATGGAGAAGGTGATTGTGGTGTATAAGGGTCCAAAATGGACTTAGTACCTGGAGGATGTGTAATGGCAGTTGGAGGGACATAAGGACCCAAAATGGATGAAGTAGATGAAGGATAGGAGATGTTGGATGGAGGGACATAAGAATCAAAAATGGATTTGGAAGATGAAGTAGGAATATGGGTGGTTTTTTTGAGGTGATACGATGGAGGGAGGGTGGCGGAAAATGGTTTAGTGGAGTGATGAGAAGAGCCTATTATTTTTTTGGAGGCTCGCTTAGGATGTATGGAGGTTATACCAACATTTTTGGATTGTGAGTCTTGAGAGATATATCCATGGCCTTTTGTACACAGATTTTGATGGGCTCTAAAATACCTTTCTCATGAAGGCCTAAACCTTTAGTTGATAGTTCATGTTCTTGAGGATTCAATCTATGGTAGGATACTTGTTATTTTGGAAGAATGATGCGAGTCCATTATTAGGTGGAGGATGGGTGGCATATATACTTGATTCCTCTTTTGTAAGAAAACCACCATGGACGAATGTAAGAGTACCAAGGGGATATAAACATGGTGTTGGGATGGTAGGGCTAGGAAAAAATGGAGGATCATGAGATGGAGATGATGGGGAAAAAGTTTCTTGATTGGGGGGGAGTGAGTGGTAAGGTATCAAGAGAGGGACTAGGTGATATGATAGGATCTGGATTTGTGGTAGTAGGTGATAAGGGCTCTTGAGATGGAGCAGTTGGATCTTGAGTGTCAAGGGGATCATGGGATGGAATGGATAAGGAACTGTGATCTTGAGGTGGACTAGATGGGATGGCAGGATCTTGATCGGGAGATGTCAATGGTAAGGGCTCATGCGATGGAGTAATTGGATCTTGAGTGATAAGGGGATCATGGGCTGAAGTGGATGAAGGACTGTAATCTTGAGGTGGACCAAACGAGATGGCAGGATCTTGGTTCGGAGAAGGGGATATGTTGGTATGCTTTGGATCAAGCTCTTGGCATGACTAATCTTGTGTGGATAGCAGGATGATGGAGTGTTGGAGGGACTCCTCAAGTGGGGGAGATGGAAGGATGGAGGATTCATGAAGTTCATGGGAATGGATTTCGGTGATACTAGGAGTGGAAAGAATGGATTGGACATAAGTGTCTTTTCCAGATTGTTGGATCTAGGAGTAGAAGATGGTGATTGGGTTTGGTTATCTTTGATGGGCTCAGTGAATCTCAGAGTGGGAGATGGGGGCTCAATGGATTCAATGGATTTGATGGTTTTAGTGGTTTGAGTGGTGCTAGGGGTAGTAACTTCAAAGATAGGTGTGGTACAGAGAAGGGTCTCATCATTGGTGACCATGGATGATGGATTGGGATGGCATGGTTCCATGGCTTCAAGGTGTGGATTTGGGGATGTCTTCTTTGTCATGAGTCCTTGGAGAACTTCTAGATTGAGAATCGTGCATACTCTAGGCTTAGATGGCGAGGTAGGAGTGGATGAAGGATTATGGATTGGTGGACTAGGATTACATTGAGGAACAGGATTGGATGGAAGACTAAGAGTAGTTGGAGGATTAGGATTGGATGGAGGATTAAGGTAAGAATATTGTGATAGTAGATTAGAATAGGAAGACGTGTATGGTGGATTGATGTTGGAGGAAGTAGATGGGGAATTAAGATAGGGATATTGGGATGGTGGATTAAGATGGGAAGATTGGGATGGTGAATTAGGATAGGAAGACATGGTCAGTGGATTAGAACCAAAGGGTATGGGTGGTGGATTGCAGTAGAGGTATTAGGATAGTAGATTAGGATGGGAAGATTGAGATGGTGGATTAAGATAGGAGGACATGGATGGTGGACTAAGATAGAAGGATGTGGATGTTGGATTAGGACAAGAAGGTGTGGATGTAGGGTAAGGATAGAAAGATGTGGATGTTGAATTAGGATAGGTAGATTAGTATGGAGGATTAGGATAGTGGGAATATGTGGATGAAGGATTGAAATAGGAGGATGTGGATGGGGGATTATAATAGGGATGTTGGGATACTGGATTGGGAGAGGAAGACGTGGATATTGGATAAGAAGATGATGTAGAGGAAGGACATGATGGAGATGCGAGTGAGGAAGATAATGGATATCCCTTGTCAAAGGTAGCATAAGGAGTGTTATTAGGTGTGGATGAAGACATAATGGGATAGCTTGGATGAGTGATTGGAGTTTGGAAAGTGGTTGGGGAAAGCTTACTAGCAATGATAGCATCAAGGGGATCTATGTCATATACCTCTTGATCAACAAGATTCTCGTTATCATTGCCAACGTAATTAAGGTTTCCCTTGACTACTATTTTTGGTTGCATTGGTGAAGGATAAGGATTCATGATGTTGGATGGGATGGAAATGAATTGAAAAGATGGGAACAGACGATTAGAAGGAAAAAAACGGCGATAAAAGGATAAATAGGATGAATTCGAAGATGGAAGAAGGAATCTTAAGATTTGTTTCAATATCCAAAGATCTTGGATGCAGATGGACTAAAGCTTAGATTGGGATTTTGGTTGAGGGTATGTGCAGGATCATCATGGAAAAATAGGCCCTTAAGTGGTGAAAAATTCAAAAAAATCAGTGTTAGGCAACTTGACATAAATTTTTGAATAAGTTATCTATATTATTTCAAAAATATGTAAGAATAAAATCTATAGAAAATTGAATGTAGTTTTTAAAATACTAGGTTTTTAATATATATATATATATATTTGGTGAAAATTTGAAATTTCAATGCAGTAGTACTTAAATTTCAGGGAAAAATAAGTAGGTGTCTGTCTGACCACCCTAACCACAGTAAAATGATAATATTTTTTTACAATATTTTAGATATAAGTAGATGACTCATGTCCCAATGTGATACATATTTTTTTGTAATTTTTTTCTAAGTAATAATTAATTATGAATTTTTTATTACAACTTTTAAAAAATATAAAAATTCATATGTTTGACCACCTTAAACTTGTTTAAAAATTCATGAAATTCATTTTTTTGTTTTTTTAATCCTATAGTATGTGAACCATAGAATGTGATGCATGTTTTGGATTCAAAAAATGTGATACCATTTGAAAGATATAGATGTTTTTCAATCAGCCTATCAATCAAAACTTTATTTATAATTGAAATAGAAAATGAGTAATAATTATTTATTAAATTCAAAGTAAAGCATAATTTATAGTGGTGGAAAGTTGAGAATCTTCTTTAAAAACCCTTTTTCATTTCATCAATTTTGGGTAAAAAAAAGTCATTAGCCACATACCCATCATATTGCCACTTTTTGGCCCATCATGATCTCACACATACCCTAGAGCTCAGATTCTAATTGGATTAAAGCTCATATTAGGATTGGGTGAAAGCTCATATTAGGATGATTGGATGATGCGATGGGATTGATTCTAAACCAAGTTTAGAGGTTCGATGGGATTGGATTACCACAGGATGATTACAATTCTGAATCTACCTCAAGATGGAAGTAGATTGATTGGGTGATCAAATAGGGATATAGTTGGATTAGATCAGATAAGATCGATTGATGAAATGATTGATTAGATCGGATAGGATGATAAAAGGGATTCTAAACTAAATTCAGAGATTACCCTAGGTGACTTAGGATGCTGATTGATCAGATGAAAAGATAGATAGATGATTGCAACATGGAATCCACCTTAAGATTGAAAGTGGATTGCTTAGGCCGACAATGATGACTAACTCAGGATGAATGATGATCCTAAGTAGATGTGGATGATGACGATCAAATTCAGACACCTAAGTCAACTTGGACAATAACTTCTAAACAAAGTTCAGGGGATTTGGATTGAGAAAATGATGAGGGGTATGTAACCTAGATATATCTTCAAATGATGTACCTATATGGTTCAGATGATGAATGAATGACCTTGGGAGAATGCAAATGGATTGAAATGCAGACTACGGGTGAATAGAAGATGCAAAATGGCTGGATAAAGATCAAACTCACCTAACCAAAGGGCAAGGTCACCTATCTATGGGGAAAGGTCACCCATCTCAAGGTCAAGGTCACCTATCTATGGGGCAAGGTCACCCATCTCAAGGTCAAGGTCGCCTAACTATGGGGCAAGGTTTCCCTTCTCAAGGTCAAGGTCACCTATCTATGGAGCAAGCTCACCCATCTCAAGGTCAAGGTTGCCTATCTATAGGGAAAGGTCACCCATCTCAAGGTCAAGGTCACCTATCTATGGGGCAAGGTTGCCTATCTATGGGGCAAGATCGCCCATCTCAAGGTCAAGGTCGCCTATCTATGGGGCAAGGCTGCCCATCTCAAATTCAAGGTCAAGATCATCCAAGTCAAGGTCAAGGTCACCCAAGTCAACTTTTAGACTTGTCTAAATCAGAAAAAGGGGTCAAACAGACAATTGGAATGAGGAAACGGATGCTTGGAATGAGGAATGGGGAACAGATGCTTGGAACGGTGAGATAGATGCTCAAAATGAGGAGACGAATGCTCAGAACGAGGAAACAAATGCTTAGAACGAGGAGACAGATGCTCAGAATGAGGAGACGGATGCTCAGAACGGGCAAATGGATGCTCGAAATGAGGAGACAAATGCTCGGAATGGAGAGACAGATGTTCAAAACAAGGAGATAGATGCTCGGAATGGTGAGATGGATGCTTGGAATGGGAAGAAAAATGCTCAAAATGAGGAAATAGATGTTCAGAATGAGGAGATGAATGCTCAAAACGAGGAGACAGATGCTCGAAATGAGGAAACAAATGCTAAAAATGAGGAGACAGAAGCTTGAAATGACTAAACAGAAGGTGAAATTGGCTTTTCAAGGTGCAGAATCACCCAACTTGGTTCAAAGTCACCCAACTAGGGGCAAGGTCACCCAACTTAAGGTCAGGGTTGCCCCTGTTGAGGGCAAGATCACTTATTCAGTGAAAGATAGGTGATTCTAATAGAAACAGACTGAGAAATGACTAAGACAGAAGGCAAGGTCACCCCTATGGAGGGAAAGGTCACCTCTGTTAATAGACCTAGACTTAACTTGGATGAAAACGGCTATGGCAAAGGACCCAAAACACAGCAAACAGCAAGCAGAAAGTAAAGGTTGACTTGACTAAACAAAAATGCACTGGTTTAGCATAGAAAAGATAGTTCAAGCAACACAATCCTAAGATTAGTGAAAAGGATATGGCCAACATAGTCCTTTAACTAAGCTAAACAAGGAAAACTAGAGAGTCCTTGATATACGCACAGTACATGAGGCACAACCATGAACACCAGTCTATCTATAAGCATGAGTTGAGAACCCCAAAAAGGTACTGAAAGCTTGAACCAACTCTTCATGTCTTATCTAGGTATCACCCTAACTTTGACGTTCTGCCAAACACAATGTGATTGGGTTGGGGTACAGCTTTGGCTCTCCCCCCTTTATATACCCCGCCAGTATATGTGGTTGGGATCGTCTCTTAGGGTGATGAAATCCCCAAGTAAGTCTTGCTAAAAAGAGAACACTAAACATTTTCGGCTACTCCTCAGGCTCACACGAAGTGCAAGGGGAAAGCTTGAATGATGTAGTGCCCCTTAGGTAACAAAAAGGACTAAATGAGCTACGATTTCTCTTCAACCAGGATCGTCGAATGTTGCAAGGAGATTGGATACATCAATAGCCCACTTGACAAGCAAAGCACACAATATATTGACTCCCCCTAATTAGACCTATGTGCCTAACTAGTATAAAAATGAAAACAAACAAGGCTAACTAAGAAACTTGGCATGTTCTTCCTGCAACAAATACATTCAAAGTTTTAACCTCTGGTCTTCGACAAGCGTGAAATAGCTGCACAGATGTTAGTAAAAATAGGCACATTCAAAGACAAGATGAGTTAGGGGGTCAGTATTAAGAAAAATAGTAAGAAACAGACTCTAAAAATGAAGTTATGTCACTATTTTACCTCATAAATGCCTTTGTCTGGGCAGAATCACCCCTATTTAGGGAAAGATTACCCCTCTCTAGGGCAGGGTCACCCAACTTAAGGTCAGGGTCACCCCTCTATGGGGTAGGATCACTTGTTTAGAAAACAAAGGGTGGTTTCTTTTTGTTTCACAAATGGGAAATTCTACCTGTTGAGGGTAGGGTCACCCAATTGGGGGTAGGCTCACCCAACTTAGGGTAGGGCCACCCCTGTTGAGGGAAAGGTCACTCAACTGGGGGCGAGGTCACCCCTATCAGCTATGGAGTCACCTTTGTGTAACCTGAACCTGCAAAATATCAAACAACAAAAAATGTGAAAGAAAGAGACTCGTTTGAGGGTCCCATCAGACGTGCCAAAAATCTGTGCAGTGTTATTTTTACTATTTTAAATAATCCAAAACAAAAAGAATGCAACGGAAGAAAATAACACTTCAACACCTCAATGATTAGCCTAAGTTGATTTGAACAAAACAAAGATAAAAACTAGATTTATACCTTGTTCAAATGATCTACTTTTGGTTGGCCCTTTGATTGTTGATGAGTTGTATGCTCCTTGATGGAAAATAGACTAAAATGTTATGCAAAGTGATGAGAATTCAATGAGGATTCAAATGGGTATGTGAGTGGATGAGAAAAATGGATACAAATGAGCTTGAAGATTCAACAATGGAGGTGTGAGTGCAAAATGCTTGAAGTTGAATGTTTGAGTGTTCTAGAGCTTGAATGCTTGAGCTTGAATGTGATGAATATTATGAGTGAAATGAGATAAAATCTTCCATTTTAAGGGAAGAGTCTCTAGATAATTGAATGGTTGGGATTTTTCCAACATGGGCAAGATGAAAGACATGGTGAGTTGAAAATTTACGAGCCCTCACATCTTGCCATGTGGAAGATGAGGTGTCACAAGGACAAATGAGTTGGAAAAGAATATGTGAGGTGGAGGTACTTGCAAGTACCTTGGGATTAGGGGAAGATCTTGATCTGTATAGGATCTAGACTAGATTGCAGTTTAAATGTTTAAACTTTTACAATGCTTTTACAATGATTATTTCAAGTTAATTAAAACAAAATTAACTTAAGGAAATAACAGAATGAAAGAAATAACAAGGTGATTATAACAGAAAGGAAGGAAATGAGATCCAGAAAGAGAGAGAAGAAGAGAAGTGCAAACAGTTGATAACGGAGTTCGTCACGAAAGTGACTACGCCTCCGGGTCCACTCCAATAGAGAGACCGATCCGATTAACTCCAAAATCAATTACAAAGCACCAAAATCATTCTCCAAGCACTTCGGCAGCATAACAGCGCTCTGACGTGCAAGAATGACTCAAAGAATCTCCATAAGACCTCTCTTTCGATTATCTCCACAGCTTCAAAACTTCGTCACCTGAAAGAAAACTTATATCAACTCTCCTCTCAAGCCCCCTTTTTATACAATGAATTTGCTCAATTTGGCTCTCAACCAATTGATTTGCAAAATATTCACCTTATCTCTCCAAATACATAAAAATCTTCAAGAATCTCCCAATTTTGCATTACAAATTTCAACCTCCTCCCTTTTAACATATTTCAAATCTTGAAAATCTCCCTTAATATTTATTTTAGCCCCTTTCATTGATCATTCTCGGGCTTTTGCCGTTTGGGAGGTTTGATTAAATCCTTAAAAAAGATTGTTTGTTTAATTTTTTTTATAAAAGTTTGGAGTTTGTTTTAATTTTATTTGGGCATTCGGGTTAATAACTCAATGAATTAAACCCACGCCACTTACACTTTAGACTGCTCGCGGGGTGTATCGGTGGCATTGCCTTTTATTGGGCCGGCGGTCGGGGGTTCAACCCCGGCCGCTGGCTTTTTATAGCCAATTTTAGGCCGACACTTAACAAAATGCAAAGCCCACCAAATATAGTTAACGGCCAAATCTTTGGCGGAGTGGCCAGCCGGAAATTTCGCATGCCAACGGTCGAGGGTTCGAGCCCCTTGCGGGCACTCAAAACAAAATTTTGCTAACAAACAGAACGACCGCCGACGACAGAGTAGAAGGCCACGTGTCGCACCAGGAGGGTGCCACGTGGCGCACACAGATTGGTTAAACCCGTCGACGTGGCCTGACAAGCCGTGACGTGTACGCTGACTCACATGCCAACTGTCGCTGATGTGTATGCTAACTATCTGCCGACGTGGATGATGACGTAGCGCTGACGCCGATGCCGAGTAGGATGCTGACTGTGCACGGAGTGATGACGTGGCGTGCTGACTGAGCGTACGGAGAGATGACGTGTCATGTCGACTGGACTGCCACTGTGCTGCTGACTGTGTACGGATGCCACGTGTCGTGATCGGATTAGTTCCGTACAATGCTGACAGAGAAGCCACGTGTCCGAATCTGGTTCGGCCACTTCATCGTCCGTACAGTACGGAATGCTGACGTCAGCATCCGTACGGTCCACCTCAACAAGTCAACTGCAAACTTTGACCGCTGATAAGTTGAGCCTCCGATGTCGAATTTCGACGAAACGAACGTTGCCGGAATCGTCTCGACGAGCTCTTCGACTTGACGCTACTTCTGTCGATTTCCGAAACAATCATCTTTTCGCTTCCTGGATGCCCCTGATTCCAGTTTGACCAAAAGTTTGACTGGCCATAACTTGTGCAAATGGACTCCTTTTTGCTCCGTTCGAGTTGCGTTGGAACCAGGACGACGAGCTCTTTCTGGTGGTGCAGATTTTGGAGAAAAACAAGACACTTCAATTTCCACTAAAAAATGTCCACCGGATCAGGCCTCCCCACTGAAGACCTTTTGGACCTCCAAAAGTGGCATTTACTCTGACAATAAGTGAGGACTTGGCCTCCCCACTTGTCCTGTATCCTCTGTACATCTGAATACCTGGCTCACAAGCACAATAAAGACTGCAACAATGTTGTTGTACATAAACATTATGTTATCACTTCCAGAAACATCTACATCAATTGCCATAGCCGCTAACCAATAAAAATTGACTAGCATCAAGCTGAATACCAATGCAGAAATGAAGGAGAATAAGTCAACAACCATTCGATCCTTTACAACAGGAACATTATTACCCAAGGATCCATCAATGCTTTCAATAATCATTTTCTCATGCTGTACTGCAAGTGCATCCTGCAACATCTGACCCTGGTTAGCTACTCCAAGTTCAAGTTTAGAACCACCTGTACTGACAGACATAAGAGTTAACTCTTTACTTGCATTAATTACCCTCTTTAACTGTCCTGTATTTGCAAAAGATTGATCAGTCTTAATCTTGCGAGAATGTACAATGTACTGAATGCCATCCTTAAACAAATGATAATGATTTTGTTGCTTGTAGAAAATTGCTTTTCTGTCATATAAGTAAGGGCTTCCAAGCACTATCCCACAGATATCCAATGGAACTACATCAAACTGAACTTCATCCACAAATTTACTAGTGATTGTGAACCTTAAGGTGCATTGTTTTGTTACTTGCAACTTATCATTTTCACAAATCCAACCTAGTGGATAAGGTTTCTTATGTGGTGTAGTTCTTAATCCCAAGTTATTTACAACACTTTCTGAAATCAGATTAACTTGTGAACCACTATCTATGAGTGCATTGATTTTACTGTTCTTAGCAACAACCCTTAAATGAAACAACTCATTCCTTTTGACATCTTCAGAGAAATCATTAACTGTAGAAGAAGAAGCACGACTACCAACAGAAACACCAGAAATAGAGGCTTTACCTTTTAGACCCATCGCTGTTATCTTAGTCTCATCATTTGAATCTGAACCAAGATCCATAACAACATTCATGGATTTATCCTTACCTTTCTGTTTCTAATTACGTCTTTGAGCCCACTTAGGCTTCAGTTCCGGATGCAACTTCCAACAATGTTCTTCATCATGACCATTCTTGTCACAATGAGTGCAAGAAAGTTTCTCATCCTTCTTAATTGTAGCTGCCTTCTTTCCTTTCCCTGTCTCTGCATTCTTAAAAGATTTCTTTACATCATTATCAATAAAAGATCCTTTACCCCTTGACTCTAAGTGTGTTGCCTGAACAGACACTTCATCCAAGTTACAAGGGTTCAAAACCAAAATGGAATGCCTAAGATAGGAATGCAAACCTCCTATGTACTTCAACAACGTGTCTTGGGTGTACAAAGGAACATTCAAAGCAATAGCCCTTTTCCTGAATTCATGGGTGTACTCTTGGACAGTTTGACCTTTCCCTTGCCTAAACATTTGCCAATCCATCATTAACTGCTGCATATGTCCTAAGGGATAAAACTGCTTCTTAAGTGCATTAATAAATTCTGCCCAAGTTAAACCGACTCTACCATGTTGTGAAACTTCTGCCTTAGATTTACTCTCCCACCAGGTTAAGGCTGTACCTCCTAAACGAAGAGTAGCTAATTGGATCCTATCAACATCATCTAATAAGTTCTGGACTCTACAGTAGACTTCTATTTGTTGAATCCAATCATCCAATTTCTCAGCATTAAGTTCACCACAATATTTAGGAAAATCAAATTTTACATCCAGTTTAATTTTAGGTTTATACCCACTTTTGAAAGGATTAGAAGAAATAGAATGAGGAGAAGATGGAGAAGAAGGGGAAGGAGAAGAGGGAGGAGAAGAAGAAAAGGGATGATCTGGTTTCTTGCCACCATCTCCATGTTGCTCCTCTTTCTTGTCTTTGCGATCTTCTTGCTTCGACGAACCTTCTTCACGTTCCTTCCGTTCTTGTCTCTCCTGAAAAAGAATATCCACCTTTGCCTTCATCTCGAGAAATGCTCTTCGGAATTCCTGCTCACTGATTTCTTCAGGAACCTCCATTCCAGAAACTGACATCTTCGGAAATGTTCTACGCTTCCCGATCTCAGGATCAAAGTCTTCAAGCTTGCCTTCACCTTTCTGAATCCTGGATCTTGTTAGCATTCAAAACAAATAACTGCAATAGAAGTCAACTGAGCTCTGATACCAACTTGATCTGTATAGGATCTAGACTAGATTGCAGTTTAAATGTTTAAACTTTTACAATGCTTTTACAATGATTATTTCAAGTTAATTAAAACGAAATTAACTTAAGGAAATAACAGAATGAAAGAAATAACAAGGTGATTATAACAGAAAGGAAGGAAATGAGATCCAGAAAGAGAGAGAAGAAGAGAAGTGCAAACAGTTGATAACGGAGTTCGTCACGAAAGTGACTACGCCTCCGGGTCCACTCCAATAGAGAGACCGATCCGATTAACTCCAAAATCAATTACAAAGCACCAAAATCATTCTCCAAGCACTTCGGCAGCATAACAGCGCTCTGACGTGCAAGAATGACTCAAAGAATCTCCATAAGACCTCTCTTTCGATTATCTCCACAGCTTCAAAACTTCGTCACCTGAAAGAAAACTTATATCAACTCTCCTCTCAAGCCCCCTTTTTATACAATGAATTTGCTCAATTTGGCTCTCAACCAATTGATTTGCAAAATATTCACCTTATCTCTCCAAATACATAAAAATCTTCAAGAATCTCCCAATTTTGCATTACAAATTTCAACCTCCTCCCTTTTAACATATTTCAAATCTTGAAAATCTCCCTTAATATTTATTTTAGCCCCTTTCATTGATCATTCTCGGGCTTTTGCCGTTTGGGAGGTTTGATTAAATCCTTAAAAAAGATTGTTTGTTTAATTTTTATAAAAGTTGGAGTTTGTTTTTTATTTTATTTGGGCATTCGGGTTAACAACCAATGAATTAACACCTAAATCGCGGGTTATCGGTGGTTGTTTTGGGCCGGCGGTCGGGGGTTCAACCCCGGCCGCTGGCTTTTATAGCCAATTTTAGGCCGACACTTAACAAAATGCAAAGCCCACCAAATATAGTTAACGGCCAAATCTTTGGCGGAGTGGCCAGCCGGAAATTTCGCATGCCAACGGTCGAGGGTTCGAGCCCCTTGCGGGCACTCAAAACAAAATTTTGCTAACAAACAGAACGACCGCCGACGACAGAGTAGAAGGCCACGTGCGCACCAGGAGGGTGCCCGTGTGGCGCTTATTGATTAGTTAAACCCGTCGGCGTGGCGACAACGTGTGTACCCGGACTCACATGCCAGCGTCAGCGATGTATATGACTATCTACGACGTGGATGATGGCGTAGCCACGGCGCCGATCGAGTAGGATCTTGTGGAGGTATTGGCGTGCGTCTTGGTACGAGAGAGATGGCGTGTCATGTCCTGGGCCCCTGCTTATCTTCTTGGCGCGTACGGACGGATATGCATGTGATGATTAGTTCATTACAATCTGGCGGAAAACGTGTCGTCTAGTTCGGCCGTGCGTCCGATGGAATGACGCGCGGCATCCGTCGGTCCACCTCAACAAGTCAACTGCAAACTTTGACCGCTGATAAGTTGAGCCTCCGATGTCGGATTTCGACGAAACGAACGTTGCCGGAATCGTCTCGACGAGCTCTTCGACTTGACGCTACTTCCGTTGATTTCCGAAACAATCATCTTTTCGCTTCCTGGATGCCCCTGATTCCAGTTTGACCAAAAGTTTGACTGGCCATAACTCGTGCAAATGGACTCCTTTTTGCTCCGTTCGAGTTGCGTTGGAACCAGGACGACGAGCTCTTTTTGGTGGTGCAGATTTTGGAGAAAAACAAGACACTTCAATTTCCACTGAAAAATGTCCACCGGATCAGATCTCTTTAAAAGAAATTTGTTTTCCCCATATGAGGGTGATGGTGACAAGTGAGGAATTTTAGAAAGTCCCCTCTTATCATCATGGGGATGAAAGAAGTTGTTGGGGGAATAAATGTGAAATTAAAATTCACATGATTGGGAATTTGCTGGAAGATAAAACAAGGTCCTCATAGAGGAGGTCCTTGTCCCATGTGAGTGACGTGACACATGAGACCCACATAGGGAAGAGGAGAACCTTGGATGAATAAATGTGAATTTTTTATTCACATGGGGAAGAGGTCAAGGCTAAATAAAGAAAGTACTTATGAAAGGTTGACTTGGAGGACATGCCAAAGATGGCATGTGATTAGATTAAAGTTGTGCAAATAGGTGATTAAAAAGATTAATGAAGGATTATAGGCAAGTGGTCAAATATGGAGGATGTGACATTAATCTTGATTAAAGGTTTGCACATCCTAACTAATCTAGATTAGAAAAAAATTATGGAGGATGTGACAAGGGGAGAGAAAAAAAGAACTGATTTAAATTCAAAAAGGCTAAATGACTAAATTAAATAAATTGATATATTTATTTAATTTAGAGAGGAAATGATGAAAGGCAAAGTATTTAATTGTTAAATTTAATATTTTAGAAACCTTAAGGAAATGGTGAAATATTAATTAAATAAATCATTTAATCAAAATATTGATGGAATAGACGAGTAAAGGGTACGGATTTGACCATGTGGGAGTGGTCAAATTTGGATGTATACAGCTTGAAATATATAAAAAAGAGCCTTTGAATCCTTATTTTTATTATCTCTCAACAAATCTTTCTCTGCTCAAGTCAAAGCATTGTATGTTGTTGCATTAGTTGGCTCTGGAAATTCATTCTCAACAAGATCCCAAATGTCTTGAGAGGAAAATAACACCTTCATGGGGATTGCCCAATAGTCATAATTCTTCCCATTAAACTATGGGATTTATGAGTTTGTCAAGCTTGTACTTGCTGTCATTTTTACTTTGAAAACTTGTCTGAATGCTTTGATAGAGCTCTTTTAGTAAACCCTTTTGTTGTGAAGAACCTACTTTGATACCACGTGCAGGAGAGAGGCAGAGGAGAAAAACAAACAAACCCAGAATAATATAAAAGAGCAGAAATAAGAACACATAATTTATCCAAAAATTGATATTTTATTATATCTTCAAATCATATATATTTCATTCCATAAGAGAGTCGATGTTGCTCTATTTCACAATTCTTACATCTGCTGAGCAATACCATTTTTTCTTTTTCCAGAAAGACATTTCACTCAAAAATGACCCCAGAAAAAACCTTTAACCGCACCAGGCCAACAAAGCACACCTACGAGGGTGCAGTAGGCATCGCTCCACCTCATAGCATGGAAGAAGCGGTATAGTGGTAGATACCACTCCACCGCACTGGTCTACAAAATGCAGGGAAGGCTGAAGTTGGGATTAATTCCAACAACTACGAATTCTCAATTACACAAAAGCAATTGTATGCTCTTTTTACCCATAAAAGGTTCATGGAGCAAGTAAAGCAAGTTCATATCCAAATAGTACGGGGAAATGGAAACCAAAGACAACCTGAATTAGTAAGTGACAGACAATTTGAGTGGTGTCTTATTAGTGTTTTGACAAAAATCCAAACAAACATACCCAATACACTCAATTATATCTTTGAATCCATTTTAATCACCAGTCTAAGGTAAAAATTATAGAGAACGATAGCTTCACCAAAATATCCAGATAATTGGCAATAGTGGCTATGCAAATGAAAGATCGAATCCAGGATAATGGTAAGTGGGAACATAATGTGCCAAAAGGGAAAATAAGTACAATACTGCATCTGTAATTGCATCAGAAGTATTGGCTTAGGAAACAAGGACAGCGAGTTAAATAAACTAACTTGAGTAAATACTCAAAAATGATGAATGAAACGATAGTTAGCACAATACTCAACTACGAGTCACAACACATGCATAAAATCTGTACCATATTATAGTGGTAACTTAGATGCAAACCTCCATAAATGAGATAAATGCCTGATTTCTTATAGTTCTAGGAGAGTCATACTATGCATTATTGCATGCAAGCTGATGATAGAAAAAAAAATTCCTGACTGTAGACAACCTACTCAAGCTCAACCTCAAATAGTGTTTCTTTTCAACATACATCAGCATATAAAAGGTCAAGGAAGTCTTTGGTATCTAACCGATATGGTTGCCTAGGATAATTCTTATTCCAAATATATACACTTCCACCCTCAGCAATTTCTTTCATCGATGCATCTACAAATGGAAGATACAACACTACCAAATAATCTTTTGACAATATTTTTCATATGCTACTGGATTAAATCAATAAACTAAGTATGAACAGGTGTAAGGAAAGGGTTGAAAAAGAAACAGGAATAGGAGTAGATATGTTTGATTGGATATGTAAATTCATGGGATGTCCACTACCAAATATATAAAAGTCTACAAAAATAGTTCAAGAAAGTACAAATTGAAATGTTGTTTTACAAGGTTATAGAAGAAGTTATATAAAAATTACAATAAGCAAACAACCAGAAATGGCGCCTAGCAAAGGAGCAGACAAGTGCAAAAATCAGTCTGAGCAGGAGCAGAGGACCGCAAACTTTAGTGCGGAAGATGGAGCAATGGAATTGGGGAAGTTGTTGTTTGAGAATGGTTCAACCACCACTGAGGTGCCAGTTTTGGAGAACGTGGCAAGAATGGTGGTGAGCAATCTAAACATTGCAATATCAGAAGACATTGTCGACATTTCTATTCTAGATCATTTCTTGCACTCTAGGATTGAGAAGCTGAGGAGAAGGGCCATCATCGCTAAATTCATCAGAATTTGGCCATCCGTAGAGAGCATTAAGAGGTGGACATCTCACACTTGGCCCGGTATGGTGCCAAATATCTCTTTCCTTGCACTAGGGTTTGTACAGTTTATCTTTCAGACTGAATTGGATAGGGAAAAAGTTCTTAAGGGTGGTTCATGGTTCATGGGGAATGCTGGCATGTATGCTAGGGCTTGGAACCCTAATTTCAACCCTTACACTAAGAAGATCTTGGCTGCCCCAGTCTGGATCCGAGTGCATAAACTTCCTATTGAACTCAGAATGGAGGAAGTGTTTAAACTGATCGGCAATACTCTAGGCTCCTTTCTGCAATCTTCTAATCCATAAGGTAGTGGGATTTCGGCACCCTTCACTCGCATATGCATAAGCATGGATTTGAGCAAGCCTTTGAAACACACCATTCGGTTAAATTCAATCCTTGGGGAAAGAATCCAATAGGTGGATTATGAATGCATCCCCCTCAGGTGCTTTGGATGTGGTTGGATTGGGCATGTTGCAAAAAATTGTGACAGGAGGCCACTAGAGTGTAAGGAAAAAGAGGTAATCCCACCCAATTTGGGTGATGTTCGAAGGTCAGAGGATTTGGGGGCTCCAGTGGTGGGGGGGAAGTCAAACAAGATGGAGTAATTGGGAAATTCATCCTCAGACCTGGAGATTCCCATGGTGGATGGTTGCTCAACTCCTAAGGTTCAGGAGTCTACTTCGATTGAAGATACCCACAACCAGTTTGGGGTTAGGGAACGGGTGCCTCCAGCAAGCCCTCAAGGTGACCTTATCACTTCAAAGCAGAATCGGGGAGAGAAATCAATGGTTCCCCCTGTTGACAGTGCAAAATCTTTTGGAGGATCTAGCTCAGACAAAGAAATTGGCTGGACCATCACTACCAGAAGATCCAAGAGAGGGGTGGGGGGAAAGGTAATTTATAGGCTGATTGTGGGTCAAGCAATCCTAGGGGCAGGAAAGGGGAAACTTGCAAGGCCAAGGTGAAGTCTTTAGAAGAAATAGAAAATGGCACTCAAGCTTCAATGAGACAATTTGTTTCAAATGGAGGCGAGCACCTCCCTGGTCCCAAGAGATCATGAAGGTCATCAGTTGGAACATACGTGGCCTCAATGGCCTTGAGAAGCATCGTCTTCTTAGAAGATTGATAGAAATTGAGACTCCAGATTGTGTGTTACTATAAGAAACCAAGATGGATAAGAATACCTCTCTAGAGATTGTGCCTAGAATTTGGAAAAATGGGGATGGTGTGGTTGTTAGTGCTTCAGGTTCGGCCAGGGGGCTGCCATTATTTGGAACAAAGCTTTAATGGAAGGGGTGGAGGTGGATTCCAAGATTCATAGTTTAAGCATCAAATGCAATATGATCATATATAGTGATAGGTTTTTTTATCATGAATGTTTATGGGCCTAACTTTGTACGAGGTAGACTTGAAGTGTGGAACAACCTCAGGAACTTTAAAACTCTACACATTACTGATCATTGGTTGGTTGGCGGCAACTTTAATGTTTTCTTGTCCCCAGAGGATAAACGTGGGGGGAGGACCTCTTGTTCTCTTGGCACTTTAGATTTTAGGAGATGTTGTGATGATCTTTCTCTCACAGATATTAAACCCAAGAAGGGTTGGTTTACCTGGTCAAATCGGAGGGAGGGTGAAGAGAATATTGCAATCAAACTGGATAGATTTTTAATTGACTGGCTTCTAAGCTCTAATAGCTTCACTTCAGAGGTTATTCCTTTCGGTGGTTCAGACCATTAGCCTATATGCCTTCTAGTGGACAAGGCTGCTAAGCCTAGGGGATGCCCTTTCTAAATGGAGGCGATGTGGTATGAGGCTCCTGATTTTGAGCAAAGGTTAGCTAATTGGTGGAAGGTAGAAGTTAGGGGATGTCGAAGGTACATTTTATATAGAAAACTAAAGGAAGTTAAGCTTCAAGTCAAGTCATGGAATAGAAATGTTTTTTAGGAATCTTTTTCAGAATAAAGATAGAGTTGAGAGAGAGCTGCAACTGGTGGAAGCCAAGATTGCAGAGTTGGGTCTCTCTTCTGAGATCCGTAATAAGGAGGCGAAGTTGTTGGAAGAACATAACAGGATTTTGCACATGGAGGAAATATATTGGCAGCAAAAATCTAGAGTCAAATGGGTGAAAGATGGTGATAGGAATACCAATTTCTTTCATCTTTCCACCAAGGTTATAAGGCAAAACAATCGTATCTCCAGGATCATGACTCTTGTCGGCCTCTCCTCGGACGATAAAGAAGCTATTGGTATTGCTGGGAAGAATTTCTTCCAAGATTTGCTCAGAGGCCAGGAATATCTTGATGTAGCGACGCAGGAGGAGTTACTACTCAACATTGATAGTTGTATATCAAAAGAACAAAATGTTGTTCTTATGGCTCCCTTCTCCAAGGAGGAGATTAGGAAAGTTGTCTTCTCTATGGTTGCCAGGAAGATGCCTGGGCTAGATGGGTTTTAGATCGAGTTTTATCAGAAATTTTGGCATATTGTTGGTGATGATGTGTTTGCAGCTGTGGAGGAATGCAGGATTTGAAGGTCGATGTCCAAACAATGGAATTCCACTTACATGGCTCTCATTCCCAAAGTTTGGGACCCAAGTTATTTTGACAATTTTCAGCCTGTAGCTCTTTGCAATGCGATATATAAGTTGGTCGCAAAGGCTATGGTTTGGAGGCTAAAGGTGTGTTTGGAGCAAGTAATCTCTAGTGAGCATAATGGTTTTTTGAAGAATAGACAAATTTTGGATGAGGTTGTGATAGCACATGAGGTCATTCACTCGGTTCAACATAGGAGAAGAGAGGGGATGATCATCAAATTGGATTTGAACAAGACTTATGATAGGGTGAGTTGGGAATTTCTCGACAAGATCATGAGAAAGATGGGTTTATGTGATGCATGGTGCAAATGGGTCAACAGCTGTATATCCTCCCCCTCCTTCGTTGTTCTAATTAATGGTTCCCCAATGGATTTCTTCACTATCGGTCGGGGGCTTCGTCAAGGAGACCCATTGTCCCCTTTCCTGTTTCTTATCATGGCTAAGGTCTTCAATAAAAGTATTCAAAATAGGGTTAACAAAGGCAAAATTAAAGGGTTGCAAGTGTCTGGAGGGTTGAGTAACATCACTCATCTCCAATTTGTGGACGATACCCTGTTGTTTGGTGAGTCCATGGGAAGAGAAGCATGTGCTTTCAAAAAGACCATTGTGCAATATGAAGAGCAACTGGACAAAAGGTGAATGGGACCAAGTCTAAGATTTACTTTCTGAAATCTCACTGTTTGGAGAGCTTAGAGATTCAAAGAATTTTGGGATTTGATGTTGGACAACTGCCCTACAAGTACCTCGGACTCACCCATGTGTCTGGACGCACTTCAATTAATGTGTGGGATGAAGTCATCAATAGAATCAATGGCATGTTGGATTTTTGGAAAGGTTATTGGTTGTCTTTAGCTGGCAAAACCACTCTCATCAAAGTTGTTATGTCCACTATTCCCATCTACTCCTTGTCGGCTTTTCAAATTCCAAGTAAAGTTGCTAGGATTATAGAAGACACTAAGAGGAGTTTCTTATGGAAAGGGTGTGATGATGCTTTTAAGTTTAATTTGGTTTAAGTGGGATGATGTGTGCAAGCTTGTCAAGTGTGGGGGTTTGGGTATTAGGAAGAGCAAAGAGATGAACTCTTCTTTGGTGGCTCGGATGGTATGGAGAATATATGTTGACAAAGGGAGACTTTGGAGCAAATTTTTGCAAGAAAAATATTTACAAAACAATATGGATCTTTTGTTTGATGAGGAGACTGCCCTCCCTACTGGTTACAACATATGGTGTTTCCTTTGTCATTGTAGAAAACTATTGCTCCCTGGGATAAGATGGTGTCTTGGTGATGGTGGAAAGATCCGTTTTTGGACAAACAGGTGGCTCGTGTCCAAGATATTATCTGATGTGCCCAAATTCAGGCTAGTTGCCAGCCACTTTGAGGATTCAGTTGGCGAGTTGGTTCGTGACTACATGGTGGGATGCCCTCCCAATTGCTCTTAGTGTAAGCTCATTGCTTCAGCCCCAGATCTAATACAAGTCTACAAGGAAATCCAGGTGGAAATGGAGATTTGGCCCCTATTTGGGCCAAGTTGCAAAGATATGATGGTGTGGGGTGACTATGGTAATGGGCAAGCCACGGTTAAGGATATTTTCAAAGATGTCTTCTGCAAGTTTGATAATACCGACTGGTCCTTCAAATTTGGATGGTGCAAATATAACATGCCCAAATTGAACTCTTTTCTCTAGATTGTAGGAAAACGGAGAGCTCTCACTTGGGACAAGCTTCGGTGTTGCAGAGGGGTAGGCCCATCTAGGTGCATTATGTGTGAAGCGACTGAGGAGGATAATGATCATCTTTTCATCCATTGTGAATTTTCCAGTAAGCTATGGTCCATGTTTTTTAATAGATGGAATTTGGATTGGATTATGCCTAATTGTATCCCTCGGCTACTGGAGTGTTGGTGGGTGAAGATTAAGAGTCTGGGGCTTAGGTTGATATGGTCTGCTGCCCAAGCAATTATTGTTTGGAATATCTGGCTCAAACGAAATAGGAGGCTTTTTCAAAATAGGCATAGAGTGGTAGAAAGCATTTGGGACAGGGTGGAATGTTCTTTTTCTGAGTTTGGGAAGTTACAAAAGGTTGGATGTAGGGAGATTGATGCTAGGGAGGAGTGGGGGAAATCTATGGCCACATTTTCATTGGCTCCATTTATCTCTGAAGGACCCCAACTTGGGGCTAGTTCTTGCAGTTTGGATCCCCCCTTATTTTGGGTGGATCAAGCTCAACTTCGATGGCACGGCTAGGTCCAATCTTAGTTGGGCTGGGGGCAGTGGCATTTTTAGGGATCATCACAGTCAGCTAGTTGGTGCTTATGCCTTGGATTTTGGGGTGGACTCTAACAATAGAGCTAAGGCAGGTGCACTACTATGGGGATTAATGATTGCTAGGGATAAAGGATGGAAGAAGTTATGGATTGAAGGGGACTCAAAGTTGATCGTTAATGCTCTTGGGGGATCTGGGTTGAAGAATTGGAGACTGGAAGCCATTATACGGTGTTCGAGGTGGGTGGCTACGGGTTTGGAACAGATGAAAATCTCTCACATTAAAAGATCAGGGAACAAGGTTGCGGATTGGCTTGCAAATTATGGGGTTTCGATGGAAAAAGAAAAGGACTCAAGAACTGTGCAATGGTGGAATGACTTTCCTTTCCCTTTGATTAGGGTGCTTCAAAGTGATCTCATGGTTATCACATGCGGGTAATTGTCTTGCTCGTCTTGGCTATTGTTTTTTGTGGGGCTTTGTTTTGTTTGGCTCAGTGGGCTGATGGGTCTTGGTGATGTTACTGGGAGATTCTTGCTTTTCTTTTGTATACGATTCCTGGACCTAAACCAAGTTTTATTAATCAAAAAAATAACAAGCAAACAACCAAATTTGTAAAGAGAAACACAAAATTGACTGACTTTGGATTTCTATGTAAATGCAACATTTGCTTGGTTGAAGTGTGAAGAAGAGATGATGAAGAATATTGTGCGAAGTTGATGAGGAGTCATAGAATTATCACTCGCAGTGGCAGGAACTTTGGTGCCCTAAGAACTATGTGAGACTCAGCATCGAGACCACGCCTTCAATCTTCTCATTGATAGACTCTCTGTCATTCATTGATTTTCATATAGATTGCCTAGAATGAATCTAGGCTATTAATTTGTTGGTAAAGAATGTATGTACTGTTTGCAAATGGCCTTTAAAGTGGCTAAGTAATGATACCTTTTGTAGTTGAGAAAAGAAAAGTTAAAAACAAGGTTATCTTTCTGTAATGTAATTACTATGAATTTTTAGGCACAAGTCATCACGGGTCAGGTTGGACTTCCGATGGGGAATAATTGTATTTCCTCTCACTTGATCTTCAAAACTTAAAATCCCTAAAAAAATATTAGTAATCACGATAGTGGCCTATATTTTATTTATGGGTTCCTGTTTGAAATTTTATTTGGCAATCACCTGGGCATATAAAATTTACAGGTTTTGATAGATTCCACCATTTTATAGTAACATTATTCATGGAAATTGAAACCCAAGCTAAAAGTGTGAAGAAACGAAATTTTTAGCAGAATTCACAGATTACATTGTTGATCTAATATGATGCCAATTCTAATGAACGTGAATGATGTAAGATAAAAGTTATATGTTTAATTTCTTGCTTCTTGTATTCTTTCTATGCTTAAAACATCTTAATCATTCACAAAGATATATTCTTGCATCCAAGACAATAATGTTAACCTTGGAAGTGAAAATAGTGAAGGAATTTACAATTCACTCTGTGGCATTGTGATCTATGATGCTTTGCAAGTAAAATATATGATAATTGTATGCCTTTGGTTCTCACTACTCAAGGAGTAGGGACTACCTAATGCCGAAGAGCTAGAAGTATTTTCTTAAGCAGTCCTATGCATATAATGCATGCATAGGTGTTAGCTTTAGATGTTTAGATGAACACTTTACAAAGCTAAAATAAATAGTATGTCATGCGCACTGGATGGGATGAATATCTAGTCTACTCAGGGATTTATTCCTCTCTTAGTCTCTAAAATAAGTGAATGCAGATGAGCTATTGGTTAGTAATTTATGCTAACCAGATAGAATCTGGAAAATATTTAGTCTGTTGGAGATCCTGAATCTCTCGAGGAAGCAGTTTGGGTGTAAATGTACCTCAATTTTCCCTGTTGGGGATTTACCCAGATTTGCTGGAAATTGTGAGCATTTTGTGTAGAATAGAATAAGTTAGAAACGAAGAGAATAGAAGGATTAATTCTGAATCTTGATTGTTAATTTCTGCAAACAAACTAGCCAGCCTTTCAAAACTTAAAAATGACATAAATACTACCGAAGATCTATGATCTTAGAAGATTTATCAAAAGAGACATGAACATTTAATTTTGAATTGTGTATCCAGTATTATTATTTTATGCATGTAATGGTGCATGGATGAGGCAAGATGTTTGCCAAGCTATGAACTGATGTGGTCACAAACAACAGACCACATCTCCAATATACACATTCAATAGTAACACCCCAGTGGGGTTTGAACCTTGATGGCAAGAACAACATGACAACTTAATCATTACAATATGCCAGTACCAACTTGGGAACAGTGTACTTGATGATGACTTGGTAATTTTAGTATTACTGTGATTTGGATTGATTCAATATAAAATTTAAATAGATATGGTAATAATTAATGTCCTTCTTCTTTCTTTTAGGAATAAGATCCATCAGATCTTTTCCATTTGATATATTATTAAATTTTTCTTCCCTCCTATTGTGACCTAATTCACACCTCGCCCCATTGCAAATGGGGACCCTTGTTGTTTGCTTTTTAGGGTTTTTCTTTTGCGTGCCTCGTTTTGTCTGCTCTTCGTTTGGGGGTTTTGAGTCTTAATTTTGAATGGTCACCTGAGTCAAGCAAATGAGTTTTAGCCTAGATCACCATATAAATGTCACCATCATGCTTAGAAGGCCTGGGAGACAAAGATCAACTGTCGTTTCGGTCAATTCTGACACCTCCTAGTTTTTAGGGTTTCTCACCCCGGGCCACCTATTTTTTAGGACCTACTTTTTGGCACTTTTAGGCAATTCTGGGATCCCTATTTTTTAGGGTCTATTTTTGGAAAGTTGCTATTTTTGGAAAATTTCTTTTTTTAGAAAGTTTTTATATTTGGAAAGGGCTTGAGTTTCAAAAATCCACTCAGAAGTTTGAAAAGATCAACAAAACTCTCAGAAAATGGATTCAAATTTTTTTTTCAAATTTTGGTGAAATCCTAGAAAATCACAGAAAAAGTTTAAAAATCTAGAAAATTTGCTTGAAATTGATGAAAAATCTAGTGAAAATCACAGAAAATCTTTCGAAAATCACAAAAAATGGTTGAAAATCTGAAAAAATCAGTCTAGAAACAATGAAAAATCTGAGAAATTCATGGAGATCTGAACATTCATGGCAAGGTAATGACTGAACAATCATGGAGAAGACTTAAGAATTCGCCTAAGTATGGAGTATACTCAGCATGGACTAGGAGAAAAGTCAAATGGTGGATTGCTTCAGCCAAGATGTCAATGGCTAAACAGTAAAGGAAGTCCGCCCTTAAGCCAAAACAAAATGGCAAGCTACAGATTCAAGTCCTCCTTGAGCTAATGGCAACAAATCTAAGAAAATCTGCCCAAGTCAGATGGAGAGTGGAATGAAAATGCAGCAAGTTCGCCCTTGTATGGCCAAACATGGAGTCAAGTCCGCCCCAAGCTATAAGCTTAAATGGCAAGCCACAGGTCAAAGTTTGCCCTTGTGTGGCAATGAAAGAGGTGAAGTCCACCTTGGTCAAAGTGTGGATGGCATGAAATATGATGAACTCCGCCCTTGTATGGCCTGACAAATGATGAAGTCCACCCTCAGCATATGGATAAATGGCAACCAATTTGCTAAAGTCTGCCTTGGGTAAAAGTCAAAGTGGCATCAAAAGTTACAAAGTCCACTTCAGCCAAGAGATGGAGAGTGCCATAAAATCTGATGAAGTCTGCCTTCCAATGGCTATCCATGTGCTAAAGTTCACCCTCCAAAGCAATGAAATGGCAACCAATCTGCTAAAGTCCGCCTTGAGCTAGAGAGGAAATGGCAAGACATTGAATGAAGTCCACCCTTGTGTGGCATCAAAATGAATGAAGTCTGCCTATGTTCATATGTCTAATGGCAAGGCCATAAAGGAAGTCTGCCTTAGTCAAAAGGTTAAGTGGCAAGCAAAAGTAGCAAGTCTGCCTTGGACATAAAGCTGAAATGGCAACCAATTTGATAAAGTCCGCCCTAGACATAAGAAGAAATGGCCAGACATTCAATAAAGTCCACCTTGAATGGAAATCAATAAGATGAAGTCCGCCCTCAGCAGTATAAAAGAGTTGGCAACAAATCTGATGAAGTTCGCCTTCCAATGGCTTGCCATAGAGCCAAGTCCGCCTTAGCAAAAGCTAAAGTGGCTAGGAAAAGTATGAAGTCCACCTATATTCAAGTGTCCAATGGCTAGACCATCAAGCAAGTCCGCCCTTATGCAAATGGCCAAGCATTTGATCAAGTTCACCCATGTCTAAAGTTAAGTGGCTAGCCATCAAGAAAGTCCGCCCTCTAAAGCTGAAATGGCAACCAATTTGATAAACTCCGCCCTCAGCATATGGATAAATGGCAACCAATCTGCTAAAGTCCGCCTTAGTCAAAAGGTTAAGTGGCAAGCAAAAGTAGCAAGTCCGCCTTGGACATAAAGCTGAAATGGCAAGCCAAGTTACCAAGTCCACCCACCATAATGATGAATTGGCAAGGAAACTAGCAAAGTCCGCCTTAGGCATGAAAGAAGTGGCTTAAGAAGTGCTAAAGTTCACACCAAGGAAAGAGATGAAAAGTCTAAGGCATAGTCAAGGCAAAAGTTGGATGGCGAAGAAATGAAGCAAGTCCGCTCCATCTAGGGAAATGTGAAAATTGGAAATTTTTGCCTAAGTATAAACCTTTGAGAAAATTAAAAATACATGTTTGACACTTTAAAAATTTCGCCATGCTTGAAAAAGAAGGAAAATTTGCCTAAGTTGAAATCCAAAGTGTCTAAGAAGATGAAATGAATTTTGGCTAGATAAATTTTGAAAAAAGAAAATGGCCAAATAAAATTGGACATGGTGGATAAATTTTGAAAAACGATTAGAAATTCATGGCCAAACAAATTGGACGATAGAAATTATGGCATGAAATTTGGAGAAAATGAAAAATTCGCCTAAGGCATTGGCAGAGAAAATTCAAAAAAATCAAATTGCCTTAGACAACAATAATCGCCATAAAACGAACGGGTTGGAAATGACACCTGGGGCAATTATTTTTATTATTTTTATTCATTTTCCAACGCCCCAAAGAGATAAGTCTTAAAAAAATTTGAAATTGGAAAGAAAGACAAAGAGCTTTGTTGGACTGATGTTGAAATTGGAAACTTTCCCGGACAAGATCATTGAGGATAGAACTTGCCACCCGGAAGCGAAGTGAAAGACAAGTTTAAACTCGATTTGAAGGAAACAATGCAAATTTGCTAAAAAAATTGATTTTCTCACCTCTATAATTGATTTCACCTCTCATTTGCACAATCATTCAATTTTGAAAGGGAGAGTTGTGAGAAGAAACTTGTCTAAGGAAAAAGAGTTGAGGAAATTTGCAGCAAAGTGAAGGAAATAAAATTTTACCAACTTGCATTCACAGGCAGTTTTTCCAATTCACTTTGGCATGAAAACTTCATCGTTTATTTTCTTTCCAGCTTGATTTTTTCAGAGTCTAAATTGATAACTAGCTGGAATGTCTTCCAAAGTAATTTAAATTTTGAATTCTGATTATTATCTCTACTTTTTTTGGCAGATTTATTTTTGAAACGGTAAAGATGAAGTTTGCCAACAAAGGTGTGCAAACACAGTCGAAAATCAAGTCCAAGTGGGAGCACGTTGTAGACACCGATCTTGGCCACGTCGACCTCGAAGACTTCAAAAAAAGAATGTATGGGACTGATGGATGTCTGCCTACACCAATTTCCATGAGGATGATGCGTGGTCGGCAATGACGAGGGGCAACTCAAAGCCTACGATTGTTATCCACAGTTGCAATTGAAGGAGAAGTCTCATTTCCGACAAGCTCATGATGCCTTCTTGATGTACATCACCCGGCTTCTTCAAGGCAGAACGCACCAAAGACTCTCACATGAGGCCAAGAGCTTAATTAGTCGGTATGGATTCTGGTTCATTCAATATCCTAAGTTCACCTACATCAGAATCCAAGGATTCTCCGAAAATCCTTACAGACTGCCCATATATCTGACCAACAAGATGGTATTGTTGGAAGTGCTAAGGCAATTAGAGGCGTATCAGAATATTCAAAGGCCCAAGCAGAAAGCGGCTGTCACCTTTCCATTTTTCATCAGCAACATGGAGGATTCATGTCCGATGGCACAAGCAGCAGAGGTTGCTCGACTGGAAATTCAACAATATCCATTCATATCATACAAATCCAGGAACAATTTTGATCCGCTCCATCACATCAAAACTGTGGATGGAGAGAGGTACAAGCATCGGGTTGACTTAGAGGACTTCTGGGCTAATGCAACAGATGAATACGATGTAAGAAGGAGATTGTGGTCAACATTGCCATTAAGCATGATAAGGGCAACAGAGCTCGTCAAAATACTCCATCAACTATAGGATGATGGAATATACGTGCAGTCAGGTTTCAATGAGAATGAGCCACTCCCCCCTATAAGATGGTTTGAACCTGAGATGGGTGACCTAGCAACTTTGATGCGACCTATTTTCAAGTATTCTCAGTGGTGGATAGATTGGCATGTAGAAATTCTAAGACAAAGAAATGTGCAATTCACCTACGAATTGATGGGTGATACAGAGTCTTGTTCTTCAAATGCCGGTGCATCTCAATGTGGAGATGGACCAACAGGTGTCGCCAACTCGAGAAAGAAGAAAAAAGTTGATAAATCTGCAAGACAAGACAAGGATAAAATGGTAGATGAAGGGCCTTCTCGAAAGAAGCACAAGTCTAAACCTCTTCAGTCGGCCACTTCCAGGAATATAGAAGAAATACTCGCCATGGATAGATAATCTTTGGAAAATGCTAGGATCCCTTCTCCAGTCGAAAATGTGGAGCCAATACAAGTAGAAGATGATGATCAACCTTGTCTGGCAAGCACAGAAATCCTAGAATCAGATAATGATATAGACATTATGGATGGAGAATTTGACGAAGGAATGATTTTCGCCCTCAAAGGAATCCAAGATGACCCATCCCTCCAAGAAATTCAGGGTATGCAATTGGTCCAAGAAGTTCAAGATATGCCAGAAATTCGGGAAGAGCAGGAAGTACAAGATATACAAGACGTCCAAGATCAATAGGAGGACAGAATTGAGTAGCCAACAATCCTAGAGTGGCTGAAAGAAAGATTGAAAAGAAAGGCACCAGTAGAGGTTCCTGAGGAGGACAATGACACAGATTTTTTGGCAAGATTAGAGCAAACTGCCCCAAGGAAAAAGGCCAAGAAATTTTCCACCATCCAGAGAGATGAGGTTGGCAATCGCACAGTATAGACCGCAATACCTACAGCTGAAAAATTCCAAGATGAAATTGCTCCTGATGAATATGCTATCACGACCATTGACATGGGTCGACAACAAAAGGTCAAGAGGTCAGAGACTTGGACAATTCCGTGGCCACCATCAAATCCAAGTTAGAAAAGGAAGTTGCCAAGAAAAAAGAGTATAAGAAAGAAATTCAGTGACTAAGAGATTACATCCAGCACTTGACCAAGCCACTAAATGAAGGAGACCAAGCAGCGCTTCCACCTCCAAATTCTTCACGAGAACCAGGTGCAAATTTTGAAGAAGAGTTGACTACGGCAAGGGAGGCTAAGGACTGGCTGGCTGGAAGGAAGGAAGAGGCATTGGCGTTTGCAGAAAAGTTGGTGCAAGTAAATGTGCTGGCTTCATTTATGCTATCACGAGTTGCAGACCTTGCAGAATCATGGAGTAGTCTCGAAGATATTCAAAGCAGGATCATCCCATGTATTCGGGAATTGAAGAGCATCTCAAAGCAAAGGTTGATTGAAGACAAGGTTATTGAAGCCAGAGCGGCATATGATTTTAATGGATGGTATTATGCTCTTATCTCAAGAAGAGGAGTCCTCAAAAAGGTGAAGCAGGATGGTGGCAGAGTTGAAGAACAGGTAAAAGAAATTTAGAGTAAAATTTATGAAATGGCTGCAGATATGCTTGACAAGGATGTTGTCTGAAGGAAACACTTGCGACCAAAGAATTTAAAAGAACAACTACAAAAAAATTTCTCCACCACCGGGCCAATCATGAAAGAAAGCTTCACCAAAGTGTTCAACTTCATGGCCGTCAGGAATTCTTTCTTGTTGCAGGAGCCAGAATGGGCGACTATTTTTGCAGAGTGTGCTATGAGCTTGAATTTGCTAGAGTACAATGTTAGCGTGCTGCCTGACATTGCCATAGAAGAGGTCGGCTTGATTGTGTCCAGGTTCGCCGAACGTGAGGCTGCACAAGTGGATAAGGATGCCACTCTAGATGTCTAGAGTTCTCTTCAGTTAACTAATTGAGGTTTTAGAAACCCTAATTAGGGTTTAGTTTTGTTTAATTTGGGCCATTGATTTTGAATCAATCTCGACCATTCATTGTAATCTGAAAAACTATATAAACCCCCCCCCCTCACTCTCTCATATTCATTAGATATAGAGATATAGATGATAGATCAAAGATTAAGAAGTTAGAGCAGATTTGAGATAGTTAGATTGTAGAAATAAAGAGAGAGTTCTAATGAGATTGTTGTGAAAACACTACCTTGATAATGAAATTCAAATGCATGAGGTCCCTTGAATACTTGATTGTCGAATAGTTGCATGGTCGCATATTTTCTTTCTCGCTTAGTAGATTTGAATTATAATGTATGTTAGAAGAATGATAGATTGATAACAGAGATTGGTGAAACCGAGCTCATACTTTCTTTGAGTGGATGATTTCACTCAATGTGCAAAGTTAGACTGAGCTTTATCATGGATGCTTAACTTCTGTTTGAATAATTATTGTTTGATTTTATGGTAATTATTCATTACGTGAAAATCACAAGCACATTCCTAGAAGATTGCACTTGCTCTGCGTAGTTGTCGTTTAACGTGGTGAAGAAGAGTATTGTTTATTTGGTTTCATTTAATCCTCATCTTCTCTTGATTTCTTAGGAATAACATAGGATCTCTAAAACCCTTAATCTTTTTCACCTTTTTTTATAAAATCAGAAAATCCAAAATCATACTGCATTTATGTCTCCACTTTTCTGAATAACTTGCAAAATCTTAATTGTGCCCATAGCAAATCACATCCATACCACAGAGCCTATCTGCATTCATCTTAAACATTGGAATAACCATATGATCTAACTTACAATCTTAGCATACAAGGTAGTTTTTCAGGAGAGAATAGAGCATCTGTGACACTTTGTTCTAAAATGTTTGTTGTGTCATAAAACACGCATCAACATTGGTCTGGCGCTAGAAGGAGGGCTGAACGAAAAGAAATCTTTGCTACATCACTCTTGTATATGTTTGCATCTCCTCCACGCACTCAACATTGGTCTATTGGTCTGGCACTAGGAGGGTTGAACGAAAAGAAATCTTCGCTACATCACTTTTTTATATGCTTGCCTCTCCTCCCTGCGCTCAACATAGGTCTGGTGCTAGAAGGAGGGTCGAACAAAGAAAGAACCAATTACTCCAGGAGGGTCGAACAATAGGAAATCTTTGCTACATCACTCTTGTCTATGCTTGCCTCTCCTCCCCGTTTTCAACATTGGTATGGCGCTAGAAGGAGGGCCATTTATAAACAATAGTAAGTGACTCTCAAAGTGAGCATGATGCAGTATGGTGTTACCACATGAGTTTCCTTTTGATGTACCTGTCAAGGAACCAGATCAACCACCAACCGATATTATTGATCAGTTGTACACACTAGCTTGGAAGTCGCAAGCAGATCAAGTTGAGTTTAGACAAACAAGTCGCGTCCTTGCTAGGGAAGAAGAAAAAGGAAAGAGGTTTGAAGAAGCAATCAAGAAAGATCTGATAAGGCAAAAGATAGATCACCTGAAAGAAAAGTTTGATGAGATAGAAAGATCATTTGCCGCAAGTTCATCTTCCAATTCGAGTTTGAATGATAGAATGAAGAATGGGACTCCCAGCCAACGTTCCTAATCCAAACCAGGATCCCCAGCCAGTATTGCAACTGAATTTGGATTTTCACGACGAACAAGAGGACATTATCATTGAATTTTTCAGCCTTGCATGGAAAGTGAGAAGAAGTGCTCCTGATTGGTTTCACATGCAACTTATCCTTGAAGAAGAAGAAGAAAGAGCACAACGAATTGATTTCAATATTCAGAGAGACCTCCTTGTTGAAAGATTTGAAGCACTTCAACGAGAGAAAAATCGTCAAGCCAACCGACAAGTGAATCAACAAGCCCAAGAAGTAACTTCGGCACCAGCAGATCCTATGCCACCCCGACAAGCTTAACACACTGGATCGAATTGGTTCTTTCTCAACAGAGAAGTTTAGGAGAGTCACCAGATCCACTCCCAACTCTTTCAATGAATTTGTTGAGCTATCTCCCCATAGAAATAGGCAGAGAAAAGCATTGCAAGAAGCATCATCAAGCGCACAAGTACCGAGTGAAGAAGATTCTTTTGGTCTTTTCCAAAACTCACCAAGTGCCAACCAACTAGATCGTCAACGAGTTACAGTGGTTGCACAGCCAGTTCCACTAGTCCCACCAGTTCAACCAGTTCAACCAAACCAACCGAACGTTCTAATGGCGTGGCGTCCAGCTGATGCATCACCTATGACATTTGTTGTTTACCATGATCTACCAAAGAATCCAGAACATTTTTGTTCCAAATTCCATAGTGGTGACCTGAACCACACCGCAGATGAGCATGTTAAGCTTTTTGAAGATCTTCAAAACCTGTTAGGATTTAGGTGTCATCAACCTTGTAAATCCTTTATTTTATTCTCCTAAAGTGTTTTGTACATTTACCCATAAGAGGTGAAACTGTTTAACCAACAGTGGTGAAAGAGACTATGTAAATGCAGTGTTACCGTTACCGTTTATCCTTATGGAAAAGGACAATTAGCTAGGCGTCCCACCTTGGAATCTTCTAAAATAAGGTTGTGGGTCAAAATAGGGTGTTGTAAGAGCATCTATGACATGCATGCAAGTTGTCATAAGATGCTATGACAGTATGACAGATTCCCTATGACAGAATATGCTATTTTTAGACTCAGGCGCCCATGCATAAAAGATGCCTTATGATAGCTGTAAGAGCATCTGTAAGAGGCTATTTTTGGTATTTTTGACCATTTCAAGGAGGGAGGCATGGGTTTTTCTAGGTGGTATTTCTGCCTATTGTTTGGTGAAACCATGGTGGTTTTCATCCTCACAAATCTCTATAAATTGGGGCCTTGAGCTAGTGTTATCAAGATTCAGTTGGGGGTTGCTTGGATTTGGGAATGATAAGAGAAGTCTATTGCTGCATGTAATATTGAAGATTATTAGTAATATACTTGCCTCTCTTTCGGTGGTGGAGTTTTTTCCCTTTGGGGTTTCTCCACGTAAATCTGTTGTTGCATGTGTTATATTGTTCTATCTCTCTCTCTCATTCTTTCTTCACACTAAGGCTAAGGTTAATCTATATATTTCAGATTTGCATTCACACATTTAAGTTCATATTGCAAGCTTTCTTCACCTTGTTTTTCAACATTTGGTATCAGAGCTAACGGTTCTGTTAAGGAAGGGACGCTTTCCTTTTAGAGTGTTGAAGGTTTTTTGCTGCAGTGGGAGCTTTTGTGTTGTGGGTTTTGCAGATTTGTGAAAGATTGCATACCATGGCCTCCACCTCACGTCTAGATATTGAGAAGTTCAATGGAACTGGTTACGAGATGTGGAAGTTGAAAGTGGAGGACCTTCTTGAGGAAAGAGATCAGTGGTTACCAGTTTCAGTTGAAAAGAAGCCATCTACTTCAACCTTGTTAGATGAAGATTGGAATAAGTTAGACAAGAAGGCTCGAGGGACTATTCGGTTGTGTCTCACAGATTCTGTCCTCCTGAATGTCTCTTCAGAAGACACAGCATACAAGCTTTGGAGGAAGATAGGTGAAATCTACCAAACTAAGAGTTTGTCTAACAAGTTGTATCTCAAAAGATGTTTGTATTCATTAAAGATGAAGGATGGTGAATCTATTGCTGAACATTTGAATGCTTTTAATTTGATTATAAGTCAGCTTGCATCTATTGATGTTAAAATAGAAGATGAGGATAAATGCATTTTATTGATTTGCTCTTTGCTATAACAAAATTTAGTTATTGCTATAACAAGTGGTGGTGCAGAACCTAAGTTGGATACTATTATTCCCATACTTCTTTCAGAGGAGATGAGGAGAAAGACCATGCGCAGTGGCTCCCAAGATGCCTTGCATGTGCGAGGTAGGCCCAAAGAGAAAGAGCCTAAAGGGGATAAGAAGAAGGATAAGTCTAAAGGACAATCTAAGACCCCTGGAAAGAGCAGAGTGAAGTGTTGGAACTGTGGTAAACGGGGACATGTGAAGAAGGAATGTAGAAACAAGAAAAAGAATGCAGACTCCTCCACGGAAAAGTCCTCTGATAACGATAATTCTGATGCTTTGATTATTTCAGCTAACACAGTTTGTAATGATGCTTGGCTTATTGATTCAGGTGCTTCCTTCCATATGACTCCTCATAAGGAGTGTTTTTCTACATACAAAGAATATGATGGAGGAGAGGTCTTCATGGGTGATAATAGCTCACAAAAGGTTATTGGTAAAGGAAAGGTAAAGTTGTGTTTCAGTGATGGGAGGGTTAAAACCCTTGATGATGTTTTACATATTCCAGGACTTACAAAAAGTTTAATTTCAGTTTCCAAGTTGAATGATTTTGGGATGCATGTGACATTTGACAAGTCTGGTTGCAGGATGGTAAGGGGAAGTTTGGTGGTTGCTAAAGGATCTTGGATAGGGAATTTATTTACGCTACATGCCTCTACTTTTTGTAACTCCTCTTTTGTAACTAGCGCTGAAAATGCATGTATGTTGTAACACCATAGATTGGGTCACATTGGTGAAAAAGGTCTTAGGACCATACTTGATAAGAAACTAGTAGACGGTATTTCTGATTATTTTGTTGGTAAAAATGATTTTTGTGAGGATTGTGTGTTTGGTAAACAAAACAGGTCATCATTTCCTAAAGGAACTAATAAATCTAATGGATTGTTAGAACTTATTCATTCGGATGTGTGTGGTCCAGTGGATACAGATTCTTTGGGTAGATCTCGTTATTATGTTTCCTTCATTGATGATTACTCAAGATATACTTGGATTTATTTTATGCATTCAAAATCTGAAGTTTTCACCAAATTTAAGGAATTTAAGGCATTGGTTGAAAAGCAAACAGATTATAAGATAAAAGTATTGAGATCTGACAATGGGGGTGAATATTGTTCTAAGGAATTTGATGAGTTTTGCAAACATGCAGGAATTGTTATGCAAAAGACTACACCTTACACACCCCAACAAAATGGGGTAGCAGAAAGAATGAACCGTACATTAATGGAAAGAGCTAGGAGCATGTTAAGTAGTGCTAAGTTAGACAAATGCTTTTGGGCAGAGGCTGTTGGTACTACTTGTTATTTAATTAATAGATCTCCTTGTAAAGCTCTTGTTGATAAAACTCCTTATGAAATGTGGTTGGGTAAAAAGCCTTCAGTTTCACATTTAATGGTCTTTGGTTGTGAGGCTTTTGTTCATGTGCCTCAAGAGAAGCAGTCTAAATTGGATCCCAAATCTCAAAAATGCATCTTTGTAGGTTATGGTGAAAATGTTAAAGGTTATAAACTTTGGAATCCATTAACACGAAAGATGATATTTTCTAGAGATGTTATTTTTAGGGAATTTAGAGCTAACTCTGAAGATGTGCAACCAAAGGAAAAGTCAAAGACAGTGCATTTTGAAACTAAGCAAGAAGATGCACATGTTGAAGAACAGAGAGATGGACATGAAGATGGAGAAGAAGAAGAGAGTTCTGACGAATCCGTTGTAACAGAAGAAGTTGAAAACAATGAGGATGAACATGAGGAACCTCTTACTCCACCTTTGAGAAGATCCACAAGACAATGAAATCCAGTTGACAGGTATAGCCCACCTGATTTTCGTTGTAAATTTGCTTTGTTATGTACTGATGATGAACCTAGATCTTTCAGGGAGGCTCTCTCTTCAGAAGAATGTGAGTCTTGGATGCAAGCCATGCATGATGAGATGATGTCTTTGAAAAACTGTGACACCCGGGATCTTGTTAGTTTTCCCAAAGGAAGAAAGGCCATTGGGTGTAAGTGGATATATAAAAAGAAGTTTGGTGCAGACGGAAAGTTGGAACGGTACAAGGCCAGATTAGTGGCCAAGGGCTACTCCCAGAGAGAGGGAGTTGATTTTGGTGAAATATTCTCTCCTGTTGCTAAGTTAACCTCTATTAGATTCATTTTATCCATTGCTGCTGCTTATGATTTAGAAATAGAACAAATGGATGTTAAAACTGCTTTCTTGCATGGGGATCTAGAGGAAGAAATTTATATGCAACAGCCTAATGGTTTTGTTGTGAAAGGAAAAGAACACTTGGTTTGCAGGTTAAAGAGGTCTCTATATGGTTTGAAACAGTCACCTAGGATGTGGTACCAGAAGTTTGATGCATTTGCATTAAATATGGGTTTTGTTAGAAGTGATGAGGATCACTGTGTTTACTTTAAAGTTATTGATGATCAGATACTGATTATTGTCTTATATGTGGATGATATGTTGTTCATTGGTAACAATAAGGCAATGATTAGGGAACTTAAAACTCATCTTTCTGGCACATTTGATATGAAAGATTTAGGGGCTACTAAATATATTCTTGGGATGGAAATCATTAGGGATCATATTCACAGAAAGCTTTGGTTAAGTCAGAGCAAGTATGTTAACACTATTTTGCAAAGGTTTAATATGCAGGACTGTAAACCAGTAAATATTCCATTTCCTATTGGTACTAAGTTGAGTTTAGACATGTGTCCTAAATTGGATGATGATATTGATGAAATGTCTAAAGTTCCTTATGCTAGTGTTGTTGGTAGTTTAATGTATGCAATGGTTTGTACTAGACCAGATATAGCCCAAGCAGTGGGAGTTCTAAGCAGGTTTATGTCTAACCCTGGTAAAGAAAATTGGACTTTTGTCAAAAGGGTATTCAGATATTTGCAAGGCACTTCTAATTACTGTTTAGTTTATCATGGTACTGACAATGTTGATAAGTCATTGGACATACAGGGTTTTGTTGATGCAGATTGGGCAGGTGACTTGGATAGTCGAAGGTCCACTAGTGGCTATGTGTTTACTTTGTTTGGAGGAGCAGTGAGTTGGATGAGTAAAAGACAACCTATAGTTCCTTTGTCTACCACTGAAGCAGAGTATATGGCTGCTACACATGCCTCTAAGGAGGCAGTTTGGTTACAGAGACTTGGTAATGGTATTGGTTTTGATTGCAAGATAGTGAGGATCGGATGTGATAGTCAGAGTGCCATATGTTTGGCTAAAAATCCTATGTATCATGCTCGTACTAAGCATGTTGATGTTCAGTATCACTTTGTGCGAGAAATGGTTGAGAATGGACAAGTCTTGATTGAAAAAGTTGACACTTTGGATAATGTTGCAGATTCTCTTACGGCCAGTCACCACGGAAAAGTTCTCTTGGTGCAGAAAGGCCATGGGCCTTGATCACTGTACTTAATTATATGTAATTGTATCTCTATGGGTGTAATTTACAATGTATGATGTCAAGTGGGAGAATGTTAGGATTTAGGTGTCATCAACCTTGTAAATCCTTTATTTTATTCTCCTAAAGTGTTTTGTACATTTACCCATAAGAGGTGAAATTGTTTAACCAACAGTGGTGAAAGAGACTATGTAAATGCAGTGTTACCGTTACCGTTTATCCTTATGGAAAAGGACAAATTAGCTAGGTGTCCCACCTTGGAATCTTCTAAAATAAGGTTGTGGGTCAAAATAGGGTGTTGTAAGAGCATCTATGACATGCATGCAAGTTGTCATAAGATGCTATGACAGTATGACAGATTCCCTATGACAGAATATGCTATTTTAGACTCTAGGCGCCCATGCATAAAAGATGCTTATGACAGCTGTAAGAGCATCTGTAAGAGGATATTTTTGGTATTTTTGACCATTTCAAGGAGGGAGGCGTGGGTTTTTCTAGGTGGTATTGCTGCCTATTGTTTGGTGAAACCATGGTGGTTTTCATCCTCACAAATCTCTATAAATTGGGGCCTTGAGCTAGTGTTATCAAGATTCAGTTTTGCAGGGTAACAGGGTGCTGCTGGATTTATAGGGAATGATAAGAGAAGTCTATTGCTGCATGTAATATTGAAGATTATCAGTAATATACTTGCCTCTCTTTCGGTGGTGGAGTTTTTTCCCTTCGAGGTTTCTCCACGTAAATCTGTTGTTGCATGTGTTATATTGTTCTATCTCTCTCTCATTCTTTCTTCACACTAAGGCTAAGGTTAATCTATATATTTCAGATTTGCATTCACACATTTAAGTTCATATTGCAAGCTTTCTTCACCTTGTTTTTTCAACAAAACCGAGACATTCAAGAAGAAGATGTTGCCTGTAGATTGTTTCCTTACACATTTGACGAGGAAGCCTCTTACTGGTATATCCATTTGCCAGCTAATTCCATTCACACCTGGCAACAAATGAAGACCACTTTCCTAGAAAAGTTTAGGCCACCCATTGCTCCATCTGATTTGTATAGGCAATTTGTGGAAATCAAAAGGCAGGAACATGAGCCGATTAGCACATTCAATAACAGATTCCACAATGCAGCAGCGTTGCCAATTTATTATGAAGCCTTAGATCGTCTTACTGCCATATTCGTGAAGTAGACAAATCCGCTCCCAGTAGATTTGAAAGGAGCATATGATGCAGCAATCACAGCCAGTACTAGTCTCGGAATAGGTTTGGCCCCAGGACCACTCCACTATTTAGGAAATTCAGCCTCTCAAAATCAGATTCAAGATATTAATCGAGCATTGGCCCACCAAACACCCATGATGAATCCAGTCCCAAGTAATCAAATGGTTCTCCACCCAGGGATGCCCATGTCTCAAATGCCACCAACACAGCCAATATATCTCCAGAATGTGACAACTTCCACACAAACCTAGGAAGAAAAGGATGAATTGAGAGAGTTGATCAAACAAGTCAAGAGGCTGTCAACTGAAGTCACCTATCTAAAAGGTTAGACTAACCAAATGCAAAATTTTCAAAAGAATTATCAACTGCCTCAAGGAAATTACCAACGGTAGGGCCATTCAAGATATCAAAGAGACACTCAGAATTATCAGAGAGATAACCAAAATTTTCAAGGAAATAATCAAGGCTTTCGGAACAATAACCCTGACTTTCAAAGAAAGACTTGGAATACTGGACCTAATAATGGAAATGTGCCATCACCTTTAGACAATCTGCCTGCCGACAATCGCCCTACCGATAAGGTATTCTTAGTTGAAGCAACGTTATCAAAGATGGTACAGATTGCACAACACATATCAGCATTCTGAGTTACATTGTCATGAGTTTCAAGTAGCGGCAGACATTTTTAAAAGTGAGAAGAGAAATTCGGAAAATCCTCTAGTAATCGGATATGAAATAGTTCCTGCACCAAGATACGATCAGGCCCTTGTAATTGAGAGCACTCAGTATCTACCTCAAGAATACCTGCAGTATCAACACGGTCAAAGATTTCCACTAGCATCAGCTAATGGACCTGTGGAGGCGCCACCCACTGTCTACTCATACACAGTTGCTGAAGGACCTGTAGAAGACATGACCAATTATTATTTCCCGCCATTGAATAACGTGTTGGTCGAAGGTGTAAAAGAAATTCAAGCATTCCAACAAATAGGCAACAATCCACCAAAGGTTTACAATCGGAAAAATCGGGAGCCTTTGACCTCATTAGTTCCTCCACATAACTTCCACACGCCACCACATCCAAATGCAAGCAATAACCCACCTCTTCTGAGAGACGCGCCATAATACAAGCAGGGAGATACTGCTAGCAGTAATGCTAGTAACCCTACCTCTCCTAAGGATGAATTGAGAAGATTGAGTCAATATGTTATGGAAGAAGTAAAGAAAATCAAGGTAAGTGTGTCATTGTTTGAACTAATGAAGGTTCCAGAGATAAGGAATACGTTCCTTGACAGCTTGAAGGACACAACGCAAGATTCAGTCAACAAGGTTGCCAATTCCACAAACAATGTGAACGTCGTCTAAAATGAACAATTCTAATCTACTCAAGAAGGACATCAGAGTTCTAAAGGAACTCGAGGTATGTATGAAGTAAAAGAAGGCATAGAGATTCCAGGCCAGAAGTTAGCTAGATCTGAACAAGTATGTCCGAGTTCAAAAGATAACAAGATAGAGAATCCGGCAAAAGGAGCAGAGACTCCACAGATTGAAAAGAACACTAGGGTTAAAGCCAAGGAGGCCAAAACCTGCACACAAAAGGGAAGCCCTGTGATATTATATGAGGGAAAAGATGAGCCAGCTCCTTTCCTCGTCTCGCTCTGGATTTTCAACAAACTCCTACACAATTGTCTAATTGATTTAGGAGCATCCAGTAACGTAATGCCCTCAGCAATTTGCTGCAAATTGGGTTTGACACCCACAAGAACAAATAAGAAGGTAACATAATTAGATAAGATAGAAGTCCCAGTCATAGGAGAATTGAACAACATCCATATGCAATTATCAACTGACCCAAGGATTCAGCGGTTCATCGACATTTCTGTGGTTGATATTCCTGATGGATACGGTATGGTTTTAGGAAGAGACTAGACTCGCAGATTGAACAGCTCCTTCACCACTGACTTTTCACATATGTGGTTGCCTTGGAAGGGTATTCCCAACCAGATCAGAATTGAAAGTACGCCTAGACTTAGACTGATGATCACTGAGAATGGGGAAAACAATGAAATTCTATTTTGTGAAATAGATTTGGGCCAGTACATACCATAGGCACCAGAGGTTTTGATGTTACAATGTTCAAATGATCAAGAAAAATCACTAGAAATTGCAGATTCAACAAAAGTACCTACGGAGAATGATGAAGAGCTATCACCAGATGAAGGTGAAAGCATGTTCGAGAATTTTAGAAGATTTGTGCTCAAAATTACGAGACAAGAAAGAGAATTGGGAATTCATGATTTTGTGTAAGACTTGTTACTACCCAATTGGTGTCGTATCCATAATGCTTTTCATTCTGAATTCTCTTGCACCATGTGCAAAATGGCCTTAGATCAAGTGCACACAAGAACTTCCCAAATTTTAGAAGATGAATGTTTTGATTTGACAATACTAGATGAAGAAAGAGATCTCTCATCAGAAGGAGAAAAGATTCAAGATATAAACTAGTTTCAAGAAGATCATTTTGAGGTCTAGAACAAAGAAGCTCCCACTCCTCATCAATTGCCAAAACAAGAACAAGTTTGGACCTTGAGGTTCGATGGTTCAAAATCCAAGAAAGGCAACAGAGCTGGGTATGAGCTTATCAGTCCATCTGGCGAAACCTACCTGGCCGCTATGAGATTGCAGTTCCCATGTACCAACAATGTTACAGAATATGAGTCATTAGTGCATGGATTGCTCCACACAATTCGCAAGAAGGTCAAAGTGCTACATGTTTATGGTGATTTAGAAATTGTAGTAAGGCAAGTAAGAAAGAAGTACGCTTGCCATGACAAGAGACTGAGAGGATATAGAAATCGTGTATGGGATCTCATCGAAAGCTTCGATGCTTTCAACATAAAATCAGTGTATCGCTCTCAAAACAAAATCGCAAATTCTTTAGCCCAATCAGCAAGTTCCTTAGAGCCGCTTGAGATGGATGCAGTGAAGAAATTTACAGTGGAGATCACTTCAATGCCATCAGTTCCAGATAATATCACAAATTTCCAAGTGTTTGATGATGACAAGCACATCCTAGATTTTCTAACAAATTCAGATGTTTTTCTTACCCAAGTCATTGATGAGGAAGAAGACCAAGGGGAGACTGAATTTGATATTGAGGGCATAATGAACTTAAAAACCAATAATATTCCCAAAGGAATGATCCAGTTGGAAAGAATCTTTGACAAAGATCAAATCAATGCCATCAAATACCAAAGAAGTGATGGAGCTCAACACGAAGCTGTCAACCTTGGAATGCAAGAGGAAGTGAGAAATGTTCTCATCGGCAAAGTATGCACACGTGAAGAAAAAGAACAGATAATCAGGAGCCTAAGGCAATTCAAAGACATTATTGTTTGGAGCTACGAGGGTCTGAAAACATATGACACCTCAATTATTACACACACTATCCCCCTCAAAGCTGGCAGTAAACCATTCAGGCGGCGCCAAAGGCCCGTGAATCCTCTGCTAGAGCCCCTTATTTTCCAAGAAGTGAAGAAGCTACTCTCAGCAGGCATTATCTTTCCAGTGCGCCACTCAGCGTGGGTCGCCAATTTGGTACCCGTCCGTAAAAAGAATGGAGAGATAAGATTGTGTGTTGACTTCAGAAACCTCAACAGGGCCTCAGAAAAAGACAATTATCCACTGCCCTCATTAGATGAAGTCATTCAAATTGTGAACGGATCCCAAATGATGTCATTCCTTGATGGATATTCTGGCTACAACCAAGTGCTCATAGAACCAGAAGACAGGCTTAAGACGGCATTTACAACAAAGTGGGGCACATTTTCCTACAAGAGGATGCCATTTGGTCTGATCAATGTCGGAGCTACCTTCCAAAGGGCTATGGATATTTCTTTTAAAGATCTCATAGGGAAGTGCATCATTGTCTATATGGATGACCTTACAGTGTTTTCAAAGAAAAGAGAGACTCATGTCAAAGATTTGATAAGGGTATTTGAAAGATGCAGAAAATATGGAATATCCTTGAACCCGAAGAAATATGTGTTCGGGGTAACTAAAGGAAAGCTGCTTGGCCATGTAATAACATAAACAAGTATTCTTATAGACCCTGATCGAGTGGAGGCTATCTCTAGAATTGGTTTACCTTCGAGACAGAAGGAATTGAAGTCTTTCTTCAGAAAGATTAATTTTGTGAGAAAATTTATAACAGGATTTGCTGAAATAGTCAGGCCCTTGACTGAAATGCTTAAAAAGGATGCAAAGATAGAGTGGACAAAGCCAGCAAGAAGAGCTTTCGAAGAGATTAAATAGGCCATAGTTGATGCTCCTGTCCTGGTCAGTCCTGATTATACCAAGCCCTTCTACCTTTATTCCTTCACATCAGAGCATACATGTGCCACGATGTTATCACAAAGAACAGATGAGAAGGATGAACATCCTATTGCTTTTATGAGTGCACCTTTCAAGGACGCAGAGCTGAAATACATGAACGTTGAAAAGCAAGCATACGCTTTGGTTAAAGCAATAAAGAAATTTTGGCACTATGTATTGAGAAGTAAAGTTTTTGCCATAGTCCCAGATGTGACCGTCAAAACCCTCTTGATGCAGAACGAATTAGGAGAAAGAAGGGGTAAATGGGTTACAGTCATCCAGGAATATGATATTGAAATTCAACCGATGAAGATTGTCTGTGGCCAAGCTTTGACACAAACCATTGCTATAGGACCTGAATTAGTGCAACAGGTATATGAATTACAAGAGGTATCCCTTGATGAGTGGTATGACGATATCGTCTACTTCCTTCTTAATCACAAATGCCCAAATCATTTAAAACTAGTGCAAAAGAGGGCCCTACGAATGAAGAGCCAAAAGTACATGTTGCAAGGGGCAGTGTTGTACAGGATAAATCACGAAGGAGTTTTTCTAAGGTGCCTGGGAAAAGAAGAAGCTAAGCAGACAATAGAGCATTTCCGTTCTAGATTCGGAACCGGCCACGGAGGAGCGCTTGCAACAGGACACCAAATTTTAATGGCTGGCTACTATTGGCCAACAGTATTCAAAGATGCATTTGATCACGTGAAGACTTGCCACACCTGTCAAATCACCGCCGCGCGAGAAAGAAACCAAACTATGCCACTACAACCTGTGATTGAAGTGCGACCTTTCACAAAGTGGGGACTCGACTTTATTAGTATGATCAATCCGCCTTCCTCAGCACAACACAGGTATATCCTAACCGCAACTAACTACTGCACGCGGTGGTCAGAAGCTCAAGCTTTAAAATTTTGTACTTCTGATATTGTGGTTAAATTTTTAGAAGAAAACATTATCACCAGGTTTGGATGTCCTCATGCTTTAGTGTGTGATAATGGTTCTACGTTTTCTTCATTGAGATTTTCTAACTGGGCTTTTGAGCATGGTATCACTCTGAAGTTTTCATCAAATTACTATCCCCAGGGCAACGGATTAGTAGAATCCACCAACAAGAATTTATTGAACGTCATCAAGAAAGTGCTAGACAAAAATCCAAGGGACTGGCACACGCAATTGAGATTCACTCTTTGGGCGGATAGAGTAAGAGTAAAGAGTTCCTTGGGTACATCGCCTTACCACCTGGTTTATGGACAAGATCCAATATTTCCTATACAGCTGAGGATTCCAACCCTACAATTCATGCAAGAATGTTTAGAAGAAGAAGAGAGGGTTAAAACTAGATTATCGCAATTACTTCTTTTGGAAGAGAAGAGAGATCAAGCCTTGGAGAAATTTGCTAGACATCAAGACATTGTTAAGAGATGGTTCGATAAACGAGCAAGATTCAAAGCTTTTTGAATTTCCGATTTAGTCCTTTGTTGGGACAAATCACACAAGAGAAGAGGAGACCACAACAAATTTGACAACTTATGGATGGGTCCCTTTCAAATTTCAAAAATTTTGGGAGACAATGCTTTTAAATTGAAGACATTGACCGGAGAAGAATTTCCATTGCCCATTAACGGGCAATTCTTAAAACATTACTTCCAGTCCTAGACTCCCTTGGGTCTTGCTTTGTACATAGCTAGTTTAGATTTCTTTTCCTGTTTGGGTTTGGTTTTTACTTCTTGTTTTTTCCTGCTTTCTTAGATTAGTTTGCTTGCGTTCGTTTGCTTTCCCATAGATTAGTTGTTTTGAATAAATCAAGGATCTCCATTTGCAAGAAGGAGAAGTATTCCAAACACACACTGGTCTTATTCCACAAAGTAATGTTTAGATTATTCTATTGATAAATACCCGTTAGGAATTTGGAATCCGAGATTGAATTCTTCTAGTTTAACTTTAGGTTAGGATTTGTACTTGGCTAGAAGGGGAATCGTATATTGTGTCTAGACACTGAGTATTGAAGATCACTATATTCTTACACATTTAATAATTTATTTGAGTTATTATGGTCTCCTAGGAGAAGTTAGGGTTAGGCTAATCAAAATTTTGGCTCCAGCGCCACTATAATACTCAAACCCATGTGAGCTTCATTGCTTACAAGCCAAAATGTGGAAATATATGAAAAGAAAAAAATATCAAAAAGAAAAGAAAGAAAAAAATGAAAAAATCAAAGCATTTGGCTTTTGGGTGTGCGGACATCTCTACAAGCGTGCACTCAAGTCGATCAATCATCAAAAGAGAAAAACAAGAAAATCAAAAGAAATTATAAATCGCCGGAAGTAGAGCAATCTCCGTGAGTTTATAGAAGATAACCTTGTCGGGGCTATAGACGCTCGCTGGCAGCAAGGCTCTATCCAAGGATGCTTTTGGAGTTCAGATAAATTACAAAGCCTGCCATGATGGAACCAAAGAGTCATACTGATTTCACGAGATGGAATAAACGCATTTGCACACACTTGTGATTGAAAAGAAAAGTGTCTTGATCCAATCTAGGGTTTCTTTTCTTTCTGAGTAGACCTTTTAACCTAGGGGCAAGTTAGTTGGATTTAGTTAGAGATTCCAGATTCATAATAGGTCTTTATCTTTGCAATGTTCAGGAACATTCCTCACGTGGAGTCGCCAGATGTTGTGACCTAATTCATACCTTGCCCCATTGCAAATGGGAACCCTTGTTGTTTGCTTTTTAGGGTTTTGCTTTTGTGTGCCTTGTTTTGTCTGCTCTTCATTTGGGGGTTTTGAGTCTTAATTTTGAATGGTCACCCGAGTCAAGCAAATGAGTTTTAGCCTGGATCACTGTATAAACGTCACCATCGTGCTTAGAAGGCCTGGGAGATGAAGATCGACTGTCGTTTCGGTCAATTCTGACACCTCCTAGTTTTTAGGGTTTCTCACCCCGGGCCCCCTATTTTTTAGGACCCACTTTTTTGGCACTTTTGGGCAATTCTGGGATCCCTATTTTTTAGGGTCTATTTTTGGAAAGTTGCTATTTTTGGAAAATTTCTTTTTAGAAAGTTTCTATATTTGGAAAGGGCTCGAGTTTCAAAAATCCACTCAGAAGTTCGAAAAGATCAACAAAACTCTCAGAAAATGGATTCGAAATTTTTTTTGAAATTTTGGTGAAATTTTGGAAAATCACAGAAAAAGTTTAAAAATCTGGAAAATTTGCTTGAAATTGATGAAAAATCTGGTGAAAATCACAGAAAATCTTTCGAAAATCACAAAAAATGGTTGAAAATCTGAAAAAATCAGTCTAGAAACAATGAAAAATCTGAGAAATTCATGGAGATCTGAACATTCATGGCAAGGTAATGACTGAACAATCATGGAGAAGACTTAAGAATTCGCCTAAGTATGGAGTATACTCAGCATGGACTAGGAGAAAAGTCAAATGGTGGATTGCTTCAGCCAAGATGTCAATGGCTAAACAGTCAAGGAAGTCCACCCTTAAGCCAAAACAAAATGGCAAGCTACAGATTCAAGTCCGCCTTGAGCTAATGGCAACAAATCTAAGCAAGTCCGCCCAAGTCAGATGGAGAGTGGAATGAAAATGCAGCAAGTTCGCCCTTGTATGGCCAAACATGGAGTCAAGTCCGCCCCAAGCCATAAGCTTAAATGGCAAGCCACAGGTCAAAGTCTGCCCTCGTGTGGCAATGAAAGAGGTAAAGTCCACCTTGGTCAAAGTGTGGATGGCATGAAATCTAATGAACTCCGCCCTTGTATGGCCTAACAAATGATGAAGTCTGCCCTCAACATATGGATAAATGGCAACCAATCTGCTAAAGTTCACCTTGGGTAAAAGTCAAAGTGGCATCAAAAGTTACAAAGTCCGCTTCAGCCAAGAGATGGAGAGTGGCATAAAATCTGATGAAGTCCGCCTTCCAATGGCTATCCATGTGCTAAAGTCCGCCCTCCAAAGCAATGAAATGGAAACCAATCTGCTAAAGTCCGCCCTTGTGTGGCATCAGAATGAATGAAGTCCGCCTATGTTCATATGTCCAATGGCAAGGCCATAAAGGAAGTCCGCCTTAGTCAAAAGGTTAAGTGGCAAGCAAAAGTAGCAAGTCTGCCTTGGACATAAAGCTGAAATGGCAACCAATTTGATAAAGTCCGCCCTAGACATAAGAAGAAATGGCTAGACATTCAATAAAGTCCGCCTTGAATGGAAATCAATATGATGAAGTCTGCCCTCAACAGTATAAAAGAGTTGGCAACAAATTTGATGAAGTCCGCCTTCCAATGGCTTGCCATAGAGCCAAGTCTGCCTTAGCAAAAGCTGAAGTGGCTAGGAAAAGTATGAAGTCCGCCTATATTCAAGTGTCCAATGGCTAGACCATCAAGCAAGTCCGCCCTTATGCAAATGGCCAAGCATTTGATCAAGTCCGCCTATGTCTAAAGTTAAGTGGCTAGCCATCAAGAAAGTCCGCCCTCTAAAGCTGAAATGGCAACCAATTTGATAAAGTCCGCCCTCAGCATATGGATAAATGGCAACCAATCTGCTAAAGTCCGCCTTAGTCAAAAGGTTAAGTGGCAAGCAAAAGTAGCAAGTACGCATTGGACATAAAGTTGAAATGGCAAGCCAAGTTACCAAGTCCGCCCACCATAATGATGAATTGGCAAGGAAACTAGCAAAGTCCACCTTAGGCATAAAAGAAGTGGCTTAAGAAGTGCTAAAGTCCTCCCCAAGGCAAGAGATGAAAAGTCTAAGGCATAGTCAAGGCAAAAGTTGGATGGCGAAGAAATGAAGCAAGTCCGCCCCATCTAGGGAAATGTGAAAATTGGAAATTTTTGCCTAAGTATAAACCTTTGAGAAAATTAAAAATACATGTTTGACACTTTAAAAATTTCGCCATGCTTGAAAAAGAAGGAAAATTTGCCCAAGTCCAAATCCAAAGTGTCTAGGAAGATGAAATGAATTTTGGCTAGATAAATTTTGAAAAAAGCAAATGGCCAAATAAAATTGGACATGGCGGATAAATTTACAAAAACGATTAGAAATTCATGGCCAAAAAAATTGGATGATAGAAATTATGGCAAGAAATTTGGAGAAAATGAAAAATTCGCCTAAGGCATTGGCAGAGAAAATTCGAAAAAATAAAATTGCCCTAGACAAAAATAATTCACCATAAAACGAACGGGTTGGAAATGACAAATGGGGTAATTATTTTAATATATTTATTCATTTTCCAATGCCCCAAAGAGATAAGTCTTAAAAAAATTTGAAATTGGAAAGAAAGACAAAGAGCTTTGTTGGACTGATGTTGAAATTGGAAACTTTCCTGGACAAGATCATTGAGGATAGAACTTGCCACCCAGAAGCGAAGTGAAAGACAAGTTTAAACTCGATTTGAAGGAAACAATGCAAATTTACTAAAAAGATCGATCTTCTCACCTCTATAATTGATTTCACCTCTCATTTGCACAATCATTCGATTTTGAAAAGGAGAGTTGTGAGAAGAAACTTGTCTAAGGCAAAAGAGTTGAGGAAATTTGCAGCAAAGTGAAGGAAATAAAATTTTACCAGCTTGCATTCACAGGCAATTTTTCCAATTCACTTTGGCATGAAAACTTCATCGTTTATTTTCTTTCCAGCTTGATTTTTTCACAGAGTCTAAATTGATAACTAGCTGGAATGTCTTTCGAAGTAATTTAAATTTCGAATTCTGATTATTATATCTACTTTTTCTTGCAGATTTATTTTTGAAACGGTAAAGATGAAGTTTGCCAGCAAAGGTGTGCAAACATAGTCGAAAATCAAGTCCAAGTGGGAGCACGTTGTAGACACCGATCTTGGCCACGTCAACCTTGAAGACTTCAGAAAAAGAATGTACGGGACTGATGGACATCTGCCTACACCAATTGCCATGAGGATGATGCGCAATGGAATCGTCCACGCAGCTGGATTTCCACCAGCAAAAGAATGTCTGGAGCTTATGGTAGAATGCGCATTACACTACAATGCACAAGACAGACAGATAGAGGCCCCTGACGGAAGAGTCCTTGCCTACTTATTTGAGCCAGCAATCCAGGAAACCTTTGGAATTCCAGTGTACAACCGAACATCCTACCGCACCAAGCAAGATGCACTCAAGCTTTACCAGAGCTAGCAGGATCTTTGTGCGTCCAACATAAACAAGAATTGGTTACTAAAACCTAAGCCTACTGCAAGCAAGATGCCAAAGAAATTGATCAGAACTCATTTCAAAGAGGAATATGGTGACATTGTTTTGCTACTAAACATAATTGTCGGCAATTCCCATGGTGCACCTTTCGAAAACTAGATGTACTACTTTATTGATGAAATAATCACTGTAGTCAAGATGTTCAATTGGTCTAGAATGATTAGTGATAGCCTGCACGAGCAGTTAGTCAACTTTGAGGAGACTAAAACTTTTCACATGAGCTCATACATCGTATATTCACTTGCAAGATATTATAAGTATTATGGCTTGATCTACAAAGGCATGGTCGGCAATGGTGAGGGGCAACTCAAAGCCTACGATTGTTATCCACAATTGCAACTAAAGGAGAAGTCTCATTTCCGACGAGCTCATGACGCCTTCTTAATGTACATCACCTGGCTTCTTCAAGGCGGAACACACCAAAGACTCTCACATGAGGCCAAGAGCTTAATCAGTCGGTATGGATTCTGGTTCATTCAGTATCCTAAGTTCACCTACATCAGAATCCAAGGATTCTCCGGAAATCCTTACAGACTGCCCATCTATCCGACCAACAAGATGGTATTGCTAGAAGTGCTGAGGCAATTAGAGGCGTATCAGAATATTCAAAGGCCCAAGCAGAAAGCGGCTGTCACCTTTCCTTTTTTCATCAGCAACATGGAGGATTCATGTCCGACGGCACAAGCAACGGAGGTTGCTCGACTGGAAATTCAATAATATCCATTCATATCATACAAATCCAAGAACAATTTTGATCTGCTCCATCACATCAGAACTGTGGACGGAGAGAGGTACAAGCATCAAGTTGACTTAGAGGACTTTTGGGCTAACATAGCAGATGAATACGATGTAAGAAGGAGATTGTGGTCAAGATTGCCATTAAGCATGATAAGGGCAACAAAGCTCTTCAAAATACCCGATCATCTACAGGATGATGGAATATACGTACAGCCGGGTTTCAATGAGAATGAGCCACTCCCCCCTATAAGATGGTTTGAACCTAAGATGGGTGACCTAGCAACTTTGATGCGACCTGTTTTCAAGTATTCTCAGTGGTGGATAGATCGGCATGTAGAAATTCTAAGACAAAGAAATGTGCAATTCACCTACGAATTGATGGGCGATACAGAGTCTTGTTCTTCAAACACCGGTATATCTTGTGGAGATGGACCAACAGATGTCGCCAACTCGAGAAAGAAGAAAGAAGTTGATAAATCTGCAAGACAAGACAAGGATAAAATGGTAGATGAAGGGCCTTCTCGAAAGAAGCACAAGTCTAAACCTCTTCAGTCGGCCACTTCCAGGAATATAGAAGAAATACTCGCCATCGATAGAGAATCTTTGGAAAATGCTAGGATCCCTTCTCTAGTCGAAAATGTGGAGCCGATACAAGTAGAAGATGATGATCAACCTTCTCCAGTAAGCACAGAAATCCTAGAATCAGATAATGATACAAACATTA